>CM062291.1:439215682-440415682 GCA_031216915.1 Pictodentalium vernedei | reverse complement strand
TCTCCGGATACTCCGACTTTCTCCACCCGTCAAACTGTCACCTACACGATGTGACCTTGACTGTTAAAGTGTCGTTAAACTTTGATAAATAATTAAATAAACTACCAGTATCATAGCTTGTACCGATAGGAAAAATAATGTTTTTTTCAATTTTACGATACAATAGAGTGCTTTGAAGTTTTGTCTCTATCTCAGGTTGTACTATTCTTGGTCTAACCTAATTCATACTAGTATACTGTATTAAGGCGATCTTTCTCATTCTTTCATTATACACGGCATTGCATATCGATGCTTTTTTTCTTCCGATGATCTTGACCGGAAATCGAAATAAACCTACAATGTAAACAAAGCCAAAAGTTTTGAAATTCACCCCCCCCCCACGCAGCTCTGTCATTGCGTTTTGAAGAATCTTGATGCCTTTGCTTTGTTCTTGGATATCTGAAGCACATTTGGCCATGAGTTATTTGCCTGAAAATATGAAAATATTTTATTATCAGTTCTGGTAGGAATACGGTAGCAGACTTTCAGGAAACATTGTTGCCTACTGTCAACTATGTGAGTTGATTTCATATATTGTTCCTATTTTATACATCTCAACCTTCATTGTGATGTGTAATCGGCGCATATTTAATTCGAATTTATGAAATGTCAGAGGTATGAATTTCAAAGTAAACAAATTTCCCTTACGTTTATAGCACCTTAACCGTACTGCGAACGCTTACTTTTAGAACACAATTTAACGCCTAAAAATGCCTCAGTGATCACTCGAAGGATTGAGATAGCTTTAAAAGAAGTAAAGTCACTCTAATACTGCAAGTAATGACACTTCGGTAAAATCAAAATATTCTAAACCAAAACACAGTTATAGGGCATGGAGTTCTACTAGTACTAGCAAATCAAATCAGACATTACGCTTTGATGTGGCTCATTCGAACATATTGAAATGTTTCCTAAATGCCCAGCTAAAAATGTTAAATGCAAACATTGTCGAAAAATTGGAAAAATGAAAAAGTCTGTCAAATGGAAGGCAAGCGTGTTAATTTTGTGAATAATGTGGCAATTCTGATACAACAAAACATAAATGTTAACAATGGCACAGCGGGGGTTCGAACCCACTCCGATAGCGGGTTAATTTTGAAATTTTCGTGTGTGACTTTGATATATCATATTATGGTCTAAATGTTAAGAAAATTTGTGCTAAACAACTGTAAACATTTTTTAGACTTTTGCAAAATGGAGAATGAATGTTTGATGGTTTAGCAGAATATTTTGACAATAAGGGTTTTAACGAATATGACCGTATTTTATTCAACCCTTTACCCATATACCATCGTTTAAATTTGTCCTTGAACAAACACTCAGCCTCGCTTGATTATATGGGAGCACGGCAGCGCAGTGTGCCTTCAACCAATGCGACTTGAATTCAAGCCCGCGAGCGTCCGGTTAGCACGTTGAAAAGTCTTACCGTTGCTTTCCGCTGGTACTCTCTGGGTACACCAGCTTCCTCCACCCACCTAGCTAACACCAACAAATAAAATATCACGAAAAATAGCCTCACAGCGTTGCCTGCGAGCAATCAGCCCGTAAAATATCCTGCCCTACTTAGCTTTTAAAACTGCTCGCCCATGGAAAGCATTCGTCAAGATTTTGACCAGTAATCTGTGCATGTTTTGTGTGACAAAAGTGTCCGAAAACCTATTCGCTGGTCCTGTGCGTAGGTGTGTGTGTCGGCGGAGGTGGGGGGGGGGGGGGGGTGGGGGGCGAGATGTTGCTTAGAACGTGAGCGTTTGTCAAAAATATTGTAATCTGTTAATTCCATCAGGCTTTTACACAAAGAAATTGATCCATTACCTAATACAGTAAGATGTTCCAAATTCTGATTCAGTCCCTGAATATTCAGGTTCGAAGCAAAGACAGCCGGCATGGGGGGTGCGAAGATAAAAATATGCCCGATGTGCACGCAAATTATCGTTAGTGAAGTAGTATAAAAGACAGGACAGCAATGTACTATATACTAGCTGGAGTTCAGTTGGCTGGAAAACTTATTGTGCTTCTGGTGTTTCATTGTGAAATGTTATTTAAATTAAACTTACAGTTGTTTTTCTTTTCGTAGCAATCCACTTGTCATTTGCTATGAAGCATTTTTACATTCGTTCCTACGGCTAGCAGATTATTCAAAAAGGAATACAGGTTTGTGTGACCGCTTCCCTCCCACCACCCTGCGCCTATTACTGCTGTTTTAGTTAGACCTTATGAAAAAGTATTTCCAAGCATATGCGGGTCACACGTTTAAAATATGCTTACTTTCATGAGAAATTGTCGCACAAGTATTTCCTGAACACATGGTGACTATAAAATCGAGACCCGCTAGTGGCCAAAGGTCCAAAATATGCTTGCTTTCATGAAAATTGTAGCACATGTATTTCGTGAACACATGGAGAAGACAACATCATAAAATTGAGACTTATTAGTGTCCGAAAACCTATGCTCTGCTCCTTTGTGTGTACCGGGGCGGGGTGATCTTTCTGATATTGACTATAAATGGTACGCGGAGGGGGGGGGGGGGGGGTATTTAGTCTGCCATTATACGCAGTGGAGCAGAGACTGTGGCATTTCGATAGCTCATTTGCTCGATGAGCTTCGAGTCGTTCGAGCAATAACTTTTCAGTAACTGTTCGATAGCTTATAAGGGATATTTGGGGTAGGTATGTCTTGTGGTGGCATAGAAGGTTGGGCAAAATAGGTAATAGTATCCTTAGATAAGTATCCTATAAAAGGTATCCTCGAAAGGTATCCTCAAATAATAATACAATACCAGGCTATAGGTATCCTCAAATACTGAAATGAGGCTGAGAGTCGTATGTGCGAGTCACTCGAACGAGCAATTGCTCGATAGCTCATGTGCTCGGTAGACTTCGAGTCGTTCGAGCAGTATGTGCAAGTCACTCGAACGAGCAATTGCTCGATAGCTCATTTGCCCGATGAGCTTCGAGTCGTTCGAGCAATGGCTTTTCAGTAACTGGGCGATAGCTTATTGGCTTTGGGAATGATATATGCTTTTGTTAAAGACAAAGGAGGTAACTCTACATGCAGATTATGGGGAATCAAGCAATCTGATTGGTTAGTTATAATCTATATTGTAATTGCTCGATAGTTTATAAGGGGAATTTGGAATGGGTATGTCCTTGGGTGGGCTAGAAGGTTGGGTCAAACATGTAATAGTATCCTCAGATAAGTATCCTATAAAAAAGTATCCTCGAAAGGTATCCTCAAATAATACAATACTAGGCCATAGGTATCCTCAAATACTGAAAGAGTCGAAGAGTCGTATGTGCGAGTCACTCGAATGAGCAATTGCTCGATAGCTCATTTGCTCGATAGACTTCGAGTCGTTCAAGCAGTATGTGCGAGTCACTCGAACAAGTAATTGCTCGATAGCTCATTTGCTCGATGAGCTTCGAGTCGATCGAGCAATGACTTTTCAGTAACTGGGCGATAGCTTATTGGCTTTGGGAATGATATATGCTTTTGTTAAAGACAAAGGAGGTAACTCTACATGCAGATTATGGGAAATCAAGCAATCTGAATGGTTAGTTATAATCTATATAAATGGTCTAGATAAATGAAACAACAAGAGTACACGGAATAGGGTGAGAACTAACAAGGATAGACCAGAAAAGCTAAATATAGTAATAATAAGCAAAGCTGTACCAGCTGATAGGCTCTTCTACGTTACTGGAGTATACTCCAGGACAATGGAACATGGTCAGGGAAACGAAAACTATTGCATAGATAGATAGAAGCAGAGAATTCTGAAAGAATTCGAAATAGTACAACTTGTCGGGTTGTTTGTGGTAATTAGACTTACTCCGATTCAATCGAACACACCCTCCGAACATACCCATGTCTTGTTGTAGGCCTTTGGGTAACATAGCTACCACGTGCTACCATAGAAACCAAGATGGTGGCATCCAGTATACAAAATGGACGGCAGAACACGTATCACGCTAACAACACGCGCTGCGCATGCGCACTAACACCACGTTTCACTATGGAGATGACGTCACAAGATGGGCGCTCACGCGAGTTACCATGACAACACAGCATGGCGCCACGGGGTCACGCATGAGATCCTGCCAATGTTCCCGCCTACGTGCGAGACAAACTACTTGCCTGGAATAGTTCTAAATAAAATGCTCAAGTTACGAAAAGAAAAATGTGTTCAGAATATGATGGTGTGATGGGAGAAGAGATTGGAAGACAGATGGATAAATGGAAATACTGAGGATAAAGTATATATAGTCGACAGAGAGATAGAGAATGGAGGATCCGAGATGTTATAAATAATTTGTTCCGTATAGATGGAAAAACAAGAGAGGAGGCTGGGGTGGGGGTGGTGAGAGGGCACAGAGTAAGTATCTAAACCGAATATTCTTGCCTTCTTGAGAAATCACGGTTTGACAAGGGCATTTTATTCTTATACAAACTCGCTATTAATCACCGACATAAGCAAATGGAATTCTTCTCGCATTGGCATTTCTTTGTCCGCACATTTTATAGGGTTGGACAAAATAAATTACACAATTAACACATAGGCTCAGTATCATGCGTTAATATTGCTTAACGAGAAGGGAGCGAGTATCGATGGGTGATAGAGTTCTTAGATAATATAAATCCGTACTACATGCAGACAAAAAGAGGTATAACAAATTACGGCCATGTGCAAATGTATCATTATCTGTTAAGACCATGACGGGGGGTGAATTGTCGGCGATAATACAAATTTAATGTTAGTTGCTTGCATTGTGTGTCTCACTATGAACTATCTGAAACAGCTACTTGTGTAGACAACTGCCAACTGCCTTTCCAACTCCGTCTTTCGCTAATCAGTTTTGTAACTTTTCTCCCGTTAAACAGAGTGTTTTTTCTCTTGTTGATGCAAAAACATGACGTTTGAGACGGTTGTATAGAACCTCTGCGCAATTGCATGAGAAATAATGCTTTGAACATCACGAGGGAAACAAATGCCAATGTTAGCAATAAAAAAATAGAATTGTATTTTGTTTTATTCCTTGATTGGTGGGCTTCCACACGAGTACATGAAATGTGACAAAGATTATTTCTCGATCAAATGTGTTGGGAAGGGGAATACCCTCATCTTTGTCGGAAAGAAGTCGACTAAGAATCCCAAATTACGGAATCTCAAATTACGGAATCCCAAGTTACGATCTGACAGTGGTTATTGAATCATTTTTTTCATCGTATGTGCCCATGAGCCGCATGTTTTTGTGATACATTATGCATTTCCACAAACGCACATATAAGCACATCTGAGTGATGCTCATGTGCGGTATGCATCCCACAGACATTGTGTACAACTACACGCATACATTCTATAGAACGCGAGTCCCATACCACCTGCCCTGGTAGATAACGTAACATAGCATCCAACAGAGTCCTTTACTATAAGGCATTGGGAAGGCTAAAATGACTATCTGGACTACAGATCGACTGAAAGGAGTACAGGCCGCCTTATACTATACTACCAAGACTATACTTAGAACATATAACAAAACATGACAACTCATAGGGACGTTTACCATATGGCTTTGGGTTGGTCTACAGGCTAAAATAGACCAACATGGGTACACCGTCCCATACTATACTGCCATTGAAGCACGTGAACCATCGGAACATACTCCGGTATGTTAAAGGCACTTCGGCCCGTTGGATTAGGGTGTACGGACAATCAAAGAGATGTGAAGACCTACCCCCATAAATTATATTACAGCATGATTATGAACGAGTATTTTTCAGTAGTCGCTGTGTGGTAGTACAATATTAAGACATTGGTACGATGGTATGATCACACGTTCAGGGTGGTACGATAAACCCCACATACCCCCATTGACCCAGTGAACATCACGATGGAAAGCGTGGACATCGATGGCGGTTAATATCTCTATGGCGGCACATGCTCATTAAGACGTCGCAACGTCATTGGCAACCTCAACCCTTTCGCAGGAAAGATTGAGAAACCCATTTTCCCATATCCATACACACATAACTGTTACTTCCATAATTTATTATGATACCAGACTATACATACAACACGTTTACTACTTATGGGCCCGATTCAGTTAAGGGACGCACAAATTGTAGCACGTCACGTTTAGCTCCGACAAAAAGCTCCGTTAAAAGTCTCCGACCCAATGGGAATTTAACAACGTTTGCTCCGGTAAATAATGGTCAATGAGGCTCACGCTGACTTGGCCAAATATTATTTGCCCATATGGTTGTATGATTACACAATAGTCGCTGGTTAATTAAAAAACAAATTTTTGTCCGTGAAAGATTAGGCTCTGATCTATTGTTTATTCGTGCCAACTTTCGACCCAATAAATAGGTCTAAATCCACTACTTATAAAATAAAGGGGATTACTGTGATATCCTGACAACAAAATTCGACATGGATGCAAGTTGAATAAAAGGCGAATCTCTGAAAAGGGAAGGGTGTTTATATCCCTGCGGGAACGATGTGGATCTTTGCGACCCTCGTTGGCGGTATTTTGATCGCCGGATGGACAGTTGGGTGAAGGAAGCCGGAGTACCCGGTAAGAACCACCGAGCAGCAGTGAGTAGCTACATACAGCACATCATAAGTTATAGGACGTTCAGGTGGCGGATACGGTATCATATGAGGCGAGGTGAAAACAATATTGGACTAGGCGGAAAGCCGAGTCCAATATTGTTTTTGCCGAGCCTCATATGACACCGTATCCGCCACCTGAACGTCCTGTAACGTATTTATTATGCCAGCGAAAACAAAATAACAATCAAATTTGAACGCCGGCACATTTTCAAAACTGGTGCAAAACGCTATGTAAGTTGTAACAAACGTGCACAGTTGTCTCCCTGTTTGTGTATAATTTCCTTGACAACACAGACAACAGCGATAGACGCTTTTCTTCGTACTGTCACTTTGTCTTGAGTGTGCAGAAAATGTCCAAAACGTCCGATTTTATACAATTCGATCAAAATAAATGTATCTCACATTTTTTCCCATTGACTTTCATTCATTTTCCTACAATTTCATCATTGTGCAATCTTATAATTATTCAATGAAATTAAATCCATTTTCGAAGCGACGTTATCCATTTACCACAATAGAGACTACAGAATGAGCTCAACGAGAAAAAATGAAATTAATCTATTCCCGAGATAAGACAATTTTTTTCTCAGTTTATTTATTCACACTATATATATTTTTCAACTTTCCAACAACGCATTTATGGGTTATATTTCTAAAGCTTTTAAAATATAGAGGCGAACACCGTACCCAAACTGTTGTGTGTTAGCCTCAATAAGCTTAGACCCTATGTCAAGTTAAGGCCAGGCCGACTTATCCGTTATCGGTAGATCGAATACAGTAGTATTTCTCACTTCAAATAATTAAATTTACATTTAGAAAATAAATTTCACAATAAATTTATTATGAAGCGAGAGAAAATGAGACATATAGACACGGAAGGACGTTTGATTGTACTGCAATTTCTTCAATATGGATATAAAAGCACCGCGAGGTGAGGAATTTCCACGTCGAAACAAAATGGCGGTACTGACCTAATACGAGTTTCGTATTAGGTCACCTCGGGCTGCAGGTGACCCAATACGGCTCAGTGCCGTCCCACTATTCGGGGGATGTGATTGGCGAATTTCATTAGCTAGCATAATAAGGACACGTATGGGTCGTTTACTCCTAGACCAGAGACCACACCATAGCTACTTAGCTCTTAGCTCATAGTCTGTTGAACGTCGTGGCTCCTATCTCCTGTATAACCATTGGATTTCTGGTTCTCAAATCCTGGCCATGGTTTCTCGGTTTCTACAGTTCTCTGTATTAATGGGGTGTAGCACTGCTACAACAATCTGTTCTAGAAGAAGATCTACTACTGACGTCTTCACCCAGTATTACAGTCTTCTCCCACTACTACTGGCTTCTACCAGTACAGTTTTAACTCTGCACTACAGCGTTCTACGAATACTGCAATTACCTTCTGACACTATAACGCTGCTTCCACAATATATTCCCTCTGCGATCTCCTAATAGTACAATGATTGGCTCCCACCACTAGGCCACTACTGTGGATTGTACTGTTACTAGCTTCTAACACCACTGTCTCTCTCCTGCTGCATTACTGCTGGTTTGTCGATGGCTATACCGTTATCATACCTGTTCCCCGCTTCCACTACTACTTTAATATGGTATTTGCCCATGATTGCTATCTTCTACCACTATTAGTGTTTACAACTAGCCCCGCTATTATTGGTTTCCTCTACCAGGCAATCACTGCTAATTATCGCTGTAGGAACATGGGACTGGTGTTCCATGTAATGTAATTGTGTGAAAGTACACAATGTGTGTGTGAATTCAGAATATTAGCGCGTGCAGCTACTGGGTGAGGGTGAAGAATCTGGAGATTTCGACATAGCGGTTTAGCATAGGAGGATTATGGCCACGGTTAGTTTGTGGCACTCCCATTTTCCACGGTGTGCTTGTGAGATATTGACAGAAGTTAAATGCCGTAGTAACGGAAGTCTGCACTGCCTTACGAAGACTGCACTGGTAGAAGCCAGTAGTAGTGGTAGAAGACTTAATACTGGAAGATAGATAGTAGAATTAGAAGCAAATCATAGGACAAATAGTGGTGGACAAGCTACAAGCAGTTAGTAGGGGTGGGTGTAGTAAAAGCCTGGATGTTATGCACAAGATATAGTGTTTGTGACCACCAACGTGGATCCAAAAAGCCAACAATCTAGGCGCCAAGAAGCTATGTGATGGTCTAGAAGTAATACATCCGTAAGTGCCCATGTGGTGCAAGTAACGTGCATCCATTTAGCACTGGCACACAAGCACACAAGCACACAACGGCACTTCAGGCACGTGTCCATGTGTTGCATACGTCGTGTGTAAAATGTAAACTTGTACATAAAGAATTACAGTAGACTGGAAGCCAAGCATAAGACTTGGACTGGAAGCCAGGCGTCTGAATGCTAGAATCATGGGTGGTAAGACTTAAAGAAGTTTTAGTCGAAGTCAACAGCAGTACATACAGTGACATTGAACCCGTGGCGCATGGACAGTATGATCCGCAGTGGTTGTAGACAGTAGTGGCGAGATATGAGACACTGGTAGAAGTAGGTGCCAGTGACTAATAGTAGTATGGCTCTCGGTTAGTCGTCCATCGACAATGATCTCTTCGATACTGATCCCCAAGCAGCAGTTCCAAAAGTACCCACTGGGCTCCAACCAGTGATTACCATAAGCTACCAACCAGTGGTCACCATAATAGTGGTTGCTAAAGTTTCCTAATTGCGCAGAGGAGGGAGAAGGCACTCGAATCGCGTGGCAGTTCTAACAATTCTTTATCACATCCGACCAGTAGGACACCACATCTCTGATATCAGGTAAGGAAGATAAATATGCTTGGACATAAATGCGGACTCTCAAGTGGTCCGTGTTTTATGTCACTCCAGATAAAAATAGTGAGGGGTCAGCTGTCTCAATTCAACAAACAACACGGTAAACACATATGTAATTACCATGTATATGGACGGCGGCAACTCAAACTATATTTCATACGAAGGCCTTGTAATGTCATCTTCGGGGGCATATATATTTCATATATCGTACCAAATCCTCCTGCTGTCCAATTACGGGAACACATTACAGTAATCGCGCTTTCTAACATGAAATAATCAGCGAAGCGGTGAATGCCACGGCTGTATTTCAGTAGCTTTTCGTCTTATTTTAACTGACCGAGCAAGTGACGCAACAGTCGCTGTGCATTTATGTTGTTACGTGAGTTATCATGGTGTCCATGTTGCGAAGCATTAGCATGGTGATGGATGGTGTTACTGCGCATGTTCAGCATGTGTTGTGATAGTAATACATGTTTCCGTCGTCCATTTTGGTTGATGGGGCCGACCTCCTGGTTTCTTTGGTGGCAATATCGTTGCACGTGGTCGCCATGGCCCGTGATGCTTGCAATAATGTGTTCTGTATTCTGGGAGTGTCTTCTATTGTAGTGGAATTACCAGAAACGACCCAACAATCACAGAAACGGACCAGAAAAGTCATCAGAGTTTGGTTTCCTCGCTCAAGGTTTGCTAGAAAGAGTAAAAATCATCTCTTCCGCCTATACTGACCCTATGCTACCTTCATCAACACCGTCCTGCCTGTTCAAGACACTGTTCTGGCTATCGTTCATCCAACTGCTTACTGTGTTCTGTTTACTCTTGTACGATCGCCCAGTATCATACGACCAACCGGTTTGCTCCATTCACCTTTTCCGAACCTACAATCTATCGAAATATATTTATCTCCCTTGTCGGATACCAAACGTGTGGTTTCCTACGAGTCGAATCTCACAAAACTTTGTTAGAGCTGTCTCTTGAACAGGGTGACTTCTCAAAGTCTCGTCATCTGGGTATTTACAGGACCATTAGTGACCACTGAATGGGAGTTCATGAGGACCATTGGTTGGAGACCAGTGGGTACTATTGGAGACTGCTGTTTGGGACCAGTATCGCAGAAACCATTGCGGATGGACTACTTCCCGATGCACGTTACTACTATCAATTATAGGTACCACCAACTACTATCACTGACTTATACCACCGCCCTACTAGTTACAACCACCACGGGTCCTACTGCCCATTTTCTTACAGGTTTACTGTCGGCGTATGTCTTGTGGCTGACTTCCACTACTACTACTGCCACTTTATCTTACCACTCGTGCCTCCACCATTCCTTCGCACGACTTTCACTCTCAGTCTCATGCCTGGCTTCCATTACTACTCTCTTTCCGAGACATGGTTGTGTACTAGACCCAAGTGTCTACCCAATATATACCGCACATGAGCACAATGCCATAAGTGCCGAGATGTACGTGCGTGCTAGTGCACAATGAACGCACATTACCGACAGCACATAGACACATACGGGTCTATTACTTCTAGCCCCTAGACCATCTCATAGCTTTTTAGGTCTAAAACTGTTCAACATCATGGATCCTAACTTCTGCATAGCCATTGGCGTTTTATTTCCCAAATCCTGACCATGTTTTCTCGGTTCCTACAATTCCCCATACTATTGGCTTGTAGCACTGCTACAGCAATCTGTCCTATGACTAGATCTTCTACTGCTGTCTTGACCCAGTATTGCAGTCTCCTTCCACTACTACTGGCTTCTACCGGTAGAGCTTTCTCTTTGCACTGCAACGTTCTACCAATACTGCAATGAACATCTGACAATATCAATGAACATCTGACAATATCCCGCTGCTACCACAAGATATTCCCACTGCTCTCCCCTAATACTACTGCGATTGGCTTCCTCCACTAGGCCACTACGCTCTATAGCATTCATTTTTTTGCTGCTATAGCAGATTAAAAAGTCATCTACATACAATGACGAATCAACCATATTCTCAATTGCATCAATAATACTATTGATTTTCACTGAGAAAAGGGTAACAGATAAAATACTTCCTTGAGGAACCCCCAATTCCTGCCCGTGAGGATCAGATAACGTTGACCCAACACGAACCTGAAACCGGCGGTCCCTCAAAAAGTTTTCAATAAAAAGAGGCATACGCCCCCTCAACCCCATGTTAAAAAGATCTTTTAAAATCCCATACGTCCACGTTGTATCATATGCCTTCTCCAGATCAAAGAAGATGGCGACCACATGTTCTTTTCTGGCAAAGGCATTTCTTATAAACGTTTCTAATCTAACCAAATGATCCACAGTACTTCTCTGGTTTCTGAAACCACACTGAACATCTGCAAGCAGATTGTTCGATTCCAGAAACCAGACAAGTCGATCATTGATCATCCTCTCCATGGTTTTGCACAGACAACTTGTTAAAGCAATAGGCCTATAATTACTAGGGTTGCTGTGATCTTTATCAGGCTTGGGAACAGGAATTATTGTAGCTTTTCGCCAGGAAGGTGGAAACTGGCCAGTCACCCATATGTCATTAAAAATAGATAATAATAGTGCAAGTGAAGTTTGAGGCAGATGTTTTAAAAGTTGATAGTGTATCTGATCAGGTCCAGTGGCAGAATCCTTTGCTCTATGCAAAGAGTTACTTAACTCTTCCATAGAGAAAGGTTCGTTGTAGTCCTCTAAGTTATTGGATGCAAATTTAATCTTTTGTTTTTCTTGTTGTTTTTTAAGTTTGAGGAATTCTGGGTTACTATTTTCAGACGACGAATGTTTAGAAAATGTGGAGGCCAATTTGTTTGAAATTTCTTGTTTTGAGGTTATGAGTGTGTTGTTATCGTTTAGGTGTTGTACAGCTGATTTTGTTTCTTTTCCTTTAATTTTTTTAATCATTTTCCAAATTTTAGTGATGGGGGAGTTTTGATTTAGTTTCGAAACGTAAGTTTCCCATGAACTTTTCTTTTTATGTTTTAAAAGTCGTCTAGTTTTTGCCCGATTTATACGTAATCTATCCAAATTTTGTGTAGTTGGTGACTTATTAAATTCCCTCTCAAATTTCTTGCGATCTTTTATAGCCTGTTTGCACTCAGTATCAAACCATGGTTTAGTGAAACGTTTTGGATTTGCCGAGGTTTTAGGAATGACTTGGCTTGCAATGTCAATCAACTCTGTGGTAAAGTGTTCAATCTGGTCTGCACTGTCCTGAAATTTCTCCCGTGTGAGGCGTTCAGAACAAAGCGATGAGAAAGTGCCCCAGTCAGCCTTTTTAAAATTCCACTGGGGCACCCTCTCATCATCCGCCGGAACTACACTCTCCAACACAATCGGAAAGTGGTCACTCCCGCACAAGTCATCTTCTGCCTTCCATGAAAAATCAAGTAAGACAGAAGGGCATGCAATTGTTAAATCAATTGAAGTGTAAGAACCAGATGCGGGGTGCTGGTAAGTATCTGACCCATCATTGAACAAGCACAAGTCATATTTTGTAATGAACTCTTCTACAGTTTTACCTTTTGCATCTTCTTGACTGCAGGAATTACCCCAAAGGGGGCTGTGAGCGTTAAAATCACCCAACAAAATGTATGGAGTTGGTAGTTGTCGGACCAGCAGCTCAAGGTCATTCAGCTGTAAGGCTTTACTTGGTGAAACGTAAATAGAACAAAGTGTAACTGTTTTGTCTAAAGTTAGGCGTACCGCCACAGCTTGTAAATTTGTCTGTAATGGCACAGAACTGTGAATGATGTCGTTCCTAACCAAGACAGTCGTTCCACGAATATGAAGATCTTTATCATCTGCCCATGCATTATACGATGTATAATGCTTGAAAGCCGAATGATCTTGAGCCTCGGGTTTCTTTAAAAGAGTTTCCTGCAGGCAAAAAGCAGCAGGTTTATACTTTTGACTGAGAAGACCAAGTTCATTAAAATTAGCTCTAAAACCTCGACAATTCCACTGTATTATATTTTGTTTTGGTGTACTATGCATGTTTGGAAGGTGATTTTGAGGGTGGACGTATGGGCGATATAGCCCCAGTATGTTTCTTCGGTGAGTTTTTCCTTGGGGACTTTTTCTGAGAGGGGTTCGAGCGTAAGAGCTCGAACGTTTCATCAATACATTCACCGACCTCCATCTCTTCAAGACCCTCGAACCTGTTGCGGGTCACAGGGTCTTGAAGAGCTTTAGGTGTTCTCTCTGAGAACTGTTTTTGTTTTTCATTTTTATTTTTGTTTCTTTCCAGCTTTCGTCTCTGACTCTGACTTAGATTTTGTGATTCTGGTTTCGGTTTTGGTTTAGTTTGGTCATTTTTTTGTTCGGATTTTGTTTCCTTTACTTTGTCTTCTGTGTTAATTTTTTCCTGTTTTTTCTGCAGATTTGTTGTTGATTTTTCCTGTGGTGTTGATGTTTGAGTTGCTGATGGTGTCTGTGTTGATTTAGGTTCTACTTTGTCTGAATGCTGTATTGTAAAGGCCTGTAATAAAGATGGAATGGCGCTATTGCTGAGCCATGTCCACGGTGTCTGACATTCGACCGATCGTGTTGGTAATTTTTGTTTCAATGTGGCAGCATAGGATGATGTTGATATATTCATGCCAGGCATGGATGACACAATGTCTCTGGCCTCCTTGAAACTGATTTGCTTTTCACACTTGATTTTTTGTATTGTCTTTTCCTTTTTCCAGACAGGGCAATCCTTCGAAGATGACATATGACTGCCCCGACAGTTAATACACTTGAATGTTTCAGTTTCGCATGGTCCTTCATGAATATTGCTGCATTTATGACATGTTTGCTTGCCTCGACAAGTATTCTGTCCATGACCAAACTTTTGGCACCTGAAACAACGAAGTGGATTTGGAATATATAAATCCACTTTGACGTTCAAGTAACCAATTTTAATATTTCTGGGTGGTCTTGTGCCATCAAAAGTACAGATGTATGTATTTGTTGGTATAATTTTTCCTTCTTTTTTAATTTCAATTCTTTTCACTGCAGTAATTCCTTGAGGTTTCAGTTCTAGTGTGATTTCAGTTTCTTTCATGTCAGCTAGTTCCCGAGTTCGTATAACACCTTTGCTTGAATTGAGAGTTTTATGGTAATTTGCTTTTACATTAAAATCAATTATTTTTGTTGTGTGCAAGAGGTTATGAACTTGAATTTGTTTCATACATTCTATTAAAATATCCCCAGATCTTATCTTTTTGATGTTCTTAACAGTTCCCGCAATACCCTTGATGGCCTTTTCAAGAGCAAAGGGGTTAATGGTGCCTAATTTCCTATTTTCATCTGTTGATTTCAGTAAAATAAATTTTGGAGTATTATCCTCTGGTGGAATCAGAGATGCTATTAAATCGTCGTCAGAGTCAGAGTCCCTTATATCAGTAACTAAAAAAGGTCTTTTGTTTTTTGTTGGTTGATTTGCCATATTGTATGTTATAAATTGTTCACTGCCCCGGCTCCCACCCACCACGGAGTCCAACAAGGGGTAGGGTTACTGCCATGCAGTGAACCCACCGGTTTGCCGGTATTCCCACATACCTGGTATGGGGCAGTATACTCAGCCAGTGTTGATGCCAAGTTATACCACTGACTGATTGGCCCGTGTGTGGAAGTGCCAGGTCTTCAGATGGCGGCCATCCAATCAATCACTGTATAAACCACCGAAATAAAAGGTTGCCATGCATAACCGAAACAGACAGTGCAGCAAAATTAAGTGGCTATTAAAATATAAAGTGTTTAAAAACAGTACACAATGGCAATTATGTTATGTGAATAAAAGAAATGATTGACTGAATGGTCACCAAATGCCCCCCGACGTGACACCCAGTACTTTTTGGGGTGGGGGCTCCCGATTGGCCAGAACGGACCATCCGACCATCCTTCTACTCCCGAAATTGGGGCCAAAGCAGTGTGTTGAACAACATTATCTCCGAAATGGAGACCAGGGCTCCATCCCGGAGACTGCCCTAACCGGGGCTACGAGTCCTCAACTGCCAGGATTCCTTCTTCCGGGGCCTTCGGAACGCACCTCACGGGAGAACAAGGTGCCTGCCAGATGGTATTAGCAGGATTGATCATTTTGGTCCGGGGCTGCGTATTTATGTATTTCGCAGCGAACCAACTCAATTGAGCAAACCTGCCAATTAGAAATTAGCAAACCTGCCCAATTGAGCAGGCCGTCCTCTATCCGCCACCTGAGGACCCGCCTAGTAGGGGATGATCAAACCCCCCTAGGATGTCTCTGTTAAATCCTTCGTCTTGCAGTATTGGGGTTTAAAACGGCATCCAGGTACAAACCCCATACACAAGTAACTGACCTGTAACTTTTAACTTCACAGTTTTATAAGTCCATCATTTTATATCATCATCATCAAAATGAAAAACTACAGTAAACACCTTCCCAACCTGGGAATTCTTTTTGTCAGAATGTACAATACTACAGATTTTCATTACTATTAAAACACCTACAGAAGATCCCTCAATTTGATAACCTAATTTGCAAAAGAGCTGAACAAACCTAAACACACAGACCACAGATATTAGCTCATGCTCACTATTTTGCCAACATCTCATTTGCATGAAAAACTGGGAAAAACGGATTAAAAATAAACAGAATTTTGTACACTAGAGTGTATATTGATGTAGTTAGGCTGCTTTCCATGTTGCAATGTTGACCCCCGAGTGTAATTCGCTACAAACGTTTTTATGTTATTTGCTTGCTTTTGTTTGCTATCGTGTTACTCAGGTACTGTATCGGTACAAAGATACTATCCCTTGAGTGAAACAGGGTGCCATCTGCAATGCTAAAGCATTGCAGATGGCACCTTGTTTCACTCAAAGTACGATTTATCAAAATTCCAGCAAGTGTTGAAAAATATAGTTAAATGAACATTTCTAGCCGCAACCATCTCAAATAATATCGCGTGCACTCTTAAAATACTTAGGTCAGCAATGTTTTAACTCAACTGAGATAAGAAGACAGAATATAATAGTCAACGGGCTGGATTTATTTCAGAAGAAGAACTGGATTGCTGAAATAAACAATAAAAAATGAAATCCATTCATTTTCACATATCTCTCTGAAGAGTTTTAAAAAATCTGAAAAAGATCTGAAGTTGTCAAAAATTCATCGTGACCTACATATTGTTTTAAAAATCAAACTTGACCTAAATCTGTTCGAGGGCTTAAAATTCGTGAGAGATTTCAGATTTGATTCGCGCAAAAGTAAGACAATAGAAATCAAGTTTGATTCTCACAAAATGTTCGGCTGATTCTCGCCATTGACTCTGAAAATGTCCCTAAGTTCTGAAAAATTCTACTTGTTGTTTGCTTCTATTACTAAAGTAACACTTTAAACCTTTACCTAATCTGAAAAGCAGACGACACTTGCAAAAACAATTCTTGAATAACTAATTTTTTTCATTTTTTGTCTCAAAAACATAGGTTATGATCCCTCGTTGGAACGAGCTCGACGAGCTTGTTCCAACGAGGGGTAATAACCTATGTTTTTGAGACAAAAAATGAAAAACTAATGAAAATTAATTGACGATTTCTGAGAATAGCGCTGGCCGGTTTTGGCCGTTATGTTAGATAAAGGGTTAGCTTAGTAGAGGTGTATAACAATAGGGCGCCACGAATTCTCGATAATCCATTGCAAAGGTTTTGCAACATCCACCATCAAAACTACTGAAAACCTGTATGTTGGACAATGTGTTCTAAAAAAGAAAACACAAGAAACTTGAAATAAGACCTACCCCCCCCCCCCCCCCCTTTCCCCCCAAAGATTTTACTCTAGTAAATATACAAATACATACTTTGTTTGTTACAGTGAAATATTCTTAGTTGCACTCACAAGGGTATAACAGTTCCCCCAAAATTCTAAAAAAAAACTGAAAATTAATTTTCGCAGCAAAGGTTCGACAATAGGGGCAAATTTGTTGGCCTGCGTTTACTTATAAATCCATGCCAAACGTCCTAATCAAACTGTCTTTGCGCCCCACTCCTATTTTGAAGTACCGCAGATATTGTTCACAACAGTAAACAAGCAGTGTTCAACTGCCCGAGGTTGCTGGGAGGAGGATGTGCAAGTTTATACCCCCACCTCCAGAGACGAGTATATGATTTATGGAGAAATCACAAACTGACATGATCATCCGGGAATGATAATAATTCAGAAGTATGTTTTGAAATAAATGCGCGCCTTCAACGAGAAACATTTATCGTACGTTTTCGTCCGGACAATTTCTACGGAATGTTAAGTGCTAGAGTGCTGAATGATTTTAAGTTGTCAAATTAAGTTCACATGTCTTTGACTTGTTACAATTTATGGGAGAGGCATTCTCCCATAAATTGTAACAAGGCAAATCCCCACAGACTAAATAATTTAAATTCAAAGATAATATTATAGCGTGTTGATCCCAGCACTCAATTGAAATGGTAGAGTGTCACTCCAGGAAGGCGGTACCGGCGGGGGGGGGGGAGGGTCTAGAATCCGCCGGTCCGACGTGGGAAGGACCAGGCAAAATGGTTTTACGTCAGACCAGGGAAAGGTCAAGATCTCCGAAGCACCCGACGTCAAATGACCTTTAGCAGCCGAAGCATCCGAGTGTAGATGCTTATAGTGGTATGAAATACCCCAAGGATCGGAAGTGCGGGAACTCGGGAGAGCCGCCGCGGACCTCGGAGGGACAGAAGGTCCAGGCTGCACAGATTTGAGCCGCTCCCGCTAAACTGACTGAGTGGCCAGAAAGCAAAGACGGAAGCACAACAGAGTCCACGGTAGCCTTACCATGAACATCTTGATCCACAGCAAGGTCTGCTTGGTCCGACGGCCGAGAGACCGAAGCAGAATGCTCTGCTGACAACCCATCCGACTTCGCGGAACGGAAGTCAGGGTAGGTTGAGGCCGATACCCCGCGTTCAGTGGGACAGAATTTCCTGCACACCCCTTTAGGGACAATTATTTATTGTTATTTATTGATGTTTAAGGTCACATATTTATGCACAATGGCTAATCATGACCGTGACAGTTTTACGGGTGGAGGAAGCCGGAGTACCCGGAGAGAACCACCGAGCAACGACGAGCAGCTGCCAGCTCCCCAACATCGTAACTCCGCACTGCAGCACAGGCAGGGTTAGATTGGTTGAAGACATGCGTACCATCGACGTGCGGTACGCCTTAGTACACGGCGTCATCGTGCCCCCACATGGGCGATGGGGTGAAGTGTCTTGCCCATGGACTTTAGGGACAAGTCGACGCCGGTTGAAACGAAGACTGTAAAAGTTGTCACCGACTGAGGCGCAGCTGGAGTGAATACATTAGTTACTGTTGACAGTAGTAGGAGATGAGGTAAACGTGCCCCATTGGGGGACCACGCAGGGTACCCCGGAAGTGACGTCATGTCACGTGACCTGGTGACTTCATGTTGTGTTGTCATGGTAACCCGTGTGAGCGGCCATCTTGTGACGTCATCTCCATAGTGATGCGTGGTGTGAGTGCGCATGCGCAGCGCGTGTTGTTAGGGTTAGGGTGCCTTTTCACATAAGCACATATCAGCACATAAAGCATGTGCTTATGTGCTAGGGCACATTGTGTCACATTGTGCTTTTTCACATAAGCACATATCGGCACATAAAGCATGTGCTTATGTGCTAGGGCACATTGTGTCACATTCTGCTTTTTCACATAAGCACATATGACAAAAAGGGATTCTCCAGAAGGTATCCTCGATAGGTATCCTCAAATAATACAATACTAGGCCACAGGTATCCTCAAATACCCGTATGTGCCTATGTGCTAGGGCACATTGTGTCACAATGTGCCCTAGCACATAAGCACATATCAGCACATAAAGCATGTGCTTATGTGCTAGGGCACACTGTGCCTTTGCACATAAACACATATGACAAAAAAGGGATTCTCTAGTAGGTATCCTCGAATAATACAATACCAGGCAATAGGTATCCTCAAATACCCGTATGTGCCTATGTGCTAGGGCACGTTGTGTCACATTGTGCCTTTTCACATAAGCACATATCGGCACATAAAGCATGTGCTTATGTGCTAGGGCACATTGTGTCACATTGTGCCTTTGCACATAAGCACATGCTTTATGTGCCGATATGTGCCTATTTGCTAGGGCACATTGTGTCACATTGTGCCTTTTCACATAAGCACATATCGGCACATAAAGCATGTGCCTATGTGCTAGGACACATTGTGACACATTGTGCCTTTTCACATAAGCACATATGACAAAAAGGGGTGCTGAAGGTCATGTTTTTCAAAAAAGGGGTGCCGAAATTGGGGTGCCCGGGGATATTGCATTGGATATAGAGGTGATGAGAATCGGATACAACTTCGTTGTATTAAGGGGAGATAACTCTGTACTATTAAGTTAGTAAATTAGACCTCGCACAACACATCTGTTGGGTAGATCCTCAAATGAGTATATGGTGGAACTTGAAGTTAGCATTGTGGCTTTCATGTACACATATGAGCCCTATTTGTAATCTTTGTAAATGGTAGAAGCAAAGGATTCTGGGTAAATTTGTCATATAGCACTACTCTTATACAATTTATTGGGAGAAAAAAAACCATTACTCTAGTCCAAAGGAACGTACCCACAGGGCTCCCCCCCCCCCGTACTATAGCACTATGTGTTACTATTATAAACCCAAAGTTTCGCGATCCTAAATAGGATTCTGAAAGAATTCGAAATAGTACAACTTGTCGGGTTTATTTGGGTAATTAAACGAGGATTCTGGGAGAAATTACTCTTCTACAAAGGAACGTACCCCTTGTACCCTCTTTGTACTGTAGCACTACACCGATAAATTGGGGAAATAAAGTCAATTTCGTTGATTTTGGGTGGATTTTGGTGATTTGGAGGCATTTTCGGTTTGTTTGTGGTAATTCGTAATACTCTTCTACAAAGGAACACATCCTCCGAACATACCCCTGTCTTGTTAGAAGGTTTTGGGTCACATAGCAACCACGTGCTACCATAGAAACCAAGATGGCGGCCTCCAGTATACAAAATGGCCGACGGAAACACGTGTCACCCTAACAACACGCGCTGCGCATGCGCACTCACACCACGTATCACTATGGAGATGACGTCACAAGATGGCCGCTCACGCGGGTTACCATGACAACACAACATGACGTCACTAGGTCACGTGACATGACGTCACTTCCGGGGTCCCCTGCGGGGTCCCCCAATGGGGCACGTTTACCTCATCTCCTACTACTGTTGACAATGGCGGAAACGAGGAGGGAGGAACCGAGCTCGGCACCTAAAGGGGATGCAAAACCTTAGTGTCAGCCTCAGAGTTTGACTGTAGGCGGACATTAGTGCCGGCACCAGGCATCTCTTCGCCAAGAACCTCAACAGCTACCGCGGTATCCACCACAAGACAAGACAGCGAATCCCCCAAGGAGGGAATAGAACTCTCTCCAGACAGAGTCGGTTCGGGAGGCCTCGAACGACCGCATTTCCCTTTCCCGCGGGTTCAGGAGGAACGCAAACGAGCACGTCCAACGCGATTTACCGATGCCCAAAAGATAATCCAGGAACCAGAAATCCCATAGAGTCGTTCACCAGAGCACCCATTGCAAATGGAGCATGAAGCATGGGAATCGTCCACATACTTCGGCAACAAACACTGCCCACGCGGCACCGTCTAAAGCATATCTGGTGAGAGCAATGTAGGTGGGAAGGTGAGCCCAAAGAAAAGATAGTACAAAATAATACAATAGGACACCCCAGCTACTGAAAGAAGGAGACAGGAAATTTTAGCTTGACAAAAGGGGTAGAGAGGGCAGAAATTCATCCTTCATAAAAAAAAAAAAACGAAATGCTACAACAACAGCCCCCCCCCCCTCCTTACACTAACACTTAACTCCAACAAAGTGTTAACATTAATAATAGACCGAAATGTATGATACGCGAAAAACGCGCGCGAAATCGGCACAGAGAATTATATACACGAAAAAATGGCGAATAATTCGAACAAGAGAAAAGAAAACATAGTCTCGTATTTCTAGATGTGAAGAAGAAGCTCAAAAACCCAATCACAAAACGCATCTTGAGAACATGGCGGAAGAAAAAAACAATGACACTTCCGTTATACGTCTGCGCGCTGGATCCGGAAACCGTGGTATTGATGCAGAGGAGAGCGTCCTATACTGAGTGTGCGCCGGTCGCACTCAGTCCAATTTTTTAGCTTATTGTTTCAACGTGCTTTTTCACCACTTTCTTTCCCAATTAGGATGGGGAAGTACAAAAATAGAGAGTATACTTCTGTGTTAGGTACTTCCACTGTAGAGCAAGCCTGTTGTAAACAATTGTGAGTAGGCTGATAAAAAATTATTCCATGGTCATCAGCAAGAGTGTATAATTTGTATTTATTTCCAAATGAAACAAAATACTCCATTTTGTTTGGTTGAGAGGTACGGTGTAAATTGCAATCCACAAAAGCTTTTTAACCACGGCGAAAAAAAAGTGTATGAGTTCCCAAGCCGGTGTAAATTCCCATACACCCAGGAAAACACAAGGATAACTCATAGTATGCAAAGAACTACTTCCGATGCTTGATTTGATAGGAAGTCTTTTCGAGCAATACTGTTCAACTTGGTTCTAAAACTAAAGGTGCATGTAAACTTAATTTTCGCCTTTCAGCGTAGAACTGGAGACATCTGCTACCATTCAATCAACGCAAAAATAGCGGGAGCACTGTTGCTGCACTAATGACGCTGTGAGGCAGGCCAAGACAAACAGTGGGTAAAATCTAACTTATTTTTCATGGAGAGTGGATATAGTTTCCGTGTTTTAAACGTTTTAAAATAAATTTTCATCGACGTTAGTTAAAGAGAATGTGCTATGGGTTTAAAAAGTTGTGTTTTATTTATTAGAGGGGTTTAACGTCACTTTCAACAGCCAGAACCATCTTGTGCGGAGATTAAAATACATATAACACAGTTTTTGCGGTGAATGTTGGAATTGTACAGTTTTGCAGGTGTTCTGTGATATTCGACGCTGTCTCCATCTTCGTCCAATTCAATGACACTTTCAACTGTACAATTATTTCGCCATACACCACGACAACTGGGGGATACAGTAAAATGTTATATTTGTTTTTATGATAATGGGTGACGTCTGTGCAGTCATTAAATTATCAACGTCTCTTGTTTGGATACATGTTCATGTGTTTCCGGGGCACTATTTGAAGAGGTGATAGAGGGCTGTGTCTGTACGTTTTTAAGGTCGACTTGCAATGCTGTCGTAAAGCGTATACTGTGGGGAAAATTAGCTCACTCAAAGCGCTGGTTAACTTTGTACATTTATTCACATTAAGCGGCGGAATCAAGCGAACTTCTTTCTCAGCCGGTATAGCCAGACTAATGGTAACAAGAAATTAACAACATTATATTCAAAACAATTACTCATAACAACGGTGGATAAACATAACTCCAAAACAGCAATTAAACCTTTTATAAATACAAGGTTTGCCAAGGTTAATCACCAAAACAATTAGCACCTGGGTATTCATAATAATTTTAGAAAAGCATCTTGGAATTTTGTTCTTTTGAATTTCACTTCAAAACCAGCATATGAGAGTACACCCTGCCCAAAAAGTCTTCGGTCCTCCAAAGAGAACGAAAATGAATTAGTGTTCGAATAAGATGAAATAAGCTCGAACTGTCCTTCCTAAAACGAAATTACGAAAGTATTTTTGCATTACGAAATTAATTCGATCCTTAAGGAGAACTTGAGGAACTGACTGATCGTACAATGTTTCAAAACAAAAACAGAGTTTTTTATGGTTTTTTTGTCTTAAGATTATGGCGTTTCAATTTGAAAATTCTAGCTAAGTTTTCAAGCTGTACCGGTAGCTAGCAATGTGGATCATTCCTCCACGTCCCACTCGTACTCTTTGGACTTGTTCCATAGCGGCCTTTCTCCTGGAAAAATTCCCACATGAAAAACGGACCAAAGTTTTCCTGTAGTTCACATGTGTTTTGATGGTAATCTAACCATTTAACCCTTTACCTAACGTAACGGACAAAACCGGCCAGCGCTATTCTCAAAAATCGCCAATTAATTTTCATTATTTTTTTCATTTTTTTGTCTCAAAAACATAGGTTATGACCCCTCGTTGGAACGAGCTCGTCGAGCTCGTTCCAACGAGGGGTCATAACCTATGTTTTTGAGACAAAAAATGAAAAAAATTAGTTATTCAAGAATTTTTTTTGCAAGTGTTGTCTGCTTTTCATGTTAGGTAAAGGGTTAACTAGATAGTGTCTGATCTCATTGATATACTCAGTTTTGAGGACCATGTGAGGAATCGATTTGCCTGTTTTTTTGATCGAACTGTTTGTTTTGTCACTGCTCTCGATTGGTTTTTTTCTCTTAAAATAATTCTGTGAACTGCGTTTTTCGAAACTGTCCTGAGCATTTTGAAAAAGTTTTGAAACATTGTCTAAATGTTCATGTACGTTGCTTTCTGCACAGTTTAATGAAGGCACAGTCTGAGTAGAATTTTCGGTCAAATGCTTTTGACACTGGGTTTGTCTGTCTGCAGTTTTGACAACGGCGTTTACACAGACGTCACTCAATGACAGAAAGTTAGTTTGTGTGATGGTACTCACATTAATATGCTTCTTTACCTCAGCGACGTTAATTTCCACCGTGCGTTCACTTTCTCGATTCCTTGTGCCGTCGCATGTAGCTGATTGTTTTTCCTTTCGTTCCAAGTATATCATTTTGCGTCTGTTGTCTCGTCCCATCTTAGCTCTTGACTTACGTTTGTCTATTCGCTCCTCTGACAATTTATTCCATCTGAACGATACATTCACGGAAGTTTCTTCTTCTTGGATTCTCCAAGACAGTGACAAATTTTCTACTTTTAGACTTCCGATGAGCTGTAAAACATTTTCTGGAATCTTGTCCATTTTTGGGATCGTGACTAAGCTAAAAAGTTAGTCTGCCAGGATCTCTCCACCAAATGTCGTAAAGCGTATACTGTGGGGAAAATTAGCTCACTCAACGCTCTGGTTGACTTTGTACATTTATTCACATTTAGCGGCGGAATAACCAACCGAACTTCTTTCTCAGCTGGTATAGCCAGACTAATGGTAACAAGAAATTAACAACATTATATTCAAAACAATTACTCATAACAACGGTGGATAAACATAACTCCAAAACAGCAATTAAACCTTTTATAAATACAAGGTTTGCCAAGCAGCGTGTAGCAGTTATCTGAAGGACAAATCAGCGATTATCAGCTTATGCAACATTCTAATATACTCGACAACAATACAAACACTGAAATTACTGCTTAATCACCAAAACAATTAGCACCTGGGTATTCATAATGAATTTAGAAAAGCATCTTGGAATTTTGTTTGTTCTTTTGAATTTCACTTCAAAACCAGCCTATGACAATGCCATGCCATGTATTGCTTGTTCAAAACTTGTAAAATTTGATTGCATCACACTTACCTCATTTCTCAAATACTTTTGTCTGTTTTAGTGGCTCAAAATAAAATGAAAATCCGCGCTTCATGGATGTACTCGGTAACGTGGTTGTTCTATCCAGGAGAAGTGCATTGTACCAACCACTTTTGTAATACAACCACTTTTGCAATAAAATTTATTACAAAAGTGGTTAACGCGTACCAACCACTTTTGTAATAAAACCACTTTTGTAATAAACTAACCATTATTGTAATAAACTCATTTCGGTGATAAATCACGGACGTCCATTTTATAGTTGGACATTGGGGTGGGGTGAGGGACTAGTTTACCTAAACATGTTTGTGTGTCGTTCGATGGAATAACGTGTCCATTCACCAGTTAAAACACGGTAGTGACTGAAGAAAGAACGCAACCACTTTTACAATAAACTTTATTACAAAAGTGGTTATCGCGTACCAACCACTTTTGTAATAAAATCACTTTTGTAATAAACTAACCATTATTGTAATAAACTCATTTCAGTGATAAATCATGGACGTCCATTTTATAGTCGGACATTGGGGTGGAGTGAGGGACTAGTTTACCTAAACATGTTTGTGTGTCGTTCGATGGAAAAACGTGTCCATTCACCTATTGAAACTTGCTAGTGACTGAAGAAAATAGGCAAGCACTTTTACAATAAACTTTATTACAAAAGTGGTTATCGCGTACCAACCACTTTTGTAATAAAACCACTTTTGAAATAAACTAACCATTTTTGTAATAAACTCATTTCGGTGATAAATCACGGACGTCCATTTTATAGTCGGACATTGGGGTGGGGTGAGGGACTAGTTTACCTAAACATGTTTGTGTGTCGTTCGATGGAATAACGTGTCCATTCACCAGTTGAAAGGCAGTGACTGAAGAAAGTACGCAACCACTTTTGCAATAAACTTTATTACAAAAGTGGTTATTGCGTACCAAACACTTTTGTAATAAAACCACTTTTGTAATAAACTAACCATTATTGTAATAAACTCATTTCGGTGATAAATCACGGATGTCCATTTTATTGTCGGACATTGTGGTGGGGTGAGGGACGAGTTTACTTAAACATGTTTGTGTGTCGTTCAATGGAATAACGTGTCCATTAACCTGTTGAAACTTGGAAGTGACTGAAGAAAGTAAGCAACCACTTTTGCAATAAACTTTATTGTATAATAGGTTAGGTTTGTCATTCAACGTAACCGATGACGTAATAAATTTATTGCACAGTAGGTTAGGTTTGTCATCCAAAGCAACCGACAATTTAATAAATTTACTGCATAATAGGCTAGATTTGCCATCCAAAGCAACCGATAATGTAATAAATTTACTGCATAATAGGTTAGGTTTGTCATCCAAAGCAACCGATAATGCAATAAATTTACTGCATAATAGGTTGGGTTTGCCATCCAACGCAACCGACAATGTAATAAATGCATTGCATAATTGCACCTTAGGCAACCGATAATGTAACAAATTTATTGCATAATAGGTTAGGTTTGCCATCCAACGCAACCGATAATCTAATAAATTCATTACATAATAGGTTAGGTTTGCCATCTTACGCAACCAATAATGTTATAAATTTATTGCATTTGCAGTTAAGTTTTCCATGCAAGACAACCGCTGATGTATTAAGTTTATTGCATTACAGGTTAGGTTTGCCATCCAACGCAACCAATAATGTAATAAATTTATTGCATTACAGGTTAGGTTTGCCATCCAACGCAACCAATAATGTAATAAATTTATTGCATAATAGGTTGTATTACATTACCGGTTGTAACACTGCTTATCGAGTGGATTGTGTGGGTAATTAAAAAGCGCGCAGCTCACGATACATGGTAAAATAGACTGCTGTATTGTTGGGTCAGAGGGGGTATGTCTACCACAGCATATGTCTGGCGGTGTAATTCATATAACAAAAAAAAAAAAAATAAAAAGGAAAAACAAGTTATACAAGTTATCAAAATCTGTTTAATAGGTCTCTCGAAAAAGACAGGACGTTTACATCAGTTGGACAAAACTTCAGTGTACAGCTGACTGGCTTTATCGACTAAACATTCCATGTCAGCAGGATTGGCACATAAGGAGCTTTGTGTTGCCAAATGCGGTAATGAAAGCGTTAATAATATTAATCTAAAATGGAATAAACATCTTTATTATATCTGGTCACGGGTTTTGATGCGCTGATCCACTTTGCATTCGGGGGCCAATGTCCCATGTAAAGCAAGATATTCAATTGGTTGGTAGCACATGGAGGTATCGCGTCAGATTGACCATGAGTGGTCACTGTTACTATTCTGCATTAAGCATAGGTTATTTCTTTTCAAGAACGATGAAAGTTCAGACACGATTATTGCTACGGATAAGTTAACTGTTGCGCAGTCCGTCCATGCGGCACAAGATCAGGGGCATGCGTAACTGGTTTCGTGTTATGTGGAAGGACTAGATCAGAGTAAATACATTTCTTTTGACTACTATACATTTGCCAACTGTTATATTGCAACTGAAACACTCATCCTTCCGGTATGGCAATATACAAATCGGCCCGTAGTCAATTGTTACAATGCCAAATTAGGTTCATGAAAGTTCAGACTCAGATGTTTGATAAGATTACATGAGCGACTGCACGTAATTTATTACTCCGTTTCAGAGCGGGCAATCTGGCCAGTGGTGAATCCTTTTCATGGATGCAAAGGGATCAAAGTTGAATCCAGTTTATCACCAGCGTCCAAGTTGCGCCATTCTTTCGTGTACCAAAAAGCAAAAGGGCATGTTTTTCTTGTCTTGTGGCACGCGGAGAGACATGACCAGAGGGATAACGTGTAGTTGAGTTTAGTACTGAATACTCAATATTTGTTATATTTGTTATGTTCATTCAAAAAAAACAAAAACAAAAACAAAACGGCGAAAGTTTAGATTCATGTGTCAGAAGTGATATGATGTGAGCCCCTTTTCACGGCTCCAGAGTCAGACCTGCTATCACACCCCTAAGAGCAGCCGTTTGGTACAGCAGTAGACCAGTCAAAGGCGCCCACTTGTAATTCAGATGGATCTTGGAAGTCACGTCATGTCACGTGACTGCGGGCGCCCATGTTGTGTTGACATGCAACCAATGTACGTGGTTATGTTGTGACGTTATTGCCATAGCGATACGAGGTTCGAATGCGCGTGCACAGCTTAGGTGTTTATGGGGACACGTGTTTTGGTCGTCCATTTTGTGTATAGGGGCGCCATCTTGATTTCTCAAGTGTCACGTGGTTGCCTGGTGACGAAACCTTACCTCTTGGTATAAGATCGCGGGTATGTTTTGAGGGTATGTTTGATTCGAGGGGAGTATGTTCCGGTAGTATAGAATTACACAAATGAACCCGACTTTCGTGTATTTTAGTGGATTTTACTCTGGTAACCATGTTAATGTTGTAGCTGGGACGTGGAAATGTTCCGGAGCCAATGTTTGTACGGAGTGTGTTTTGGGAAAACATGGAATTACCCCAAACAGCCGATATTAAATATAGAATTACCCAAAACAGCTTGACAATGTCTAAAAAACTATCCATGGATGGAATTTTTTCTGAAAATATCGCGTCTTCCAGACACGATGGACGGCAGCGGCAGGGGCAAAGGGGACCAGGAGCTCTCGGGATGAGGCGGCAGAGGCGGCAGGGAACCAGAGGCTCTTGGGGTATGGGCGGCAAGGGGCAGGGGCGGTCAGGTAGCAGAAACCGGGGGGCTAGGGGCACTAGAAGCGGCGGAGGCTCCTCTTCTTCCATTTTCCCTCTCTGTTTATTGTTTAAAAAGAGTTATCTCCATTGAAAGCAGAAAGTGCCTGTATGTAAAATGATTTTCCCTTAGAATCCATTTAATGAGTCCTAGTTAGTGACTCGGTGGATCCAAAAATATCGAAATGAGGCTATGATGCGTATGATTTTGCACGCATTGAACTCATTTTCATAATCTTCATTTTGAGACATATGATTTTGCGCGCAATGTGCTCATTTTCACAGCATTCATTGTTCCATTCGACGAAAAACGGTATTCAGTGGGTTTATTTATTTATTTATTTTTTTATTTATTTATTTATTCATTTATTTATTTATTTATAATTTATTAATTAATATATTTATTTATTTATTTATTGGTGTTTTACGACACTTATATAGTCTGAGTCATTTTGTGTCGGTGACAGTTTTTTGAGTGGAGGAAGCCGATGTACCAGAAGAGAACCACCAAGCAGCGACGAGACCCTATAACCTCTTCAACGTCACATAAGCCAAGACTGCACTACGCACTGTACATCAGTACTACGCACTGCACAACACAGTCAGGATAATTAAGGTTAAGACGCGTGCACACCAGTCCATCTCAGAACACCGTCAGCTTCCCCAGCCGCTCCACATGCGAGCAGTCGAGGTAAAGTACTTTGCCCAAGGGCACGAAGTGTTAAACCAAATCAATCACTGAATGGTCACCCCATCAATAGACTAACCGGGTTCAACGGAGCTTAACTTCAGCGATGTTGGTGGCTGATGCACGTCCACCTGTATTGTGATAATTTACTAACACCAGTCAATAGTGTGTAATAAAATTTCTAATTTTCTCGCCTCATTTGGGGTTAACAGTGTGCGGAAGAATTCAACCCGACCTATAAAAAGGGATAACAAGATCGATAGGAACTACGGGGTTTAAGACAAACTGCGCCCGTAGGAGGAATTCGGTCAGACATATCAAAAGCGATAGACGTCAAACCCAGCTTTCCCCATCCATCCGTGTGCAGTAAGATTTTAGCGCCCACCAAATTTGGGAATAGATTTGACGCTACTTTGTACTACCCCCTCTCCAAACAAACACACCGTCCGGCCATTAAATGGACGTCCATGATTCATCACAAAAATAGGTGTACTACAATAATGGTTAGTTTATTACAAAAGTGGTTTTATTACAAAAGTGGTTGGTACGCGATAACCACTTTTGTAATAAAGGTTATTGCAAAAGTGGTTGCGTACTTTCTATAGACCTGCCACGTTTCAACTGGTGAATGAACACTTTATTCAATTGAACGACACACAAACATGTTTAAGTAAACTAGCTCTCAACCCACCTCAATGTCCAACTATAAAATGAACGTTCGTGATTCATCACAAAAATAGGTGTGTTACAATAATGGTTAGTTTAGTACAAAAGTGGTTGGTACACAATAACCACTTTTGTAATAAAGTTTATTGCAAAAGTGGTCACTTCAGTCACTTCCAAGTTTCAACAGGTGAATGGAATGGACTCGTAATTCCATTGAACGACATACAAACATGTTTAGGTAAACTAGTCCCTCACCCCACCTAAATGTCCGACTATAAAATGGACGTCCGTGATTTATCACCGAAATGAGTTTATTACAATAATGGTTAGTTTATTACAAAAGTGGTTTTATTACAAAAGTGGCTGGTACGCGATAACCACATTTGAAATAAAGTTTCTTGTAAAAGTACTTTCGTTCTTTCTTCAGTCACTACCAAGTTTCAATAGGTGAATGGACACGCTGTTCCATTGAACGACACACAAACATGTTTAGATAAACTAGTCCCTCACCCCACCCCAATGTCCGACTATAAAATGGACGTCCGTGATTTATCACCGAAATGAGTTTATTAGAATAATGGTTAATTTATTACAAAAGTGGTTTTATTACAAAAGTGACAAGAATGCGATAACCACTTTTGTAATAAAGTTTATTGTAAAAGTGCTTTCGTACTTTCTTCAGTCACTACCAAGTTTCAATAGGTGAATGGACACGTTATTCCATCGAACGACACACAAACATGTTTAGGTAAACTAGTCCCTCACCCCACCCCAATGTCCAAATATAAAATGGACGTCCGTGATTTATCACCGAAATGAGTTTATTACAGTAATGGTTAGTTTATTACAAAAGTGGTTTTATTGCAAAAGTGGTTGGTACGCGTTAACCACTTTTGTAATAAATTTTATTGCAAAAGTGGTTGTATTACAAAAGTGGTTGGTACAGTGCATTACAAACGAATGTTCGAGGACATTCCAGTGCCGAGAAAGACACTTTACTCAGAATGGGCTCTCTGTGTGCGCAGATATTGGACTTTTATCTGAATATTTTACATTCCCATTCCAGCTACGTTGACTCACATCTGATACTTTTTTTATTTGTTTTGTCTTAGACAGTGGCCGTCTCTTCAGTTTCCGGTACAGCCCTAACAAGATAGCATATTAAATAATATTTGGCAAGCAAATAATCACTTGGCAAGACAGTGATTTCCGAGTTTCAAAACTTCCTGTCAGTCATCATTGTCCACACATGGTATGTGGATCATGGACAAGACAAGATTTTGTGTCTCTATTATCAGTCGGAACTTGAACCATCACACTCGAGACAAGTCAAATTTACACCCCCACCCCTCTCTCCCCAATCGCTCATCTTCGCGACACCAATGACATTATAAGTTATGGGCTTTCAGAGGGTGGATATGGTGTGATATAAGGCGAAGTGAGATCAATATTACCTACTTAAAGCCCCATAACGTATTTATTATGCCAGTCCTTTGAAAGATACACAACCATAAGTGTACCCAGATTCGTAGTACAACTGGAGCAAATAGATTAACAATTCTTTCAAAAAGGTAAGTGGGAACAGTTTCATTCATTATTTGTTGTTGATGGTGATATCAGTGTTTCTATACATGTCGTTTAGTGGTTTATTTATTGTATTTATTTACATTTGTTTATTAAAAATTCTCAAAGACTGGAAGAAACGTATTATAGTTGTACGTTGCTCAACAGGCACACACGCAAAATTATTTGTTGTTCGCTGAACACGCGAAATTAGGAAAACATTGAAGCGAGCGTTGGATGTCAAAAACAAAATGTCGGAACTGACCGCATATAAGCTCGATGATACACAGTCTCATATACGGTCACTGAATATTGAAGCTGATTGGTCAATAACAATTACTGCCATAATAATATCCCTTGATGGTATTATTCCATACCAGTCGTGAACCATCAACTGGATGGGTCTATATTCGTTATTTGCGGGAAGACCAATCAATATTTTCAACGAGCAGCCTTGGGGCTGCCCGTTGAAAATCTTGACTGGTCTATCACACAAATTCACATAGGAACTGCCTACTTTATGAATTCGGGTGGTATCACGATCCTGGGTGGGGTTCAAAGGGTTATTCTTATGTCTATCTATGGTGTTTAAAAATTCAACATCAGATCGGACTCTGTTTTCGACAGTGCGTAGTTTTCTTTACAAAAGTGACGTCAAATGCGAATGATGGGGTTATTTACTTCAGAAGTGTGTGGAAAGACATATTGGCGAAACACGAACTCGGATAATATTTGAATTATTTATTTATTTGTTGAGGGGGATTTAACGACACTTTCGACAGCCACGGCCACCTCGTGTCCGACACGGCGGAAGCCGGAGTACCCGGAGTGAACCACCGAACAACGGCGAGCTCCTGCCAGACTCCTCAACCTACTAACTCCACACAAACAGGGTTAGCATTGGTTGATAAATGCATCATTGACGTGCAGTACCCTTAGTACACAGCGCCACCGCACCCCACGTGGGCAATCATAATTATGTGCCTTGTCCAAGGACACAACGCAGCTACCCCTGGCGGGAACCGTGGACCATTCGGTTAGAAGTCTAAATCCGTAACCACTATTTGAATGCTACTATTCAACTTGGGGCGTGTGAATGGTGATCTCCTAACACAATGTCAGCCAGAAATATAGGATCTCTGTTGGGTCGCCATTTCATATGAAATTTCTAAACCGAGTTCACTAAAGCCGATCTCAGCCTCGGCAAGCCTCGGCTCAGATCGATTTTAGTGAACGAGGTTCAGAAATTCAGGTCAAATTGCGAAGAATGTGAAATTCTGTTTATCACATGAAGTGTAATTTAACCTTTTAGTTAACATAACAACCAAAGCTGCCCGGAGCTGTTCACAAAAAATAGCCATCCAAGTTTTTCTTCTTCAAATTTTGCCTGAAAAAAAACATGGCTTATGGTCCCTCAATGGAACGAACTCGTCGAGTTCGTCCCAATGAGGGCTCCAAAGCCATGTTTTCGAGAGAAAATGGAAATATTTAGTTATTCGGGAAATATTCTTTGCAAATGCCGTCTGCTATTTGTATTAGGTAGACAGTCAGTGCAAAAATAAAAGAAGATTAATTCAATTCTACTTCCGAAACCAACTCAGCCACAACGTTACCACGTCGACTTCTGACGTCATTCCGTATAAGACGAGTTGTGATCGATATTTCCCGCAATGAGATAGTTGTTGGTGTTTATAATCATCGGTGCAGTTAATGCTTCAGTATGTTCGTTCCAGGACGCCAGTCAAATTCTCTAAGGAATCCGACACCGTTATGTGAAGTTTGTTTATCCACTCCTCGTGGAGTTTGTTGCCAGTCTACCCTTGATGTGATGTCTCTTTACGAACAAAGATATACTGATTGATATTTGTTCGTGCTCCTGTTATGCATATTCCAGTTAATGAATATTAATTCGCCTTGAAAAACATAGAGGACATCTATGCTATTTTTGTGGTTCGTTTGAACCTGAAAATATTATTTTTCACTCGCGCATACGCATGTGAAAAATAAAACTTTCAGGTCCACACAAATGAGATAATTCCTGGTATTCACTGAAAAAGCATAGATTTACTTTTTTTTATTATATGCTACGTGACATTTTTCAGCGCAATATTTCGTCCAATTCGACTGCAGACACGTACGTTTAAAAACAATAATAAAAATCAGCTGATCGTTCATTCAGTGCGACGCCACAGTGATGCGCCGGTGCATGACATCATTTAGGAAGCTCCTGAGGGATATTTCTCGATGTCCATCAAGTCGATGGACATCGAGAAATATCCTTTCTAGACAATTTGCGATAATTCACAGACTAGCATATATTAAATACTGATATTCGTTCGTACTCCTGTTATACATATTCCAGTTAAAAATATTAATTTGCCTTGAAAAACATCAAGATATCAACAAAATTTTTGGAACTTCGCAGCATTATTAAAGATTCGGTGGAATCAAGTCCCGATTGAGAGACATTTCTCATGTTGATTCAAAGAAAATGAATGTTTATGGTTTGATTCTTCCTGGTCTGGAATGTTTCAGTTGGGCGGAAAGGTTAACCATAGGTTCCAACCAACCAAATTATTCCAGACAAGTGAATCGAAACATTGGGGAAGAACAATTTAAGGGCAAAACTGGTTTAGTTTAAAGCTTTATCTAACGAATCGGTCACATTCGCTCGCATAATATACAAACTGAGCCTCATTTTTCCGCCAATTTATCACACCGACTTGTAATGTTTACGTAGTTGTACTTAGTAACGTTCAGCACTGTGGTCACAAACGCGGACAGACAAAGGACAGTAGCAGCTGGGACCAGGGTTAGAGGACAAACTGCTACTGACCTGGTCCTACTTTTTGTACATAAACATGTTCACTTACATTGAACATTTTTTATAAATTTCTCCCTCTCCCTCTCTCTTTCGAGGGTTTGTTACACATGCAAACGAGTTACACCCTCTCAATTCTTGGACATTAGATCGAACAAACCAACACAAATGCGAATTGGTAGTTCCGACGGGTTTTCAAAGGCACAACATTTCATAATGCGGGTTAAAATCAAAGTATTTTGATCTTTAAACAAATTACCTGCATCGCTCAAAAATACGCATGTATGATGGTGACGTATCTGAAAGGTGTTTTAAAACAGAAAAACCCAAAGGTTAGAGAACAACGCCGTAGTGTTTCGCGTTAATATTTCAAACCTTTATGGTAAAAGATTGCCGCGATTTGTTGACGAAAGAGACCGCTTATAGATGAAATTTTCGTCTCATTTTGAGCAATTTACAGTCGATTTATGTATTCGACGTATTGTTACCTTTGTTCTCGAGATGAAGATTTGTGCCATCTGTTGTATTGTGTATAACAAAAGATTGATGATGGGTGTTCGTGTGTGAATCTCCCAGAACTTTCAAATCACATTCGTTAATGATCCATGTGCATGTGAACTGTCCATGTTTCGTCGTTATTTCTTGAAGCTGATGCAATAAAATAATATCGGTCCGAATTGTGTACAGTAGACCTATTTGTTTGCTATATCGCTACTAACCAGCAGGCAGTACACTTCCAACCTCGGCAAAAGAAAACATGTTTGGATTGTGTCAAGGCTTAACGTTTTGTTATCGGATTCTGGCTAGAAATGGGACGTACTGGAATTTTTAGTTGCGTATCGGTTTCAATATTTATAAGGGAGGAGGGTATACCTGGGGAATTCACATTAGAAGACTACAGAATAGGTTGTTCTTGCATCTTTCTACCAGAGCGTCACAAATGCCACTGCCAATGAGTTCAACACGTGCATTCTTTTGCCAATACAAATCATATATACAGTAATTTTGTCACTTGTTTCAAACACACCTTAAGCTTCAAAGACTTATGTCGGGCTGTGCAATGTCGGGGTATGTTTCATTAACTTGCCATCATTAAGAAGTTCGTGCTGACAAAAGACAAATTATGTGGGCAGTGATTTCTACTCAAGTCTTGGCTGCCTTAACATGCAGCCATGACTTGACTAGAAATCACTGCTAAGCAACTGGACATGTTCAGATTGTATTAGAGTTGGAATATGGAACAATTGCCCATGCTTTTAATGGTCAACAAAAGTAGAAAGAAAAATCAGAACATCAACATCAGTACATCTCTTCAATTGTTTCCCATTCACGTTTTGAGTCACCGATCGTGTTCGATGAGTTTTGGTATTAGGATGACGTTTGCGCTTACCTCCCTTACATATCGTAATCCAAAAGGTTGCAGAATCTCATTGCTGTACCAGTTTCCATTCAGCTTCTCATTCTGCTGAGACATGCATCTGTATGGCAATCCTACGCCATTACTGAGCCACAACGGTATATGCCATGCTCGCCATATTGATATAAGCTACTTTCTTCTTAGCCCTATGGTCTGGTGCATCTATCAGGAAAGTCTAAACGGATTCGTGTCTTATGTGAAAATAGGCGTTAGGCTATTAAGACTGTGACCAGTTTAGAGATCTGTTGTGACCTTTTGTCTGCGGGGGGGGGGGGGGGGGGGGGCGAACTGTTCTACGTCCTATAGGTCACAGTATGGCTCTCCCATAATTCTGCAACTACCTGTAACTTTGATATGCCTAACTCCTGCACCGCTATCTCTTGAATGTTTTATGTACAGTTAGCCCTTTCAACATGGTTTGCATAAATTTTTGTGTGACGAAACTATTCGTCGAGTAGACGATATAAAGAGCAAAAATTCTAAAGCGCGACTTGGTAACAATTTAACGCAATAGCTCGACAGAGCTGTTGGATTAAATTATTACTGAATCGCCTAACAAACCTGGATGGTTTCGCCTATTTCGCCGTTGACAATATTGACTGAAACGATAACTTCCAGGTCGCCAGTGTTAAAAGGATAAAATGTCGTTTGGGAAGAAAGCGAGATATTGGCTGTCACACAAATACAGTCGATTTAATGTTTGAAATTCAAATGATAAAATGAAAAAGACTTCAACAGCAATATGAAAATGCACGTAATAAGGTTTGAAGGGGGAAGGGGTACGTTTTCAGCCCAAGACTGACCATAGATGATTGCACTCTAAAATCAGTTTGGTTACAAAATCAAATCAACTTGGTTGAGCGAATATGAAGTTATTTTGTTGTACACCCTTCGACACAATAATCCACTCGCAGATTATCATTCCACATTTCCCCCAAAGGAAGCCAGGGAAATGTAACAAGCATGCAGTCCGACCAGGACCTATACGCTAAAATCAGGTTGGTTAAAATTCAACCCAAATCAACTAGGCTGTGTGAATTGGAACCCAGTTGGGTTGATTTGGGTTGACGTTTAACCCAACCGCATTTGTGCACACGCAACAACAAAATAAAAGAGTCAGGGGAGAATTTGCTTGTACTGTGGTGAGTGATTAAAATCATACATGTATAAGCTTTATGTACAAATAGTCAATGAGCCAGTGGCGGCGCCAGGATTTCAATTTGGGGGTGGGCGGTGGGGTGGAAACTAGGTAAGATATGTGAAGTCCAAGGTCGAGATGCCGAAGGTATGTCCCAACCGCCGCAGGCCTGAGCTAGAGGAGGATAGTGGAGGAGGTAGTTCAGCAATCTGAACGCAGTGGCTACCCCCTAAAAGCTGAACTAGGGAGGACGGTGTTCTCGTTATCGGTAACTCGTTATAACGATTTAGTAATTAACTTTTTTTCTTGTAACGATCTCGCTAACTTGTAATAAAGTACTTGGCTAACTCATTATTACGACTTAGCTAACTCGTTATTTCGAATTAGCTAACTAAATTGTTCCGCTGTTACCGTTCAATAAATCGTTCTTGTGTTTTAGGATACTCGTTTAGCCCAGTAACGCAACCTAAAAGATGAAAATATAATTAAATAACTCGTCATAACGAGTTACTAAATAACTAAGGATATAGATTTGCGTTGGTGGTGATAAGATTGCCATTCATTATGGCATCAAGTTTGCTAAGCATACTATGAAAAAAAAATATTAATGGGAGCAATTTGTGTATCTGGAGCCAAAGCTGTTTGTCTTGCAATTAAAAATTTTATTGGTGAAGAATTGTTTAAAGATGTTATTGGAAATTGTTCAATTTCACCAATATTTTCTATACCACTGATGTTTGTGAAACATTATCTGGATCAAAACTACTTCCAAACTGTTCGCAAGATCCATGTAACATCATAATTTTAATCATATATATCAAGTGGTCTTGAATTTCGTTCTTCGGGAACTCTATACATCTTTCCTCTTTGAGAACATTTTTTGGAATGACTTACTGCTTTTCGTTTTGGTCTTTTTATATCTAAAGCAGATTCACCCACTGATTTCAAAAGATTTTTTCCATGAGTGAATAAAATTTCTTTAGGTGCTTTACGTTTTCCTAAAAGTTCTTTTGCCATCTGTAGACCCATGTTTCAAACCTTCTCTAAAGTTTGAAATGCATTTTTTGCTATGGGTTTTACAAATGGCACAGCTGTTCGCAATGCTGTACGAAAAATAGAACCCAGTCCATACCCATATTGACGTGGTATACCTTGATAAATAGGCACAATTGCTATCAATGTAATTTGTTCTGCTCTCTAAAATGCAACTTTACTACAGTCTCGCCACTGACAAACTGAATAGGTTTACCAGTGCTTCCATTTATATTGATATAAATAAGATTTTGATACTGGTACGTAATGTACATTATCAAATTCTTTATGAATGTGTTGACATTCGTTTTGTGATTCAAACGGTATTATTACTCGTAAAATAGGTCCTTCTGTATCACCTAGAAATGTATAATCTGCAATATCCGAATAAATAAAAAGTTGATTGAAATCAATATTTAAACCTAAATTGTATTTGAATGCATCTCTTCCCGGGTTAGGAAAAATGACAGCAACATATTTTACCATCCCAGTTTTTGTAATAAACTTTGTGACATTTCAATACCCACTTTTCCAATACTATTTCCTGCTATTTTTACACGGCCTTGGAGATTTGAATATCCAACATGAATTAATGCATCAAATGTTTTAAATATATCTCCAAGTTTGTCTTGAATTTCTGATTGCATTGCATTTATGACATTACCACCATTTGCATTGGCACCTGATAAAATATTTAATTCAATATCAGCCACACATTTGTGAATCTTATGTTTCACAGATGTTTTTTTTTTATACGAGCCAATATTTTGTCATCTGTCACAATGATTTTAAAAACAGATTCTTCATCTGTAATATTTTTGGCCTCCGAAAGTAAAATTACTTCAACTAAACCTATTTCCCATCGTTCTTTATCAAGATGAGTGGGTTTAGCTAACTGTGTTTGAAAACAACATTCTAGAAACATATTCAAAGAACTATCAGTCAGAAGTGTTACATAAAACGATTCCATTTTTTTATCTTGCAGTTGTTGCAAATAATTTAAACCTGGACTTGGAAGAATATAGCCTAAAGAACTACGTAATAACACTAGCCACAATTCTTTATCAGGGCTTTGTAAACTCAAATGTGCCCTGGCAGTAACTGTAATACCATAAATGATAATATTCTGTGTAAAATAAGTTGCTTGATTTTTTTTGCAACACGATTCCCACAAATTTTAAATTGTTGGCTGTGCTGATTTTGTACATCAACACTTATGCTTTCACCAGGTAATGGAGTTTCGTTTGATGACATATTTGTTTTTATGCCAAATTAGATTCCGCTATCCAACTATCGAATTTCGTTGGATATCCTTCCCACTGTACTTTAAGTTCATTAATAATTTTCTTATCTACACGTCTTGACCGTCTATTAAAAACTGATTCAAAAAATATCTTTTTTTTCATCTTCTATCCTTTGCATTTCTTGAGGATAAAATGAACCCTGAATTCTTTCTCCACCTAAATCTTCAAGTTTGTAAGTAGGTGGTATTGTACGTTTCACGCGCGTAATTTCAAATAATTCCTTTGTCCAATTTGGTAAATACCCTTTTTCAAATGTACATTTGGTTTTATAAATACGCACTAAATCACCAATTTGAAAATGTATTTTTTCATTTTAAGTTTTTTATCCATACAAATGTTGAGAAACTTCTACTTCATTTTCTATAGATACAGAAGCAAGAGTTCTTTGAATACTCTGATGAAAATTATGATTATAACCGTCGACTAAGTTTTGTAACATATTAATATATTTGAATGTTCGCTTATGTGTGAAATATTTCCAAATATGTGTTTTCAATGTACGTTGAAATCGTTCTACAATACTTGCTTTTGTTTCAGGATTTCCTGTTGTGACAAAATGAATATTTTCTCTCTTCAGAAATTCCGCAACACGTTATTTTTAAATTCAGAACATTTATCAGATTGTAATGCTAATGGTTTATGACCGGGTGTTTTGAAAATAGTTTGAAATGATTTTGTTAATGTCTCTCCAGATTTATTACGATAGGCAATCCCCATGAAAATACACCAATGACACAAACTAAGTAACGAAATTGATTATTGTAAGATTGTAAACTTTGTAAATCTGCTAAATCAATTTGCCATTGATGATCAATATCGCCTACTATAGTTTTACGTCTTGAAAATCATGAAAGTTTTCTCTAAGTAGGTTTATGTAAAGTATATGTTCTTTCTCCAGCAATCAATATTTTACTTGGTCAAGTGTAATAGAATCATCTTTTTGATGTGGTGATTTATATAACAGTTGTACACCACCATAACCAGCAGGATGTTTTGTATTTTAATACAGTTCACTTAATAAATCATGCAATAGGCCTCCCAGTTGTCAGAAATTTACGCCTAGATAATTTACGTTCTATTAATGAATTTGTTGAATCTTCACTCCACTGTTTTTTCTTACTTTTATGCGTTGGAGATATTGATAAAGGGGACTCTAGTCAGCTGCCTTCAGGGGTACTCTGATATTTATTGCTAGCTTTATGAGTGTGTTGTCTATGCATCCACAGTCAACGTTCACGATTTCCTACAAAAATCTTGTGGTATATTTATATCTTTTACCATCCTTTTGGTTTGAAACCTTTTCGATGTCTAAGAACACCTTTAACTAAATCAGTAATGTTTTAACTTTGTATTGCTTCTCCATCATAACTTAATATACCCTGATCATCCCAGCTCATGTTGGATGAATCGATAAAGCAGCTAATAATGACATTGCTTTACGTCTCATAGTAGCAGGTACACATTCGATAATTCAATCTCATAAAGATGATGATTTATTTTCTTCTGAATCGGGTATGACCAGTGAAGGTTGTTATACTTTCTTATGTGACGTTTGTAATTTCTGCAAAGTTTCCCCATACTTAAATTCTTTCTCACTTTCTGAATTCTCTAACACTGATGATAAATTATTCTGAAGTTGTGCAGTATTTGCACCTTGTGGGTTAGTTGGTAATCTAGGACACTGAGCTTTTTCATTTTTAAACCGTTGCATATTTTCTAAAAGTTGATAGGGTACAATAGCCATTTTCTTCGTATTTTACTGACTAATTTATTTCTAAGATTTATTGCAAGTCCCACCACTGGAGCAAGTAATCCACGTAATGGTAAAAACCACCTACTGATTTAAAATTTGTTTTTCCTTCTAACAGAAACTGATTTACTAGCAAGTGTTCTTAGTTCTTTACGCTTTGGATACAATTTCTGTTTCTGTTTAGGTGTTAGATATACAATGCATTTTAATAGGGATCTGTGAATCACAAATTTCTTTTCGAATCGAATCTCAAATCGAATCGTGTCTCTGATATCGACTTCGAATCGAATCCCGAATCGAATCTTAAAAGACAAGTTATTTCATCTTGCATCAAACGGAAGTTACGGAACACTGTTATGACCCTTACGCGACTGAGTGAACACCTTAAACACCAATAACTAAATATTCTCTGTAGCACCGTCGCTGAAACAGCTAGGCCTATTATCCATAGTTTTAGTTTTTGAAGGCCTAACTTGTTACTATTCACGTTCTTAAGAACGTGAATAGTAACAAGTTAAGCCTTCAAAAACCAAAACTATGGATAATGTTCTGGGCCAAATTCACACCTTACTTAACAATTAAACATTGTCAATTACTCAAATAAATAGGAATTGAGCCTACATGAATGAATTTTCTAATGACAGTTTTATCCTATTTTTGTTGGAAATGTAACAAATTGAAGTTAGTACGAGAGATTCGAAAAAATCGAATCCTGAGACTGATTCGGGATCGATCTCGAAGCATACGTATGGTATCGATATCGAATCGAATCTCGAGTATTCGCAGGACCCTACATTTTAAAAGATTATTACAACATTCTGACAAACAATTAATTAATTCTTTAGATGCATTTCTTATTATTTCATTTTGAAATGCTGGAGGAGTTTGGCTCAATGCCAATAACATACCACCATATTTTTTCACTAAAGGAATTTTGTTATTTCTTGTTTTGTCTTCCCATCCTTCTTTATCAGTATCTGTGGATGAAATGAACCAAATAAAATGTATTGCTATTTATGTATGTGCGAAGAGTGCAAGTTATTTATTAAAACATTTCGCTCAAAATAAGATCCTATTCCACGAATAGTTCTAGGAGAATCTAAAGCTGTAAAACGTGTCATTGAGGGAATCTTTTCTTTCAGTGGTACACACTCAGTATGTTATATAGAATGCATTGGTTCATGGTTTACATTTTTTACACCACCTTTTGTTATTGACACTACATGTGTTAACTTAAGTGGTGATACTTTTCTTTGTTTTTGAAGATTTTTCACAAGTAATGCTTTTGCTTTTGTAGGCTTGATAGCTGGAGAATTATGAGGTGCAATTTCAAAATTTGAGTACATGAATTTGGGTCCAACCTTTCGTTGCTTTTTTATCACTCTATAACTGGATAATTGATTTGATGTTTTTTAGGTGACTTTCTGTTCTTATATCATTTCTTCTTCTTCTGGAATGCTGATTGAAAGTTTCTAGTTGTTTTATAACCATCTCAAAGAATTTGACTACGAATAATAACACTACCAAAAACCCCACCACCACCTGGTTTTAAAATAATATTTCTCTATATTCATTCTTTGGCAAGGTGAAATTACACCACTGATGGAAAGCTGACAGGAATACTTCATTTGTCCTCTGTCTTCTTCCTTGGAAAATCTACTCTGCCTCTCCCTCTCTGCATCTTCATCTGTTAGCTCTCTTATTTTTGAAAATTCCATGTCGACGAAACAAGCTCGAGTTGACAGTCTTATACTTACTCCAACGACGTGATAGTAAACGTCGTAAAGGATTAGTTTTCAACCCGCCTTATAATCAAGTAATCGTGAGAGTTCTTTGGAGATATTTTGATCCGAATGACAGTTTGTGTTGGGTATAAAAAGCAGTGAACATTTTATGTGCTCATCATTTCTTCTTCCATTAAAAATGAATGTAAAGTTCTTTCTAGATTAAGAAGTTTACTGAAAGTGGAGGACCGGGGAAATATCTGATAACGATTAGAAAAAGGGATTGGAAGAAGAACATGAAAGAACAGAGAAAGGAAAAATGCGGCGAAGACAGTTATCAGAAAACTGTTTTGGACATATGCGCCGTACCGGTCCTCTGAAGTATACTCGTCGGTGGAGGCAGAAAATTATTGACAAATTGGGACGATGTGCAGGAATAAGAAGTTCTTAGCAGCTCGTGGTTTTGAACTGGATTAGTATTGGGAAAAGAACATCGATCTGTATCCTGATCTGAATTGGCAACCTGAAAGAAAATATAAAAATAGGTTAAATTGAGTGAATTCTATGAGGATTGCTAAAAATCCAAGTATAGGTTATTGAAATTGTTACCCGACATACATTGAGAACACAAGTTAATCTGATTTATCCTAATTCTTCTTATCTCTACACTTCATTTTCAAAGTGTTTGTATCACAAATCGAGTATCTTCAAAAACTGCCTCCGTGGCGGTCCTTGACAGGACTGACATATTCTCAAAAGATATTCTCTGAAAAACACATCACAAGTTGTTTTATAAAACAAAAGTCTCAGAAAGAGTGACACACTTTCATCACCCATTCTGCGAGTGATTGTTTATATTGAATGCTTGTGAATATCCCCAAAACAGTATGGCATAAAATGTTGCAATTACGCCAGAGTGCATCCAGGATTGTTTATGGGGAAAACAGTGTTAAGAGGCGAGGGAACTCTGTCGTAAAATTAATTTTAACAGTGAAATTCCGATAGACGACCCTGAATGTACTCTGGCGTAAAATGTCTATGAGAATTTCACTGTTAAAATTTTACGCCCAATCTCCCGCCCCCTTACTACGAGGGGATGTCAAAAAACTTTGAGCCAAACATAAATAAAACTCGAATATCGGTACAGAATATATTTATTTTTCAACATAGTGCAATTGTAATTCAATACACTTGTTCCACCTGATCTGCCAGTCGTTGATGCCACATCTATAGAAGTCCATATCTTGGTCCTGTAGCCAAGCCTCCACAGCAGCAGTAAGTTCCTCATCATCTTGAAATCTTTGACCACGTAAGTGTTTCTTCAAATTTGGAAACGGATGGCAGTCTCTTGGTGACTACCATCCCTTTCCAAGTTTGAAGAAACACTTACGTGGTCAAAGTGACTACCACCTCTTTCCAAATCCCCTCGAACTTGCGTTAACATTGAATTTCCGATATAAAACAACAACTCGCCATCAAATTGTCAAGGAATGAAGCCCTGGGTACGACCCGGTGTGTCTTTCATTGAATATTTGCTAAAAACTACTAATTATTGTTGTAGGAAAGCGCCCGTGGGCCACAGTGCCCACGCGTGGTTGTTTTTTTTTTATAATTTCTCAGTGGCTGTACTGCAATAACAAACTAAATACAACCTAACAAGAAATTTAAACAAATTGTCCTCAAAGTTTTCACAGTATTTGCCGTCTGAAAAATTGTAATACGCAATTGGTTAAAAGAAAAAAAAAACAACAAAAACTGGTAAAACAAAAGATTGAATTAACCACTGACGCTCCAGATGATTACAAAAACCTTTCTTTACAGAATAGCTAAACAATTCCTCCCATAAAGATAAAGCGACAGATACGCCCACTGGACCTGAGGAAATACACTATCAAATTAAAAAAACGCCACACACACTTCAATCACAAGGCAGTACAGTTGAGCAACTTCAAAGAAACTGTGATGAAGTATGAATACTTCTCATGGATGAAAAATCATTAATTGGTTGTACAAAACTGGGATGATGGATGGAACATATGTGCAGGTACAGTACAGTCGCCATGGATTGGTCATAATCCACACGTAGGCAGTTATGTCCACGCATCTGTTTACCACGTAGTACAAATCACCATTAGTAAAAATTTAATTAATGAAGCACCGGGTTGTATCAATTTTTGATGATTATTCCTGTAATTAGTGTTTGGAATTTAATATTATTACGTCCGTGGTAATATTGCCCACACGTGCAAAGTAACCAGTCCACGACGACTGTACTGTATGGCATGACTAAAAGGAGTAAGTCTTCTACTTTGTTTGGTGATGATTATCAGTTACCGCCAGGATGTGAATCACCTGTCTACAGGTGTAAGGTGAAATCCTCTGCTGCACTTTATGGTGCCATGATCTGGACAAATTTCGATACTGGTTGTCACACTGAAAACTGTCATTACATGCAGATAGAAAAAATGATCAAGTTCAACTAAAAAAAAAACTTTACGTGCAATGCGTGAGTACAAGCTTATAAAAGAACAAGCATCTATAGCTCCAGCAGTTCCAGTAGCGAATTTAAACTATTCATATGGAGAAGAACTACTTTGTAGAATGAGGAAAGATGGCTTTTTTGTTTTTCCTTCTCATGAAGAAGAATGGAATCACAACAAGGATAATCTTTTGGAGTTCAACAAAAATCCACTAATAGCTGTTGTAAAAGCTGTCAACCAAGGTCAACATGCTACTGTTTCATCCACTGAAAAGGCATCAGGTCTTCTGTGTACTCTGTACTTGTGCAGAACGGCCAAAGTTATATTAATAAACAATTTGAATGTTGAAGTTGGCCTGTTTTACCCTCTACCTAACGAATCGCCCGCGTCTACCCGCGTAATTCGCAAATTCAGCAGTTGAAAGAAATAAATGTTTCAAAATATTTCAACAAAACCATATCATGTGACCCTTCTTTGGAACGAGCTAAACTATTTCAACAAAACCATATCATGTGACCCCTCTTTGGAACGAGCTCGATATGATATGGTTTTGTTGTTTTTTTTTTAAAAAATAAAAAAAATGATATAAAATAAAAAGTTTGGATATCGTCTGCGTTGGGTATATGGTTAATATGGGTCTGTTGGTCGACTTATAGACATCATCTATCCTTCAGGAAAACTACCAACTGATACCCTTCCAGATGCTGTTGTGGTAAACTTTTCAAAATATTCAGATCCTCCATTTATTCCTGCTCATCCAAAAATTGTTCCAATCATTGCAGTTCAAAGAAAAGTCAATTGCAATTTACATATGTACAGAAGAAAGCAAATACCTCTACGTCTGGGATGGGGGACCACAATTCACAGATGTCAAGGCATGATCATTGGTGAGGGAGAAAGCAACCGCTGTATCATAATTCATCCGGGCAGTTAAATTTTCGAGGCAAGGAACCCTGATGATCTGTCTGTCGCTCTGTCTAGAGCCAAAACATCTGGTGGGTGTGGAGCTGATCCAGACTTTGCATGGCACCCAAATATGCTCGTCAATGAAGACAGTTGTATCAACCTTTACAACCACAGCAATTGACCAGGAAGTTGCCCACATTGTAGGGCTCAGCAAACGAACACTGAAATGTTTTCTGTTTCAAACAACCCACGTGCATTTGATTTTCTCATGCAGAAACTGGACTTATATTCTGCAGAGTCTGCGGAATGACAAGACAGTAATGGTGGTTGGTGACATGACAGTCGCTAAACCACTTTTGAGCTGTCATTCCTACCAAATATATTTTTCATGTCAAACGCAATGAAATATACATGTGTAACAAAATTAAAATTTCCAATAAAAACAATACACTCCAAAACCTGTTTTATCTCTATCAGGTGTCAAAAAGAACCTTCCTGTAATTAACAGTTACGCACTGATAACAAATGGATCCATTGGCTATTCATTTTTCAATCTACTACTCGGACAAGCAAAACTCACTCAAAATCCAAGATGGCTGCAATGGCAGCCATGTTGGATATGTCATAATGTTGGTTATCGGAAAGAACCTGTACCTCTACTCGAGACCAATCAACCACAAAACCCTTTATTTTCAAGTTGTTGGTCGGACAAGCAAAAATTACCAAAATTTCAAGATGGCTGCCGTGGTATGTCGGAATGTTGGTTATTGAAAGGAACGTTCCTAAAGTTAACATTAAAAAACTGGATCCGTTGTCATTAATTTTTCAAGTTATTGCACTGACAAGCAAATATGGCTCTAAATCCAAGATGACTGTCTTAGTGGCCATGTTGAATATGTCAGAATGCTGGGTACTGAAAGGACCCTACCTCCACTCAGACCCACTTAACCACAACATTATGGGATCTGTTGGACAATATAGTTTTCAAGTTATTTCCCAGACAACCAAAACTTTACGGATTCTCCGCCACACCCCCCCCCCCCCCCACAAAAAAACAAAACAAAACAAAACTAACCAGCTTTACTGACCTATTCAACTTGGCTGCTGTGGTAGCCATCTTGGATTTTGGGTGATTTTATATGTCACATTTCAGCAGGTACATAAACAAACATAGCTCACAAGTATATACACTTGTATACTTTGTTTTATCCAGGGCATGTTTCTATGGGGGGAAATGCCGTAAAACTCCAGCATTCTGTTACACACAGTGCAAGTCAATATATGTTGTAGGATAACCGCTATAAATTATGTATTTTTCTCTTCGAACTAGATCAGACCAGAATCGGGCATTATTTACCAGAAAGCTCTCGCTGAGTGCTTCCCTGAAAATGATGTCCGATTCTGATCTTATCATCGCAGAAGCAGCAGTATACTTAGTTTATTGCGGTTCTGCTACAACTTATTTTGACCTGCATTGTAATTTCTTTTCTAAGACAATGAGACATTTAATATTTGCCAAAGATTCCAGAGGCCGTGGATTGAACAGGTATTTAAAAGATTATCAGCATTTTGAACCTTTCTGCTGTACCTACAGTTAAAACTAGAAGTCCTGTCACGAATAGTGCGCTTATGTAGGCTTAATTGCGCGTTGGAATTGCGCGCAATTGCCATATCGAATGACACCCAAAGCACGGCAGGTTCTCCTGGTTACTCATAGCAAACACATGCAATGTTTCTGCCAATGGACCTCCGGGTTACCCGGAGGTCCATTGGCTGAAACATTGCTTGTGCACAGGCCATATGTACAGAATTTGATAGCTTTACTTGGGCCATAACGCGCACATTAACGCGCATATCAACGTGCTATTTGTGCGCATTTCATGACAGGACTTCTAGTTTTAACTGTACGTCCATGAGGTCAAGTACAATACCTATCCCCATCAATAGAACACAAACTACCTGAAATAAAATGGTACAGCTTGGCTCAAATAACTGTGATCATTGCAGCTGGTTTATGTTATTTGACGGAAAAAGCTAAACATTCAGGGGGTGTTCAGGTCTAGTATTGCCCTTCTCCAGAAAATATTGGAAAACTTGTTTCACAACTAAATCATTTAATTGAAGTTTTAAAATCACAATACATTAAAATTAAAATTACATGCAATCCCCTACCCCACCCCCTCAGTATCTTTGGCTACATCAATGAGTTACAATATGGAAATTAGAAAATGTTAAAAGCACAGTATTTTGTCACTAGAAGATCTGAAAAAAAACAAGATGACATTGAAAAGGATTTAAAAGTTAACAAAAACATGTTACTTCTGCATGAACAATTATCACCCAATCCAATAAGATGGGACAGGGATTTAATAACAGTTTCCATTAAAAAGACAGGAAAAATAAAAATGGAAGGAAAAAATATTCAAAAACTCCATACAAAGATCACCATGGCGGTGTTCATACCAATGATGTTCTATCACAGAAATGGTTTTATTATATGTCATTCAATGGCCACAGATTTTGAAAACAAACAAACAAATTCATCCATTAGGCTTGGAAGATCTTGACGACCTCTCTGACAATAAATGGAACTTCAAGAGATGCTGAGCACTTCTTTTTTTAATTAGCATTTTTAAAATCTTATATTATATTTTTTCCACACATACGGTACAAGTTCCTTTTTAAAGGGATATTGAAATGGTCTTGGCCCGTCGGTCCGTCACAAACTACGTCCTCCTAACTCTTCCTACAGTTGTCAGTGGATTTGTACAAAACTTGGTCTGAAGTATCAATATCAAATGTAGATATGCATGTGGTCAGGAATTTTCGATGCGTTGAATTTTGCGAGGGTACGGTACTTGGAAATAGGGAAATTTCCATCACAAAGGCCTGTCCACTTAACGCCCCCAGCATTTTTATTGCATTTTTACGAAACTTGGTGTACAGTATGAGTATGATGTGTACATCTGCATATGGAAAGGAAGTTTCGATTGGAGTATTTTTCTACAGAGTTACAAATTTACCGAAATTGCCGGTTTTCGGGAGAAATCTTCAGTTGCGATCCATATGGTTCCTTCAGTTGAAAGGAACCACATGAGGTATGTAACCTTCTCAAATGAAGTCCATTCTCCACCTCGGTGTATGTTTATCCATCTTTTCATCTGTCCTGATCACATCATATGCTTAGTCCTATCATAACATAAAAGTCGGCGGTTGATATGGATGTCGTTTGACTCTTGTTGATCCAGTGTTATACTGTTTCCAGTTGTCAACCGAAAATCCTCCTTTCATTAATTAAAGTGTATCAACACAAAACTATGCTAGACACAGATTAGTAAGTTTCGTATCTGGCTAAATTATTTTTTGCCATCAAAATTTATTACGGTGTCTATTTGCCAACCCTAGAAATTTAACACATTAATCGGCAATGACATGGCAAGAGTCATGGCAGAATGCTATGCTTTTTGCCATGGCATTACCGATTTATGTGTCAAATTTTGAAGGCGGCTTTGTCTTGATACAAGTTATGGAAAGGTTTCTATGAACACTCTCCCATAAATTGTAACAAGGCAAATCATAATCTGGATGACATACAGCACGTGGAGAGTGGTTTGTCACTAAATCACCCGTGGAGTGGAATTATCACCCAAAGTATCACTTTCAAGTTCTGTACACATGGACCAAAAAACACAAGCAGTATTTCAGCCAATGGGTCGAAACTTTGCTAGCGCTTGTTATGTTTCGCAACAAATTTACAATTATTGCTTGGGTGGAATCTCCACTTTACAGGTGATTTAGTGAAAATACACTCTCTACGTACTGTAATTTCACTTCTTGTTCCAGGACAACATGAAGCACTTAAGTTGTGGTGCCTGCACTTCCGAGCAAAGCCCAAGCCCACTCTACTAGTACCAGTTAAGATGAAAGGTGGGTGTCATTTTGGATGCACAGAATCACTCATACATTCAAGGGGAAATTACTGTCTTTTTTCATTTTGTCGTTGCATGTAATCAAGTTCTTTGAAATGTTCTGCAAATGAAATTCAGGGGCATTATTATTACACAGATTTTATAATAATGATTCCACTGTATCAAAAATGAGCCTAAACCGTATAATATTATTATTAAATCATGAACAAAATGTTAAACTAACTGTGATTGGTAACATGGCAGTCGCTAACTACATGTCCAAAATATAGTAGCAATAAAATTATCGATTACACAATAAATAACATCGTCTGCTTTTAGTTTAAAAACTTGATATTTGCAAACCAGCTCCTTTCAAGAAAAATCTGTGTACACGTTCAGTAAACAAGAATGGTACAATACGCGGTGAGTGGACTGTAACTTAATCACTCAGGAAGTGGAGTTATCATCCAAAGTATCACTTTCAAATTGTGTACACAAGGAGGACAAAAAACACAAGCAATGTATCAACCAATTGACCTCCGGGTTTAACCCGGAGGTCCATTGGCTGGTACTTTGCTTGTGGCGTCCATGCGTTGCAACAAATGTGTAATTATTGCTCAGGTGGATTCTCCACTCTACGAGTGATTTCGTTATAATACTCTCTCCACATACTGTATCTTTATTGTTTAGCAAGTTCTCATTTAAAAAGTGGTTGGTGACATGACAGTCGTAAACTACTCATGCCCTGTTTCGTGAAACTCTTTAAAGACAATATAAAACATTACTAGTAGAATAATTTTTTGGATACACTTTAGTTCAAACTCATTTAATGGCAAACACAACTAGTCAGATACACTCTTAACATTCTGCCTGCCATGATGTACAAAAGAATGAAAGGTAAGAACATTTTCTTTTTCTATGAGAAATGAGAAAAGGTTTCATTTCAGTTCCTCCAAGTAGTTTTATTTTGAGGTTGAAATGCTTTATTTTATGTTGTTTATTATTTCTTTTAACTTGAACACTGGCTTCCTGAAAATCAGTATTTAAAGTGATTTTGTTTACTTGAAAATCCTAAAATCTTACATTTTAGCACGATTTATTTTCTTTAGCCTTAGGTTTACTTCCAGTATCAGGGGTGCGGTGGCGTTGCGGTAACCGGTTCTCGTCAGATCACGGAAGTTAAGCAACGTCGAGCTCGGTTAGTCCTTGGATGGGCGACCGTCTGAGCGATCGATTCGGACTCCCGCGTTGTGTCCTTGGTCAAAGCACTTAACCCCGATTGTTCACATGGGGGGCACGATGACGCGTGTACTAAGGCGTACTGCACGTCGATGGTGCGCATGTCTTCAACCAATCTATGCCTGCCTATGCTGCAGTGCGGAGTTACGATGTTGGGGAGCTGGCAGCTGCTCGTCGTTGGTCGGTGGTTTTCTCCGGATACTCCGACTTTCTCCACCCGTCAAACTGTCACCTACACGATGTGACCTTGGCTGTTAAAGTGTCGTTAAACTTTGATAAATAATTAAATAAACTACCAGTATCATAGCTTGTACCGATAGGAAAAATAATGTTTTTTTCAATTTTACGATACAATAGAGTGCTTTGAAGTTTTGTCTCTATCTCAGGTTGTACTATTCTTGGTCTAACCTAATTCATACTAGTATACTGTATTAAGGCGATCTTTCTGATTCTTTCATTATACACGGCATTGCATATCGATGCTTTTTTTCTTCCGATGATCTTGACCGGAAATCGAAATAAACCTACAATGTAAACAAAGCCAACAGTTTTGAAATTCACCCCCCACGCAGCTCTGTCATTGCGTTTTGAAGAATCTTGATGCCTTTGCTTTGTTCTTGGATATCTGAAGCACATTTGGCCATGAGTTATTTGCCTGAAAATATGAAAATATTTTATTATCAGTTCTGGTAGGAATACGGTAGCAGACATTCAGGAAACATTGTTGCCTACTGTCAACTCTGTGAGTTGATTTCATATATTGTTCCTATTTTATACATCTCAACCTTCATTGTGATGTGTAATCGGCGTATATTTAATTCGAATTTATGAAATGTCAGAGGTATGAATTTCAAAGTAAACAAATTTCCCTTACGTTTATAGCACCTTAACCGTACTGCGAACGCTTACTTTTAGAACACAATTTAACGCCTAAAAATGCCTCAGTGATCACTCGAAGGATTGAGATAGCTTTAAAAGAAGTAAAGTCACTCTAATACTGCAAGTAATGACACTTCGGTAAAATCAAAATATTCTAAACCAAAACACAGTTATAGGGCATGGAGTTCTACTAGTACTAGCAAATCAAATCAGACATTACGCTTTGATGTGGCTCATTCGAACATATTGAAATTTTTCCTAAATGCCCAGCTAAAAATGTTAAATGCAAACATTGTCGAAAAATTGGAAAAATGAAAAAGTCTGTCAAATGGAAGGCAAGCGTGTTAATGTTGTGAATAATGTGACAATTCTGATACAACAAAACATAAATGTTAACAATGGCACAGCGGGGGTTCGAACCCACTCCGATAGCGGGTTAATTTTGAAATTTTCGTGTGTGACTTTGATATATCATATTATGGTCTAAATGTTAAGAAAATTTGTGCTAAACAACTGTAAACATTTTTTAGACTTTTGCAAAATGGAGAATGAATGTTTGATGGTTTAGCAGAATATTTTGACAATAAGGGTTTTAACGAATATGACCGTATTTTATTCAACCCTTTACCCATATACCATCGTTTAAATTTGCCCTTGAACAAACACTCAGCCTCGCTTGATTATATGGGAGCACGGCAGCGCAGTGTGCCTTCAACCAATGCGACTTGAATTCAAGCCCGCGAGCGTCCGGTTAGCACGTTGAAAAGTCTGACCGTTGCTTTCCGCTGGTACTCTCTGGGTACACCAGCTTCCTCCACCCACCTAGCTAACACCAACAAATAAAATATCACCAAAAATAGCCTCACAGCGTTTCTTGCGGGCATACAGCCCGTAAAATATCCTGCCCTACTTAGCTTTTAAAACTGCTCGCCCATGGAAAGCATTCGTCAAGATTTTGACCAGTAATCTGTGCATGTTTTGTGTGACAAAAGTGTCCGAAAACCTATTCGCTGGTCCTGTGCGTAGGTGTGTGTGTCGGTGGAGGGGGGGGGGGGGGGGTGGAGGGCGAGATGTTGCTGAGAACGTGAGCGTTTGTCAAAAATATTGTAATCTGTTAATTCCATCAGGCTTTTACACAAAGAAATTGATCCATTACCTAATACAGTAAGATGTTCCAAATTCTGATTCAGTCCCTGAATATTCAGGTTCGAAGCAAAGACAGCCGGCATGGGGGGTGCGAAGATAAAAATATGCCCGATGTGCACGCAAATTATCGTTAGTGAAGTAGTATAAAAGACAGGCAAGCAATGTACTTTATACTAGCTGGAGTTCAGTTGGCTGGAAAACTTATTGTGCTTCTGGTGTTTCATTGTGAAATGTTATTTAAATTAAACTTACAGTTGTTTTTCTTTTCGTAGCAATCCACTTGTCATTTGCTATGAAGCATTTTTACATTCGTTCCTACGGCTAGCAGATTATTCAAAAAGGAATACAGGTTTGTGTGACCGCTTCCCTCCCACCACCCTGCGCCTATTACTGCTGTTTTAGTTAGACCTTATGAAAAAGTATTTCCAAGCATATGCGGGTCACACGTTTAAAATATGCTTACTTTCATGAGAAATTGTCGCACAAGTATTTCCTGAACACATGGTGACTATAAAATCGAGACCCGCTAGTGGCCAAAGGTCCAAAATATGCTTGCTTTCATGAAAATTGTAGCACATGTATTTCGTGAACACATGGAGAAGACAACATCATAAAATTGAGACTTATTAGTGTCCGAAAACCTATGCTCTGCTCCTTTGTGTGTACCGGGGCGGGGTGATCTTTCTGATATTGACTATAAATGGTACGCGGAGGGGGGGGGGGGGGGGGGGTATTTAGTCTGCCATTATACGCAGTGGAGCAGAGACTGTGGCATTTCGATAGCTCATTTGCTCGATGAGCTTCGAGTCGTTCGAGCAATAACTTTTCAGTAACTGTTCGATAGCTTATAAGGGATATTTGGGGTAGGTATGTCTTGTGGTGGCATAGAAGGTTGGGCAAAATAGGTAATAGTATCCTTAGATAAGTATCCTATAAAAGGTATCCTCGAAAGGTATCCTCAAATAATAATACAATACCAGGCCATAGGTATCCTCAAATACTGAAATGAGGCTGAGAGTCGTATGTGCGAGTCACTCGAACGAGCAATTGCTCGATAGCTCATGTGCTCGGTAGACTTCGAGTCGTTCGAGCAGTATGTGCGAGTCACTCGAACGAGCAATTGCTCGATAGCTCATTTGCCCGATGAGCTTCGAGTCGTTCGAGCAATGGCTTTTCAGTAACTGGGCGATAGCTTATTGGCTTTGGGAATGATATATGCTTTTGTTAAAGACAAAGGAGGTAACTCTACATGCAGATTATGGGGAATCAAGCAATCTGATTGGTTAGTTATAATCTATATTGTAATTGCTCGATAGTTTATAAGGGGAATTTGGGATGGGTATGTCCTTGGGTGGGCTAGAAGGTTGGGTCAAACATGTAATAGTATCCTCAGATAAGTATCCTATAAAAAAGTATCCTCGAAAGGTATCCTCAAATAATACAATACTAGGCCATAGGTATCCTCAAATACTGAAAGAGTCGAAGAGTCGTATGTGCGAGTCACTCGAATGAGCAATTGCTCGATAGCTCATTTGCTCGATAGACGTCGAGCCGTTCAAGCAGTATGTGCGAGTCACTCGAACAAGTAATTGCTCGATAGCTCATTTGCTCGATGAGCTTCGAGTCGATCGAGCAATGACTTTTCAGTAACTGGGCGATAGCTTATTGGCTTTGGGAATGATATATGCTTTTGTTAAAGACAAAGGAGGTAACTCTACATGCAGATTATGGGAAATCAAGCAATCTGAATGGTTAGTTATAATCTATATAAATGGTCTAGATAAATGAAACAACAAGAGTAAACGGAATAGGGTGAGAACTAACAAGGATAGACCAGAAAAGCTAAATATAGTAATAATAAGCAAAGCTGTACCAGCTGATAGGCTCTTCTACTTTACTGGAGTATACTCCATGACAATGGAACATGGTCAGGGAAACGAAAACTATTGCATAGATAAATAGAAGCAGAGAATTCTGAAAGAATTCGAAATAGTACAACTTGTCGGGTTGTTTGTGGTAATTAGACTTACTCAGATTCAATCGAACACACCCTCCGAACATACCCATGTCTTGTTGTAGGCCTTTGGGTAACATAGCAACCACGTGCTACCATAGAAACTAAGATGGTGGCATCCAGTATACAAAATGGACGGCGGAAACACGTATCACCCTAACAACACGCGCTGCGCATGCGCACTAACACCACGTATCACTATGGAGATGACGTCACAAGATGGGCGCTCACGCGAGTTACCATGACAACACAACATGGCGCCACGGGGTCACGCATGAGATCCTGTCAATGTTCCCTCCTACGTGCGAGGCAAACTACTTGCCTGGAATAGTTCTAAATAAAATGCTCAAGTTACGAAAAGAAAAATGTGTTCAGAATCTGATGGTGTGATGGGAGAAGAGATTGGAAGACAGATGGATAAATAGAAATACCGAGGATAAAGTATGTATAGTCGACAGAGAGATAGATAATGGAGGATCCGAGATGTTATAAATAATTTGTTCCGTATAGGTGGAAAAAGAAGAGGGGGGGGGGGGGTGGGAGGGCACAGAGTTAGTATCTAAACCGAATATTCTGGCCTTCTTGAGAACCACGGCAAATCACGGTTTGACAAGGGCATTTTATTCTAAAACAAACTCGCTATTAATCACCGACATAAGCAAATGGAATTCTTCTCGCATTAGCATTTCTTTGTCCGCATATTTTATAGGGTTGGACAAAATAAATTACACAATTAACACATAGGCTCAGTATCATGCGTTAATATTGCTTAACAAGAAGGGAGCGAGTATCGATGGGCGATAGAGTTCTTAGATAATATAAATCCGCACTACATGTAGACAAAAAGAGGTATAACAAATTACGGCCATGTGCAAATGTAACATTATCAGTTAAGACCAGAACGGGTGGTGAATTGTCGGCGATAATACAAATTTAATGTTAGTTGCTTGCATTGTGTGTCTCACTATGAACTATCTGATACAGCTACTTGTGTAGACAACTGTCAACTGCCTTCCCAACTCCGTCTTTCGCTAATCAGTTTTGTAACTTTTCTCCTGTTAAACAGAGTGTCTTTTCTCTTGTTGATGCAAAAACATGACGTTTGAGACGGTTGTATAGAACCTCTGCGCAATTGCATGAGAAATAATGCTTTGAACATCTTGAGGGAAAAATGCCAATGTTGGCAATAAAAAATGGAATTGTATTTTGTTTTATTCCTTGATTGGTGTGCTTCCATACGAGCACATGAAATGTGACAAAGATTATTTGTCGATCAAATGTGTTGGGAAGGGGAATACCCTCATCTTTGTCGGAAAGAAGTCGACTAAGAATCCCAAATTACGGAATCTCAAATTACGGAATCCCAAGTTACGATCTGACAGTGGTTATAGAATCATTTTTTTCATCGTATGTGCCCATGAGCCGCATGTTTTTGTGATACATTATGCATTTCCACAAACGCACATATCAGCACATCTGAGTGATGCCCATGTGCGGTATGCATCCCACAGACATTGTGTACAACTACACGCATACATTCTATCGAACGCGAGTCCCATACCACCTGCCCTGGTAGATAACGTAACATAGCATTCCAACAGAGTCCTTTACTATAAGGCATTGGGAAGGCTAAAATGACTATCTGGACTACAGATCGACTGAAAGGAGTACAGGCCGCCTTATACTATACTACCAAGACTATACTTAGAACATATAACAAAACATGACAACTCATAGGGGCGTTTACCATATGGCTTTGGGTTGGTCTACAGGCTAAAATAGACCAACAGGGGCACACCGTCCCATACTATACTGCCATTGAGGCAAATGAACCATCGGAACATACCCCGGTATGTTAAAGACACTTGGCCCGTTGGATTAGGGTGTACGAACAACCAAAGAGATGTGAAGACCTACCCCCATAAATTATATTACAGCATGATTATGAACGAGTATTTTTCAGTAGTCGCTGTGTGGTAGTACAATATTAAGACATTGGTACGATGGTATGATCACACGTTTAGGGTGGTGCGATAAACCCCACACACCCTCAGTGACCCAGTGAACATCACGATGGAAAGCGTGGACATCGATGACGGTTAATATCTCTATGGCGGCACATGCTCATTATGACGTCGCAACGTCATTGGCAACCTCAACCCTTTCGCAGGAAAGATTGAGAAACCTATTTTCCCATATCCATACACACATAACTATTACTTCCATAATTTATTATGATACCAGACTATACATACAATACGTTTACTACTTATGGGCCCGATTCAGTTAAGGGAAGCACAAATTGTAGCACGTCACGTTTGGTTCCGACAAAAAGCTCCGTTAAAAGTCTCCGACCCAATGGGAATTTAACAACGTTTGCTCCGGTAAATAATGGTCAATGAGGCTCACGCAGACTTGGCCAAATATTATTTGCCCGTATGGTTGTAAGATTACACAATAGTCGTTGGTTAATTAAAAAACAAATTTTTGTCCGTGAAAGATTAGGCTCTGATCTATTGTTTATTCGTGCCAACGTTCGACCCAATAAATAGGTCTAAATCCACTACTTATAAAATAAAGGGGATTACTGTCATATCCTCACAACAAAATTCGACACGGATGCAAATTGAATAAAAGGCGAATCTCTGAAAAGGGAAGGGTGTTTATATCCCTGCGGGAACGATGTGGATCTTTGCGACCCTCGTTGGCGGTATTTTGATCGCCGGATGGACAGTTGGGTGAAGGAAGCCGGAGTACCCGGTAAGAACCACCGAGCAGCAGTGAGTAGCTACATACAGCACATTATAAGTTATAGGACGTTCAGGTGGCGGATACGGTATCATATGAGGCGAGGTGAAAACAATATTGGACTAGGCGGTACGCCGAGTCCAATATTGTTTTTGCCGAGCCTCATATGACACCGTATCCGCCACCTGAACGTCCTGTAACGTATTTATTATGCCAGCGAAAACAAAATAACAATCAAATTTGAACGCCGGCACATTTTCAAAACTGGTGCAAAACGCTATGTAAGTTGTAACAAACGTGCACAGTTGTCTCCCTGTTTGTGTATAATTTCCTTGACAACACAGACAACAGCGATAGACGCTTTTCTTCGTACTGTCACTTTGTCTTGAGTGTGCAGAAAATGTCCAAAACGTCCGATTTTATACAATTCGATCAAAATAAATGTATCTCACATTTTTTCCCATTGACTTTCATTCATTTTCCTACAATTTCATCATTGTGCAATCTTATAATTATTCAATGAAATTAAATCCATTTTCGAAGCGACGTTATCCATTTACCACAATAGAGACTACAGAATGAGCTCACCGAGAAAAAATGAAATTAATCTATTCCCGAGATAAGACAATTTTTTTCTCAGTTTATTTATTCACACTATATATATTTTTCAACTTTCTAACAACGCATTTATGGGTTATATTTCTAAAGCTTTTAAAATATAGAGGCGAACACCGTACCCAAACTGTTGTGTGTTAGCCTCAATAAGCTTAGACCCTATGTCAAGTTAAGGCCAGGCCGACTTATCCGTTATCGGTAGATCGAATACAGTAGTATTTCTCACTTCAAATAATTAAATTTACATTTAGAAAATAAATTTCACAATAAATTTATTATAAAGCGAGAGAAAATGAGACATATAGACACGGAGGGACGTTTGATTGTACTGCAATTTCTTCAATATGGATATAAAAGCACCGCGAGGTGAGGAATTTCCACGTCGAAACAAAATGGCGGTACTGACCTAATACGAGTTTCGTATTAGGTCACCTCGGGCTGCAGGTGACCCAATACGGCTCAGTGCCGTCCCACTATTCGGGGGATGTGATTGGCGAATTTCATTAGCTAGCATAATAAGGACACGTATGGGTCGTTTACTCCTAGACCAGAGACCACACCATAGCTACTTAGCTCTTAGCTCATAGTCTGTTGAACGTCGTGGCTCCTATCTCCTGTATAACCATTGGATTTCTGGTTCTCAAATCCTGGCCATGGTTTCTCGGTTTCTACAGTTCTCTGTATTAATGGGGTGTAGCACTGCTACAACAATCTGTTCTAGAAGAAGATCTACTACTGACGTCTTCACCCAGTATTACAGTCTTCTCCCACTACTACTGGCTTCTACCAGTACAGTTTTAACTCTGCACTACAGCGTTCTACGAATACTGCAATTACCTTCTGACACTGTAACGCTGCTTCCACAATATATTCCCTCTGCGATCTCCTAATAGTACAATGATTGGCTCCCACCACTAGGCCACTACTGTGGACTGTACTGTTACTAGCTTCTAACACCACTGTCTCTCTCCTGCTGCATTACTGCTGGTTTGTCGATGGCTATACCGTTATCATACCTGTTCCCCGCTTCCACTACTACTTTAATATGGTATTTGCCCATGATTGCTATCTTCTACCACTATTAGTGTTTACAACTAGCCCCGCTATTATTGGTTTCCTCTACCAGGCAATCACTGCTAATTATCGCTGTAGGAACATGGGACTGGTGTTCCATGTAATGTAATTGTGTGAAAGTACACAATGTGTGTGTGAATTCAGAATATTAGCGCGTGCAGCTACTGGGTGAGGGTGAAGAATCTGGAGATTTCGACATAGCGGTTTAGCATAGGAGGATTATGGCCACGGTTAGTTTGTGGCACTCCTATTTTCCACGGTGTGCTTGTGAGATATTGACAGAAGTTAAATGCCGTAGTAACGGAAGTCTGCACTGCCTTACGAAGACTGCACTGGTAGAAGCCAGTAGTAGTGGTAGAAGACTTAATACTGGAAGATAGATAGTAGAATGAGAAGCAAATCATAGGACAAATAGTGGTGGACAAGCTACAAGCGGTTAGTAGGGTTGGGTGTAGTAAAAGCCTGGATGTTATGCACAAGATATAGTGTTTGTGACCACCAACGTGGATCCAAAAAGCCAACAATCTAGGCGCCAAGAAGCTATGTGATGGTCTAGAAGTAATACATCCGTAAGTGCCCATGTGGTGCAAGTAACGTGCATCCATTTAGCACTGGCACACAAGCACACAAGCACACAACGGCACTTCAGGCACGTGTCCATGTGTTGCATACGTCGTGTGTAAAATGTAAACTTGTACATAAAGAATTACAGTAGACTGGAAGCCAAGCATAAGACTTGGACTGGAAGCCAGGCGTCTGAATGCTAGAATCATGGGTGGTAAGACTTAAAGAAGTTTTAGTCGAAGTCAACAGCAGTACATACAGTGACATTGAACCCGTGGCGCATGGACAGTATGATCCGCAGTGGTTGTAGACAGTAGTGGCGAGATATGAGACACTGGTAGAAGTAGGTGCTAGTGACTAATAGTAGTATGGCTCTCGGTTAGTCGTCCATCGACAATGATCTCTTCGATACTGATCCCCAAGCAGCAGTTCCAAAAGTACCCACTGGGCTCCAACCAGTGATTACCATAAGCTACCAACCAGTGGTCACCATAATAGTGGTTGCTAAAGTTTCCTAATTGCGCAGAGGAGGGAGAAGGCACTCGAATCGCGTGGCAGCTCTAACAATTCTTTATCACATCCGACCAGTAGGACACCACATCTCTGATATCAGGTAAGGAAGATAAATATGCTTGGACATAAATGCGGACTCTCAAGTGGTCCGTGTTTTATGTCACTCCAGATGAAAATAGTAAGGGGTCAGCTGTCTCAATTCAACAAACAACACGGTAAACACATATGTAATTACCATGTATATGGACGGCGGCAACTCAAACTATATTTCATACGAAGTCCTTGTAATGTCATCTTCGGGGGCATATATATTTCATATATCGTACCAAATCCTCCTGCTGTCCAATTACGGGAACACATTACAGTAATCGCGCTTTCTAACATGAAATAATCAGCGAAGCGGTGAATGCCACGGCTGTATTTCAGTAGCTTTTCGTCTTATTTTAACTGACCGAGCAAGTGACGCAACAGTCGCTGTGCATTTATGTTGTTACGTGAGTTATCATGGTGTCCATGTTGCGAAGCATTAGCATGGTGATGGATGGTGTTACTGCGCATGTTCAGCATGTGTTGTGATAGTAATACATGTTTCCGTCGTCCATTTTGGTTGATGGGGCCGACCTCCTGGTTTCTTTGGTGGCAATATCGTTGCACGTGGTCGCCATGGCCCGTGATGCTTGCAATAATGTGTTCTGTATTCTGGGAGTGTCTTCTATTGTAGTGGAATTACCAGAAACGACCCAACAATCACAGAAACGGACCAGAAAAGTCATCAGAGTTTGGTTTCCTCGCTCAAGGTTTGCTAGAAAGAGTAAAAATCATCTCTTCCGCCTATACTGACCCTATGCTACCTTCATCAACACCGTCCTGCCTGTCCAAGACACTGTTCTGGCTATCGTTCATCCAACTGCTTACTGTGTTCTGTTTACTCTTGTACGATCGCCCAGTATCATACGACCAACCGGTTTGCTCCATTCACCTTTTCCGAACCTACAATCTATCGAAATATATTTATCTCCCTTGTCGGATACCAAACGTGTGGTTTCCTACGAGTCGAATCTCACAAAACTTTGTTAGAGCTGTCTCTTGAACAGGGCGACTTCTCAAAGTCTCGTCATCTGGGTATTTACAGGACCATTAGTGACCACTGAATGGGAGTTCATGAGGACCATTGGTTGGAGACCAGTGGGTACTATTGGAGACTGCTGTTTGGGACCAGTATCGTAGAAACCATTGCGGATGGACTACTTCCCGAGGCACGTTACTACTATCAATTATAGGTACCACCAACTACTATCACTGACTTATACCACCGCCCTACTAGTTACAACCACCACGGGTCCTACTGCCCATTTTCTTACAGGTTTACTGTCGGCGTATGTCTTGTGGCTGACTTCCACTACTACTACTGCCACTTTATCTTACCACTCGTGCTTCCACCATTCCTTCGCACGACTTTCACTCTCAGTCTCATGCCTGGCTTCCATTACTACTCTCTTTCCGAGACATGGTTGTGTACTAGACCCAAGTGTCTACCCAATATATACCGCACATGAGCACAATGCCATAAGTGCCGAGATGTACGTGCGTGCTAGTGCACAATGAACGCACATTACCGACAGCACATAGACACATACGGGTCTATTACTTCTAGCCCCTAGACCATCTCATAGCTTTTTAGGTCTAAAACTGTTCAACATCATGGATCCTAACTTCTGCATAGCCATTGGCGTTTTATTTCCCAAATCCTGACCATGTTTTCTCGGTTCCTACAATTCCCCATACTATTGGCTTGTAGCACTGCTACAGCAATCTGTCCTATGACTAGATCTTCTACTGCTGTCTTGACCCAGTATTGCAGTCTCCTTCCACTACTACTGGCTTCTACCGGTAGAGCTTTCTCCTTGCACTGCAGCGTTCTACCAATACTGCAATGAACATCTGACAATATCCCGCTGCTACCACAAGATATTCCCACTGCTCTCCCCTAATACTACTGCGATTGGCTTCCTCCACTAGGCCACTACAGCTGACTTGTACTGTGACTAGTTTCTAACACTACTCTCTCCTCGCTGTGCTACTACTGTGTGGCTACCGTTATCAGACCTATTTCCTGCTCCCATTGGTAGTCTAATATTGTTTTCGTCCACAACTACTATCTTATACCACTATTAGCGTTTACCACTAGGCCCCCCCCCCCCTACTATTGGTTTCTTCTACCAGGTAACTACCACTAATTATCCTTGTCGGAACGTGGATATGTTGTTGGATGTGGTGCAATAGTGTGATAGAACACAATTTGTGCATGCTGCATGTAGTTCGTCAACATGTACATCTACTTGGTACCGGTGGGAGGGGGGGGGGGGGGTAAAGTGTGGTTAACCATAGGAGGATTATGTCCACGGTTAGTCTGTGGCACTCTCATATTTTACATGGTGTCCTTGTGGGATAGTGGAAGAAGTTAAAAACAAGAGTGGTGGAAGACTGTAGTGCGTTGCGAAGAATGCACTGGTAGAAGTCAGTGGTAGCGGTAGAAAACTTAACCCTTTACCTAACGTAACGGCTAATACCGGCCAGCGCTATTCTCAAAAATCGCCAATTAATTTTCATTATTTTTTCACTTTTTGTCCCTAAAACATAGGTTATGACCCCTCATTGGAACGAGCTCGTCGTGCTCGTTCCAATGAGGGGTCATAATCTATGTTTTTAAGACCAAAAATGAAATAATAGTTATTCAAGAATTGTTTTTGCAAGTGTCGACTGCTTTTCATGTTATTAGGTAAAGGGTTAATTACAGGACGAAGATAATAGATGTAGAAGCCAGTCGTAGGACAGATAGTGGGGGAAAGTTCCAAACAGTTATCTGGAGGAGTAGTAAGAACCAGGAAGCAATGTACAAGATATAGGAGCCCAAACGCTAGTGACTATGTAGGAACTAGGCTCCAACATGATGGCAATAATCTAGGAGCTAGGAGCCAACAAACCATGGAGTCTGGGAGTTAGGAGTTAAACATCCGTATGTGCCCATGTGGACTGGCAGACAAGCTCATCTCGGCACGTCTGGCATGTACCTATGTGTTGCATGCATTGTGCGGAAAATGTGGACTTGAAGATAACCATATCTCAGAATGACAATAGCACTGGAAGCCAAGTATTAGACTTAAACTAGAAGCCAGACGTCGGAATGGTAGAATCATAGATTGTAAGACTTACAGTAGTTGCGGAGGAATTCAAAAACAGGATATGAAATGACAGTGAATCTGTGAGGCAAGGACAGTAAGGTTCATAGTGGTTGTGCCCAGTAGTGCAGGGATATGAGACCCTGGTAGCAGTAGGTGATAGTGACTGATAGCAGTACGGATCTCGGTTAGTCCATCGACAATGATCTCTTCGATACTGTTCTGAAAAAGAATCTTCAAAAGAATCAGTGAACAAAATCATTTCGTTATTTGCTAAGAACACAGAAAAGGTTGCTCAAATCATGTTTCCGGGATCATATTTGGACTCACATATTTTAAATCTTGTCCAAAATGAGGATTTTTGTGGTTAAAAATATTCACAATACTTAGTGAACAGAATGTTTAGATATTTAATATGAAACAAGATGGGAGCATCACACTAGTCATCGTTGTGACTGTGTAATAAAATGTTATAAAAAATTCTTTTAATTATTAATTTTTCTACGAGCTTGTATTTAATGGAGTGAATATATAAAGGCATTTATTCAGCTCAAAGCACAGTTAAATATACTGTCAATGATATGATTTACTGTATACTATACACAGCATGATAACACCTGGAGTGTGTTACTGGCGTCAAATTGACTTTGTCTGATGTCAGTGCAGTCTGTAATACGACCACTGAAATACTGTATTATTGAAATTTCTCCACATTAAGAATTCCGATACAGTACTACAGTTAAAACTAGAAGTCCTGTCACCAATAGTGTTCTTATCTAGGCTTAATTGCGCGTTGGAATTGCGCGCAATTGCCATATCGAATGGCATCCAAAGCACGGCAGGTTCTCCTGGTTACTCATAGCAAACACATGCAATGTTTCTGCCAATGGACCTCCGGGTTACCCGGAGGTCCATTGGCTGAAACATTGCCTGTGCACAGGCCATATGTACAGAAAGGATAGCTTTAATTGGATCATAACGCGCACATTAACGCGCATATCAACGTGCTGTTTGGGCGCATTTCATGACAGGACTTCTAGTTTTAACTGTAGAACTGACACAACTCTGGAAATGAAGGGCGTACAACGTAACCCATGGGTTGGTTACGCTATATATATTCTTCTCCGCCTTCACTATTCTTACTACGCCAGTTATACTTTTTACATCTCAAAGGGATTTCAACCTGAATACGTATCAACCACTAACACGCCAAAGGGATATCGCACGTTAGTTATTGCTATTTATTTTTGCGGACATTCTTTTAAGAAGGAAACAACAATCCATTCTGTTGATATTCAACCTTGGAATCGAGAAAGTCTTTGTGGTAAAACACGCGACATTAATAATTTGATACTGTTATGTTGTATTACCTTGTCGTAACCCGTAGTTCGTTCGCGTATTCTACCATTGACGTCGTTCACACCTACCTTGAACGATCGTTCGTGGGTTATTAACAGGTCTGTGCACGGAAACACGTCATATATATCACATCGTAGCTGAAAATAAATTTGAAAACAATTTCAAAGTGTAAACTGAATTTTTCTGACCTCAGTTTTCATTGGGAGTGAAAATGGAAATGGCTTAAAATTGACATATCAAAATAGAGCAACAATTGTTATCCTGAGATCACTGAATGCATCCGTGCAAAGCATTTCTGGCTAGAGTTTCTGTCTGCGAAAGCGAGACCCAAACATTGTACAATTCCCTTAAAGGGAATCTAAACAGAAACAATTTGGCGAAAATCGTTGTGTACAATTTTTTTTTAATTTTTATTTTATGATGAACTCTTGGTGAAACTACATTTTATATCATACAGTACGTGGCGAGTGGATTGTAAATAAATCACCGGCGGAGTGGAGTTATCACCCAAGCTAAAACTTTCAAATTTTGTACATATCGACAAAAAACACAGGCAATGTTTCAGCCAATGGACCTCCGGGTTTAACCCGGAGGTCCATTGGCTGAAACTTTGCTTGTGCGGGTTATGCTTTGCAACAAATTTGCAATTATTACTTGGGTGGAATCTCCACTCTGTGGGTGATTTAGTGATAATACACTCTCCACGTACTGTATATAAGATTTATGCCCGGAAATCGTTTTAACCCTTTACCCAACGCAGACGATGTCAAAATTTATTATTTTAAATATAATTTTTATAAAGTTTTCAAAAATTTTCAACAAAAACATATCATGTGATATATTATGTTTGTACAACGCCCCTCACCTCTCATGAATTATTTCACGTAACCAGTCCAGTCACGCGATTACTCTCTATATATTTTGAAAACTATTAAACATTACTTCATTGTAGGACTATATATCGAATTTACATTTCATAAACTTCACTAAAAATAATACAGACCAACATGTTGCACCACACTACGATGAGAATGAGTGCGTAAAAGTTGTTTTTGTAAGTGAATTTATTAAATATTTAACTTTTTTGAAGACAAAACTGTAGTTCACAGGATATATTATTTGTTGTATACAATGAAAATATACTAAAAATACGTCACAAACTGGAAATAACCATTTTTACGCAGAGTGCTATTTGGCGATCCTCCGCATATTGTTTCTCCTTTCATTCCATTTAAAATAAACGTTTTCTGGCGTTACGTTTTCAGGATGCTGAATACGCATTTGAGATCAAATATAAATCATTAATTTTGATACTTTCTTAAGGGTACCAAACTTTCCTTTTATTTCCTTTCTTTAGGGGTACTGGCGTACACACAATTGAGATGAACGGGCGCGAAAACCTTTAACAGAAACTGTATTGTCATTTGAAATTTGAAGTTTTCTGACAACACTCGACATTGTTGGTCAAAACGAGTACCAGGTAAATATTGACATCCCATCATAAAGATACCTAATTTTTGATCACTTTTATAGACAACATTCCTGGCTTTGTTTTCTGTCGCGGTAAATTATCACCGCAGACATTGGTAGCAGTATCCTATTGTATCAGCAGAATAGAACTGTCTATAGCAGTAACAAGCATTGCGGCCCTTATGGAGTTCCAACGAGGAGAAATTCTCTTGAAATAGTCGCCTTTTTACCTAATTATTTTAATCTGTCGTATCATTTATCTCCATACAGCTGGACTGCTGCAACGTCAGCAGCAACCGTCTCCACTCAAACTGCCCCCCCCCCCCCCACAAAGATGACGTCAAAGCAAACAACGTGATAACTCCTCCCAATCAATGACGTCTGATGACGTAGGGTAACAGCTTTCACTTCATCATACGACGTGGCGTTAACTTTGCACCAAAATGGATAATATTGTCCATCAACATTCCAATCTAGACACTTGACTTTGGTCAATAATAAATGAAATATGTTGGAAATATTCAATTTGTTTTGCCAAGAAAAATGTGTACATCATCAACATGTTCGTTTGTCGCAGATATTAAAGTATATCCTTTAACGCATTACCTAACATGAAAATCAGACGTCACATGCACACAGAATTCTTAAATAACTAATTTTTTTTCATTTTTTGTCTCAAAAACATAGGTTATGATCCTCACTGAAACGAGCTCGACGAGTTCATTCCACAGAGGGGTCATAACCTATGTTTTTGAGACAAAAAAAAAAATGAAAAAATAATGAATATTAACTGGCGATTTTTGTGAATAGCGCTGGCAGGTTTGGCCGTCACGTTGGGTAAAGAAAAATATGCTTATTATCAACATATTCGTTTTTCGCAGACATCAAAGTATTTTCTTTAAAAAGCGATTGAACATTGCGAGGCGTCACGAAAGTGACAAAAAAGTGAGAAAATTATTTTTGTTGGGGATTGAGTGTTTATTTAGAGCAACCCCCTCCCCACTAAGATGGCGGCGATGGAGAAACTTTACTATATGTGACCAATGAGCGTTCTACAAAGCCAATTGTATATGGACGTGATAACCGTTACTCAATGTCGGTTCTTTATTCGACATTCGTTATCAACCGATTCTATTGGTTGATAACGAATGTCGAATGAGGAACTGGGAACAAGTAATGGTTGTCATGTCCCCAATTGTATTGAGATCAGTGTCTCGTATACCCATGGGGTTAATTTTGAAATCAAATATCTAGCAGATATTGTGTTCTTTCTTGAATGATGCAAACATTTACCTGTTATTTCATTTCCTTTATTACACACGCGTAACTGTATTCTCGAGATCACATGGGTTTGGGGCATGCAGTAATTTTAACCAGAAGGCTCTAGTGCGATTCAATAAAAAGTAGCCTTTGCATGCTCAAGTTCTCTTGTAAGACTGGTTCTAAAGGTCTGAAGCCATCAGTGGCAAATAACCAATGAGAACCTCAAGCTATATTTATCTGTCGGAATTTCCATTTCTCATTCAGGCAAGAAAATAAGCCATCTGACATGTGCAAAATGAGGTCCCCAGAGGGTGAATTTGATGATGCTATCCCATACAGTGGGCCAATTTATCCTCTGGGTACCTCTTTCTGTTTAGTTTGAGACTGTGATTCAGATTAAGGTTCACAGAGGGTGAATTTAGTGATGCTACCCTGCCATGCAGGGTAGCATCACTAAATTCACCCTCTGTGGACCTCATTTTGTAGATGACAATCTGCTTATTTTCTGGCTTGTTCTCATTATAGAATGTTTGATGCATAACAATGCTAAACACTACAGACAGTGATCACAAATACATGGTCTCTGCTAGGAACATTAACAATGAAACTCCACCGTTGCTTTCTTTATTGAAAACTGAGGAAATCTTTATCATTTTTTATCCAAAATGTCCAATTCGTTTCGATGTTGTCGCCTGTCACAGGTAGAGTTCTAGTGGAATTTTGTAACAGTGTTACCCTCAGTGCTACGTGCTGCCGACAAGTCGAATACGAGGCCTGCTGTGTTATCCTAACTGATTCATACTCCGGCAATTATGAAACACATGTTTGCCAACGCAAACCGCATTTGGAGGCAGACTGATTAACTATCACCCTTTCCACGGTAACTACTGCTGTGTGAATGGTCTTCATGTCAGACTCCCATTAGTTGAAGAAAGAAAATAATATTCTAAATTATAGGACCGGTTTAAGAAAGACTCTTCTAAATTCTGACCAGCACTCAGTAGTTTATATACTACTCAAAGTTTGCTAAGCACCAAGTATATCCACTACCAGTTTTACGTTTTAGTTGAAATATTGTTATGAAAAATGTATACCTTTTATATTTAATTATATCTTTAATGATTTAAGCACAGAAATTGAGATTTTGTTTGTGTTTGACATTATTGTTTAGCTTTGGAATACGATAACCATGGAAAATGGATATTATTGGTAAAAGAGGAAATTTTTCAAATTTGCCAAAAGTTGACGGAGCGAACTGATATGGGTTCAATATCGAGTATGAGACCCATTATTGTTAATTACAGCTTGGCAACGCCTTCTCAGTTTCCCCATCAGGTTCCAGATGGTTCTTTGTGGGATGTTGTTCCATTCTTGGACCAGCATGACACCAAGCTCCTGGACACTTCTTGGATGGGCTGGACGGACTGGAATTGCAAGCTGTAACTCAGTCCAGAATGTTCGATTGGATTGATGTCAGGGAATCTTGCTGGCCAGTCCATACGCTCAATCCCCTCCCTCTGTCGGTACTCCCGGACAACATGGGCAACATGAGGTCGGGCATTATCGTCCATCAGAATGAATCTATCACACACTGCACCTGCATACAATCTGACGTGGGCATCCAGGATCTCATCAATATACCGCTGTGCAATCAATGTACCACGGTCAAGGACACAGAGCTCTACGTCCATCCCAGCCGATGCTGTCACAGACCATTATTGACCATCCACCATAGCGGTCATGCTCAGCAATGTTCGCTGCACGGAATCGCTCTCCTGGTCTTCTCCATACCTTAGAACGCCTATCTGTGTGGTCTGGGAAGTACATTGACTCATTTGTAAAAAGGACTGGTCGCCAATCTTCTCTGATCCCTCCAACCTGATCCATGGCCCATTCGTATCATGCCTGGTGGTGGTTTTGGGAAAGGTGATTGCGAATACATGGTCTTCTCGATGGGAAACTACCTTCGTGCAACCTTGCCCAGATAGTCTGCGTCAAAACATTTACCGCGGATGCATTCTGAAGGTCACTGGGTTGCTGGGTCAAAGCGGTTCCTACGGGTCTGAGTGATCAAAAACCGGCCTTCAGTTGCAGATGTTGCCCTGTCTCTGCCACCACTATGTCGTCTGACTGGTGTGCCGTACTAATGAAATCTTGTCCAGGCTCTGGTCATCACCGTATGGTGCAATCCAAGGGCTTCACCAACCTGACGATGGGTAATCCCTTGTTCCACCATCCCTACAGCCACCACATTTCTGCTTCAGACAAATATCTTCTTACATTTGCATTCGCCATATTCAGTCATTAAATCACAAGGGTTTGTGTTGAAATGAAGAATGAATACCCTACACATCTCATGTACATGTAGACAGTACACGAAAACATCATAGAAATCAAGGGGTACATACTTTCCATGTTTGTCACGACAAGTCTGCCTGCCAAGAGAGCTAATGTAAACCCTGGGGACCATCTCAATACATTCCTCAATCATATCCGACAAAAATATCAAAACTGTGTCACAAGAAAATTTCACAATGATGTGTCAAATATGTGGTGCTTAGCAAACTTTGAGTAGAATATTTGTGGAACCGATGATGTTTTTACGATGATATTTTACGTGTGTGTGCGCGTTACGGTATTTTTGTTTTATTTTGTTTTTTTTTTTTTTTTACGGGGGCGGGGGGGGGGGGGGGGGCAATGTAGTACTTAAGGCTGGATTTGTACTGGGGAAAGAAAAACAAGGTTCCACCTACCATCTACTGACAGTCTTGCGAAAGGTGGTAATGAGATCATACGGGGTGGAGACCTGCTGCCTCATCTCCCTCCCCAACGGCCAGATAATTTAGCAGTTTTCATGGCAAGGATATGGTATTTTCAGAGAACGTTATACAGAGAGAGGGGTATTTTTTTAATTTTGGAAAATTTCGGGGCAAGGGGCAGAGTATTTTCATGGGCTACACCAGAACAAATCCAAGCTAGGGACCTCCATTTTGATTCTGAAAATCCAGGGTAGTTTGATTGGTCAGCCCGCATATCCAACAAAATGTCCCCCAAAGCCTATCATTAGCCATATTCTTTCAGTATTCATTCAAACTACTTATTAAATCTAAATTCAAAATAATTCAAAATTTAAGATTGAGAAGATTTTGGACTTGACATTCTAAGAATTATTTTGGTTCTGAACCAGATATCACGATAAAAATATTGATAAAGCAATTCAGGCAACAAGTTGGTCAAGTATGGATGTACAAAATAATGAAAAAATATATATCAATTTTTGAATATATTATGAATAGAAATAAGTTGGAGTCAACAAGTGAAAAGAACATAAGCCCCTTTACTTCTCTTTCGGGCTCTGACAAGGATTTGCGTGGTGCTCATTTCGACAGCTTTTGAGAAAATGCTGTTTGGGAAGTGACGTGGTGGGGTGGGGTGGGGGATGTTGATATGGTATAACTGGTGGAGAGAATAAAGGACCTGACATTTTCTTGCAGGTATCATACTATTTGATTCTCGCTTTGTATGTAGTAATCGTTGACTACATAAACACAAAATTGTACGTGCAGTTCATTTCAAGTAATGGTTATCAAACCTTGAAGTGACATAAAAGGAAGGCGAAATTTCAAATTAGAAACTTTATATTGAAGAATAAAGTGTTAACTTACCAAGTGTTCACCCAAAAGAGAAATTTGAATCACAAACAGCTACAGTTAAACTAAACGATCGAATTAATGCACTACACTGGAAGGTCAATTACTGGTCAAAAATGTCTTTTGTTGTCCAGTGTGTAATTCTTTTTACAGTACACAACAGAAATGTCCGATGTCAACACACACAACAGCCAAATGCACTGACAATCTTTTGAGGTTTGGGTGCTGGGATCGACATTTTTCGGGAATAAAATGAATCAACATCGATTCAAGAGATGGCAAGGCCAATGACACAAAATTGGTTCTTTGACAAAATTGCTCGTTTCTTAATAAATCCCTGGAACCGTTCAAATCTTCAACATTTTATTCAGTTATCGATTGATTACGGTGAATTATTTTTCAAGGTTGGGTGTGTTATAATGCAGACCCACACTTAGGTTTGAATGGGTTAACGATTACTGGACTCGAGCGAGAGGCACTGGGATACCCTCAAGCCTAACGGCTCTCATGGTATCCCTGGGCCACTTGATCATGTTCAGCAATCGTTAACCGATTCAAACATAAGAGTGGTTCTCTATATTTCTTTCACTGGGAACGTATTGTCAGATAAATGCGGAATCAAACCGCGCAAAAGAATTATTTCATTACTGTCTGGGACTAACGAAAATTGACAAATGAAAGTTTTCTTCCAACACAAACATACACAAATACGTTGCCGTTTAAATACTGGAGGAGCGAGGTGGCTCGGTGGTAGGCTGTTGGACTTCTATGCTAGAGGTCCCGCCCGAGTTCGAACCCCGTCCGGGACGACCAGCGTTGTGTCCTTGGGCAAGGCACTTTATCCCGGTTGCCAGCATGGGGGCACGATGACTCCTTGTACTATGGCGTACTGTACATCGATGGTGCACATGTCTTCAACCGCTGTAACCATGTTTAAGCGGACCTTGAACACAGTTAGAATATGAAGGAGTTGACAGTTGCTCGTCGAAGCCCGATGGTTCTATCCGGGTACTCCGACTTCCTCCAACCGTAAAACTGTCACGGTCACGATTTGCCATTGTGCATAGGTATGTGACCATAAACACCAAACCAATAAATAAATAAATAAGTTTAAATACTGAATATGGCTTTGCAATATTACACGAGCTATATGTTTTTTATCTGGCATAATGAGAACAGACAATTGGCAAATCACCTGAAGACTGAAGCTTTTCTGACAGCATTTAGTTTACGTAGCCACAACTGGTGTTGAACAAGAAGTGATACCCAAATGTGAAGAAAGACATTGTTTTCACAATAAATGCTAATTATAACCCGAAAAGCAATGTAGGGTACTTAATTTCTATCTGGGCAAATTGTTCACAAGGTCAAACTTCAAAATTTACTAAAACACTGAGGTTTTTAGCTGTACTAAAAATAAGCGGTCAAATGGGGAAGTGGGCAAAAAGTAGCACCGAAACATATAACAGAACATTTTTTTATCCCATAAATGCTAAAAACAGTTATGTAAAAAATATATATAGTATTTTACTTTTGTGTCTGAGAAAAATGAAGAGAGAAAAGAGCAGAATTGATTGAAAAATCTTTTTTTCGGCCAGAAGTAACTTCCATGCATCCAAAACGGGTACTGGATAAAGGGCGACATCCTACTCTTCTTTAGGTAGCCTAAACACATATCGGGTTAAGACCTACATCAAAACATATAAACGCAAAAAGGAGAAACATTAATAATTAAATACCACCTGCTGGGGAAGCTTAAAATCAATTTTTAAAATTTATTTGAAGAACAACCAATGAGACGCATAGCGACAACTCATTTCATTACAGGCGTATTTGGTCTGCGCCACCTGCCGTCATAAATAGGGCTATATATTATACTTGATGTTTGGAAAGACACGACGCTACACAGAGATCATACAGAAACCTTTACGAAGGTAAGTCTCAAAACATTATTTTATATGATTACGCAGTCGACCATTCGTCCCCTGAGTTCCAATGTGTTCTATGTGCCACTAGGCACATATAACACATTGGAACTCAGGGGGCGTATTGTCCCCGTGCTCGGTATTAGTAAATAGTGCACTCTAAACTTAGTCTTGTTAACAAATCAACCCAATTGGAATCATATTCACCCAACCCAGTTGATTTGGGTTGATTTTTAACCTAAACGATTTTAGAATGTAACACTTGTTGGTGTATCTTAGAGATGTGTGGATGCTATGCTTTGATACACCTTCCAGGAAAGTTTCGGTTTGACACGTAAAGTTCGTGGTTTATTTTGTTAAGATTACGACCAGGGAGCAGAATAGATTCTATGATTACAAATGTCTTTCGGTATCATTAAAATATGTGATGACAATCCCACGAAATATAAAAAAATATATATACATATTTGTTATTTGTCAGTCTCTCAGGCCAAGAGTGTAATTTTGTTTGGTATTCGACGCTGTTATGAGCTGTTTGTTAACCCACCTTTCGTAGAGTTTTTACACAGGCTACTGTTGATATAATGTGATGCCCCTTTACTTACAAAGATATACAAATATTCTTTCGCGTTCCATTTATAGATAATCTAATCAACAAATATTCAAATTTGCCTTTAAACCACCAAGATATTACAACCACAATTGTTGGAAGTCCGCGACGTTATCAATAAATTACGGCTGTAGTGAGTCTCCACCTCTAATGGTAATGTTATCAAAATGTTGGTCAAATGTAGTGTCGATTGAGAAACATTTCTTCCGTTGATGCAAAGCAAATTAATGTTTATGGTATAGTTTTAGATTTAATCGTCGTGAATATATGGTACAGTTAAAACTAGAAGTCCTGTCACGAATAGTGCACTTATGTAGGCTTAATTGCGCGTTGGAATTGCGCGCAATTGCCCTATCGAATGGCATCCAAAGCACGGCAGGTTCTCCTGGTTACTCATAGCAAACACATGCAATGTTTCTGCCAATGGACCTCCGGGTTACCCGGAGGTCCATTGGCTGAAACATTGCTTGTGCATAGGCCATATGTACAGAATTTGATAGCTTTACTTGGGCCCTAACGCGCAGATTAACGCGCAAATCAACGTGCTATTTGTGCGCCTTTCATGACAGGACTTCTAGTTTTAACTGTAGATTCGCTTTTCCGACCAATTGAAATATTCCAGACGGGTGAATCGAAACATATGAGATGTACTATTTAAGAGCTAGACTTGTTTCAGACCACAACAGAGTCAAATTCGTTAAAGAATTAGATCTGGCTTGAGAGGTTGCTCCAGCTTTAATAATGCAAGCCCAAAACATTAATTTCGAAAAAGCTCGTATTCGAAAAAATAACATAAAGTGCTGGAGCTATTGGGGATTGAGAAATCAAAACGAGCTACCCGTTCAATTAACCTCCACCTGATTTCCACTTAGGCTATTCTAACATTCTATTTGTATGATTTTTGTAGTTGAATTAAGAATTTTTATGTGCGAGGGTTTCCTTACATAAAGGTATACCGCTTCCTTTACTTAACCCAACAAACCGGGAGCGCGGTGGCTCAGTTGGTAGAGGTACAGGCTGCAAGCCGAGAGGTCCTCGGTTCAAATCCCACCTGCGGCAACCGCGTTGTGTCCTTGGGCAAGACACTTCATCTCCATTGCCCGCGTGGGGGCACGATGACGCCGTGTACTAAGGCGTACTGCACGTCGATGGTACGCATGTCTTCAACCAATCTAACCCTGCCTGTGCTACAGTGCGGAGTTACGATGTTGGGGAGCTGGGCAGCTGCTCGTCATTGCTCGGTGGTTCTCTCCGGGTTCTCCGACTTCCTTCACCCGTAAAACTGTCACGGTCATGATTAGCCATTGTGCATAAATATGTGACCTTAAACATCAATAGATAAATAAACCCAACAAACAAAACGAGACAACGCAATTAACAAAAGTCTTCATTCAAATGTTATTATTTTTTTTAAAAAACGTTTGCATCAAAGAAAAGCTTTTTGTGCACTACTGGAAGGATATTGTTGAGTTTTTTTCCAAGGATAGGTATTGGGTATCCATGCAGGGCCTTAAAAAACAGAATTTGACCTAGAATCGATTCTCAAAATTCTCTTTTTCGAATTGAACCGTCTGAATAACGTTTGTGACTTCCCATTTTCACTACGTTGTGCCGCGGTTGAGATGACACACTCAACGATCAGAAATAGATCCGATTTCGGCGTTTTCTCCAAAGAATAACCCCCTCCCCACCCACCCCCAAACACACAAACACACACATACTCTCTCTCTCTCTCTCACACACGCACTTGCTATGGATATTGTCAGAAAAATTGCATCTCATCCCTTAAGTGCAACAAGGAATCTCTTGTAGCATTGTCAGGAAAAGTGCATACCGTTCCTTAAGTGTGACAAGGCGGCTTCTGCAATGCCTTAGCATCAGATGGCGCCATTGTTGCACCCGTGAGGGATGTATTCCAGTGGAAGATGCGTGAGTCGCGGAGAAACTAGAAATGCATAGCTTCTTTCGCAAACAAGGAAGCGTGCACCATGTACGCGAAAAAGTCAGGTATATTCCGTGTTTTTGACAATTTGCAATTTGCTTAATATAGTGCAGAAATAATGACTTCATAGCCATAGTGGGAGTTTTGGGAACTATGCGAAAATGAAGCGTAGATGGACCATTGTGTGATATTTGTCACGTAGTGTTGGTACTCATTCAGCATGCGGGATAAAGATGCGACGTTCGTCCCAGAAACTGAGTAGTGGGAGGGCGTTATTGTCACCTTTGTAATTTTTAATAAATACGAGTTAGTTCATTTGGTATGTGAATGTTTCCGTTCGTTTCCTCGACTTTCCCGACATGTCAAAATTGAAATCCTTCATACGATCGTTATATGTTCATCATATCCGATTCGATTCTATCGTATGTCCTCGATTCGGCAACGACTCGATTCGAATCGAAAGGCCAATTCTAGAGTCGGTTCGAAATTCAAATAATCCCATTTCGTCTGCTGTAGACAAATGAGTAGCATTTCAACTGATAGGATGTAGGGAAATGGGTTGGTTAATAAATGCATACCCTCAATGTGACGAGTTCACATGTTACTGTACAGATGATTGTAGTAGTGGTATTTCTTGAATCTGCATAGAATAAAACACGTCCTTAGAAATGTGATGGACGGGAAAGGGTTAAATAAAAAAAAACATCTATAAATGTATCCATGGCGATGCGCGATCCGGCTCGCTCTGCTTTCGCAGAATGAGTCGAATCACCCGTCGCTGGGGATAACATTGACAAATTTATATAATTATACATAGATGCATTTAATTACTTACAACAGTCCAATCAAAAATTGACTTAAATTTACTGTAAAATACAAAAATGAAAGCAGCAGTTTATTGTTACTATTTACTATAACAGGCCTTCAATGTGAAGGCGGCTAAAACGTTAGCTTAAGAGTAATTACAAAGTGTGAATAACATTAGCGATTCTGGTGGACCCGGTGATGGCCTCGATAGCCGGTCCGGCGTCTCATAAACTTGAAACGCCGATCAGGCTATCCGACCATACACTAAATTAATTTAGACTGAAAGTACAGTAAGTATTATAAACATAGCGTTGAAATATTAAAATTGTCTGTACCTGGATATCCCGAATTCCCACCCGAATCCTTTTCCTTCCTTATGAATATATAGAATATACCCATAGTAGCTTGGTGTGGTGAACATTTGGAACACCAAGCTACTTTGGGTATATTTTATTTATACCATGATCGTCAAATTATTAAGAGTCGCTATTATTTTTTCTTGATTTTACTGAGCACCAGACATACATACGAGCGAATCTGTTTTTGTTTACACGGGCATGGGTGAGCGGTACATCCGCTGTCAATTTTATCCCCGAAACGAAATTAAAAAAAGACACTGAGCCTTTTTCGTTTTAATAACATACTATTTCGAGTTATGCATGCTTTATTAACATGAGACAATGCATGCTTGTTAATTTGTGGCATCTTATGAGGTAAACCCATTTAAAAACGTAATAAATAATTGCCACTTCCATTGCACTCTTCGCGAGGCGACGTGCGATAAATTTAGTCAAGTGTGCATTCAGGTCGACGTCACCAAAGGTCAACGGGGATGTAGTTCTACTGTAGGTGTAAATTTTTACTACTGAAATCCCATGGTTGGTGTGTAAAGCTAAAATTTATGTCATAGGCTTTTCATATATAGCAGAATGGGTAATCATGGTATAAAGTTCAAGAAACACACAGTACAACATTTAGTTGCACTAATATTTCACCCACAACTTTTAAAACAAATACCGGTTCAGAGATTATAATTTTGCACAGCAAAGTTTCAAGACGTCACAGAATGGGATATCACACTGCTGGTCAGAGCAGGGAATTTAATGCTAAACATCAAAGGGGTTATCCAACGAGATAGAAGTTAATTAGTGTTCAATGCATGCAGTGGGTGAAACATGGTAATCTGAAAATACTAAAAAGAAAATCTAGTGACCTGAAATTGAATCGGAAAGCAATTTAATCTTCTGTAATCTGTATTCAGTGTGACACTTGTAATATTAACACTTTAACAAGTCAAAACAGGAATAGAGTACCACTGAAATGAAATGAAATTCTGTAATTAACAATAAATACTGAGACCTGCAAATTAAAATACTGTGATATACCTGAAATATAAAAATGTTTGAAACTTAGTATTTTAACACTGCCACACCATCATCAAGCCCACCCCCCTTATACTGATACGACTATAAATATTTTTAAATATTTATTACATAACTTGAATGACGTATGATCATTTAAATGAAACGGGTAATTAATTTTAAATTAAATTTAAATGGCGTAACATTTATAAATACCAACAATTAAAAAGCGGTTTAAAATTTCGTTAAAAAATCTATCAAAGGTTTATGCTATAATAATTTTAAAATATTCAAATTCGTTATCAAACATTTATATAAAAAACGAGGTTTAAAAAAAATTCTCAAAATTTGATTTCTCGAAATTCAAGTTCTAACATAATTTTTTGAACAACGAAATGACACAGCAGTTTGTAGGGAATAATTTCCAGTTACATACAATACACCTGTATGACACGCCTCGATCAAGCGACATTGGATAGTGTCATAGCGCGTAATTGGGGGATCTATGGTGTTGTTTTTGAACAATGGATCACCTGCCCCCTTTGTTTTAATACATTTAAACATCGGAGAAATTTAAATTACTGAGGCTCAGGTTGCATCTAAAACTGTAAGGATGATAATCTCATTTAACAACTTGGTTTCTTGAAAAGCAAGTTCTGACATGTTTTTTTGTTTGTTTTGTTATACAACTCATTCATTACGATTTGTCATTTTCAAAAACATCCGTAGGTTAAACTGTTGTTGCAAACAATACCAATTGTGTTAAACAGGTTCCACTGTTGTTTTCTTATAGAAATAATTACTCTTAATTGACAAAGTCAAGCTAAAATAATGTTCAGCACACCGTTTATTTCAAAGCTGATAAAATTAAAGTGATCAGTCCTACTAGTTCAATTGTTTATCGATGAAACATATGATATAAAACATCCCTGAGGTAATCGTTTGCGAAGCAATACCGGTGTAAAAGGAATGGAAGTCCGTAGGAACGTTAGTCCCTCTGGACTATTGTTCCGCGGAATTATAGTTCTATGTCTAACATTTCTAGGAATAGTAGTCCGCCGGACTACTATTCCTAGAAATGTTAGACCTAGGACTATAATTCCGCGGAATAATAGTCCAGAGGGACTGATTTTCCTACGGACTTCCATTCCTGTTACACCGGTTGTACCACACTGATTGACAAGGCGCGGACTCAGCCAATCAGAGCGCAGGAAATTGCCACGTGCTCAATCGCGCATCAGTCAAATTTCATTTATTGTTACCAATCGCAACAGTCAAGACTTATTCAATCTCAAAGTAAATATGGAGAGAATTTCACGTTACGTTTGCGACAAGACCTTTTCGTCAGTTTCTGGGCATTTAAATATTTAAATGAAATGGGTAATTAATTTTAAAGCATTTGAATTGACAAAACATTGAAAAGCTTAACAGGCTGATATTCTGAAAAGTTTGAACATCATCGAAATTTCAAAGTAGTTTTTTGCAAGCCTTTACCGAATGATATGCTTTTTCGATGTTGACTGAAGAATAAACCGACCATCAAAAATCAAAAAAAAAAAAAAAAAAAAAAATTAAAAGAAAAAAAATAAAAGAAAACACATGAAGGAACTACCATTCCATCATGAAAGGTTTGACAAAAACGACCTTTATCCAAAATTGTATCATAAATGAGCGAAAAAGCCTAGTCCCGCCCCATTCCGTCGTACAAGTTTTGACTGTGAATATGGAGAAAATCAGCAGTTCTTCTTCGCCAACAGTAATGCCCTCCCCCACTGTAAAAGTTTATAGGTACAGACCATATTACGAGATGAAGCATAAAGGGACCCCCCAAAATATCCAATTATCCACTGTTTTGTACCCATAATAATAAAATAAAAGAGTATATATAAAAATAATATAAATTAATTTTGACACTGAAACGTTTTCTTCTGACCAGTACAAAACAGATAACATACAACTGATTCAAAGAATCACATACAAAATAATACAAGAAACAACATGTACTTGATGACGAGCAACGAGTAAGTTATTCAGGCTTAATATCTTGATTGAGTAAATCACACCATTTTCCTGACAAATCTGCGTTAAATATAGGCAAATTGAAACCCAGTTTTGCCATAATTTTGAGTTTCGCATTTCACTCAAGACATGAAGTCTGACATTGCTTGATGTAATGAAATAGCGTATTCATTCTGTTAAATTTCACCATAATCACGCTTTTCCTGATCCAACCCCCCCCCCTCCGCCCCCATTAGTTTGTTGTTATCACTCCAAGTCGGACATATATTGGATTTATTAACGTAGAAACAGCTGGTTTACAGTTTTGTGAATTGTACTATTCAATCTTTCTGTATAAATTTGTGCAGATGTTTGTTTTAATTTTGTGTGACCGTGTTCAATTAAAATAGCCGGTTTTGAAGTGAAGGGTGCGCAGGTTAGCACGTTAATTCAACTGGAGGAACTGACTGCCCACTCAGACCCACTCTGTTCAAACCCATCACCCACTCTGTGGTGACCGCTTTAATCAAGGTACAGTACAAATCGAACCAACATGGGATTTTATACCAAAAATGCTTCAATTGAGCCCCAATCCCTTGTCCTCTCTGAGGTAAAACAAATATTTGTAGCACGTATATTTCATTTAATAAGCGCATTTGGAGAGGATTTTGTGAAATTATTATTGACAGGCAAGGTGTACACTCCAACTCGAAATTACTTCCAGCATACAACGCTGCAGTTTAGCCCCTGTCCATATAAGCCCCCTCAATCTGTTCTCACCTCACAGTCCGCCTTTAGGTAAAAAAACTGTATCGGGGATATTGCACGGGTAGAAATTAATTGTTATGTCCAAGTAAAGTTTCTAATTGAACCATATTACAGCGCAACTCGTAGTTATTTATTTATTATTGTTTAAGGTCACATACTTATGCACAATGGCTAATCCTGACCGTGACAGTTTTACGGCTGTAGGAAGCCGGAGTACCCGGAGAGATCCACCGAGCAACGACAAGCAGCTGCCAGCTCCCCAACATTGTAACTCCGCACTGCAGCACAGGCAGGTTAGACTGGTTGAAGACATGCGCACCATCGACGTGCAGTACGCTTAGTGCGTCATCGTGCCCCCATGTGGAGAATCGGAACTCGTAGTTAAATCTGGTTTATAGAACTATATTACAGTGCTTGTCAAAATTATCTTGTCATTCTCTCATGCCATTTTGTAAGCATCGTCCCCTGAGTTCCAATGTGTTCTATGTGCCAGTAGGCACATAGAACACATTGGAATTCAAGAGACGATGTCTGACTATCAGCAGCTATGACTACATCGTAAATACTTGGCCCCCCCCAAAAAAATATTTTATACAAAACAACAGCAGAACTCGAGATCTTCCCTTGGCAAATGCCGATATAAAAGCAAGATTATACACGAGAAAATCTTGTGTACCTGCTTCTTGTTAATGAAATACGACTTTTATTGGATCACATTCCGAACTATTATTAACGCATCCGCTTCCTGTTGTTAACAGTCTTTTATTGGATCACAGAGAATTAGCAGTGGCCAGGGGTTTGTATTGAAGTTTACACTTTGTATATTGCCGCGTAGTCACGAAGTTGCAGTCGGTAATCTACGAAGATTTCCGAAAGCGGGCGAATGCGATAATTACCCAGTAATCACGGACTGGTACTCGATAGTTTACGAGTCACTACAAATAAAATAATAAAAAAAAATCAATTGATTCTAATCAGATATCAAAACTCATCAAATTGATTACTATTGATTACTAATCAATAACCAATCGATATGAAATCTGTGCTCAAATGGTAACTTTTTGGGTCTATAAATTGTTAATCGATTTGAAATCAGTGATCAAATAAACACTTTTTAGTCAATTTCGATTACAAATCAATATGAAACCTGTGATCAAATAAACACATATTTGGGGAATCCTGACTGGGAAGATATGATGGAACATTGCTGTTGGCACTTCTTATAGTTGTTTGTCGCAGCTGCTGCTCGAAATTTCACCCTATTGGTGAGAACTTCTGCTTCTCGGTCTAGTTTTATTCTTATTGACCGGAGCTTAGAGCTGTCGTTACTGCTTGTTGGTCAAGGGTCCGAGTCAGACTGCACAGTTTTTCCTACTCGTTGGTAAGATTGTCTGCTTGTTGGCTGGTGTTTCTTGCCTTCTCGTATCCTGGCTTGAGTCAGATAAAGTGTCTCCATGCTTCAGCGCATTAACTGTCATTTTATTTTGTTTGTTTGCTGGTCCATCTTTTCTCACTATACTCGTGCTGCCATGAACTCCCTTTTGCTTACTTAGTGTTTTCCGGTTGCTTTCATTAGAGGCGTTTCCATCTTAGCTTTGCACTGCTGTGGGGAATTATATCCCGGTGTTGTTTCCTTGAATAAAGTGCAAGCGTTCTGTTTTTCTGATCATGCCTCGTAGGACATTTTGGTCTTTAAAGATGTTTGCGAACATATCCCAGCCCGTCAGTTGAAAATCTTTTCTTTTTCGAGACAGATCAAGTTCTGACGCCATTATACATGAGTTGGTCTTCATCGTCCCAGGATAAATTGGGTATGTTCTTTATTATTAGAAGCAACAAATGCGCTCTCCACGCCATAGTTTCCGGTAGGCTGATCAGCCCGATACTCGACTCTTTTTCCACAGTAGTTATAGGATGTACACACACCTCAAAATGCAGCGGCCGTCCCTCCCATAGACCAGGACATGATGCCAATTACTGAATCTTCAACACTAAGTACTGCGGATAAAGCGATGCACTATGATATGAGCAAACCCTTCAGTCACATTCACATTTCCACAATCAAGCCATCAAAACCACACTCCGTAAAGACTAGCTTTTCAGTGAAAAGGGAGCGCGATGGATCAGTGGAAGACTGTTGGACTTCTACCTAGGTTCCGAGTTCGATCCCCGTCCAGGACGACCCGCGTTGTGTCCTTGGGCAAGGCTCTTTGTCCCGGTTGCCTGCATGGGGGCACGATAACGCCGCGCACTAAGACGTACAGGAGATCGATGGTGCCCATGTCTTCAACCGCTGTAACCCTGCTTGAGCGGATCTTGAACAGAGTTAGAATGTTGAAGAGCGGACAGTTGCTCGTTGATGCTCGACGGTTCTCACCGGGTACTCCGGCGTCGTACACCTGCAAAACTGTCACGGTCACGATTAGTCATTGTGCATACGTATATGACCTTAAACACCAATAGATATTAGTAATATTAATTTCAGTGGAAAACGAGTCGGGTATCGACTTGCTGACCATTGTACCAGAATCTATGGAGAAGAGAGCGCATTTGTTGCTCCAGATAATAAAGAATATATCCAATTTATTCTGGGACAAGACCAACTCGTGTATAATAGCGACACAAACTCAGGATCAAATGTGACTGATCTAATAAATAATCTGTTGCGAAAAAAAAAAATTTTCAGACTTCCTTAACCCTTTACCTAACATGAAAGGCAGACGATACTAGCCCCCAAAAATTCTTGAATCACTAAAGTTTTTCATTGTTTGTCTCAAAAACATAGGTTATGACCCCTCATTGGAACGAGCTCAATGAGGGGTCAAAACCTATGTTTTTGTGACAAAAAAATGAAAAAATATTGAAAATTAATTGGCAATTTTTAAGAATAGTTTTGGCCGTTACATTGGGTAAAGGGTTGAAGATCAAAATATCGTGACCGGAAATAAGGGACTTATGGCCTTTATTCGAGAAAACAACACCCAGGATTCATATTTATTCATTATTTATTTATTGGTGTTTAAGATCACATACTTATGCACAATGGCTAATCGTGAACGTGGCAGTTTTACGGGTGGAGGAAGCTGGAGTACCCGGAGAGAACCACCGAGCAACGACGAGCAACTGCCAGCTCCCCAACATTATAACTCTCATCAAGCTCCGCTCAAGCAGAGTTACAACGATGGAAGACATGTGCACCATCGAGGTGCAGTACGCTTTAGAACACGGCGCCCTATCGTGTCCCCATGTGGCAACGGGAATAAAGTGCCTTGCCAAGGGACACAACGCGTGTCGCCCCGTGCGGGGATCGAACTCGAGACCTCTGGAATAGAAGTCCAACAGTCTACCACCGAGCCAGCGCGCTCCCATCCAGGATTCAATCCACAACAACTCTGCAAAGCAGTGAAGAACACGCCTCTAAAAGACAACCGGGAACCACTGAAAAAGCAGAATGAAATTCACGGCAGCAAGAGTATAGAGAGAAAAGATGGACCGAACTCAGAAATAAACAAAATAAAAAGACCATTAATGCGCTAAATCATGTATACGCATTACCTGTCTCAAACCAGGATACAAGAAGGCAAGAAAGTCCAGCCAGCGAGCAGAAAATCTCACCAACGGGTAGGAAAAACTGAGCAGTCTGGCGCGTAGCATCGACGGCTCTAATCTCCAATCAATAATCAGAAACCTAGAGCGAGATGCAGAAGCTCTCACCTGTAGAGCAAAATTCCGAACAGCAGCCGCGACAAGCAAACAAAAGAGTGACCAACAGCAAGGCTTGATCATATCCTCCCATTCATGACTCCCCCAAAAAGTGTATATTTGAACAGAGATTTCATGTCGATTTATAATGAAAATCGACTAAAAATTGTTCATTTCATCACAAATTTCATATTGGTTAGCAATTTATTTTACAAAAACAGTTATCATTTGATCACAGATTCCGTATCGATTGGTTATTGATTAGTAATCAAATGATTAGTCTACTTATTGATTGTGAATTTACGGACGTGAAAACCAAATTCGAATGATGTTCCGCCTTGGTTCTCAGACTTGAAAATCCATTGTTTCAGGTAACTTAATGCCTTATTTAGGCTTACCAAGTTAATTTCATTAAACTTATTAGTGTAATACGGTTTTCCTTACATGTTTGCAATTACTTTAATTTGTGTGTTTGTTTTTTAAGCCTTCGAACTCTTAAGGCCGATTTTGCGGTCCAAGGCATAATTGTTTTTTTATTTTTGTCTTATTATAAGAGGTCTATACACGGAGCATTGGTGCTTAAATAATAACTGCTGCATATTGCAGTTATTATTTTATTCTCCCTATATATTGATATTGGACTGACCCATCTCACTGTAAGTGTACACAAGGCGATACCCTTCAGGAAACGAGGGTTCGAAGGGTTAAAATAGCTTCAAGACAATAATCTAAGTAGAAATCCCTCTACCTAATGCGTGTCCTGTTCTACTTCTATGAAATGCGCGTGCACATATTTGTTTGATGTTTTGTCTCGTCTTAAATTAGGCAAGAATTTAAGTTATCAATTGCATGTTGTTTCTTGTATTATTTTGTATATGATTGTATGAATCATTTGCATGTCATCTGTTTTGTACTGGTCAGATCAAAATTTTCCAATGTCGAAATAAATCTATAATATTTTATTTTTATGGGCACAGCACAGTAGATAATTGGATATGTTGGGGGTCCCCTTATGCTTCATCTGGTAATATGGTCTATACTTATAAACTTTTACAGTGTGATTGGGCCTTTACTGTATGAGAAGGAGGAGGGTACTTAAGAACTGCTTATACGCTGATTTTCTCCATAGCCACAGTCAAAACGTGTACGGTAGAAGGGGAGGCAACTAGGCCCTTTCGCGTCTGTATGACAAAGTTTTGGACAAAGTTCAGTTTTTTATCAAAAGTTTTTACGATAGAATGGTAGTTCTTTCGTGTTTTTTTATGGTCAGCTTATTCTTCAGTAAACATCGATAAAGTAAAAAAAAATCGGTAAAGTCTGGCAAAAAAAACTATTTTGAAATGTCGATGATGTTAAAAATTTTCCGAAAATCAGCTTGTTAAGCTTTTAAAGTTTTTATCGATTCAAATGCTTTAAAAGTAATGACATATTTCAATAATATTTAAATGCGCAGAGACTGCCAAAAATATCTTGTCGCAAACGGAACATGAAATCCTCTCCATATTTACTTTGAGATTGAATAAGTCTCGTCTGTTGCGATTGAAAATACGAAATGAAATTTGACGGGTGTGCGATTGAACACGTGACGATTTCCTGCACCCTTATTGGCTGAGACCGCGCGCATGAATCAGCTTGGTACAGATGGTTTGTTTCACAAGCAATTACCACAGGGCTATTTTCTATGATACGTTTCATCGCTAAACAATTGAAGTCGCAGGGCTTATAGCCTTAATTGTATCACCTTTGTGAAAAACGGTGGCTGGACATTGTTGTAACCTGACTTTGTCAATTAAGAGTAATTATTTCAAACTGTATATCAAACTGTATCTCTAATTAGTAAAGCAGCTAACGGTATGGATTTAACCCTTTACCCAACGTAACGGCCAAAACCGGCCACTGCTATTCTCAAAAATCGCCAATTAATTTTCAAAATATTTTTATTTTTTGTCTCAAAAACATAGGTTATGACCCCTCGTTGGAACGAGCTCGTCGAGCTCGTTCCAACGAGGGGTCATAACCTATGTTTTTGAGACAAAAAATGAAAAAAATTAGTTATTCAAGAATTTTTTTTGCAAGTGTCGTCTGCTTTTCATGTTAGGTAAAAGGTTAACTTATTTATAGCTGTTTCTCGATGATATTATATGTAATTAATCAATGATGTGGAAACGGCCTTGTACAAGCCATAGGCTTTCTGTCGAATCCACAAAATCTTTACATTCTATGCTGTACCCATCGAAAGTTGAAAATAAATATTGTTTAAACTAAAAAAAATAAAGGTGACGTTATTCTGCGTAAATTCGGATATTAGGAACCTAATTGCTAATTATATAACCAGACGTTATCCTTAACAAGTACACTAAATGTTTCCATGGTAGCTTTAAAATTTGACTAGTGTACTGAACAAAAAAAAAGAAAAAAAAGGAAAAAAGGGTGAAGATCTCAATGCAGTACAGCCACTGTGGACTGGTCGTAATCTACGCGTGGGCAGTGATGTCCACCCATGCGTTTACAAGGTAATAAAAAATCAGCATCAGCAACATTTTAATGAATGAACCACCGGATTGTACCCGGTGCTTCATCAATTAAGGTTTTGATGATTATTTCTGTTATTAGTGTTTGGAATGTAATATTATTACATCCGTGGAGCAGTCATTATTCAGCGGCCCTTATTTTGTCACTAACACTAGATGTACTTATTTTTGTGATTTAAACTACTTTCAACAAACTATAGCTATGCCATGACCCGAACAATTAACAGATCGGCTTCTACACTCAAGGAAATGTAATGTTATTATCTATTATACTAGTTTTATGATACACAATCGGGGCAGTAGGGAGTATTACAACGTAGAGTTTCTAAAAAGTTTGTGTATTGGATATTTTCTTTCGGAAAATTGTGTACCGGGAAATTATCTAAAGCTTTTGTTCGTGTTTCCATAACTCATAGGAGACGCATTTGTTGAGTAGACACGCTGGAGGTATTTCTCGCAGTACTAAATATATCGTTAAAGGATGAGGGCAATTTATTACTTCTCCACTCAAAGATGAAAAGAGCAGCGTTGAGTTTAAACAAGTCATCAACTTTGAGTACTTTGTCCTCAGCAAAGAGAGGGTCAGTGTGGGCATTATATCTTGTGTGATTTATTATTCGTAATGAGCGTTTCTGCATAATCGCTATTTTCCTAGTATCCCTAGATTTTCCACAAATTTGGATTGCATGTGTCAAATGGTGGTTTATTAGGTCATATTAAAGTGTTATCATAGCTTCATTGGGTCGAATAGTTTTGACTCTATTGAGACTGTAATTTTCTGGGGCTATTTTGGAGCATATTTGGGACATATGTGGCTTATAGGATAAGTGTTCGTCGATACTTATCCCAAGAAATTTCAGCAAGTCTTCTGTGTCTCGCGTCCCTACACTATCAGTTATTTGGTTATTTATATGAATTTCCTGACGCATCTTGCCGTTGTACTTATCATTCGGGTTAACCCTTTACCTAACATGAGAAGCGGACGACACTTTCAAAAACAATTTTTGAATAACGAATTTTAAAATTTTTGGTTTCAAAAACATAGATTATGACCCCTCATTAGAACGAGATCGACGAGCTCGTCCCAACGAGTGGTCAAAATCTATCTATGATTTTAGAACAAAAAATGAAAAATAATAAAAATTAATTGGCGTTTTTTGAGAATAGCGCTGGGCGGGTTTGGCCGTCACGTTGGGTAAAGGGTTAAGAAGAATATAGAAGATCATTATTAGGGCCAAAGCCATACACTGACTTGTCATCCGCAAAAGATAAAATATTAAGTGATGTTGAGTTCTAATATAATTGATGTGCAAGAGAAATAGTATGGGTCCTAATATCGATCCCTGTAGAACACCGCAGTTCAAGTTAGCAAGGTCAGATTTATGATCACCATACACAACGTACTGAAATCTGTTTGATAGGCAGTTTTAAACAAATTATTAGCTAGTTCCCTGATGCCCTAGGTTTCCATTTTACCCAACAGAATATAATGATTAATGGTGTCGAAGTCGTTGGATAGATCAAGGAATACAGCTATAGCATTGTGATTTCCTCGTTTGTTATTTTCTACTGCAATGTTATTTACTAATCGAGGAATCGGGTAAAAGGTGCAATGGTGATTTCTGAATCCATATTGATAGGGATATAAAACTTTGAATAGATCTAAGAAATTAGTAAGTCTGTCGGACATAAGCTTTCCCAACACTTTCGAAAATGCAGGTAACAGACTGGTGGGTCTGTAATTGGCAACAAGGAGGCGCGGTGGCTCAGTAGGTAGAGGTACAGGCTGCAAGCCGAGAGGTCCACGATTCGAATCCCACCTGCGGCAACCGCCTTGCGTCCTTGGGCAAGACAATTCAACCCCATTGCCCTCATGGGGTATGGTGCCGTTGTGTACTAAGGCGAGCTGCACTTCGATGTTGCACCTGACTTCAACCAATGCTAATCCTGCCTGTGTGGAGTTTGTACGTTGGGGAGCTGACAGTTGCTCGCCGTTGCTTGGTGGTTGTCTTAGGTATTCCGGCTTCCTCCGCCGGAAAAAACTGCCGTGGTGATGAACAGCCATCGTGCAGAAATATGTGACCATAAACACCAATAAATAAACAGTAAATAAATAACTGGTAAAGATGTGCCCCCTCCCCCCACCGCTCGCTTTAAAGATGGGTATTACCATTGCCACTTTCATTCTATCTTCAAAAATACCGTTAGAAAAGGAAGTGTTAACAATGTGAGCGAATGGCTCAGCAATTTAATTTGCCGTATACTTCAAGAGACAAATGGTGAGATCGTCACAATCTTTGTTAAATTTTGCTTTCATCTTATTTATCGTGTTCTTCATATAGTCTCTGTGGGACTTATTTGATTTTAGTATTTTTCACGTGTCTGTTTCCCTATGTTAACAAATAAATTATTAAATTCCTGTGCTATATCTCTCGTAGCATTTATTTCTTTGTTGGTAAATGAAAAAAAAAACACGCAGAAACGACCTTGTATAAGCTTTCCGTCAGACCCACCACCAACTGTGTTGCACTTTGTATCTCTTGTAAATGTTGAATAAATATTGTTTAAACCAAATGTGAAGAACGAAGGTAATTTCATTGTACGTTCTGCTTTGTTAATAACTTCATTTAATATTTTCGAGGATCCTCGTATATTGCTTTTGTTTTCTAAAATATCAATAAAATAGCTTGATTTGCATCGATTTTTTAAGTTTATTAAAAATTCTACGATAGGTTTTGAGGTTTACTCGTTCTGCTCGTTAGGGAGTTCGCATTACATATAATATAATTTTAGCTTATTATTTAGAGTCCTTTCGTCATCCAAGGCTGCTTTTTAATGACTTTTACGGCGATAGACACGTTTAAGGAGATGTGTTGCGTCATAGGCTTTCATGTAAATGTTTATGAATGTCTCGTATGAAGAGTTGGCACAGTATGATTGCATTGGGAAAGTCACTTTGTGAGAGATTTTCTTTGAATACTGCTATAGATCAGTTGAAACCTGCATCAGCCGAATTCGATACAAGTTACCCGGGGAATTTGATACAAGTTACCCGGGGAATTTCCATGTACGGCTAATCTTTTCCAAGCGCCGCCTACAATGCACGCGCTTTCTCTCGGTCAAACAATATCTGCCTTCCCTGATACAGGAGTCAATCTCGGCTAATATAACCTCGAATTCGGTTGATGCAGGTTTCAGCTCAGTTGATACAAGTTACCCTGGTAATTTTCATGTGCCACTACTCTTTTCCAAGTGCCACCTACAACGCATGCGCTCTGTCTCAGCCAACGAAATTGTTTGCTCTTTGGTCTGTGTTTCTTTACATTTGGAAGAATTAAATTAAAATTCATATAAAATTAAAATATTAAACTAATATTTATATAAAAATATATTAGGTGTATTAGAGTATTATTTTCAATTATCAAATGGAGATGCGTCGATCAGTGAGAGTTAGTGGCGCGGTGTCGTTGCGGTAATCGGTTCTCGTCAGATCACCGAAGTTAAGCAACGTCAAGCCCGGTTAATACTTGGATGGGTGACGGTCTGATCGATCGATTCGAACTCCAGCGTTGTGTCCTTGGGAAAGACACTTAACCCCGATTATCCACGTGGGGGCACTATAACACCTTGTACTAAGGCTTACTGCACGTCGATGGTGCACATGTCTTCAACCGCTGCAACCTTGCTTGAGCGGAACTTGAACAGAGTTAGAATGTTGCGGAGTTGACAGTTGCTCGTCGATGCTCGGTGGTTCTCTTCGGGTACTCCGGCTTCCTCCACCCGTAAAACTGTCACGGTCATGATTAGCCATTGTGCATAAGTATGTGACCTTAAACACCAATAAATAAATATCACTATGCCTGCGCTGCAGTGCGGAGTTCCGATGTTGGGAGCCGGCAGCTGCTCGTCGACCCACGGTGGTTCTCTCTGTGTACTCCGGCTTCCTCCACCCGTACAGCTGTCACCGACACGATATGACCTACGCTGATAAAGTGTCGTTAAAGCTTAATAAATAAATAAATCAGTGAGACTCAAGTGTTAATTATTGAACCGTACTGTGATAAACGCACTCACAAATTGCCAGGATATTAAAACACTTCTAGGGGCGCCAATAATGCGAATATTTAAACAACACAAATAAGGCAGGATATGACCAAACATAATATGATTGAAATGGCGGTTGTTGTTTTTTACTTGTTTCTTCGAATAGGTAACACGGGCCTGTCGGTAACTTCTACTTGTATGCCTAGTATTAGAAATGTAAATAGTACACTTGCATTTTCTCCGCTTGAATGATGCTTGCGTGGCTCGGATATAATTAATAAATAGGTTACAACTTTGTTTGACTGTATATCAGCCTTAAATTCAGCCCGTGGTAAAGTTATCAACCTTCGACCTTCGGTCTCAGCCGGGTAACATGTTACCTCGGACTGATATCAATGCTGGGATAAACACAGCCAATTAATAACCTCTCTTAAACGGCTGGTTAATGTGGAGAAGCGTGTCTAAAGTGACCATTCGGGTTCTCTATTGGTTAATGAGGGGAAGCGTGTCTAAAGTGGCCAATCGGGTTTTACTGGTTAACCTGGAGAAGCGTGTCTAAAGTGGCCATTCGGGATCTAATGGTTAAAGTGGAAGTTCGGGATCTAATGGTTAATGTGGAGAAACGTGTTTAAAGTGTCCATTCGGGTTCTAACGGTTAGTGTCGAGAAGCGTGTCTTAAGTGCCCAGTCGGGTTCTCTAATGGTTAATGAGGGGAAGCGTGTCTAAAGTGGCCATTCGGGTTTTACTGGTTTACCTGGAGAAGCGTGTCTAAAGTGGCCATTCGGGATCTAATGGTTAATGTGGAGAAGCGTGTCTAAAGTGCCCAGTCGGGTTCTCTAATGGTTAATGAGGGGAAGCGTGTCTAAAGTGGCCATTCGGGTTCTAACAGTTAGTGTCGAGAAGCGTGTCTTAAGTGGCCAGTCGGGTTCTCTAATGGTTAATGAGGGGAAGCGTGTCTAAAGTGGCCATACCAGTTCTATTGGTTAATGTGAAGAAGCGTGTCTAAAGTGGCCATTCGGGTTTTACTGGTTAATGTGGAGAAGCGTGTCTAAAGTGGCCATTCAGGATCTAGAGGTTAGTGTGGAGAAGCGTGTCCAAAGTGGCCATTCCGGTTCTATTGGTTAATCTGGAGAATCGTGTCTAAAGTGGCCATTTGGGATCTAGAGGTTAGCGTGGAGAAGCGTGTCTAAAATGGCCATTTAGGTTTTAGTGGTTAATCTGGAGAAGCGTTTCTAGAGTGGCCATCCGGTTCTATTGGTTAATCTGGAGAATCGTGTCTAAAGTGGCCATTTGGGATCTAGAGGTTAGCGTGGAGAAGCGTGTCTAAAATGGCCATTCAGGTTTTAATGGTTAATCTGGAGAAGCGTTTCTAGAGTGGCCATCCGGATCTAATGGTTAATGTGGAGAAATGTGTCTAAAGTGTCCATTCGGGTTCTAACGGTTAGTGTCGAGAAGCGTGTCTTAAGTGCCCAGTCGGGTTCTATTGGTTAATGTGGAGAAGCGTGTCTAAAGTGGCCATTCGGGTTTTACTGGATAATGTGGAGAAGCGTGTTTAAAGTGACCATTCCGGTTCTATTGGTTAATATGGAGAAGCGTGTCTAAAGTGGTCATTCAGGTTCTCTAATGGGTAATAAGAGGAAGCGTGTTTAAAGTGGCCATTCGGGATCAAATGGTTAATGTGGAGAAGCGTGTCTAAAGTGGTCATTTGGGCTCAAATGATTAATGTACAGAAGCGCATCTAAACTGGCCATTCTTTTTCGAATGGTTAATGTGGAGAAGCGTGTCTAAAGTGGACATTCGGCTTCTAATGGTCAATGTAGAGAAGCGTGTCTAAAGTGGCCATTTGGGTTCTAATGGGTAATGTGGATACGAATGTAAAACGTGGTCATTCGGGTTCTAATCATTGTGTAGAGAAGCGTGTGTAAAGTGGCCTTTCGGGTTGTAAGGGTTAATGTGGAGAAGCATGGCTAAAGTGGCCATTCGTATTCAAATAGTTAATGTGGAGAAGCATGCCTAAAGGGCCATTCGGATGCTAATGGTTAATATGGAGGTGTGGAGAAGCGTGTCTAATGTGGCCATTCAGGTTTTACTGGTTAATGCGGAGGAACGTGTCTAATGTGGCCATTCGGGTTTTACTGGTTAATGTGGATAAGCGTGTCTAATGTGGCCATTCAGGTTTTACTGGTTAATGCAGAGAAGCGTGTCTAAAGTGTCCATTCGGGTTCTAACGGTTAGTGTCGAAAAGACTGTCTAAAGTGGTCAGTCTGTTTCTATTGGTTAATGCAGAGAAGCGTGTCTAAAGTGGCCACTCCGGTTTTACTGGTTAATGTGGAGAATCGTGTCTAAAGTGGCCATTCGGGTTCTCTAATGGTTAATGAGGAGAAGCGTGTCTAAAGTGGCCGCTCGGTTTCAAATGGTTAATGTGGAGAAGCGTGCATAAAGTGGTCATTAGGGTTCAGATGATTAATGTGGAGAAGTGTGTCTAAAGTGGCCATTCGGGTTCGAATGGTTAATGTGGATAAGCGTGTCTAAAGTGGCCATTCGGGTTCGAATGGTTAATGTGGAGAAGCGTGTCTAAAGTGGCCATTTGGGTTCGAATGGTTAATGTGGAGAATGCCTGTCTAAAGTGGTCATTCGGCTTCCAATGGTCAATGTAGAGAAATGTGTCTAAAGTGGCCATTTGGTTTCTAATGGGTAATGTGGAGAAGAGTGTAAAACGTGCTCATTCGAGTTCTAATCGTTATGTAGAGAAGAGTGTGTAAAGTGGCCTTTCGGGTTCTAAAGGTTAATGTGGAAAAGCGTGGCTAAAGTGGCCATTCGTGTTCAAATGGTTAATGTGCAGAATGCGTGTCTAAAGTGGCCATTCGGTTGCTAATGGTTAATGTGGAGATGTGAAGAAGCATATCTAAAGTGGCCATTCGGCTTTTACTGGTTAATGTGGAGAAGCGTGACTAAAGTAGCCATTCGGGTTCTAATGTATAGAGTGGAGAAGCGTGTTTAAAGAGGCTATTTGGAAGGTAATGGTTAATGCAGAGAAGCGTGCTTAAGGTGACCTTTTGGGTTTTAAAGGTTAATGCGGAGAAGCATCTCTAAAGTGGCCATTCAGGTTCAAACAGTTAATTTGGAGACGCGTGTCTAAGGTAACAATTCGGCTTCTAATTGTTAACGTAGAGAAGGGTGTCTAAAATGGTCATTCGTGTTCGAATTGTTAATGAGGAGAAGCGTGTCTAAAGTGGTCATTTAGGAGCTAATTGTTAGTGTGGAGAAGCGTGCTTAAAGTGGCCATTCGGGTTCAATTGGATAATGGGGAGAAGCGTGATTAAAGTGGCCATTCGGTTCCAATGGTTAATGTGGAAAAGCTTGTCCAATGTGGCCATTCCGGCTCGAATGGTTAATGTGGAGAAGCGTGTCTAAAGTGGCTGATTGGGTTCAAATGTTTAGTGTGGAGAAGCGGGTCTAAAGTGGCCCCATTCGGGGTCTAATTGTTAATGTGGAGAAGCGTGTCCAAAGTGACCATCCGGGTTCTAATGTTTAGTGTGAAGAAGTGTGTCTAAAGTGGCACCATTCTGGTTCTAAGGGTTGATGTGGAAAAGCGTTTCTAAAGTGGCCATTCAGGTTCTAATGTTTAGTGTGGAGAAGCTTGTCTAAATTGACCCCATTCGGATTCTAACATATAGTGTGGAGATGCGTGGCTAAAGTGGCCCTTCGGTGTTCAAATGGTTAATGTGGAGAAGCGTGTCTAAAGTAACAATTCGGGTTCAATTGGTTAATGTGGAGAAACGTGTCTAAATTGGCCAGTCGGCTTCTTATGGTTAATTTGGAGAAGCATGGCCAAAGTGGCACTTCGGATTGGTTCTAATGTTAATGTGGAGAAGCGTGTCTAAAGTGGCCATTCTGCTTCTAATGGTTAATGTGGAGAAGCTTGTCTAAAGTGGCCATTTGGTTTCAGTTGGTTAATGTGGAGAAGCGTGTCTAAAGTGGCCATTCAGGTTCTAATGGTTAATGTGGAGAAGCATGTCATGGCCATTCGGGATCAATTTGTAAATGTGGAGAAGCGTGTTTAAAGTGGCGAATGGGGTTCAAATGGTTAATGTGGACAAGCGTGTCGAAAGTGGCCATCCTGGTTTCAGTTGGTTAATGTGGAGAAGCGTGTCTAAAGTGGCCATTCTGGTTCTAATGGTTAATGTGGAGAAGCATGTCGAAACTGGCCATTCGGGATCAATTGAGAAATGTGGAGAAGCGTGTCTAAAGTGGCGAATGGGGTTCTAATGGTTAATGTTGAGAAGCGTGTCCAAAGTGGCCATTCAAATGGTTCGATGTGGAGACGCGCGTCTAAAGTGGTCATTCGGGTGCTGTTGGTTTATATGGAGAAGCATGTCCAAAATGGCCATTCGGGTTCTAATGGTTGATGTGGAGACGCGTGCCTAAAGTGGCCATTCGGGTTCTAATGATTAATGTGGAGAAGTGTATCTAAAGTGGCCATTCCGGTTCTGTTGGTTAATGTGGAGAAGCGGATCTAAAAGGGCCATTCGCTTCAATTGGTTAATGTGGAGAAGCCTGTCTAAAGTGGACATTTGGGTTCAAATGGTTAATGTAGAGAAGCGTGTCTAAAGTGGCCATTCCGGTTCTGTTGGTTAATGTGGAGAAGCGTATCTAAAGTGTCTATTTGCTTCAATTGGTTTAGCGTGTCTAAAGTGGCCATTCAGGTTCGAATGGTTGATGTGGAGACACATGTCTAAACTGGCCATTTGGGTTCAAATGGTTAATGTGGAGAAGCATATCCAAAGTGGCTATTCGGGGTCAATTGGTAAATGTGGAGAAGTGTGTCTAAAGTGGCAAATGGGGTCCAAATGGTTAATGTGGAGAAACGTGTCCAAAGTGGCCATTCTTTTTGAAATGGTTAATGTGGAGAGGCGTGTCTAAATTGACCATTCGGGTTCTAATTGTTAATGTGGAGAAGCGTGTCCAAAGTGGCCACTCAAATGGTTGATGTGGAGACGCGTGTCTAAAATGTCCAGTCGGGTTCTGTTGATTTATATGGAGAAGCATGTACAAAATGGGCATTCGGGTTCAAATGGTTAATGTGGAGACGCGTGCCTAAAGTGGACTTTCGGGTTCTAATAATTAATGTGGAGAAGCGTGACCAAATGGGGCCATTTGATTTAACATGGTTAATATGCAGACGCGTGTCTAAATTGGCCATTCGAGTTCTAATGGTCAATGTGGAGAAGCATGTCCAAAGTCGCCATTCGGGTTCAAACGGTTAATGTTGAAGCGCGTGTCTAAAATGACCATTCGGGTTTTAATGGTTAATGTGGAGAAGCATGTCTAAACTGGCCATTCTAGTTCTAATGGATAATGTGGAGAAGCGTATCTAAAGTGGACATTTGGTTTCAAATGGTCAATGTGGAGAAGCGTGTCTGAAGTTGCCATTCGCTTCAATTGGTTAATGTTGAGAAGCGTGTCTAAAGTTGCCATCCGGCTTCAAATGGTTGATGTGGAGAAGCATGTCTAAAGTGTCCATTCCGGTTCTGTTGTTTGATGTGGAGAAGCGTGTCAAAAGTGGCCATTTGGGTTCTAATGGTTAATGCGGAGAAGCATATCTAAAGTGGCCATTCGGGTTAACATGGTTAATGTGGGAAAGCGTGCCTAAAGAGGCCATTTGGGTTCTAATGGTCAATGTGGAGAAGTTTGTCCAAAGTGGCCATTCGGGTTCAAATGGTTAATGTGGAGACGCGTGTCTAAACTGGATATTTGGGTTCTAATGGTTAATGTGGAGAAGCATATCCAAAGTGGCCATTCGGGTTAACATGGTTAATGTGGGAAAGCATGTCTAAAGAGGCAATTTGGGTTCTAATGGTCAATGTGGAGAAGCTTGTCCAAAGTGGCCATTCGGTTTCAAATGGTTAATGTAGAGACGCATGTCTAAAGTGGTCATTCGAGTTCAAAAGGTTGATGTGGAGAAGCGTGTCTAAAGAGGCCATTCCGGTTCTATTGATTAATGAGGAGAAGCATTTCTGAAGTGGCCATTCGGGTTTTAATGGTTAATGTGGAGAAGCATGTCTAAAGTGGCCACTCGAGTTCTAATGGATAATGTGGAGAAGGGTGTCTGAACTGGACATTCGGGTTCGAATGGTTAATGTGGAGAACCGTGTCTAAAGTGACCATTCGGGTTCTAATGGTTTATGGTTGAAACGTGTCTAAAGTGCTCATTCGTTTTCAATTGGTTAATGTGGAGAAGCGTGTATAAAGTCACCATTCAGGTTCAATTGGTTAATGTGGAGAAGCGAGCCTAAAGTAGCCATTCGGGTTCAAATAGTTGATGTGGAGAAGCATGTCTAAAGTGGCCTTTCCTGTTCTGTTGGTTAATGTGAAGAAGTGTGTCTAAAATGGCCATTCAGCTTCTAATTGTTAATGTGGAGAAGCATGTCCAAAGTGGCCATTCGGGTTCAATTGGTTAATGTGGAGAGGCGTGTCTAAAGTAACCAATCGGGTTCAAGTGGTTAATGTGGAGAAGCGTGTCGAAATTGGTCATTCGAGTTCAGATGGTTAATGTAGAGAAGCGTGTCTAGAGTAGCATTCGGGTTCAAATGGTTAATGTGGAGGAGCGTCTTTGAAGTGGCCATTCGGGATCTAATAGTTAATATAGAGAAGCGGTTCTAATGTGGCCATTCGGGTTTTAATGGTTAATGTGGAGAAGAATGTAATAGTGTAATCGCTATAATGTTAGGCTGGGGAAAGAAAATGAAATGGTTCAGATTTGGCGACTGATCTACTAATCTTTTTATGAGGTGAAGGCAAAAAAATTGACTTCTTTGAAACGATATATACTGAGTCAAAAAAGAAAGTGTAATAGAAACAAAAGTGAAAAATAGCACAAAGGATGAAATATAATAGTTCTAATGTTGAATTTTTGTGCACAAGAATTCGGGCAATGAGTTCAATGACATGTTGTTGTTGTCCACCCAATCCTATGCATTATTGCTTCGGATTTCACAATAGCACGTGCTACCCATGAATGTCAAATTGAATGGGTGACCGACGAATTTCTTTGTGTTATGTTCTGCTGGAGAGCCTGGGTTATTGTGAAAACAAGCTAGGAAAGAATGCCAAGATTAACCGAAAATCAGAGGTTGCATGCCATTGGCCTGCATGAGGCTGGGATACCTCCAGATGAGCTCGCTGATCGGAGTCACCGTGGCCACTATTTACCATCTCATTGGAAGGTATAGAACGACTGAATCTACTGTCGACCGACCGCGTTCAGGCTGATCAAGAGTTACGATCCCTGCACAAGATCGACACACCAGGACGTCTCACTTGGGGGATCGCTTCCTTCCAGCGGCGAGGACAGCAGCAATTACTCCTGGTAGAACTAACAATAGAATTAGTGCACAAACTGTCTGCAACAGACTCGCTGAACACGGCATCCGAAGTAGGCCACGGACCAATCCTTACCCAACGTCACCGTACGCCAGAATGGAATGGGTACGTCAGCATGTTCGCTGGACCGCAGCGTTGGAGCACAGTTTTGTTTAGTGATGAATCACGATTTTGTCTACAGAGCGCTGATGTTAGGGCAAGAGTGTATCGCCAACGAGGAGAACTGTTTTCTGATGCTTGCGTGCGCGAATGCGACCGTTCACGCGGGGGTAGTGTAATGGTTTGGGCAGGATTTTTCTTGCACCATCGCACGCAGTTGATCTTTATCGATAGTAATCTGCATGGACAGCGATATAGGGACGAAATTTTCTTAACGCTGTTGTTGTCCCGCTGTTCAACGCTAACGCAGTTATCCCAGCAAGACAGAGCCCGATGTCACGTGGCGCGTATCTGTCGTGACTTTCGAACTTCTTCCCTGGCCTCCACGTTCGCCAGATTTGTTGCTAATCGAGCATCTTTGGGATCAACTGGACCGTCGCGTACTTTTTCATGATCTTCGGATGTTAGGCGATTTACGTAATGTTCTAAGGCAGGCGTGGAATGCAATACCACAGGGTGACATCCAGAGACTTATCAGGTCCATGCGCCGTTGATGTCTTGGCATCCAAGAGGCAAGCGGTGGACAAACACGCTATCTGCATGTGTGAATTTTTCATTTCACCCCAATGTCTGAATTGCGACAAATGACGTGACGCTGGCAACAGTTAGAACATTAAATTATGCACATTCATACAGCTAGACTCGAAATATGAATTTAGAATAATTTGTTTGGGATTAAAGTCGATCATACTAAAAAAATTTGCTCCTCAAAGTTTATTATACTTTCTTTTTTGACTCAGTATATCTCTTTAAAACGATATCTGAAGATACCTGATGTCAAATACATGTATACTGCGAATATTACCTTGTAACCCCTAAAAAATTGATTTCTTCAGTAAGTATAAGTTTTTATTTTTTTGCCTCTAAAGATAGCTTATAAGCTCGTATGCTATGTTTGTGATACAAAATAATAATTTGAATAAAGCTCTGGCCAATTTTGACGTTACGTTGGGCAAAGGGTTAAACGAGTGTATGTGAAAATAAAATATTGAAATAAATGAAAAAATCCCCAGAGAACGGTCCTATTTTTCTAATGGATGCAACCTCAACCAAACCATTTCTTTTTTCTCCTCACACGCGATGTGCTTTGGCACAGACTGTCCATTAAACAATGAACCAAAGAGTGTCTTGAAATCTGACGAGTTGTTTCTTGCCAGATATAGTCGGCCCGAAGATAAATATCTGGGTGGCCGTAAGTTTTGTGCAGATGGTGATGAGCTCATCAAATACACGCTTATTTTCAAGAAATCTAGTAGTTAATGTCTTACACGTTTAAAATATAGAATCAACATGTTGGTGGTTTCTTTTCCAGATGGTAAAAATCACATGTATTGCTGTGTGTGTGTTGTTGGTTATCTGCGCGAGCATTGCAGGTAAGTATTATGTAATAGATATCATAGAATGGATAGGACGTACACACTTTTCGCAATATGTCTGAGTATCGAACTGTGGCAACTTTAAACTACTATGATATGATTCAGATGGTTAATGTTTTGGTGGCATTTTACTCTTTAAGAGTGCACTCCAAAAATATGCATCCCTTTAGTGTCACAAGGCTCCCCAAAATAATTCTTACACTTATTGCTGTAAGGAGTTTTATTGCTTTTTCGAACTACTTGCTGGAGGAAGGGCCAATCAGCTCAATATTACAAACAATTATTGCGGACGGACACACAGACGGGCAGAAATCGGACACGGGATAACTCGCAGTTAAAAGTTATTAGATAAATCAAACTCGGGAAATAAAAAATAGTAAATATATATATATATATATTATAAAGGCTGGCATGCCAGTCTTCCCTCCCTGCCCTCTCTGCCATCAGGTTACTCACAGTTTATTCACTCCCTATATTATATATATATAATTTCGTCAAATTGCCGTCATGTTCGGGACATTACTCCCTTCTAAGCCGCTCTCATTTTTCACTAATTCATATTCCTTTACGTTAAGTGCCGCACCAATGTGGGAACGTAAAATTTAGGGTCACTCTAATCCTAATTGTTAATTGAGAATTCAAAAAAAAAAATGTTCGAGATGGGCGTATGTCTTACAGGTCGATTTATTACCTGACAAGTGGCTGCCTAGCTCCTAGTCATGAACCCAGTTATTGAGTCACCGTTTCATATCTACCTTGGGTAGCAGCAAGTAAAAATATGTTCCGCGTTTCACATTGTTCTCTGTATTCAAGTGTGTAAATTATGCACAAAAATACCGTATCATATCTTCCTTGGGTGAAGTAAAGATATATTCCGCGTTACTACACCCAAAATTTTGGGAAAATATTCATATGTGTGTATGTCTATTTTCTGATAAAACAAATCTGTTTCAAGTGTGTTGGACCTGAGAGAACCAAGAGCCTAAAACGAAATGTATTCGTCTAAATAAAGCTGCAACAGCACAGGGAAAAACAGTTTTCACCAAGCTTTCGGTCTGATGAAGACCTTCTCCGGGATACAGACACAATAACAAAAAAATACACACTGACGACGAAAGAAATGAAATGTGTCGATACAAGTTCTCTTAAGCCAAGTTCTGACTAAACGGCTGTGAACTACAGCCCGAAAAGTAAAGAACCGAAGGTAAAATTAGAAAGTAAAAGGAAATCGAACCGTCGACAACCACGCCTGGAATGCCTTTATAGATGATTTTCCCGTCAATACTAGGTTCACTTTTCTTACGGCAGCTTCATGAACTTGTGACACACGCTGGCTACAGTACGACGGAAGTGCTGCGGTTGGCCTCAGACGATGACTGGCACGGGCCTGTGTGTGTATATTTAAAGATGCAGTAATATTTTCAGAGAATTTGGAATATTGATTTCTGATCCCCGGTCGGGAATCGAACCATCGACAAACCCGTCCGGCATTCAGGAATCCAACACCTAAATCACTGGACCATTGCACACCGTCCAAAAACGATGGCTGAGATCCAGCTTTTTAGATGTTGGACCCCGAGAAGGTGTATCGTTTGTCCATTTGATTGCTCGAGATATTCGAAACAAAGTAAATCTAATTCTCGCAGAGCTTGGAGAATTTTATATCATTGCTATCATTGAATCGCTTTTAACCCTTTACCTAAACTGAAAAGCAGACGACATTTGCAAAAATAATTCTTGAATAACTAATTTTTTTCATTTTTTGTCTCAAAAACATAGGTTATGACCCCTCGTTGGAACGAGCTCGACGAGCTCGTTCCAACGAGGGGTCATAACCTAAGTTTTTGAGACAAAAAATGAAAAAAATAATAAAAATTAATTGGCAATTTTTGAGAATAGCGCTGGCCGGTTTTGGCCGTTACGTTAGGTAAAGGGTTAAGTGATACTATTGATACTAATGACATCAAAATTCCAAGATATCACACTGTAAGGAAATATAAAAGTGATGGAGTGGGTCGTGGGTCGTGGGGTAATTTCATTTTTTATCGATTTTGAAACACAGGAAAGCTTTGGAGCCACCTGGATTAGAATGCGTTTGAGTGGAGATTAGAAGTGATAACCAAAAAGGTATTAGTGGGTATGTTGTATCTCGCCCCCCCCCCCCCCCCCGGCTCACGACATCTACTTGAACCTTACAGACGAATCGATATCTGTTGCCAGTGCTGATTAATCCACTAAACGTCTTATTTTTGGTGATAATAATGCAAATTGCTTACCTAAACTACGATATCTCTGGAACGTCTGAGGCTTGTCACAGATGATAAAAGAACCAACGCGAATAACTGAATATTCTAGCACACTAATTGATCTATTGTTGACCTCGTGTCCCAACTGCCTTCATAAAGTGCAGATTATCCCCCCTTTCTGTAACAACCATCGTGCAATTTCAGCGAATTAAAATCTATAAAATACAATATGTGAAAGCTGTATCCGAGTGTAGAAACTTGTATGTAATTAGTATATCAAACGTATTTTCTAATACAAACTGGAATTCATTTTTATATTACTGGACGTATTGATGAAATGACCAAAAACACCACAACGTTTATCACAGAAACAGCCGGATCTTTTATTCCATCGAAAATAATAGTAGTTCGGCCGAAGGATAAGCCTTGGATTACCTCCTTTGTCCCTAGAAAAATGCGAATACGTAACAAAGCACGTACGTAATACGTAGCTAAGCCGTCAAATGATCTACGCGACTGTTGCGAATTTAGAAGACTCAGAAATTATTATTTTGAATGTGTAAGACGGGCTCAAAAGATTTTGATGTTAAAATTGAACAATTTGCATCGACTAGAATGACGTCTTCTAAACAATGCTGGGAATGTTTAACCCTTTACCCAACGTAACGGCCAAAATCGGCCAGCGTTATTGTCAAAAATCGCTAATTAATTTTCTTTATTTTTTTGTCATTTTTTGTCACAAAAACATAGGTTATGACCCTTCATTGGAACGAGCTCGTCGCGCTCGTTCCAATGAGGGGTCATAACCTATGTTTTTGAGACAAAAAATGAAAAAAATTAGTTATTCAAGAATTTTTTTTGAAAGTGTCGTCTGCTTTTCATGTTAGGAAAAGGGTTAAAACACTTTTCGAAATAAGAGTGTAACGTCAGCAATATACCCCCATCACTGCTTGAGGGGAGAAGTGTAGTCAATGACCGACAGAATTCGACCAACCAATGACTACTTTATCAGCTAGTGCAATACGATTGATGGTGATAAGGAGCTGTCAGACATAGTGTTTAACGAGAATTCTATTGATAATGTACAAACAAGAGCTTCGCAGGTTGAAAGAATTTTGTCGAAACTAGACACCTTTTTGGCTTTACACTCTATTCTAGATGTTTGTTAGACAGTAGCAAGAAACATGTTCAGATAGATAAGTTCATGACGATGTTTTGTTGCAATTCATTGGAGAATGTCAGATGGTAATAAATTGTTATAAACATTTATTTATGAATAAAATATTGCTAAACTGATGCTCATCTTGTTGGTGGAATAATATATTTGGGAGCGGGCACAGTGATATCGGGGCGGGGGGGGGGGGGGGTGGCCTGGGATGCAAACATTTTTATATTGCCGCATATTCTGAGAACAAAATTTGGGTGTCGGAAGGTATGATTGTGGTGTACCTCTCATGCTGATCTGACTGGGGGAGGGTATTTTAAGAAATTTATTTTGGAGCTTTACCAGCAGAGACATCTTTGAAAAATAAGCCCCAAATGGTACTATAGAAGACATATTGAGGCTGGAAAGAACTCAACAAGCGTGGTTCGTCATTTGTCATTTCACGAGTTAACCTCCCTTGCAGGTCACAGAATTCAGAATTCTTAAGGGGACTGTGAGGATTTGTGGGGGGGGGGGGGGAGGGGAGGGGGCGAGTAGCTCCCCAGGCATCTGCATAGTTACTCCACTTGGTTAAACTATTGTTTTTAGAAATGTTTCTTGGCCTTTACCAGCATGGACGTTTTTGAAAAAATAAGCCTCTAATGGCACTATAGAAGACATACTGAAGCTGAAAAGACCTCAACAAGCATGGTTGGTCATTTATAAATTAACAATTTCTTGAGTTGACGTCCCTTGCTACTATCAGTATTTAGGAATTTTAAGGAGGCTTCGGGGATCCCCCCCCCCCCCCCCCCCCGGAGCTACGATATTAGATTAATTTTGTTATTTTGAAATCAATATGCAGAGGGTTAGAAGTTGATCTCAATACTTTTATTTTTTCAGGAGTATGTTGCGCATCTGGAGATACCCATTATGAAAGATATGATGGAAAAGCCTCCTCTTTCCGAAGAGCCTGCCACAACATCATGTCTCGTGCGTTGGATGGATCCTTTTCCGTCGAGTCTAAGAATATTCCGTGCGGTGAACCAGGTACTACTTGTACAAGGTCTATTAGCATTTTATTTGGTATAGACGAAGATTAGTGATACACTTGCTGCGAAGACATCAATTAATTGGGCAAAAAAATGAATTATCACAAATTCGGAGTACATGGATGATGATGTTGTTATATTAAATAGTGGCCTCATGACTAGTGTTTATTTCATGAAGTTTTGTGTTATGATAGAATGGGATACAGATAAGGTTATCCAAAGGAGAGTAGGCCTAATAATGTAGTTTTTAATAATAATAATAATAATAATAATAATAATAATAATAATAATAATAATAATAATAATAATTGATTTTGTAAAAGCGTAAAACCACGAAGAGTGCCCTAAAACGCTTCACAGAAATAAAATACACTTTTCTGAAAATGAAGAGTCACATGTTTCAGTCTCCTTTAGGGAGGTTCAGGAGAATGCTTCAGTAAATAGGAAAGTTTTAAGATTTCTTTTGAAGATGTTGATAGTTTCTGAATTTCTGACACTAATAGGCAACGCATTCCACAATCTTGGACCCACGATGGAGAACACACGATCATTAGCCAGATTAGATCTGCTAAAAGGTATGACTAGTTGAATTTGATCTTTAGATCTCAGACTGCGTGATGGAGTGTATACAGTGATGAGCTCTTGCAGGTAAACTGGAGCCAGTTTATGGATACATTTAAATACTAAGATCAATATTTTGAAATTAATTCTCTGTTTAACTGTTTCGCAGTCCTGTTTTGTAAAACTGCATGCGGGAAGGTGGTTTTCTATGTTATTTTTTATTTTTCCTTACCATCGATTTTTCATGTTTTTGGTTTATTTTTGTTTTTAGTCCTCATAGTCTACAGAGGAGCATTGGTGGTGGTGAATGTCGTCCCTTCAGTGCACGAAGGCTTTGCAATGCTAAAGTATTGCAAAACCTTGTTGCACCCAAGGGACGTATTTATCAGTTTTATTACCTTGTGTATAATATCTGACATAAATCATTTAATTTTGATTTTTTCAAGTTTGCATTGGTTATAAAATGAGAGCATGCGACAGCCAAAAAGGACAACGTGAGAGAACCTGAGAAATAGATTTTAAACTTTTTTAAACCTTACTAATCTATCAAGCCACCAGCCTGATTCTGTGAAGAATTTTATTCTGTTATGGTCTGAAGCCAGTCCAGTCCTTAAAGAGTCCATCGCCTATGTTTAGATTCACTCGTCCGGGATATTTCCGTTGGCCAGAATAGTGGACTCATGGTTTTCTTTTCCAACCTATTGGTATATACCAGATAATTCAATTTACAAAATCAACAAAATATATGCTGGCTGCTCAACTGAGACTTCATTTGACCAAACTGACACTACCATTAGGAATGAATACTCACAACATCTATAGTTTTATGATTATGCCACCTAGTTCCACCTATAATTCATTCAATATTTATAAATTGGACTATTGGACTATACCAGAGTATGAAAGAATATATTTTTACGTTTATGAGTAAAGGAACATTACATCCATGAAAGGTAGTCAGTTCGCAAACTCCACGAAAAGTAGACAAACTAGACTGGTGGTCCAAGTGCTTGGAAGATAACCGGGGTGCATTCTGATAGAAGGTGCGAACAAGTGTTTGAAACGTTTATTCTACAATATTTTCAAGATGAACTTAAAAATATGTACTTACCTCATTGCTAGGATGAAGACCCAGTAATCTAGAGGGAGCGCTGGGGCTCAGTGGTAGACTGTTGGACTTCTATGCTAGAGGTCCCGAGTTCGGCCACCGCCCGGGACGCCCCCGTTGTGACACTTTATCCCGGTTGCCTACATGGGGACACGATGACGCCGTATACAAAGGTGTACTGCAGGTCGATGGTGCACACGTCTTCAACCGCGGTAACCCTACTTGACCAGAGCTTAAACAGAGTAAGAATGATGGGGAGCTGACAGTTGCTCGACGTTGTTCGGTGGTTCTCTCCAGGTGTACCCCGGCTTCCTCCACCCGTAAAATTGTCACGGTCGGCATTAGCTATTGATAGATAGATAGATAGATAGGTAGATAGATAGATAATTTTATTCAGCAGTACACAAAAGCAAACAATACAATGCATATGAAACACTATTCTGGTAAAAAAATAAAATGTATACCGCTAGGGGGTACCATAGCCAGATTGGCTGTCTACCTGGTATTCCCTCAAGAACAAAGAGAAACAATATGTTCGACATTAATGCAGAATCGAATACTGATAAGTGGTCAATTGCAAACGCTGTATGGGCGGCTCCGGAAATATGGGAGCGCCATACAAGGTGAATGCAGGGTAAATGCAGGTTAGATGCAAGATAGATGCAAGGCGGATCCCGCTATTGTGCATAAGTATGTGACTTTAAACACAAATAAATAAATTAATAATAATCTAGAAATATCTGGTCGGTAGACAGGGCTTTCGTTGTTTATATAACAATTATCAACTGCAATGTGCCACAAAATGTGAATGACAAAAATCTTAACAATAGAAAAGATCGCTCTTTCTTCCAGAAATAATAGGATTTAACAAGAACAATAAAAATAAATTCATCGCCTGAGTGCTAGAATGTTCTATGTCCCATATGTTCTAGAACTTAGGTGACGAATTGTTCAAAGTGTTCTGATAGTACACTACCACATGGTCGTGGATAAATTGCACACTTTTATCCTTATCATTTTCAAATTCATCACTTGATTGCATTGAAGATCTCTTTCAATAGCCAAAATTCATTTGAAATGGAGTAGCATTTTCAGGAGGGGCTGGATTTGGAACTTATCCTCACATTAAAATTTGGTTAATTTTCTTTTTAATACTTACCAAGTATTTGCATTGAGTTGGGTTTTTTAATCCTTGAGGACCTAATTCCGACTATGATCCCTTTCACTGCAGCAGGTCAGGTGACGCAACATGCAATCTCAGGCTTGAATCACATGTTACATTCTAAGTACACAAACTGTGAATAATAAAAATCTTAACAATAGAGTAGATGTTTCTTTCTTCCAGAAATAATATTATTTAACAAGAACAATGAAATTAATTGTTCAAAGTGTACTGATAGTACACTACCACGTGGTCTTGGATAAATTGCACTGTGTTCGTTCTTATCAGTTTCAAATTCATCACTTGAATGCATTGAAGACCTCTTTCAACAGCCAAGATTAGTTTGAAATGCAGTAGCAGTTTTCAGGGGAGACGGGGGCGGGGGGGGGGGGGGGGGGGGAGGGGGTGGATTTGGAACTTATCCGCGCATTAAAATTTGGTGAATTTTCTTTTAAATACTTACATGACGTCAAGTATGTGAATTGAGTTGTGTCTTTAATCCTTAAGGACATAATTCTGACTGAAATCCCTTTCACTGCAACAGGTCAGGTGACGTGACATGCAATATAGGGCTTGAATACCAGGTTACATTCTGAGTACCTTGACAATTCTTTCCAGGCAAGTCTTGGCTGCCTACATCCACGACTTGACTAAAAACAACTGCAATGCAAAGGGTTGTAGAGAATGTCGAAATGTGACGAAAATTTATAAAAATCCCCAGGCACTTAAGGGTTAAACTAAACTACATAAAATAATAAACTACATAATCACATTTTAGTCCGTGTAGAAAATACTTTGTTTCTCACACATTGATAGCGAATGTGGACAGGCGTTTTTTATTGATATATTTTATTTCCACATGTTTTTTCCATGGATAGTTAGTTCCCAAAATTGAAAATAAAAATAAATCAACAAAACCATATCATGTGACCCCTCAATGAAACGAGCTTGATGAAATCGTTCAAATGAGGTGTCACGTGATAATGTTTTGTTGAAATATTTTGAAAAACTTTTTTTTTTTAACTGCTCAATTTACAACTTAAGCGGGCGGATGCGGGCGATTCATTAGGTAAATAGACAGATCGCGATGTGTGTTTGAATCGGTGGGTGTTTTACATAACGAGTTGGAATGGCGCAGAAATATGATTACGCTATTCCAACGAGTTATGTAAAGCACCCACCGATTCAAACACACATTGCGTTCTGTGTTCATTACACAACGCATGCACTAAAATTCATTTAAATAAACAAATTTTATTCCCGATATTTAAACCCAAAGTGAAGAGTTTGTTTTGACTGAAGCTGTACTGATCATATGGATCGATAAAAAATCAAAAGAACCTTTTCGGAACCAGTGTTTGTTGAAATTCGTATCGCTATTTACTAACAGTAATAGCCACCAAATGGTTAGGCATGAATGGGCTGGTGCCCATTCACGCCTAACCATTGGGTGGCTATTACTGTAAGTAAAAAGTACAAATATGTGCAGATTTGCAAAACTGTCAAGATGTACGAAGATTTACCAAAATGAAGTTGACCAATTTAGATATATAATGGGGTCCACAAAACGAGACGGCCACGGGACTGGGTTAATGTTCTGGTTGGAAATGATTGTTTTTTTTTCAAATATTATCTCATTTTTGGCTAATTTTTTGTGAACCGACTTTATTTTGCTTTGGACGTTTTCATTTTCACACTGTGCGACAGAGGGCCGATGATTGTACAACGAAATTCGGAAACTTTTCGAAGCGTGACGAAGCGGTGCGGTAAAAAAGTTCCGGCTTGTATATCACCCGTTGAATACAGAATCATTTATATCATAGCGGCGATTCCGTTGAATACAAGGGTTTAAAGTTTAATGGATGTGTAATAATAAGGCGTACTGCACATCGATGTGGCATTTGACTTCAGCCAGGACTAACCTTCTGCAGAGTTAATACTTGAAGAGTCTGATAGTTGCACGATTATTGGTTCTCTCGGTACTCTTCCTTCCACCACTCAAAAACCTTGACAACATGAGGTGACCCGGCTGTTGAAAGTGTCATTAAACCCCAATAATAACCAAAATAACGGCAAGGCCTAAAATGTTATAGACCTGTTTCTCAGCCTCCCCCCCCCCCCGCGTGGTCCTTTTGACTGTCGCCCTCTTTATAACCAATGCAAACTTTAAAAAAAATAAAAATTGAATGGTTTATATCTGATATTTTACCGAAGTTAATAAAACTGATAAATGTGTCCCTTAAGTGAAACAAGGCTTGGCAATGTCTTAGCATTGAAATGCCTTCTTGTACTCAAACTACGAAATACACCGCCACAGAGAGTTTCTCGTATACTATTCTACCAGACAACCAAGTATAACACTATGTGACTTAGCATTGCATACTATCCATACTTACTTAGGGCAGTATAACGCTTAGGTGGATCAATAGTACTGTGGACTACCACTGAACACGTGGAAGTACACACCATACATGGTATACTCCGCCATTAGACAACAATGTATTACCACCTCCCCACAATACTACTTGATCTAAAAGTGTATACTACCTATACCAGGCATGGGAAAACATTAAGGCTTAGGTGGATAGTGGTATTAAGGGCTAACAGTAGACCAGCAGGGGTACATACCTATATCATATACTACTCCAAAAGACAACCCTGTGTCACCCTACCCCACGTCACAATACCACTTGACCTAGCAGCACGTACTACCTATAAAATCTTTGGGCCAGCATACCGCCCTAAATGGATAGTGGTACCAATGACTAACATTAAACCAGCAGGTGTACAAAGCGCACGTCCTATGTAACCGCACTAGACAACCATTCATCACCCCCACAACAATACAGACCTACATTAGCATTACGTACTACTTATATAGTTACAGGAAAATATGAAGCCTTATGTTGATTAGCAGTACCAAGGACTAACATGAGCCCTACAGGGGTATACAACGCCCATACTATACTATCGTTCTAGACAACAAAGGACATCTCGCAATACCGCAGTAGACGACCATGCATTACCGCCACCAACCCCACAATACTACCATTATTATACATTATACATACCTAAGAATGCTCTATATGCAGCACGTACAACACTTGTCGGATCCAGATGAATGGGACCGAAGGTTTGCACAAGAAAACAGGCTCCGGCAAAAACTCTAGTTCCTATAGAAATTTAACACACTAGCTGCTCCAGTAAATCTCCGGGTAACTGAGCCCGATTCATACGTGCTATACTACTGGTTGGGTAAGAGAGTCCTTCGCCATTTCGGGGTCACAAAACTCACAACCGGTTAAGATGGCGAGTGAGGGGCTACAGAAAGTCAGTCATTGACATTGGGGACTCAGGGAACAGCATGCTTTGTGATGCCTGTGGATTTTCAGATTTACTTTTATTTATTGGTTTTCAAAGCTGCTTTCACCATCTGTGGCTATATCATGGTTATACATGTATCATGGCCCCCAGACAAGTGCAATTTCAAGTTTATTAACCAATTCTTACCTACCACGCCCACTTTAGACCACACACACCCCAGACTTTAAGGTGCTATATAAGTAATGAAATTTTGTTTATATTGAAATTCCTACCTTTTATATTCCTTAAATCCAAATTAAATATACACATATTGTACATCAAAGTGAAGGTTGGGAAGTATAGAACTAAATATTATTATGAATTCAACTCATAGGGCTAACAGCAGGCCCACTGATTCCTGGCAATCTGCTACCGTATTCGTACCGGAACTGATAAGTAAATAATATTTCAAGAGAACAACTTGTGGCTAAATGTGCTTCACATATCCAAGAACAAAGCTAGGGCATCAAAATTCTTCACAACACAGTGGCAGAGCTGCACGAGGGTAAATTCCAAAAACCTTCGCTTTAGATTATATTCAATCTACTTTCGATTTCAAGTTAACGTCATCGGACGGAAAAAAAAGCATCGATATGTACAACGTCGTCTGAAATCAAATACTGAGAAAGATCGCCTTAATACAGCATACTATTATTATACACAGACGGCACAGTTGCCACATTCGATATGTGTGTGCGCATGCGTAGGTGGAGATGGTGGAAATTTTTGTCTGGAGAATTTTCGTCAAAATTTAGCTAATTACAACGGCTGTAAAGCTCCTTTTAAGATCGGAAGATTGGTTTATGTGGGAAAAGGCGTTGGTGTCTAGAAAATTGGATAAATGCGAAGCAAAGACCAACCAAAGCGTAGAGATAGGAATTCAGATGGCAGTACACCTAAACCTGATTCCAAATCTGTGAAAATGGACGATGGATCGTTGTCTCACGAGCTTGGTGCCGAGTCGGTGGGCGAACAGCTAAGTAAACTTTTTTCTTTAGTCACTGAGATTAAAAGAGGCCAAGATGGTATTCGAAAAACCATCGATTCCAAATTGGATAAACTGTAAAGTGAAATAATGGTGACATTAGATATCAAAATGAAAACAATTAAAGATGACCTTGACATTGCAATTGCATCTGAGAAAGTTAGAATTGACGAGCTCGTGACAAAAGTTGATGAACTTAACGCCCGAGTGAATTCGTTTGACAGTGTTGACAGTGATCATCAAACAATCCGAAGTGTTACTTGTAACTGTAAGTGTAATCAAGCCCATGATTCTGACAATCGACAACAAAATAACACGTCTCTCCTATATTAAATAACACCAGAACACAATCTACATGGTGACAGCGACTCTGCTGCTTGAGCCGGTAATTTTATTTTATTTCATTCACAAAATCCCCCCTCAGGAGCGTTCATGAATACTACAAAAACTATACATATTACAAAATGCTAGCTGTATTTTACATTACACAAAGAGAAAAAAGGCATAAGCCCTCTTTTCACCAAAAAACTAAGATCTTCACCGATGACATAGCCACCCAGGAAAAACCAGTTTTAATATTTACTGTATATGATGACTCTGGAAACCTGTGCCCGTTGGTAATGCTAATGTCACCTCTGATCCGGATGTTGGACCTACATCCACAGGTAATGATGCAACCTAATTAATCATAGTAAGAGACTGAAGCAAAACTGAACTGCTTTTAGTAAATATAAAAGATATGGCCATACGAAAATACTCCCTTTAACCCTTCCCCTCCCCCATAAAAAAAAAAAAAAACAACGCCCTTCCTGATGTACAAAAGTTGACCGCTCAGCACGAGAGAATCGCTAGAACTGTCCAAGCGACAACACCAATCATATCACGTGATACAAAAATACTTCTCACCTTACGAGACAAATATTTCTAGCTCCACTGCCTGCCGGTAGAAATATAAAGTCTCTCCTATACTAAATAACACCAGAACACAATCTACATGGTGACAGCGACTCTGCTGCTAGATGCCAAAAAGCATGAGTGAAAGATACGGCATTAATGTCAACCAAACAATTACAATCCAAGATGTTTAGTTAGCTCTAAACGCTTATCCACTGAGTCTGCTATATACCCGTCTTTGCTGATATCACACTTCCATCTGCCATGTACCTTCAAAGATCGACTATCCATTCCTGCATTAGCAGCCGCGGACGTACCCGCCGATCGCAGAGAATGAAGCCCGATATTGAGCTCAGGTGCTACTGACTTCAACCGTGCCACCACACATTCCCGTGCCCGAGAATAGCTTAACGGCTTGTTTACTGAAATTAACCCGCATGCTTTTCCCGATCGATAAGCCGGCCGAAAAAGATAACTATCGGTATGCACGTTTAATTCTGCTTTTACCATATACCTCTTTAACATGGAATAGGGGCAAGCTACCGTTTCGCCCTTAGCAATGAAAACTTTATTCCCCGTCCTATATTGGTCAGTTTTGCTTTTAGAAAGAAAAATGGTAAAATAATTTTCAAAAAATGCTATGTCATTACATTTGATTGCACTATGCTCGTCAAATCTAAGAAATCCGGAAAAAACCACCAGAATCAGACACAAATCTCGAATGCGTATCAAATCAGAGCTGTCATCTATTTGCCCACACAGTTCAATTAATAAATCCGGTGTAACAACGTCTTTTTTAACGAGTTTATTACCCAGAAGACTCTTCGAAGAGTCACAAAGATTTTGCACAAATGAGTTCGCAGTGGGATCCGGAAATCCATTTAAACTGTGCGCCCACTTAATTGCATAAACCACCCCAGAAATCACATTAGCTGAAAAGTTATTGTTCATCAGATGCACGATGTAGACTGCCACATGAATTGGGTCTGCTGGTACACTATCGTAATTGTTACTCACACAAAACCGTTGCCACTTTTTGAAACTTTTGAAATACCCGAAATACTTTTTAACTGTGCTGTCAGCTTTGGAACAAAACAGATATCTACACATGTCGTCAACCAAGGAGTCATCCTGAATACCAGCACTCTCCAACTGCTGTCTAACATTCCTGCTCAAGCCGATACCTGTCGCAAAAACAAGTGAAAAACCAAATTCAGCATTTAGAAACCATTTTGTTTTTGATTTACCCCTTCGGCTATCCCTTCCAACCTAAGGAACTATCCATAACAATAAAATCTACTTCAGTTAATATAACCTAAAAACTGACTATTCTAGGCTGTGCTGTATTAACCCCTAAACTGCACCTTTAGAGCAATTAAACTAAATCTAAGTGGATTATAGGCAAATATTCCCTTATGATTTTGCCTGGAACAAATCACATTAAAACGCGGCAATTCATAAAAAGAAACAATCCAGGGTAAAAAATTTCCCTTTGAAAACACGGCCGGCCAAAATGGAGCAGATATCCAGAACGGGATAGCCATTGTTGCCTCGGCCTCGTCTTTTAAAAGCTTTTCAACACATTGTAAAATCAGCCTCGGGGGAGGAACTACCCAATTGCGTCCATCCGCCCAACTTTGATCGAAAGCGTTTACTCCTTCCGTTCCAATACACCGTGCCTTGGAATTGAATTTTGACATTTCGCATTGGACGCAGAGACGAGCCGATCAATCGTATAAGGCCCCCATCTCAGACTAAAATCATCGTACACTGTACTTGCTAAGCTCCATTCATCTGTATCAGAACATCTGCTCAACTCGTCTGCCAATGTGTTGCAGTGCCTAGGTATCCATTCAGATAATAACGACACCTTCTCAGTGTCACATAATTCTACTAAATTTAAAGCTACTGAATGCAAACATTGTTTACTACTACCCGCCTTAATGACCGTTTTAACATTCTTGTTATCAACAAAAAGTTTAACCTTTTTATTTGAAACTATGTCACGGTGAGAATTTAAAACCCGCAAAACCGCCTCCACCTCTCTCCATGTGGAACTCATTACAGCCTCAGCATCTGTCCAAGAGCCACAAACCTCGGTACCTTCAGCCAAGGCACCTGTATCAGAAGCGATATAACCACCATAGCCTCCAGCCGAGGCATCTGTGAAAACCTGAACTTCTGGTTCCAACTTGGCAACCCATTCTTTGCCAGTGCTGTTCAAAGTACGAACATTATCTCTCCAAAATTCCAACTCACCAATTGCTTCATCAGTTATCACCACCGGGGCATTCCAGCTTGCCCTCGACTCAATACACCTATATAAACAGCGTGACCGTAATCTGACAATATCACCTAATACGAGGTGTAACGATATCACTTGTCCTACCACCGAGGCGACGAACCGAGCCGAGAAAAGGCGATTCGTCTTCTGCGCCAGCTGAAACAAAAAGGATTTAACAGCCAATTCTACTCTATTAATCCTGTCTGCAGTAACGTACAACCTGCCCTCACACATATCCCAAACAACGCCCAACCATGTCTGGTTTCCACTGGGCTCCCAGACACATTTTTCCTCAGCCAAAATAAAGCCTAATGCAACCAAAGAATTGTGTATAATATCGCTAGTGTTTCTAGCCTCTCGTAAATCACTGGCACCTCCCATCCCGTCATCCAGAAATAATACAACTTTCAATCCCTGGCTTCTCCAGTATTTAACCACTTCCCTTAACACTTTAGTGAAAATGTATCCTGCTGTTGATAACCCGAAAGGTAAAACGTTAAACACATAATATTTTGCATTTTGAGAATCACATGGCCAAGAAAAACCTAAATACTGCCTATGCCTTTCAAATATTTCAATATGATGGTATGCGCTTTTAAGATCAAATGTAAACACAAAATCCCCCTTCTTAAAAATTTGAACGCCAATACCGGCGTCTTCATACTTAAATTTGAATTTTGCCAAACAAGGATTGAGAGATCTACAATCGAGTACCATTCTGGACTTTCCGCTTTTGCTAAACGCCACCGTTAGTGGATTAACCAAAAATGGAATATTATCAACTTCCGTGATGCATTTTAAACGGAGCAGCCTCTCTATTTCATTAGATACAAAAACCCCATTCTCTCTTGCAGAACGATTATTTCGTAAAACCCCCCTCTGGGGAATTTCGGCTAGTGGTAATTTGTACCCCGCGATAAGCAAATTTAAAATAAAGTCAATCGAGCCCAAGCCTGCCCATTCCTGAAAGGCGCCCTTTAACCTCCCCACAGGCGAGCCTATAATATATTCGTCCACCTCACGGACAGTCAATTTCTGCCCAATTTCTGCAACCTCGGTATCAAAGCCGTCAACCGAATCAAACAAACATTGATCCAAAATACTTATCTTATCTGTGCCAGCCCTCCTTGGGCATTCGTTCTTCCAGTGGCCTGCTACCCCACAACTGAAGCATAAACCTGGCTTCCTGGAATCTGCGTCAGAAGTCTTATCCGTAGATATCCGTGCATATGGCTGAAATCTGGACTGTCTGAATTTTTCTCGTTTTTGCGTTTTTCAGAATTTGATTTTCTATTGGCACGCATTTCCGCTCTGTAGATTTTCTTCTCGTCTTCCGACCCCTTGGCCAAGGGGTTCACTTCGTATTCTTGCACAACTGACCATCCCATCTCTGACATATCGGCCATTTTAACCAACTTTTGACGGTGCTTCAACAAACCAATACCTTCGGCTATATCGTTTTTAACGTCCTCGCATCCACACGTAGAGGAATCCAACTTCGATTCTGCGTCAGTCATTTTTATTAACACTTTGTTATTAAATCTGAATTGATCTTCGCAGGGGGGCGCGGTGGCTCAGTAGGTAGAGGTGCAGGCTGCAAGCCGAGAGGTCCTCGGTTCGAATCCCACCTGCGGCAACCGTGTTGTGTCCTTGGGCAAGACACTTCACCCCATTGCCCATGTGGGGGCACGATGACGCCGTGTACTAAGGCGTACTGCACGTCGATGGTACGCATGTCTTCAACCAATCTAACCCTGTCTGTGCTGCAGTGCATAGTTACGATGTTGGGGAGCTGGCAGCTGCTCGTCGTTGCTCGGTGGTTCTCTCCGGGTACTCCGGCTTGCTCCACCCATAAAACTGTCACGGTCATGATTAGCCATTGTGCATAAATATGTGACCTTAAACATCAATAAATAAATAAATAAATATCTTCGCAGCTTTTCTTCTTAAAAACATAATTGTCAACACTTGAAACTGCTGCGTTAATTCTAGAAATTTGCTTCTCCGAAACACTTTGTTGACTTTCCTGAATTTTAGCTTCAAATGACTCTAACTTCCTGGAAATCAAATTATCCAAACCCTCCAACAATTTATTTTGACTTGCAGACATTGCATTATTAACTTTATCGGTGATCAATGACTCCATTGTTTCGTCCATCGTTACTGAAAAAGTTGACCGCTCAGCGCGAGAGAATCGCTAGAACTGTCCAAGCGACAACACCAATCATATCACGTGATACAAAAATACTTCTCCCCTAACGAGCCCCTTTAACCCTGTTAAACACGAAACGGCGAGACAAATATTTCTAGCTCCACTGCGTGCCGGTAGAAATATAAATGATTCTGAGTCAGATACAGTTGTGATCGTGACAAACATTGATGAACATGAAGGAGAAAATTTACTTCAAGTGGCCAACGATTTATTGAACGAATTGGGTAGTGAAGTGTTCGAAGCGGTAAATGTTATCTCAGCAGATCGTCTTCGAAAGTGCTATAGGGATAAACCAGGTCTTGTGAAAATACGTTCTGAATCACTTAACCAAAAGTTGCTTGTCTTGAGAAATAAAACTAAACTAAAAGACAGTCAGGCATTTCAACGATGTTATGTTCGCAGTGGAAAGTCACATGTAGAGAGAATATTGGAGCAAAATGCTCGAACCCTGCTGAGTGAAATGCCCCAAGGACAAGAATTTACCATTACGGGTAGTGGGAGAATTATGCGGAAAGCTGAAGTCTGGAGATAGGATGAGGCCAAGCTCCCTCAATTTGGGACTAAGAACTGTCAAAATGAACTTAAAGAGAATTTTAAACTTGGACTTATAAACCTTAACGGATGGGCTGTCGTTGGCCGGGTGCTTAAATCTGAACTTATACAAACAGTGGACTGTGACATTTTAGCTGTGACTGAGACTCATTTGGTTGGGTCGGATGTGATATCGATATTAGGTTATCGTTGGGTGGGAAGTAACAGACAAGGTATTCACAGAAGGGTCCCTAAAGGTTCGGGAGGAGTGGGTCTTCTTACTAAGGAAGAGATATATTGTAGTTATGAAATCACGGTTAAAGACAGTTCACACGATGGAATTTTTAGTATACAATTCACCTCAAAATTGGGTGATGAAGATTTTTTTGTAGTAGTCTGCTACCTCCCACCCGAGAACTCACCATGGGGCAGGGATGCAAATTCTTATTTTTACCAGTTGCTTAGCGACATTTATGTGCTCTATAGAGATCACGATATAATTATTTATGCGGACTTTAACGCTCGCATTGGTAATCTGGTTGACTGCGAAGTCGAAAACACAATTATTCCAAAACGGCTAATTATTGATAAAACTATCAATCAGCACGGCCGTGAGCTTATTGATTTTTTAAGTGATACAAACTTTTGCTGTCTGAATGGTAGAGGTGATTCTATATTTGATAACTACACATGTATCAGTTCGAAAGGTAAATCAGTAGGGGACTATATATGTGTTCCATACGAATTATTACATAAATGTGAACATTTTAAAGTCCTGACTCAAAATTCACTCATAGATGAAAATGGTCTACACCAGTACATATGTGAAAATGGCAAACCGCCAGATCACAGTTTCTTAACTTTTAATTATAAGGTTGACCACTTAGTCTTGGGTTCAAACTCTGAAGAGAAAGAAAGCAAAGGCGTTAACTCTCTTCCTCAAAAACTTACCAAAACATTACCTGAAACATTTATGAGTTCGGAATTTTCAATACAGGAATTAAGACAGATTATAAGAAATATCGAAATCGCCAGAGAAAGCCAACACTCCATTGATGTAATATATGATGACTTTTCTGAAAAATTAATTGACGAAATTGTGTCAGTGCTACCAAAATTTTGTAGTAAATCTAAGGTCCGGAAAAAATTTCAAAATTTTAAACCATACTGGAATGAAGCGCTGACTGCACTTTGGAATGATATGCATTTGAAAGAAACCCGTTTTCTTCAATCTAAATGTTCCAGAGTAGACCGACAACGAAAACATTGGGAGTTCAAATTATCACGCCGAAAATTTAATAAAGAATTACGTCAGTGTGAAAGGGAATATAATAAAAATCTTACATTGGAAATAGATAATCTTTGTGATAAAGATCCTAAAGTATTCTGGGATAAAATTAACAAACTTGGCCCCAAAAAAATCAATAAGATTCCTGAAGAAGTATATGATGAAAATGGATCAGTCAATTACAATACCGAAACTGTCTTCAATAGTTGGGCAAATGCTTTTGAGGGTTTATATAATCCATGTTGTGGACAGGAAAATTCAGACACACCTTTTAAAAAGAAAGTAAAAGAAGAAACATTATTCATAGAGAGAAAAATGTTGGACCCCCTGTACGAAACAAATAGTATACTTAACAGACCCATTGATTATGTAGAACTGGAAAGTATAATATCACGAACGAAGAATGGCAAATCCTTTGGAGTTGATAGAATTTCGTACGAAGCGTTAAAGTCAAAACATGTGATAGAAGTAGTTTTTAAACTTTTTCAGCTTATATTTGACACGGGTATTATTCCGTCGGTATGGAAAAAAGTGATAATTTGTCCCATCCCGAAAGATAAATCTTTGGACCTAAGAGTGCCTTTGCATTACAGAGGTATTTCTTTGTTGCGCAGCTTGGGTAAAATATATAGCAGTCTTTTAAATAACAGATTGATGGAGTACATTGAGGAAAATGAACTGTTAGTCGATGAACAGAATGGATTTCGTACACATCGATCATGCCTAGATCATATTTACTCTCTTACAACCATCATAAGAGGGAAGCCGGGTATTTTCACTACTTTCGTTGATTTAACCCTTTACCCAACGTAACGGCCAAAACCGGCCAGCGCTATTCTCAAAAATCGCCAATTAATTTTCAAAATATTTTCATTTTTTTGTCTCAAAAACATAGGTTATGACCCCTCGTTGGAACGAGCTCGTCGAGCTCGTTCCAACGAGGGGTCATAACCTATGTTTTTGAGACAAAAAATGAAAAAAATTAGTTATTCAAGAATTTTTTTTGCAAGTGTCGTCTGCTTTTAATGTTAGGTAAAGGGTTAAAAAAGGCGTTTGATATGGTTGATAGGGATATGCTACTGTATAAACTTCTTAAATGTGGGATAGATGGACGCATGTATAAATCTATAAAACATATGTATCAAAACACAACAGCCTGCGTTCGTATAAATGGCAACGTAACACCGAGTTTTCATTGTCGTCTAGGCGGAGTGAAACAAGGTGATAATTTGTCTCCTACGTTGTTCGCCTTATTTATTGACGATTTAGCTGGGGAAATAAAGATGGCTAATAAGGGAGTACAAATAAACGAGGATAATATTTCAATACTAATGTACGCGGATGATATCGTATTGATTTCTGATGACGAAGTAAATATGCAATTTCTACTCAATATTCTTCACAAATGGTGCGCCAGATGGCAAATGTCTATTAATAGGGAAAAAACTAAACCTGTGCCTTTTAGAAATAAAAGAAAAAAACGCAGTGATTTTGAATTTAGAACAGGGGAATTCAGCATTGAATACGCCGATAAATATCGGTACTTGGGTGTAATTTTTCATGAATATAAGGATTTTAATCAAGCATCAGAGGCTTTAGCACGTTCGGCGGGTAGAGCTCTGGGATCAGTGATATCTAAACTTCACCAACAACGGGATGACGGTTTTCGTACTTTCCGTAGATTATACTCAATGTGCGTCTGTCCCATACTTGATTATGCGTCGGGCGTTTGGGGCTATAAGAAATATACTGCTGTTGATGCTGTGCAGAACAGAGCAGTTAGGTATTATTTAGGCGTACATAGGTTTTGTCCAACGCTGGGTATGTTAGGTGATATTGGTTTTGAATCCTCTGTAGAGCGGAGATGGGTTAACATGTTGAGGTTATGGAATAGGCTCATACTTACTGAAAATAACAGATTATTAAAAAAGCTATTTCTGTGGCATTATAATTTCTGTGATGGGGGTTGGTGCAGTGAAATGCAAAAAATATTTGATATTACTGGCTGTCCTAATATATATGAAGATTTAAGTACCTGTAATATTAACGAGATAAGTGTTAATCTGTCGAATCATTTTACGGCTAACTGGTTGGAAAGTATTCAACATGTCCCAAAGCTGCGTACATATAGACAATTTAAAACTGAATTTGAAACTGAAAGGTACGTTCTTATGAACTTGAAACGCCAGCATCGATCCGTTTTGGTCCAATTTCGCTGCGGAATTTTACCACTCAAAGTAGAAACGGGTCGATTTAGAAATGAAAAGTTAGAAGAACGAATTTGCACTTTGTGTTGTATGTCTAAAATTGAAGACGAGTATCATTTTTTTGATGGAATGCCCTCTTTATGCAGACCTCCATAGCAAACTGTTTGATTCTGTTTTAGCTGACAGCTTTATTGTAAACGACACAAGTATAGATAATATGAGCATTATTGTTACAGAAAATCCAAGGCAATGTGCCAATTTTATCTTTCAATGACAAGGGTATCATGGATAATGTAGCTGATTAACTCTAGGTGGCCGGGGAAATCAGAACTAAACTATTGATCTTTACATACTGTGGATGCCTAATTGAATAGGGGATGATTCTGGTCAAGAGTCGTCTGCCTATTCAGGCAGATGGCGCTTAACTAGAGGCACCTTCTTAGAGAGTACGTCTTTACCGACCCATTGTTGGCCGGATCGTCATGGCTGGATTGTCTGCCGTTTTGTATCTTAAGCTCCAGGGCTCGACTCCTGGCTTCTGGGATTTAATACCACGATGGTAAGAAGTTCTCATTTGTTCATTTGATTGGTCAGTCCTGGGAAGTTGTTTTTCATGCTCACTTATAAGCCCTCTTTATCTCTCTTTATTAATGGGGGACCTTAATAAACAATTGACAAATTTCAACTCACCAAACCTGTGTATAATTACTAATACACTAAAAACGTTATGGGTTGTGCGTTTTTCAGAGGATGGCATGCTCATCCTTTCACTCTGCAGTTCTGCAGGCTGCAGAGGGAAAGAATGGCCAGGCTCACCTTAGAAACTGCATATTGTCTGTTCTCAAAGCTCATCTCTGGTCACAACCTTTTAATTCTCATTAACTTAGGGGTTAACAATTTAAAATTCGCCTTTGAAATGTTTCAAATCTCCCCCTACAAAGGTGCACTTTATCCTACACTTTTGATTATTTAGGTGACATATAGGTCCGCTGGGCCGAGTGCTATTTTATACTGTTTGTAAACATTTTCGTGTTGTAAAGCACATGTTACAATAAAATGATATTACTACTACTACTACTCTATGCAAGGTATCATGACACCTGTTGACATTTCTTAGAATTACGATTTTGTTTTTTGATGGAAGTCCGTGGTATCAAGTGATTTGTGGATTGGTCCAATCGGATCAGACGCACAGCGAATATGTATCAGCGCTACTGACTGGTCAGCGGAACGGAATGTATTTTTTGATGGGATTTTCGCATGCAGTTTAATTATGTAAGCGTCATGCTATATTAGTTCACACGGTTTCATGAATGATGTATAAATGATATAACATGATGCTGAATTAATTTAGCATGGTGCTGCACGATGCTGAATTTCGAGAGGAGCATGCATTTTAATTCAGAATGATGGTTAATTTTTTAATCATCATGCTATATTATTTTACACGATTTCACGAATGTTGCTTAAATAATTCAACATGATGCTGGATTACTTTAGCATGATGCCTAATTATTTAAGCATGATGCTGTATTATTTGGTGTGATTTTATGAATGCTGCATAAATAATATAGCATGTTGCTTAAATGAGGTCTGAGTACGAGAGGATCATAAATTGTCCGTACAAGTTTTTTTTACCAAATTTTCGGAGAAGGCCTGGGAAGTGCCATTTCCGGCAATCTGGGAGGCACTTTTTGCCGAAATTTTGGGGCACGCTACGCGCCAACCGATGGTGGCGCTCCGCTTAGATGGTGTTATCGGACCGGCCCCTGATGTTTCCTAGCATGACGCCTCCCCTCAAAGAATGGGAGATGGAACTGTATCTCTGTTTCTGAGACCGTTAATTTTATTTGTAATGAAAAATCTCTTTCTACTATATATAGCCTTGAAAAAAGGCTGTTCAAGTCCGAAACAGGAAATTCTCGTCTTGTTATTGTAAATATCCAGTCAAGTTTACAATTATATGTCTCACGGGTGCCTCTCGGAATTTAAACAAAAATGGTACAAAGCGCCAGTACATTGAGTTTTCTGATTGCATTCTGAATGCTTATCAAGTCGAAAGTAAGAGAGAGTCGGTGATTCTTATTTCAACCAGATCATATTTCATTTATATGTACGAATACGAATTTGCAAGTACAAGAACGCTATCCGTTACCTGGGTTGAACGAACACACTGCCAATCCCGTTACAACTGCATTGAAAAGAATACATCAGTGTCTACAAATGGTTCAAGTAAAACATCAATTGAATGCGATGAACTTACTGTAATCCAAAAGTTATCCAAGCAAATATCCCACCGATAAGCAATCACATGTTGAACATGGGTAAATGCCAACCATACTGTTCTACTATAGCCTTCTCGTGCGAGAAGCCGACACTCCCTTACTCGAACAACGTTATGCCGGTCTGTAAAGTAGACAACAACGGCGATCAGTGTTCCTATGACGTCACATGCACATCACGACGGCACGACGTCAATAGCAACATCTACCATTTCAGAGGGAAACTTTTCAAGAGAACCCAACTTCCCCATCAATATTCCGTCACATACCCATACCATATACCCAGAGCCGTGAGTGTACATATATCACTGCATATACCATAGCATACTATATATACAGTAGTAGTAGTAGTAGTAGTAGTGGTAGTAGTAGTAGTAGTAGTATTTATTACAATTAACACCTCCTGGGAGGCAGATCGCAAAATTAAACACAGTACAGTATGCATACAACATAAAATAACCATCAACAAATGTAACATGGAGTGAATATAACATTCTTGCGTATACACGCAGCATAGGTCAGTTTAAAATATTATAAAATTAATTTGCCAACTTGGACGCTCTTAATTTGAAGAATTGACAGATCAAGTTGCAGATGGACCTGCATGTACCAGGTTGATTACTTTTGCATCATAAGTTGGAATTGCTGGTGGCTTTCCATCCTTGGGAAGTTTACGTTTACATTTCCCAAGCAAAGTAAACAATTCCTTCCTCAAGGATAGTAGGTGTAAAGTGGGTGTCCTAACTCACTTTCTATAAATGTAAACGTACATGTGCATTTACACGTACATGTACCCATAGAGTTCAGAGTTAAAATGTACAAAATTTCGAGAATTTTTGCAAAACATTTTTCTAAATAAATTTGAGTTAGAATGCCCACTCGTTGATCATCACATTCTAGACGGTTCAATCAGCCGTTGACGAACGAGTGGGGATTCTAACTCAGGATGCTCGGACGGCGCGATCGGTCGTTGACGAACGCGTTGGGGTTTCTAACTCAGAATTAAGATGTCGAAAAAAAAAGAATCGACAAAATTCTCCCAATGCTCATCGTCGCGTTCTAGACTGTGGTGGATGCGATCCAGTCGTTGACGAACGATTGGGGACTCTAACTCCGGATGCGCGGAAGAAATCTGAGTTAGAAATCCTCAATCGTTCGTCGTCGCGTTCTAGACGGCGCGATCGATCGTTGACGAACGTGTTGTGGTTTCCAGGACAGAAATATGAAAAATTAAGATGTTTGAAAAAATTAGAATCGATGAAATTTTCGACGTTTGTCATCGCGTCCTAGACGGCGCGATCGATCGTCGACGAACGGTGAAGATTTATAGTGCAGGAACAGATGAAAAAATCGCGAGGAGTTGAGATAATTGTAACAGAATCACGAGATCCGCGAAAGGAAATAAAAAAGTGATTGATATAATATAGGAGAAAAAAAAATATATAAATAAATATTTATTTAAAAATAAATAAAATATCGAATCGAATCGAATAGATAATAAAATATACGTAAATCATGAATGATTCCAAGATTGTGAGAGCGTCGTTTCTTCTAAAGGCGTTGATGAGAGCCTACGCTTTCTGTGTGGACGAACAACTAGTTTGCGTCTTGTTCGAACGATGCGTCGGGTGTTGGGATCATCTAGACTTCGATCGCGAGGATCATTCGTGTCTGACAATGGAAAGGGAAGATGTCATCGTCAAGTATTTCGAACCGGCGTTCGAATGCGTTTTGGAGGAGATTCGTCTTCTGTAGCGGGCGAGACAGGCCCACCGGTTCGGAAGAAATGAAATTGGCGCGTAGAACTCTGACTTTAGAAGACAAGGGATGTATCTTGAAATTATTGCTGGGGGGGGGGGGGGGGGGCATACGACACGACTAAGTTTTCTTGTTGATCTAAATAAGGGAGAGAATAGAAAAATAAAATAATAAATACACACGCAAATAATATAGATAAAAATTAGAAAGAAAAAAAACACAAAAAATGAAAACCAGAAATAAATTGTATCCGTCGTTAGATGACGACGAGGATGAGAAGCCGATCGGCGTTTTGCCAACGGCGCCGTCACTAGAAGAAGAAGAAAAAGGGGAAAGGTATCGCATCGATCAAATCAGTAGAATCCAATTGTATCTGACTCAAGAGAGAGACTCTCGTCGTTCTCTCAAGAGAAGTATTTGCGCCTTGTGAAATTCGTCAACGCGATCAACACAACACTCATCACGATTTCCATGGGTTGACACGCGGCCGGCATCGGATTGTTGTTGACCGCGGACGGCATTCCGATCGTGTTGACCCTGGAAGGAGTGGCTCTCGCCGCCGGATTGTTTAGCACGGTCGGAAAGTTTTTGGGTAGGAAATTATATCTGAAGGCTAGGAAACATGAAAAGGTTCGCGTCTTGGCTGACTCCAAGATCGACACGATATCCGAAATGATATCGATGGCGTTGAAAGACGGTAGGATATTAGACGGAGAATACTTGACGATATAGGGCGAGAAAACAAAATACGACGCCATGAAAGAAGCCGTGAGAATCAAGAGTCGTCAGATCATCAAGGAAGAGATGAAGGATTCTCTCGTGGAAAGAGGGAGGAAAGAGGCTAGGGAGGAATTCGGTAAGTTGATAGAACTCAAGAGCAACGACTGAAATAACATATATAATAAGAATAGAATTTTTTAAAGGAAAAAAAAATATTAAATTTATATATATAAAATTTAAAAAAAATAAATATGAAATTATTTAAATAACCCTCAAAAATGCATTCCGTAAAGTGTAAGAGAGTTACCGAGACGGGTAATTCTCGAGAAGTACAAACTAAAAACGACAAACAGATGCTTCGTGGAATTTGCGATGTGTGTGGTTTGATCAAGACTCGATTCGTAAAAAAAAACGAGAGGCGAAGGCGTCGCGAATAAAATGATCAATAATCTACCTTTCAAAATGCATCTGCCAGGTCACACTTTCACGGGACCCGGGACGAAATTGAACAAGAGACTCAATGCCGATCTGACTTCTAAATCTTGGAGCAAACCCGTGAATAGGGTGGACGCGACCGCGTACGATCACGATCTGTGCTACGCTAGATATCCCGACACCAAGACTCGCAACGACGTCTGCGATAAAAACACGTTGGCGAAATTGAGAGACATATCGAATCCGACTAGGAGAGAGAAGCTCGAACGTTCACTGGTCGGCAAAGTGATCGGTACGAAACGTCGATTCGGGTGGGGCGTTCAAAAAATAAAAGCATCTCGGAAAAGAAGAAGAAGCGATTATTGATGAGCGAATTGGCCAAGGAGCTACACAAGCCCATCATGCATAGATTTCGAAAGAGAGGTGTGTTTGTGAAGGGTTTGGATGACATTTGGTCCGCCGACTTGGTCGACATGAGATCGTTTTCGAGGTGGAACGAGGGCGTCAACTATCTATTGACGGTCATCGATGTGCTTTCCAAATATGGTTGGATCAGAGCCTTGAAGAATAATCGGGACCTTGCGTCACCGAGGCTCTGAAGAGCATGTTCGTCTCGTCTTCTCGAAAACTGAATAAATTATGGGCGGACAAGGGGAAGGAATTCTACAACAAGAACGTTTGTCAGTTGGTCGACCTCTATTCGATCGAAAATGAAGAGAAAGCCAGCGTCGAGGAACGTTGGAATCGAACGATGAAGGAAAAGATGCACAGGTACTTCACGTCGAATTCGACCAAGAAATATATATACGCTCTGAACGGTCTGGTCGAAGATTGCAACAACACGCGACACAGATCGATTAAGATGACCCCCGCAGAAGCTAGCGATCCTCGAAACGAAAAATGGGTCTACGCGAATCTATATCCCAAAAGATCTAAGATCAGGAAGGAGTCTAGACCACCGAAATTTGCGGTCGGCGATCAAGTGAGAATCCCCATTAAGAAGAAGCCCTTCAAACAGGGTTACACTCCTTGATACACCATGGAAATCTTCGTGATAATCAGAATAGTTCACACCAATCCGGTGACTTACAAAATCGAAGCTTTGGATGGCGAAGAGATCACAGGAAAGTTTTAAGACCAAGAATTACAGAAGACGAAGTTTTAATAAAAAAAAAATATATTTACTCTTTAACATTTTCTTGTTCACACATACATATATATAAAGGAAAAAAAATAATAATAATAAAAATAATTAAAACTATTTTTAGAAAAAAGCAAACGAATTAATAAACAGAAAAAAACAAAACCTTCAAAAATGACAAATATACTAGATATCACACAAGGCATACTGAAAGACGAAAATATTCAGGAATACGAGGTTCACGAATACCAGCCGATAACCGGAACGAGTTTGAACAATGCGGGAGAGATAAGAATCAATGTCGAAACCCAAGATCTATTCGTTCATCCTAGCATATTTATTTATTGATGTTTAAGGTCACATATTTATGCACAATGGCTAATCATGACCGTGGCAGTTTTACGGGTGGAGGAAGCCGGAGAACCCGGAGAGAACCACCCAGCAACAACGAGCAGCTGCCAGCTCCCCAACATCGTAACTCAGGGTTAGATTGGTTGAAGACATGCGTACCATCGACGTGCAGTACGCCTTAGTACACGGCGTCATCGTGCCCCCACGCGGGCAATGGGGATGAAGTGTCTTGCCCAAGGACACAACGCGGTTGCCGCAGGTGGCGTTCATCCTAGCAAGGGTTACACAATGGTACAGGGACGTCTCACCAAGGAAGATGGGAGTGAATACGCCGACGACGACACGGCCACTCTAGCCAATAATGGCATCATGCATCTATTCAGTAAAATAAAATACTTGCTGTCCGGACAAGAGATAGAATCCATGTTTCATCCCGGTCAGGCCACCACGATGTTCGGACTCTTGACGTATCCAGATGATTTTTCAAAATCCAGAGGACTTAATCAGTTGTGGGTGAAAGACACCATCGGCCCCACCAATGCCGGCGCCGCCACGATATTCAACTACGTCGTCAAGACGTCCAGACCCAAAGGAACGTTTTCGTTCAGGATACCTTTGAAACACATCTTCGGATTCACAGACGATTACTACAAGATCATGTACGGATTCAAACACAATCTGACGTTGATTCCAAAGGGAAACGACGATGCGATAGTTAGACTCCCCGCGACCGATGCAGCTAAGTTAACTCTACACAAGATATTGTGGTTCGTTCCGCATGTGCGGCATTCGATCGTGGAAAAAAACACATCTCTACAAGATTGTAGAATCCAAAAGAAATTACCCGTGGGATTTAGAATGAGACAGTGCGATACGGCTAGCATTCCGCTTTCCACGAATCACTTAGATGGGAGTTTGACCATGAAATCCGCTTCCGAGAGACCGTGGTCGCGTTTCAGACCGACAGGGACAGGTCTCAAGAAAAGAATTTGTCGTTGTTCGATCACTGCAATTTGAGAAACATGCAAGTGTTTCTGAACTCCACGAGATATCCCGCAATCGATTGCAATTCGTCATTCGCCAAGAACGATTTCTGCAGACTGTACGGCAACGCAGCGGATTTTAGAAAGAAGTATCACGGTCTGAACGAACTGATGAGCCTAATATATCTCCCACCGAATATCAGTCGATGTATCCCATGTTCGTATTTGACGTCAGTAAACAGAGTGAATGACTCAAGAATAGCATCTTAGATATTGAGATCAAGATGCACTTCGATAGGAACATGCCGAGAAAAACCAAGGCCTTTGCCCTGGACCTGTCGGATAGAGAATTACAATTCGAATCAGATGGAAATAAGATGTTGATCGTTCGATAAAAATAAAATAAGTAATTATTAATAAACAAAAAAAAAAAAAAAAAAAAATAATAAATCAAAAAAGTAATAATTAAAAAAAAAATAATTACAAAAATGAATGATAAAGAAAGAGAGTACTTGAGAAGAAACAAATCTGGTTTGATTAAAAATATTTCGCAAGAGTTGCTAGCAATAATTCTAGACACTTTAGTCGGAACAGAACCTTTGATATTGACCCGACTATATGGGACGTGAAATCGAAAGTAAAATCTTGATAGAAGATAAGACCAGAAATCTTTGAGACACGTTGACGAAAAGAGGACCAACTGCTTTTCGAGAATTTATAAAAGCTCTCCGAAATGCCAAAATAGATGTCGATGTGTGTTTCGAGATAGGCGATCCAATTTCACGCGATGAAACATTACAAGAAATAACGTATTAAAAACCAAAAAAAAAAACAAAGAGACTGAACATCTTTCTAAATCTCATTACTTTTTATTTTTTTTGTTTTTTTTGTTTTTTTGTTTTTAGTTTTTTTGTTTTTAATAATTACTTATCATTTTTAATTAATTATTTCCACATGTTCACTGTTTGTTCAGAGAATCTAGTTCGATCAGAAGGCTCACCACGGAAGTCGCAGCTTCGGGATTATTGATTTTTGTCCTGAAATTAATCCTGTCTCTGGCGTTCACTTTGAGAGGCATGCCGAAGGTGCTGACATTCGAGTGTTGATTCTCGGTCTTTTCGACGCTGTATCTCTTATCGCTCTCTACTCTGTTCACCATGAGATTGACGACCGCTCTGTTATTCAAATCCGTGGAAGCCAGAGACATTCGAATGATTTCGCCTCCCAATGGCATGGGATATCCTACCTGACAGTGTTGCAATCTGCTACCTCTGTTTCCGAAAGACCATTCGGCTTTTCCCTCATCTAACGTGCCGCTCTCCTCGGCCCACACGGTGATCAATTGCCTGGCGTATTTGACTTTTTCCACCACCGAAATCAGGGTGCAGGCGTCCGACATGTGCACGGGATCCGGCAGATTCGTGAGCACGTGTCCGTCCATGTCTAGTTTACCTTCTATGATATCGCCCTTTCTGCAGAGCGATTTGTCATCCACGTACCGCCTACTGGCCACGCTGGAATCGAATTCGGGATCGTGATCGAGCCCGAATAAATTCTGACCGTTCATGTTGATGCCATTCTCCATGGTTCCGCCAGATTGTTTGTTCAGGTAGAGATCGTCCACTTGCAATTCTATGTATTCTTGAGATCACATCACGGCGGTATCCACGTAGCCCTTGTTGACCGCGGAGGAGTCCTGGTCTGCGTCATCGTTCTTCAACAGATTCAATATCTTGTTGAATCCCGCATCCGATTTCATTTCTCATTTGGCAGACTTTCTTTGTTCCATGTCTACGTAGTGTTTGGTCGCCGCGTCCTTGGGATTCGTGGGAGTGGCCACATTCATTATCTTGTTAGAATTGGAGTTGAATACGGATTGAATCATTTTCTGAACGTATCTACCTCTCAGGTGTTCACTGAATCGTGCGTGAGAGTCGTCGTATTTCTTAGTCGCAGCATCGGTGGAATCCATGGGATTCACGACATTCACCAAGCGTTTAGATTTCAGATCGAGATCGTCGGTCATGGCTCTATACACATAATTATCTCTCATGATTTGTTCGAAATCCGCGTTCCCCCTGTCGACGTATTTTTTAGTCGCCGCATCTGTGAGATCTACCAGCTCGGGAAGCTTGTAGGGCTTGTTATCGTTCATGTTCAAAGGTTCCTCTTGAGGTTCGTATCTCCGAACGTAACGTTCGTCCAAGTTGGCGAGGTCATAACCATCGCCGAGTTCGAACGTCTTCCTCTTCTTTTTGGGGCGACTTTCGTCATCACTCCTACCAAATTTATCGCCTGGCATGTTTTTGTTTTTTTTTTTTTAAATATATTTCAACACAGTTTTTAAGAATGAATTATTTCTCACTTATTTTATTTTTTGTTCTATTTGATTAAGTTCTTTTTAAATAATTAAATTTGTTTTACCTTTATATATATACTATAAAAAAATCTCTCTAAGGTAAATCGTTGAGAATGTCTTGAAACCGATCTCCTTCCGACCATCTCTTGAGAATGTAGAGACACAGGTGACTGCAAAACACTTGATCCGGCGATTGCACTCATTCCATATTGTAAAGAACTACCGATTTGTTGAAATAGTTCTATTTCTTTCGGTGGCGAGATTCCGTAGCTGTCGAAATGATAATTCTTCTTCCCGTTCTTGAACCACGCCACCCAGTGAGTGCCTTCGCCCGATAAATCGTCCACATTTAAAATTCCGCATTCCGATTGTCGTCGATGTCTTCTCTTCGGCAAGGCATCTCTGGAAAACACGCCTCGAAAATCTTTGATTTTCAAGGCTTTCGCCGCATTCAACAGATCAGTGTTGGATAGGGGTTCGTTAGGTAAGACAACACCTTCTATGGATATCCGTATTTTCTTATTCATAAATGAAAATATATTTTTTTTTATTTATTTTCTTATAATTCATTAAATGGTATAATTTTTCTTTTTTCTTTTTTAACTTTACACTCTCGTTTAAACTAAATTTCTCGATGTCTCTATCGATTTCCATAGTCTTGAATTCATCGAATTCCTCTTGATTTTCTGGAATCCTCTCGTCATTAATCATATAAAAAACCCAATGTCCAAGCGCCAAAGTGCTTATTTTATCGTCTAACACGAATCTCTTATCGTCGTCGGCCGTCAGCGAAATCTTGTTGATTATTTTGGTATACAAGTCGTGATTGTTGCTTCGAATCGATTTCATAGTCTTGTACACCGGCCCACTTCTGAACAGACAATCTTTATACTCTTGCAAAGAGATGTTTTTCTTCGCCACACACGCTTGAACCCCTTTGCACTTCTTGATCTCTTCGCCTTCTAGGCGATAAGCGTACAGTTTGGGTCTCAAACCCACGAATTCGGCGATTTGTTTACCACCGCTCTCGTCGTTAAATTTACCTAACACCTTCTTGTTGTCGTTCGATTGAATGTTAGACGGGTGGTGATCGACGGGATAATTGCTCGTGTCGAACCACGTGGCCACGCCCGACGATATATCCTGGTAGACTCTTTTGTCTCTATCTCATAAACCAAACTGTCCGTGTCGGTGAACAGTAGTTTGGCTTTCTCGCCGAATGTCCGTTTTACGTAATCGTAGTGAAACTCGTACATCCATTGCTTGCTGATATCTAAGATGATCGGCCCGAGATAATAGAATTGTCGAATTTCAGGTGCGTCTTTTGCATGTGAACGACCACTAGATTTTCGTTGAATATGGTTCGATGTCTGTAATTGGGTTTCGCCACTAATTTTTTAGCTCTTTTCTCGGATGTGACGAGTCGAAGGTCGGTTCTCTTCCTGATGTTTTCCATCGATTTACCATACACATAGTTGTTCACGAGTTTAATGAAATTTTTTTCGAAATCGTTCTCAGCTCGAATTCTGAGATTCGTGTTGAGATCGATGTATTTTTTCACCCAAGGCTCTTCGTCGAATCGAATGACGCAATGTATGTCGAGTAATTTCATCCCGTGATCGACGTTTTGTTTCAAATTCTCGCTGTAGACGATGTACTTACGTTTGTTATATAAATTGGGAACGAGTATTTCGTCATTTCCTTCAACCGGTTCCATTCGTTCGGGAGCCAGCAGATAATCGTTGTGCAGGTCGTGTAACTCTTCCAGATAGTTCAAATCGACTTCTAAAATGCAAGGATAGTCTCTCCATTTTTGCATCTTTTTTCCGGTTCCATCACCCATTCGAAATTTCCAATCGGTAAAGGACGACCCATGGCCCAACCGTATAGATTATTAGCATCTCAATACTGTATGTATTTATTCAGTCGTTTCGAATCGAAACCTTTTCTCATGTAGGGATTGTTGGTTTCAGAATACCTGTGGGAGATCATCGAGACGCCACCTCTCGTGGCCTTTTCAAACATGAGCAACATGTCCACGTCGGATAATAATTGGACGTCGGTGGTTTTCAACAGAGCGTCCCACGCCAGGCCGGGTGCGGTGTAATACCAAGCCGGATCCAGATCGTAATTTCGACGACAGACGTCTCGAAAATTTTCGAACACGTCTGCCAGGAGTAGATTGTGGGTCTTCAGATAGAGATCGTAATAATCTCTCATGGTTTTCATATCGAACGATTTCCACACGTTTTCGGCGTGTTCGTAATCCTCGTCGGAAACGTCAGATTCATATAATTTCGAATAAAAATCTTCTTTCGAAGGTAGCAAGGTGCTCTTGCAACTCGAATACCAGGATTATATGAACTATAGAGCAGTACCTGGGAAGAGTGACTCCAAATACTGCTCTACGACTCATCTCTTCTTTCGAAGGTAGCACGGTGCTCTTGCAACTTGAATACCAGGATTATCTGAGCTAGAGAGCAGTATCTGGGAAGAGTGACTCCAAATACTGCTCTACGACTCATCTCGATAAAAAGGTGTCCAAGGTCAGACGTTTTTCAAAAAAGGGTTCCATAAGTGAGATACCCAGAAACAGGGTTGATGATTTCAACGAATGAGCTAAAGATCTAAGAGTGTAATTGCTCCATAGTAAATGAGTAAATGCTCTCACGACTCGAATCTTATCAAGAAAATAAGCTAAAGAGCAACTGTTCAAACGAGTGACTCAAAATAAAACTCTACAACTCATCTCGGTAAAGGAGGGAGGGGGGGGGGGGGTCTGTAACCACAAACATATCCAAAATGTGGATTATCCGACTCCTTAAAATGGGATTCCGTGATTTGAAATAAATAATCGAGTGTACGAAAAGGGATTGATAACATTAAATTAACCAATGGAACTAAATGTTGCAAGAACATAAACTTGAACAGACAAAACACAAAACACGATAACGTACAACCAACTATTACAAAACAACAAAGCTTCGCCGCCAAGGTATAAAATACACACAAGGAACTCAACGAATATTGCAAAGAACGTAGTGCACGAAGATCCAACACAACCAAGGTGGAAGTGAACGAAGAGAACAACACAACAAAGTGAACAAAGATGAATTGATTGGTCAGAACTGTACCGTGGAAAGATCAAACACAACGAAGTGAACAAAAAGAACAGAACAAATATTGTACAGTGAACTCAATAAACTTTTGAACTGAATATACTCTACAAAACATTATTAGCGCCCCGTGAATTCAAAAAAGTTTTGAATGAACTGTATGAGTAAAATATAACCCAGTGCTAGACCGTTTGAACTATTTTGAACTAAAAGAACTTTATATAACGATGTTTAACCGAAGGAACTCAACATAATATATAATATTAACGCCCCAGGAACTAAACAAATGTTTGAACTGAATGAACTCGAAATAACTCAACACCGATTAAACTGAAGATTTGAACGGGAAAGGGGAATATCCTCAAGTGTTTACGTCAAATCACGGAATCCCAGTTCACGCCGTCGGATAAGAATCCCACTTACCTAATCCCCTTGAGGATATGTCTGCAGTTACACAGAGTCATGTTTTAACAGAGATGAGTCGTATGTGGAGTCACAATTTCGAGCAGTTGCTCTATAGCTCATTTGCTAGTTACGATTCGAATCTTGAGAGCATTTGCACATGGAACAATTACACTCACGGCTCTTTAGCTCTTTCAGTCTAGGTATTCCATTTACGGAACCCCTTTTAGAAAAATGTTTGGCCTTCGGTACCCCCTTCTTTCGAGATGAGTCACTGAGCAGTATTTGGAGTTATTCTTTCGTGCAACTGCTCTATAGCTAATTTGCTCGATGAGGTGCGAGTTGCAAGAGCTTTTGCGCATGGAGTTAAAGCTCTATAGCTTATTTGCCCGATGACTTTCAGTAACTACTCGATTATCTTTTGGGTTTGAGAATTATGTAGGGTTTTGTTGAGCTCTGTATGGATTGGTACAGGTTAAGAAAAATCAAGCATTCTGACCTGTGATTATAAGACTTGAACGAGAGCAGAGGTTGTAACAAGTGGTAGTCAACGTAATTAGGACATGATGTCCTGGTAGTTAGACTAGCGGGAATAGCGTCTGTACTAGGCAGAAAAATGGGATTCTGCAGGAATCCGAGCCAGTAGTCCAGTTTAATAGAACGCGCCCTATGGAACTCTCTTATTTACCCGGAATAAGCCTTCACCATTTCCGTTTTGGTGGTTTGGGGTGGTGTTTGGTAATTTGGACACATTTTCGGGTCTCTTTGGGTAATTAGGTGACTCTTACACAAAGGAAAGCGCCTGTTATTGAAAAGGATTCTGGGGACCTTCGCCCCAAATAGAGTAGTTTTGTTGTGATTTTCGTAATTTGGCGGCATTTTCAGTTCGTACAACCTGGACATACACTTTTTCAACGTAAGCCTTTCAGGCCCAAGGCGACCACATGCTTCCATAGAAACCAAAATGGCGGACTTCAATATAGAAAGTGGACAACGGAAACACCTATCATCCTAACAACATGTGCTACGCGTGAACACTGACATCATGTATCACTATTGTAATTACGTCACAACATGGCAGTTCATGCGAGTACCATAACAAACAAAATATGGCGCCACTGCGTCAGGTGACTATGGCGTCACATGAGATTCGGTAAATATGGATCGAGACATACGAGAGACATACTACTCTCCTGGACGGACGGCTAGGCAGACGAACGAACAGAAGAGCGGACGGAGAGGCGGATGGTCGATCGGTCGGACGAATGAACGGACGGACACATGAAATCCACTATATCCACCCATTCGTTTCGAGAGTGAGGGTATAATAAGCTCTAGTGACGAAGCCAAATGTTATTGCAATGTAAAACATGCTCAACAACTCGCCCCCATGAGTTCCAATGTGTTCTATGTGCCATTGAAACTCAGGGGACGAATTGCTAGTACTGATATAATAACGAAGTACATGTCACATTTTGCCTGTCAATATTGGTTGTCTTCAAGTAAGATAAAGTTGTTTAGCATTATTTGAATCCGAACGAGGATCCAGTCCTTGCTGAAACATGACCATGGAACACAGCTGCTTATCACACGGATAACATTTCTCAACACATTCACTACTGCATGCATCTATGGCCTGTCGTGACACCTCTTTCAGCTGATTTATTCTTCCTACCATCTCCGGTGAATGGTACACCAGAAAGTGTCTCCCACCAGGACAACTAATATTATGTTACGTTCTCATTTGACTTAGAAACACAGCCAAGGGGGATGAGCATTCTATATTTTCACACCTTCATTCAAACTGGACTGAAAAGCAAAATATAAAGCATTTCTAATTTCTACGGCAATGTATTGGCGACACGCAGTATTTAGTAACTGGGTGACTCGTTTTTTAGGATTTTTTCTTGTAAAAATCTCGTTAACTCGTAACAACGACTTAGATAACTCGTTTTAACGACTTAGCTAACTCGTTATTACAAGCCAGCTAATTTTCTCCGCTGTTACTAGTCAATAAATCGTTCTAGTGCTTTCACATACTCGTTCTAGTCCATTGACGCCACACGAAAGAGGAAAATATGATTTATTAAATCGCTATAACGAGTTACTAAGTAACTTTTTTTCTTTCAGCGATTTTGCTATTATAATCTGTCCAATCGGCGGTGACTTGAGGTACGTTATGTTTGTTCGTCATGACAAATGCAGCATCGAGTGCAATAGCCCCCAAGAAGGACTTTGCGTAGAATTTTCGTGGTACGTAGAGTTGGACGCCTGCGAATTTATGGAATCTGCCTGCAAACCAGGCAGGTGCAGATCTTTTAGGGCGACGTGTAGGACGCCATAAGACGAACAACCCAAATGATCTGAGCGAGGTCTGGCTCTTTGTTGGTGGATCAGAGAACTACAGACAGCTCAACGTCAAACAGTTGTGCTCGACTCTTTGTTCAAAGCTTGTGCAGACCTGGGAAACGAATCTCTGGTAGACAGAGTCTTTGGTGTCAATTACGCCACAGCAGACATGGCAAAAGAAAGGAATGGCTGGAAGCCAACGTTAGCCTTCTTCCTGTATGACATGAATGAGTACTATCCCGCTAGCTTATAGAGCCTGGACGAGGTATAACCCAGTGATCGCCTACCTCTCATATATTTCTCAGACCGGCATCCTGACCGAGTTAGAGGTCGGGAATGCACCCTTCCTCCACCCCCCACTTTCGAAAAGCAGAATGAAGTATGGTTTCCCGAACACAGATACCGTGGCTGCAGCATGATCGTGAAATTCGCCCAGCGCATGAATGCTGGTGGATAGCATTTGACTCGCCATCTGGTCACAAACTAAAGTGACTGAACCAGATTACCTTGAGAGGGACAATCACCGAAGAGGCACACTCGTCGGAGCGCCGGGAAGGTGTCATCTGGGCTACGTATTAACTTACTGCGACAGAAGCCAACTCCAATTTGCCCCAGTTTGCCAGCTTGCGCCCATATAAACCTCCTCAGCATGCTACAAGATTTCGACAAAGTTGAGGTAGCGAGAGACAGCATATACTTCAAAAAGATATTGCTCCACAAAGCTCGCCAGTGTAAATGGCCAAGTGCCACATGAAGTCCATCCTAACGGCTATCATATTCGGTGATGCGTCTGTAATGACGAACCTACACCGGAGCCGCCACCCAAAACGCAATGTCCTGCCAGCTCAATGGCGAGATTTGGACAAAACTTTCTACATGCCCCAGGATCACGCCGCATATCATGCAAGGCCACGATATAGGCGTTGGAAAAAAGACACCCCGGATTCTACCTAATACCTAAAGTGCAACGGCGGCAGTTTAAAAACGTGTATTTCTAGTCACGGATACTCTGGTGTCCACTCGGAGTCATCGTCTAGAGGACTTGGGGTGTTATGGCCCAAACCTATCACAGCTTCTTCCGGTGGATCGGACAGAACGTCAGAAAGAGCCAGTAGTGTGTCCCGTATGTCATCATATAGGAAGGGGTCCCAAATCCATCATCGAAACCCTCCTGGGCCGGCTGGAGGAGGGGAGGGGGTCCGGATAGTTTGTAGGGGTGACCAGGGCCAACCGCCTTCTATCACAAGAGAGATGCAGCGAGAATGATTGCGAAGCTATGTATACCATATTAAGGAGGTTAAAACTGACCACAGGGCAAAAGGCGAAGCACCCGACTCTCAGAAGAAAACAATACGCCTCTCACCAGGTAGGGTTCAGTGCCAGCGGATGCATAAAGCACTCCCCAATTTTCATGGATAGGATCGGTTTGTGATGCAGTGGAATCCGGGAGAACTGATCCTTACCAGCCGCCATAAAGTCTGTGCTCAAGCCCAAGAGTCACACTTCCTGAGATACAAGGGACGCTTCGAGGACAACTCTCTCTCTCCTGCTGCCCTATTATCCAAAGAACAGCCGAATACAGATCATTCTCCCCACTATGCATGGACACCTAGTCACTGACGGGCGGCCTTACCAGGACCAGGAAGTCCTCGTCTTCAACTATATCGCTGATGTGGTCCTCCCCCATGTCATCGACGCGATCGTCCACTACAGGCAGAAGCTAATAATAAAAGCCCCGAAAAGGTTTAGATCATGGACTATCATCTCCAGTGGTCCAACGTGGCATACTTAGACGGCTCCAGGGTGGAATTCACAATTCCAGAGGGTTAAAAGTCCTGTCCGCCTGATAAGCAAGAGTGAACTGCCTTAGTGGTACAGCAGGAGGTTTTCGTTCCTTATTACCGGACAGCCGAAAAGCCGTGGAACTAATGTAAAATTTCCAAAGGAACCGGAGCTTTGCCGGTGAAACTTTTTGCCGGTGCAACATTTCGCCACCATCCATCAAGATCCGGCAAATGGTGTACGTATTGTATATATAGTATACTATGGTATATATAGTGAAGTATATTAAACACAGGTCTCTGTGTATGTGGTATGGGTATGTGATGGAAAATGGATGGGAAAGGTGAGATTTTTCTTAAAAGTTTTCCGCGCGAAACGTTGAAGTTGCTACTGACGTCTTAACGTCATGATGCGCACGCGACGTCATAGACACGTTGATCGCTGTTGTTGTCGTCTGTACATTCCGTCATAACATTATTCGGGTGAGGGGGTGTCGGGCTTCTTTTACGGGGAGCGTGTGTGTGTGTGTGTGTGTGGAGGGGGGGGGGGGTGGAATCGTAGTGTAGTATTGATGGTATATTCCCCTGCAGGTCCCTTGTTAGTCCCTGTACTACTAATTGACCTAAAGCTTTGCATTATCCTATGTCTGGTATGGGTAGTATGGAATACGTGGCCAGACAATGTTACACTTGGATGTTTAGAACGGTAGTACAGGTTGAACGGTCTGTTGGTCTAAGTTCTATTAACTCTTCGATTGCGTTTATATGGACGGGCGTAGGACTGACTTTGTGAAGGTTTGGGATCCAAGGATCGATTCGGGAGGGTGGCTAGCGGGGACTTTCCGATACTGAACATAGACCTGGTTGGGTGTGGGGGGCAGGGGTGCTCAAGTTGGACTGGGGTGGTTTGTCTCCTGAATCCCAGAAAGTCTTTAGGCCTCTGACTTCCAAGCACCTATATGTACAACAAGGCTTTAAGGCTCCCACTTAGGTCCCATATGGCTCCTATCTCTAAAGGGCTCCTATTTCATGTCTATATGTGATCCGTGATTTGTGAAATAGCACATCAAACGTGAAAAAGTTCCAGACAGAGAAACAAACCATGCGGGTGTATAATAGATAACAGAAGGCCTTCCAGAATCCAATATATTTAATTCTATACAAAATAAAACAATAATATTGCAATATACATTCATCTGACAAAACACGATTAGGTCGCGACTTTCAAATAGACACAACTGATTTACGACGTGTCATATGCATCCATGTTTTTTTACAGTTGTCACATCAAGAGTGCAGCGACAAAACAGCTAAAGGTCAGAGTACACTAATGTCGAAATATCCAGTGGTTTGGTCGAGGTTCCATCTTCATGAACTTTTCTTTTCGGGTAAAAAAATGACAGTCCATTTTTGATTTGGCTGTAAGTGTACGTGTGGTTATTGTTCACCACAAATCCACGGTTCACTCCTGTTCCACTCAGTCGCGTTTTCAACGCTTACAAATATTTGTTCTTCGTCATGCCGTTTTTGGTGTTTATTTATTCCTTTGGAACTAAACGTATTACTCGGGCCGAAACAGCACTAGGTTTTGCTACGTAGACCCGCGATTCCATCTCCGCTCCATTCAACCTTGAGAACGCCACGTGTTTTTTATCGTATGCTTTCCGGTCGCTGCAGCACCGCCCTTAGTTAACCATATATCGCCTCTAATCTTGTTTTGGACAAAGTTTTCTCTGTGCTCCTCACATGATTTTGGCGGCAGCCATTGATGGCACTCTCTATAAAACTCTTATTACTTCTTCCAGAGATGATTTGGAGAATGAGATGTATTCAGAATCTGTATCCATGAGCCCGTTCTGAAAATCACGTCTACCCACAAAGGTATCAATAAACGCAGTAAAACCGCAAAATCATCATCTTTGCATATTTGTACACGAAGAAGCCGATATGTAGTGGTAAGTTCAGCTTCAACACATGCATATATTTGTTCTTCGTTAGGTCGTTTTGGCGTTTTGTTTATTCCTTTGGAACTGAACTTGCTGCTCGGGACGAAACAGTAGTAGGTTTTGCTACAGAAATCCACAATTCCATCTCCGCTCCACTCAACCTTGAAAAGGCCAGGTGTTCTTTTATCGAATGCTTTCCGGTCGCTGCAACATGACCTCTTCGGGGACCATATATCTCCTTTAATCTTGGTTTGAACAAAGTCTTTCTTATCTCGTATGACGGTAACCATTTTTGATACTCTCTATAAAACTGTTATTTCTTTTCCGGTTTTATTACTTCTTCCAGAGATGATTTGGAGAATGAGATGTATCCAGAATCTGTATCCATGAGGCAGTACTGAAAATCACGTCTATCCACGAAGGCATCAATAAAATCATAGTAAAACTGCAACATCTTCATCTTTGCGTATTGGTACACGAAGACTACGATATGACGTGGTACGTTCAGCTTGATGCGGTTCTTATTCATTTCCAACTCATATAGTGTTGCCCAAAGGGTTCATTTGTCGGAAGTGCACGTTGTTTATTAACCCTTTGACCCCTAGCGGCCGTTTTTCCGGCCAGGAACATGATACGTCATAATTTCATTAAATAGGATGGATGCTAAATGCATGTGTGTGGTCGACCAATCAATATTTTCAACGTGCAGCCCCAAGGCTGCACGTTGAAAATATTAATTGGCCTATACCTAAATAATGAATATGGGCTCTTCCAGTTGCTGTTATTGCTTTAATATGGAAGGTGCCACCAGGGTTCAAAGGGTTAAGCGAAAAGCTTCGTGATCATTACAGTAAATGATACTTCTGTGTTTTCTGTGTTGGTTACTGTCTCCGTACTCACTCTTTCCAAGGAGTTTCACCGTGTCAGCACCTGTTGCCTTTCGATACCTCTTCCCCAAATTTTCTGAAGCACGCTCTTGATTCGTACTGTATGCCGTGGTAAATTTGTGTCACCTCGATGCCGCGATCGTGGTACCATTTCCAGAGTGGCGTTGCAGGCGATATCTTCTTCCCATGGCAACTCTCGATGATACTGCTTCTCTGCTGGCTCATAACGTGTTTTTCCTCTGCAAACTTTCTCATGTGATCTCCGATATCTTCTGTACTAATGATGGTATTTTTAAAGATGGGTGTCATTTCTTCAAAGTTGTGCCTGAGGTGGTCTGGAACCTGAATGTCACACTCAACTAATCAGAACAGATTGTCCGAAAGCATATGCTGCGTTATTTCACTCTCCTTCATCGTCCCTGTTAAAGCGTTGCTCCCAAGTTTCTCTATATAACGTTTTACCGCAGGGTCCCTTCTCAGCCCCAAGTCTGCACGTTGAAAATATTAATTGGTCTGCCCCTAAATAATGAATATGGACTCTTCCAGTTGCTGTTATTGCATTAATATGGAAGGTGCCACCAGGGTTCAAAGGGTTAAGCGAAAAGCTTCGTGATCATTACAGTAAATGATACTTCTGTGTTTTCTTTGTTGGTTCCTGTCTCCGTACTCACTATTTCCAAGAAGTTTCACTGTGTCAGCGCCTATTGCCTTCCGATACCTCTTCCCCAAATTTTCTGAAGCACGCTTTTGATTCGTACTGTATGACGCTGTATGACGTGGTAAATTTGTGTTACCTCGATGCCGCGATCGTGGTACCATTTCCAGAGTGGCGTTGCAGGCGATATCTTCTTCCCATGGCAACTCTCGATGATACTGCTTCTCTGCTGGCTCATAACGTGTTTTTCCTCTGCAAACTTTCTCATGTGATCTCCGATATCTTTTGTACTAATGATGGTATTTTTAAAGATGGGTGTTATTTCTTCAAAGTTGTGCCTGAGGTGGTCTGGAACCTGAATGTCACACTCAACTAATCTGAACAGATTGTCCGAAAGCACATGCTGCGTTATTTCACTCTCCTTCATCGTCCCCGTTAAAGCGTTGCTCCCAAGTTTCTCTATGAAACGTTTTACCGCAGGGGCCCTTCTCATTTTCAGCCACTGATATTCCCAAATTTCAAACAGTTTGTATCCTTCATCAGCAATGAATTTGGCGTTCTTGAGAGTCTCTGTGTGAAGATCTTCTATTTGTTTTTCTCGAACACTGTTGAAAAAAATTGCTTCTCCATTTCTTTTTTGTTTTTAGTCGGCAATTGTGGCCAAGCCAGAAGCAGCCGTGAAACTGGTAGATAAGCTGCGTTTCTGTGTGCCAGCCCTCTACAGGGAAGATGTCTCCTTCCAATCGTTTTCTCTTCTCCATTGAACTGATGCCGGATTTCAAGACTGTCTCTTGTAGAGATATAGTTCAACCACTGCTGCGCCATTGTGCCATACCTGTGAGAATACTCAAGTTCAAGGTCATTTTCTTTATGTCTTCTTATGTGTATTCCAGTTTGCATCTCTTGCATTAACCCTTTACCTAACATGAAAAGCAGACGACAGATGCAAAAAAAATTCTCGAATAACTCATTTTTTTCATTTTTTGTCTCAAAAACATAGGTTATGACCCCTCATTGGAACGAGCTCAACGAGCTCGTTCCAATGAGGGGTCATAACCTATGTTTTTGAGACAAAAAAATGAAAAAAATAATGAAAATTAATTGGCAATTTTTGAGAATAGCGCTGACCGGTTTTGGCCGTTACGTTGGGTAAAGGGTTAAACACCACAAGTAAAGTGCGTTGGCATCATGACTGACTACCCCACCATACGTTTTGGCTTCCTCTCCAAACTGATAAGATCTAATTTTTGTTAGTCCTTTTTTTTGATGACGTCGAAAATTATCGTACCTCCTACGATGTTATATTTTACCAGGTGATGTAAATCTTTCTTCTTCTCAATGCGTGTCATTGTCGAACTTGTTGAATAAATACTTCAGTGCAGCAGCGAGCGGAAAGTAGTCGATAAAAGAACACCTGGTCTTTTCAAGGTTGAATGGAGCGGAGATGGAACGTGGGTCTCTGTAGCAAAACCTACTACTTTTTCGGCCTGAGTAACAAGTTTAGTTCCAAAGGAATAAATAAACGCCAAAACGACCTGACGAAGAACAAATATCAATAAGTGTTAAAAACGCGACAGAGTGGAATAGGAGTGAACCGTGGATTTGTGGTGAACAATAATCACATGTACACTTATAGCCAGATCAAGAATGGACTACTTTTACCGAAAAGAAAATTTCAAGAAGAGGGAACCTCGACCAAACCGCTGGATATATAGACATTGCTGTACTCTGACCATCAGCTGTTTTTGTCACGGCACTCTTGAGGAGACAACTGTAAGGAAATCCATGGATGGGTGTTACCCGACATAAATCAGTATATTTGAAGGCCACAATCTAATCGTGTTTTGTCAGATGCATGTATATTATAATAATATTGTTATATTTTGTATAGATTAAAATGTACTGGATGTTGAAAGACCTTCTGTTATCTATTATACACCCGTCCGGTTTGTTTCCCTGTCTGGAACTTTTCCACGTTTGATCTGCCATTTCATAAATCATGCGAGATAGAAGGCCTTTACAGATAGGAGCCATATAAAAGGCAAATAGGAGTCATAAAGCTTTGGTGCAGGAGCTTGGAAGTAAGAGTCCGAATGGCTTTTCTGGCATTCAGGAGCCAAAACACACCAGTCCAACATCAGCATCCCCAATAGTTCCGAGACAAGCTTTATGTTCAGTTTCCGAAAGTCCCCACTACCCACCCCACCCCCACAATGAATCTTTAAATCTCAAACCTTCACAAAGGATCACATCCATATTTGACACTACTAATACCACCCCGTCCCTAAACGCAGTTGATAAGTTAGTGGAACTTATGGGATAATATACCAACAGACCGTTCATCCTATACTACCGTTATTATTATTATTATTTATTGGTGCTTAACGTCACACTAATAGCTAGCGCTATATCGTGGCGAGAAATATACTACCGTTCTAAACATCCATGTATAACACTGTCTGGCCTAGTTTTCCATACTACCTAGACCAGTCATATGATAATACAAAGTCCTCGGTGGGTTAATAGTACCAAGGGCAAACCGGGACCTACATGGATATATACCGCTACCACCATACCCCCTCCCCCCCCACCCATACGAGAAGCCAGACACCCGTGACCCAAATAACGTCATATCAATTGTAGAGTGGACAACACCAGTGGCCAATGTTTCTATCACGCCGCGTGCGCATTACGGCGTCAATAGCAACGTCAACCGTTTCGCGGGGAAAACCCACCTTCACCTGTATACATAGAGCCCCATATGCACATATATCACTATACGTACCATAGTACACTATATATAGAGTACATACACAACTTATAGTTGGAAAATGTTGCTCAGGCAAAAGGCTCTGGTTCCTATAAACAATTTAACAAAGTTCCGGGTAATTAGGGTCGAATACCTCCTGCTATACTACTTGCCTTCCTTTGTACCACAGTAATAATAAAAATGCACCACCTATTGAATAGGGAGCTCCCTTTCTGCTTGAGATTTAGGTTAACACAGGCTGGGAGTCTCGAACGTGCTCCTTCTGGATAAAGTGCCCCCCCCCCCCCCCTCCGGATGTGTATCTAACAGCGCTGAACATGGAGCGAAGACTACTATTGGGGCTTGGGTCGTGCCTGGCTGGTTTGTGTGAACACTTACGCCTACTGTAGTCAGTGCAGTGTTGTTCCGGTGGGTATAGAGAAGGGTCCATGGAGATAATATGCTTTTGCTAAAGTATTATCGGGGAAGGTTCTTCATGCTGTTGACAAGACAGTTGTGGCTAATGAATCTCGCCTTGGGGTGTTATGCAGGTCGATCGCAAATCTTTGTAGTACTATATCTCAAACCTCTTGCCATCTTTCCTGTCAAGGGTGAGGATCATGCTTTCACCTCGAACAATCATTTAGCCATGATTTGGAAAACGACTTAGGGCAGGTCCCTACATCTCGTAGCTTTGTTGGTCCTTGTACTCACGGAGTCATCTTTTGACTAGTTCATGTGGCTTTGTGTACTCGTTGCATACCTAATATGTGTTATTTCTTCAACTGACAATAAAGAACAGGCCGGTTTGCTTGGGATTTGGTTAAACATGAGCTGAGAGGCTGGGGGAGGGGGGGGGGGGCGGACCATAGCCTGAATACTAGTCTCAATACGGACCCTAGTCTGAATACAGGCTGTGAGTATGGTGTCTTTCTGGCTGGCCTTTCTTCGATGGGTTAGTGGCTTTCGGGCTGAGGAGCCTTATAGGGAGTAGGCAGGTCTGGTGGGCCTCTCAATAAACTCACCTCCTGCTAATACAGGCTAGATGGGAGTGGCTATAGCCAATGGCATGCGAATGGGGAGGGTGGCGTTTTTCATGATGGGGTCTCGCTAGCGGACTTCTCGCAAAAGTCTACTCGGCCTCACTACTACTTCTTAGGAAGATTTGCTTTCGAGTTATCGTGCGGACAAAGAGTGAGAAGACAGAATGCAAGAAGAAGAAGAAGAAGAAGAAGAAGAAGAAAAAAAAGAAGAAGAAGAAGAAGAAGAAGAAGAAATAAAGAAAATTAAATGCTACAAGAACAGTGTGTTTCACAGAGACTAACTGCGATAGAACGGCAATGTCTGCCTACCTGTTAAAACTCGTTATCCCCCAACACACACACACACCTATACTGGAACCCAAATACCCTCACTAGCATTCTACATCCCAACACAATCACTATATGATGATTCTGCTATAGTATTGTCGGAAAACGTTCTCCCTGCTGTTGACTAGATAGTTGTGACGAATGAATCTCGCCTTGGGTTGTCCTTCAGGTGGGTCGCAAATCTCTGTGACACGATACCTCATACGTCTCGTCGCCTTTTCTGTCAAGATTGAGAATCATGCTATCATTTCAAACAATCTGTTTATCCATAATTTGGAAGACGTCTCAGGGCAGGCCCCTCCATCTCGTAGCTTTGTTCCTCGTGTACTCTCGGAGTCATCTTTTGATCAGTTCATGTTACTTCATGTCCTCGTTGGATAACGACATGTACCACGTGGGCGGATCCTAGACTGGATATAGGTTGAGAAGACGAGGCAACATTCCTCCCACATTGAGGATCAAAACCCAAAGGGACTTTATCAGAGTAAGAGAAACAATTTGCGAAGAGAACACAGGATTAATCGGAGAACAGCACAACACTACATTAAAACTATATGGGTATGGATGCCGCCCAGAAATAATTTTCACCATAAAGGTTTTGAAACATGTTTGATAAGAAAACCAATAATTCTAACATGCCCCATTCATAAAATGAATTAATTAAAAGCCGACATCGGTACAAGAGGATCTTTCATCAATTACTTGTAATCACAATTATAGGCGCACAAAATTAAATTCATGGGGTTTTAATAACTCCTCCCATTTTATGGCCGAACGGCACATAGGATATGTTTTTCGTCGGGGCCGTGTCCGCCCACGTCTGATCGCAGACGTGGTGGACTTTCTTTTTACACTGAGGGCATTCGAACGCTTTACACCCTTCCTCAGTTATATCGTGAAAAGAAATGCAACAACGTTCGTCCGTTCCACTGGTACACTGTTCGAAACGTGCAGTGGCACCACGAATCTTGTGGGCATCGAGAGCTCTCTTCAGAAGAATGTACTGGGGCTGAGTTCTTTCCCACTCGAATGTCTTTTGGACATCCCAGTGGTCGGAACTCCACTCCGCGAATTCTTGACGGGACAAGATCGACTCTTGAAGTTCGATGCTACGGAATCGACGAAATTGGGAAACTCCGTCCGTATAATATTGGCCATGCCAGTACTGGTCGTTCCAGTACCTTATTTCCTGGGCTGGTAAATCGGTAGTCACCTCTTGGCACTTTTTAGCGACTTGCCCACAGAATCACGGAATCCGTTACACGGCGACCAGGCAATTCAGGAGACCCTGCAACATACAAATGGGGAAATACGTATTTATCATCTTTCGTAACCAAATATTTGAGATATACTTCATACCTATGTACTAAGGGGTCCATAAAGGCCTCCTTGAAGTATATCACATCCCTAAACCGAACTAACCGTTGTTGTATATGACGTTTCCATAGTAATTCTGTGACATTGTGCTTTCCTTTAGGGACATATTGTTTCTCACCAAACTAATTATACTGTTCCTCGTCAAAACCCTTGAGTTCAGGGATTCGAACCGATGCCATGCCATTTCAACGACCTAACAATTATAATCACTAAAACACAAAAGAAATATTAAAATACCAAGTGTAAGGTAAGATAAGGAAAGACAAAACTAAAACTTATAATAATTATACTGTGGTACTCTATATAACACTATATAGACTATTGCACAGGGGCACTATCCTCCTCTTTCTATCTCCCGTTGGTCTATTATATGTTATCTCTGCCAACATGTATGTATATGGAGATTTAATACCTGAATGTCGGTTTTTAAACACCGAGCCGCAGGCGTGGTGTTTGAATGAAACATCCAGGCATCAAAACTCCATATACCATACATGTTGGCGGAGATAACGTTTTTGTCCCGTTTGAAACACAATACAATATGGTGGAAATAAATCTGTGGACGCATTTCTCAGCTCCACAATCATTTGGACCAAATTTGTGATAATAATTTTGTTTTTTATAATCGCCGAAGACATATAGAGTTACATCCATTGGGTCGTTAAGGAAACGAGTAAACAGTATTTTGTTGACATATCTTCTCCTGAGTTCCAATGTGTTCTATGTGCCTACTGGCACATAGAACACATTGGTACTCAGGGGACGAATTATTTACTCTTATTTTATTTTTAGGATTCTATTGTCAGAAAACTGATAATATTTGTGACTATTTTCGGGGTTTTTTTTCGAGTTTTATAATCAGGCGAGCGGAAGCGAAAAACTTTCATTGAAACCATATACCCCCGATGTTTCGCGTGCGCTTATACCCTGGATGTTGCACGCTCTCATATACCTTTGATGCTGGACGCACCCTTTGCGTGGCTATTTGTCCAAGGCATTCTGACCAATCAAAAGACAAAATTTATTAGGATATAGGGACAAGTGCTTTTAGTTCCTTCCTTGACAGTCAATCCACACACGTACTAGTTTTCAGTTTGTCTTATGTAGGCTTCCGGGGAGTACTTATCTAAACCCTGCCGGGTCCGCCACTTTTAGATTTACTATGCCCTGCCGGATCCGCCACTTTTAGATATGCTATGCCCTGCGGATCCCTCACTTTTAGATTTCCTATGCCCTTTTGTCGTTTCTCTTTATTGAAATTTTATCGAGTTAAACAGAATGTAGCCAGAAAGACAACCGCACACGACTCCATTGTTATCGGTCTTTCTCCAAAGTTTATTGGTAAATGCGGCATAGACGGTGGGAGAACAGCGAGAGAAATGTTACTAATGGCTAGATTTAAGGATTTTAATTATCTTCCTTGTCCAAGACACTTCCCATTTGCCTAAAGCGTCTTCTGATCCGCTAATTATCCACTCCGGAGTATAATTGGAGGTGTAGTCGAGGGTTAATATATGCTTTTTATGTCCGAATTGGATGTCGACACTGATATAACACTTTGAACGTCGGCACGCCCCAAGAAGAAGCCTCTTCTTCCCGTCGATGTACTATCGACGTTCTCAAAGCTGGCGAGAAAAATCTCCCATTGTTGTACTCATTATAATGTAATTCTAAAAACTTAATTTCTTCAAATATAATGACTTTACTTCGTAAAGGAAAATGTAGTTGATATACTCTATGTTCCATAGGCGCCACTGTCCTAGAGCTGAAACGGTTAAGAGGGTTTCTTGATCGATTAGTCACACGGATTAACCTTGATTAACCGATTAATCGCTTGTCCAAATAGATATCTGAATAACTGCCATACCGTTGATGATTTACAGCATGAACCCTTTAACCAACGTAACAAACAAAACCGACTAGGCATATATATAAAAATCTTCATTAAAATTGATTATGTTTTCAATTTGTGTCTCAAAAATATAGCTTATGAACCCCCTCATTGAGGGGTCATAAGCTATGTTTTTGAGACAAAATGAGGGGTTATAAGCTACGTTTTTGAGACAAAAATTAAAAGTTTTAGTAATTCATGAATTTATTTTGCAAGTATCGTCTGCTACCCACAATGGGTAAAGGGTTAAGAATGACCATTTCAAGCTACTGAAAAGTATTATCACCATGCAAGTAAACCAGTATCTCAGAAAGTAACTTCCATGCTTCACGCTGTCTCATATAACTGATGTGAGTCAGTGTGACAATGTTTACCTGTTTTGGAGCAAGTTTGTTCCTTTGTTGACCCATTTTAGACAGTAGTTCAAAAGTAACGGTTAATCGAAGAATTACTTTTTGGATCGATCAAGATGTTGATTATTGATCAATCGATTAATCAGTTAACTGTTTCAGCTCTGCACTGTACCTGATAAGGAAAAAGTTTACCACAGTGTAGACGTCAACACCCAAAGACTAATTGTTCACAGTAGTCTCTAGCATCACAAAGTTTATGATATAGCATACCTTCAACCTTTGTTTTGCTCAGACAACAAGTGAGATCGCAAGCCATTATTCATCAGAGATTATACTGTGGATTTTCAATCTTTGCTCATGAAAACCCCAGTGCACAATTATCCGATTCATTATTTCCTGCCTCTCCCATAGTTATTTAATTATAAAAAATACAATAAAAACACAATAAACAATTCATTTATAATCAATAAAGATATTCATCAATTTCAACTAAAATTCAATTAGTCATCAAACCTCCAACTATGTCCTCAGGAAATAACAGGGTTCTGTCTCTTCTCTATTAATTGTTCAGTATTTACAACTCTCTCACTTGAGCTGGCATACAATAGGTTCAATAAATGGTATTGGGTCCCATCCTAAAATTAAAAGTACAACCATCATAGTCAGGATGAGTAACTCTATACACAACATATAATTGAGTATGTCTTTGATTTCCATCAGACTTAAAATATACAATTGAAGGTGTAGACGAGGGTTAATACAGGCTCTAACCGTCCAATTTGGATGTCGGGAAAATATATTTGGTATACCTTATGTTCCATATACCATGTACCTGATCGGGAATAGGTTCGCCACATTGTAGACGTCAACACCCAAAGACTAATTGTTCAGAGTAGTCTCTGGCTTCACGCACGAAGTTTATGACCTGGCGTACCTTCGACCTTTGTTTTGGTCAGAGTACCCGGGAGATCACTAGTCATTATTCCTCGGAGATTATACTGTTGATTTTCACCCATCACTTGTGAAAAACCTGGTGCATCATTATCCTTCTCATTATGTCCTGTCTCTGCCATAGTTAAAAAAAAAATCATGCAGCGAGAAGAAAGCATAATAAACTACTTAGATATATTCAATAAAACATTCTATAATTTCAAATAGCATTCAGTTAGTCATCAATCTTCCCAATATGGTCTCAGGAAATAACAGCGTTCTGTCTTTAATGTACTAATTATTCAGTTTTTACAAATCTCTTACTTGAGACGGCATCCGGTAGGTCCTATAAATGGAATTGGTTCCTGTCCTAAAATTAAAAATATAACCATCATAATCAGGATGTCGTTCTCTATGTAATACATATAACTGATTAGGTCTAGGATTTCCATCTGGCCTAAAATGGGCCCTTTGTTGAGCTCTTCAATCGAGGAACATCCCCATGGATTGGTTCTGACAATGTGGCTTCTTACAGACTACATTTCTCTAATTAATACTTTATCCGAAGTTTGCGTGGTTGGGATTGACGTAGTTGTTGGTTGTGCCATAACGGTATACAAGGATTAGTTTCTTCAGTGTTCAATGCTACATTAGACATTCCACATACATTAGCAGAAGAATTGGGGTTTCTATTCCATTTATTTTTGTATCTTAGGATTACGTTCCGTAACTTAATATGGCCTTGTGTGCTAATACACCATATAAATAGGTAAATTCCCAAGATAATACACAAACAACCAACAATATATGCCCATTTTGGTACCTCAAATGGTTCTACCGGGGTCAGCTGCATCTTATCTAATTCGTGCAATAGGTCAATCATTCTTAATTCTTCTAGATGTTGCAATTGGAATTGAAAAGGTGGTTATATTTACCTTATCAAACACAGGTTACCATATTTGTCATTAAGGCAATGAAAAATTGGGAAAAACTCTCTTAGATACTAAACAATTACTATTCTGTAACAACTGACCTCTAGTCACAATACACAAGGGATTCAATTGAAGTATGCCGATTGGTGTCACAATTCAGCATGGTTTTGGGTTCTTATGTCTTAGACACATAATTGAAAATCGCAATGTTGCAAAAGGTAAGTCTATATTCAATTTCACATCAGTTGTACACAATTTCTTTATCTCGGGTTTCATATTAAGAAATAATGCTATTATGCAACTAGAGGTGATATGTATCATTATGTATCGTTCTCACTGCTACCACTAAAGGACAGAATGATTATTTCTTATCATCTACACATTTATCTTGATCTAATTCTGGTATATATCACATCCTTTGTTTATCTCCGATTAAGGTATTAGCTCATAATCGATATATAGCTACCAATTTCTTCGCAGTGTTTGACACTTTCTGACTTACATTCACGAATGAAATGGTCAAAACTTGCACCTTACAAATCTCAAATTGAAAATTTGTATTAATCAACAGAATTTTCACTAAAATCATTAACTTATCATAAAAAATGTCACAGTTGTCAACAAATGATAGTATTGCCATAACTCCTTTTGAATTTTTAATGGAAGTTGGGTATGGTCATCAAGCCTGTCTTGAATACTCGTTAATACTGAAGTTAACAAAGTAGGACTGACGACTCTCAGAGATAATTTCTCACCTGCGAGCACATCCACCTGCTCATGTAGATCATCCATATACGTTTCTGCTGTTAATAACATTAGTCCATCTAGACTCAACACTGTCTCAAGTTGATGAAAAGAATGTATGAAATGCTCTAAAGGAGTTAACCAATTTCCGTGCACTTGAAAGACATGGACTACTTGTTCACACAAAAGTAAATTTACCATATATTCTTGATTCTCTTGTATGTCATGATATGCTAATTTAATTAAACTCAAACTTTGTTTTTGTACATTTTGCATCATTGTTTGATTCAAAGACATTCGTCTTAAGTTTTCTTTCATCCCCTTTAAATCAGATTCAGTGACTGTTCCAAATAAGAAACTCAACCCTTCACCTATAAAATTTGCTAAACTTTGCTTATTGCGAGATGAAGGTGTATGCCCTTTTAATTCGCGGTAATCCTCCAGGTCCCCTTTTACTCATTCAAAACGATTATTTTTAAACCTGACCTCTTGGTACAATGCCACTAATATTGAATGTAATGCAAGATGAAAAGTATGGTTTCCCGTATTGTTACTTTCAAATATTTTCAAAAAGCTTTCTTCAGTTTCTTTGTAAAAATGATTCACAAATCATGAATTATTCTTAACTCTTTGCATGTAATGAATGAATGGCGCCACTTCCGTTACATACATGGTCACCCAGTCGCTGTTAACCATATAAATTTATTTTACTTTTGTCAAGATCACATTATTTCAGATTATTGTACTACCACTAACTGTTTTTATCAACAGACTTCCAAATAAGTACCAAGGTAACATATTGCTCCTACGAGAAGGACGGTATGGATTAGCATCATGAGTGATTCTCAAAACTGAGTTCCAAATATACTCTTTCATTTCATGATTGGTTAGTAAACCTCAAGAAAAATTTTTCTAACAGAGAATCGCCATGCAGGTTGCGCAGACCAGCAAACAACTCCTCCATGTTTTTAAACTATAAATCAATATAATTTTATCTCTCACAAGGCACATCTTATCCTCCACCATAGTCATATAGCATATTGGTTTATAGTCTATTCTTTGCACTTCATGCTACCCATCCTCTCGAAGGGTGGCCCTAATTTTATCTACACAATTTCCTAATTTGGCTCCATTTGTAGGTTGTACAGCAGGTTGTGAATCAGTCGTTTGAGTTTTATTTCTGTTTCTTTCATTTATACTACAGTCAGAGAAACAATTTGAGTCAGAATTTGAACCCTCTGACTGTGACTCTACTCTCAACATGCCTGTTTCTATCGGCTCCTCTGCTGATGTAATAGCTTGAGCGCTCTTTTTATTTTCATGTGAGCATCATAACCGATGGTGTAATTCTTCCATGGTTGTTCCCTCATCATCAGAAGATACGTTGTCTCTCATTTGCCTTTTATTTCCAGTAAGAGTAGCCAAGGGTGAAAGCTCCTCACCTTCACTTTCTCCACTACTACTTTCACTTTTTTTCTACCTGCTTGGGGTGCTACATATCTCTGTTTCCATTTTGCCCCAACTAGGTCAGGCATCACCCACTCATGGGGAGCTAAAGTTTTCTCCATTGCATTTTATAATTCTACTTGCCAATTGAGCTTTAATTCTATAACTCACAGGTCCAATTTTCTCAAAAAACTCTGAATAGGTATTCCCATTTTTGTTCTAATTTACCTATTCTTCTATCACCCGTATACATCACTGGATCTCCAATGTTAAATTGAATTTGTTTGGCCTTGACATCCCCTAGACGTTTTTGTTTATCTATCCTTTTATTTTTGATTGGTTTGTTGTTGTACAAATGCTTTATTTTGTTCTTGTAAAGCTATCTTGTGGGCTTCCTCCCTCATGTAATTTGCTCTAGGTTGTAAGACTTTGTCCAATGGTAAAACCAATGGTAAAACCACATCTCTGGCGTATAATAGGCAATAGGGCGAGAACCCCGAGTACTCGCTTCCATTAAACCTAATAGCTGCCAGTAATTGAGTCCCACGTTTCCAATAGGGTAAAAATATCAAAAATCAATGAAAGTGGCCAGCTGTCACTTGAGTGACCTGATTAAGCTTGTGGAAATCTTTCTTGTCCACTAAAAGACAAGGGAACCTCATGTACTGTTTGAGCAGTGAATAATTCCTGCTTCAAACATTTCTTGGATGGCATCATCCACATTTTTTTTCTTTTTGTAAGAGGTACCCTATAAGGCCTACTCTTGATTGGCTTGGCATCGCCTGTATCAATACTCATGGTGACTACGTCTGTTTGGGTTAAGTCACCCTGTGCAAACAAGTCTTTATTTTTATCAATGCATGTATAACGTTTGTTAGTGCTATTCACTAACATCACCAGCATATGTCCATCATTGTTACTCACTACACTGTTACTAACAAGTAAGCCTGGTTTCTCTGCTACATACTCTTGCTTTAAACCAAAAAAAAATCAGAGTCAAAAGTTGATAGGGCCCCTGTGGCCTTGTCTGTACAAACACAAGTTGTCTGAGGTTAAAGTTAAATTTGATTCACCAATCTCATCAAACAACTAACATGTAAGTCCTTCACAATAGGTATAAGCTGTCCATGTAATTTTAATTTTCTAAGTTCAAAGTAAATATTCACTCCTTTATCATTAATCCAATCTAAACCAAGTAATACACTTTGATTAAGTTCATCTAAGACTAACAACTCATGCACCTGAGAAATTCCATTAATTGAAAAGTAAAGTCTCACTACACCCCTGGGTCTAACATCATTTCCTGTTATCCCCGCAATTCGAGCTAAAGTATTTCTATCGCACAATAGCTTTGGCCTATGCCTCAAATTTTTTAAAATCTTGTACTAATGCAAGAAGTGTGAGCTCCAGAATCTAATAAAGGCCTCACCCATTGCTTCTTTACATTAGTCATAATGCTGTCCAATGATGCAGGACCATAATTAACATTAACAGTTTTTGAAGAAGGCTGTTTTGGGTGTTTATTTTGACTTACTGTCACCGCAGGAAGTTGTTTTGATTGACATCCTGTTTTTACAGGAAGAGGAAGCTGTTTAGATAGACTTCCTATTTCCACAGGAAGTTGTCTTGCTTTCACTTCCTGTTTTAGTTTCACTTCCTGTTTTGGTTTCAATTCCTGTTTTGGTTTCACTTCCTGTTTACTGCTATTTTCCCCAATTACTTTCTGTTTCAGTTTCTGGGAACCTTCCTGTTTTATTTTCAATTTATTTTGATCAGTTAATTCCTGTTTCAGTTTCTGATTTCATGGTTTATTCACCTGGGGTTTAAGTTGTTTTACGACTTTATGTCTCTTTAAACTTGCATAAATTTGATTCTCACTATTTAGTGAATGATTTCTGGGATATCTTTCATATCTACAACCATTTTTCTCCATATTTTCATGTTCTAATTTAGTAAATTTACTCTCTGGTGAAATTCGGGTGCAATCTTTTGTAAAATGCCTCCTCTCTGGGCTTCTGTCATACTGCTTGATACCCTTATAACAGTGGGTATAGTGGGTATAGTGGTCTAAACTTCCTCATTTTTCACACACTGGTTTGCCAAAATATGGATTAATTTCTTTTGTTTCATCAACCTGATTATCTGAATATTTTCTGCTTCTACCATTTGGCTCAGGAATTGACTTTGATGGCAAGTTACAGCTATTTTTGGATTTACCAATTGGTTCAGAGCTTGAAATTATCCTTGTTTTACTGTTCGATTTTGGTTTACTTTTCACCTTATTAATTTGGTGTCGATTGGTTAAAGGAATAGTTCTCCATTCCACTGTACAACTCCCACGTCTCCTTCTTTATGCATGACTGGACGAACAAAAAACTCCTCATGTCATCCGATGATACCTTTCAAGTAAACAGAAAGCCCTAAGGAATGAATACAAGGCAAACCGGTAAATTAGATACCCGCAAACCAAGAACACAGTTCTCTGTTGTGCTGCCTTTAAACTCCTTCCCAAGAACATGGAATAGTATAGACTCACAAACCCAGCAATAAAATAGACCCACATGTAAAAAGTCCTTAATTGATAAAACATTGAATAATTCGCATCCTAACTCCAAATGTGACAACCCAACGTGCCCTGACTGTGTCTTCTGCCAGCTGTAAACTTCTGGAATCTCATCCCCCTCTTCCCATCCCTTAATCCTCAAATACATTCTAGCCCCCTTGAATTATAAATAAAAGATCAGATAACCCCGTTTTGGGGAAAGCACTTCGATAAACTGATGCCAAAGAAACTTGATATCTTTCTTTTTTATGGGAATGGGAGGAAGGCAGCCTTATAGGCTATGCCATTCCATGCTGTATACGAGCTTATGTTCCTGTTTGTTGTAATGTTATTTTGTAATCAATGTACTAGTATACTGAAAAATAAAGATCTATCTATAGTATTATGAGCTCATGTATTACATTTCTTACAATACTGCCCTACTTGTCCTTGTTTTACAGAAGAGGTGATCTATTGAAAATTAAGTCCTTGTTTTATCGGCTGCCCACACTTAAAATTGTGTTGCAATCTAGGTCCCTGTTTTAAACCATACCTATTTCCACTGTTTTCATTGTTTTGCCTTTTATAGTACACCAACCTTTCAGGTTTTACAGTTTGACTGTTAAAAAGTTAGAGTTAAAAATTCACAAATTCCTATTTGAACTCTCAATATAACCTAATTTATTCAGATGTTTAATTTTTCTGTTTTGGGATTTATTCAGTGTATATTCTCTCTTTTTTGTGATTTATTCTGATTCTGGATTCTACCTACATTATTTTCTACAAAATTATCTTTTCTGGGACCGCTAAAAGGGTCATAAAGGACAATGGGTAATGGTTTGCACACTGTCTCTTTCAATTGTGGACTGAGTCTGCGGTTTGCGTTACTTCTTTACACTTTTTACATTTCTTGAGGGTGGCTGTATCGACCCTTCACCCTACAATGATCGAGTTTTGCTCGTTCAAATGGTTCAAGTTCAAGTTAAACCTGCAAGAGGCTGCATAGTGCACAAACTGACCATACCGAAAACAAGCAACTGGACCGAATCTAGTCTGTCCTACACTGTTTGGTTGTGTTTGCTGTTGTTGTCCTCACTTGTCTCGCGATTTTAACTCTATAATCGCATTTGTAGTGCCCTGGTCTACCACAGAGATTGCAAATCGATTAAGTCTTTGCTGTACAATCCTTTTAACCTGATTTTGATATCGTGACTGACCCTGCCAGGACTGTTCATCCTGCCTGTGCGGCCTTTGATATTGTGAATATGGCATCCTTGTTGTCACTAAATGCACTTTGTTGTGACGTCGCGTCGCGTTGCGTCAATGTCCATGGGAACTTCTCTCCTTGGATATTCATAATAATGCATTTTACCAGTCTCTCCCCTAGACTTGAGTTTGTATTTTACTTCTGCCTCGAAAAGCGCCATCGCAAGAGCATTTTCTAGCATTGATAGCTCTTTCCAGATCAGTTTTAATCTGATTCATGAAACCCATCACACAATAATAATCTGCCAACATCTTTTGTAACAAAATTCCATCTATCTGATTACCCTATGCGTCCTTGGCGAGATCGAGCAAACGTTTGCCATAGGAAAGACTTGTTTCATTGTTCTCTTGTTTCATGTGCCTAAACTAATTTCCCGCCACTGAGATATCTATAATCTCAGAATATCGTAATTTAAGGTCTTTTTGCAGGTCACCCACTCAATTTTGGGGTTGTTTTGAAAATGACGCAAAATAAAATCGCTAACCACATACTCGCTCGTTTGAGCAGCGAACAATTTTCGTTTGTAGTCCAATATGACTCAAATGACTTTATTCACGCGCGGTAGTTCTTCGGGTTTCCATCAAATCTTTTTATATGGGAGTGAAGTGCTTCAGTCTGTGTTGCGTGAGCTGTTGTGGCCGAAATTTTGTTACCTTTAAAAATTGTTCTATGCAATTTTGTAATGGCTTTTGTGTTTGTGCCACATTCGTCTACATCGCTGACATCACTTTCACCATCCTCGCCCTCATTCAACTACTGTAATTGCAATTCTACTAATTGCTGTTCTGGTGCTGCGACTTTCTCGCGAAAAGCAGCTCGTTCACCATCCAACACTGAGCTGCTGGTGACATATTTTCACATCGTTCAGTTGCCATTGCATGTCCTGAAGTCATTGCCCTGCGAGAGCATCGGTTTTTTGTTGAATTGCGGCCTCTAGCTGGGCTTGAGTTAATTGGGGAGTAGTCATTTTTCTGCTGATATATTATGAAAACTTACATGTTACACTTACATTTTTTCGCTGAATTCTCGTTGAATTTTTCCACCAATTCACACTTTTGCTCCATCACTGCGCACTTTGCACGTTTTTCCTTCCTGGAATACGGGTTTTACTGAAAATTTGCTATTGCTACACGTGTTTGCTCCACCTCTGCGCATTGCCTGTATGCTTTGCACTGTTTTACCACACACAGGAATGGATTCTTGGTTAGCTCTTGGAGTTGGTAGCTCTTGTTAGATATTGAAAGATGGCTCAGTTGTTCGCCACTGGTACAGGTTTGCGGATACTGAACTTAACAAAATCTTCAGTCAACGGCATTACCTGATATCTGGTGATGTTCCACCTGGTGCATGTTATGATTTGGTGATAGTTCGAACAATAACATCCCAAAAACTACTGCACAATGTTATTATACTATCTCTCAACAATCCTACAATATTACTGTTTGTTGACAATATTGGCCTGCGAAGTTAGGTCCAATATTGTCAACAGAACATCTGGCGTCCACTTCTGTGTGGGAACTAAAAGTACTTCGGTACTTTGATCGTCAGGTAATACAATTCCATGTAATTTAGTTTTAATTGAAACTATTAATAACTTCGAGTCCAATTCTGCACATAGAAATTGTAAATGTTTTCTAATATGACTCTTCGCTTCACTGAGAAGAGTTTAGAAGAGCTGTAGCTCTTCTCTCGACTTTCATTAACCCCTGTTGCTAATTAAAGTAGTAACTAAATACTGCGTGGCGCCAATACGCTTCTTTCTGAACTGGCTATTTTACCTGCAAGAGTTAGGTATGAAAAAAATTCTGTTTTATCTTAGTGTGCCAGAGTCAGATGTTAGTATTCTGCATATAAGGGTTTTTTTTTAATAATCATGAACCATGTCAGCAAAGTGTTAAAACCACTGTTTAAATGCAGTCAGTTATCATTTATATCAGCTTCAGCACGTTAGTTTTTAAGAGTGGTTAATAGCTTCTCTTTGGTAGAGGTAAAAAAAATTGTTCACTTCAGAGAATCCACTGCAGTGTATCCAGCAACAAAAGCATGAGGTGAACTCTTGTTAATTAACTTTCTATTGTTCATTTTTTTTTAACTGTCTCCAGTACCCAGAAACAATACAATACTTTGAAGGAGGATTTAGAATTCTGTGTGGCTGTGCTGTCCTGTGTTTTTAAAATTCAATTTTTTTCTTTCCAATTGTGGTGCAAATCAATTAAAAAAATATAGTTAGTGGTCCATTTAAGTTCATGTGAGAAATTTGTGGGAAACAGTTTTTCCCAGAGGAATTCTCAGGAGAATCTTTTCTCTTTATTTCACTCAGGGCAGGAGATCTGTACAATGAGTCAGGACCAAAGTAAAATATTTGTTATTCTTAACCAGTTGAATGTTAGATTTAATGTATGCTTCGAAATTAATTATTGCTTTGATGGGATTTATTGGGCACTCTCCAATAAATTGTAATAAAATGAATCTTGTATAACAAACAGTATCATTTGAGTATAACTATGTCTGTTGACAATAGGTTTAGTGCGCTGAATTTTGTGTGGCCCAGACAAGGGTGCATCTTAATGCTACTTTGCCCTAACCGCCATGCCCACAATTTTGCTCTACACTGAAGTGGATGCTTTGCCCGAGTGAATCCAAGTGAATGCGACTAAAGTTAATTGTTGATAATGTTTCACTATCTGTATAATTGCTTCTCAAAGATTGTTAAGCACCACATATTTGACACATCAATGTGAAATTTTCTTGTGACACATTTGCGATATTTTGGGTGGATATGACTGAGGAATGTATTAAGATGGTCCCCAGTGTTTACATTAGCTCTCTTGATAGGCAGACTTTTCGTGACAGTCATGGAAAGCATGTACCCCTTGATTTCCATGATGTTTTCGTGTACTGTCTACATGTACATGAGATGTGTAGAGTATTCAGTCTTCATTTCAACACAAAACCTTGTGATTTAATGATTGAATATGGCGAATGCAAATGTAAAAAGACACTTGTCTGAAGCAGAAATGTGGTGGGCTGTAGGGATGCTGGAACAAGGGGCTACCCACCGCCAGGTTGCCGAAGCCTTTGGTGTGCACCATACGGTGATCACCTGAGCCTGGACAATTTTTCAGCAGTATGACACACCAGTCAGACGACATGGTGGTGGCAGAGACAGTGCAACATCTGCAGCTGAAGACCGGTTCTTGATTATTCAGGCCCGCAGGAACCGCTTTGACACAGCAACCCAGCTTCGCAGTGACTTTCAGAATGCATCCGGGGAAAATAAGTCGACGCAGACTATCCGGGCAAGGTTGCAAGAAGGTGGTCTCCGATCGAGAAGACCATGTATTCGCATTCAGGTGTCCCAGAACCACCACCAGGCACGATATGAGGGGCCATGGATCACGTTGGGTGGACCAAGGAAGATTGACGACCTGTCCTTTTTACAGATGTGTCACGGTACTGCCTAGACTACACATACAGACGTTTTAGGGTATGGAGAAGACCAGGAGAGCGATTCCATGCAGCCAACATTGCCGAGCATGAACGCTATGGTGGAGGGTCAACAATGGTCTGTGGCGGCATCAGCTGGATGGACGTACAGAGCTCTGTGTCCTTGACCGTGGTACATTGACTGCACAGCAATATATTGATGAGATCTCGGATATCCACGTCAGATTGTATGCAGATGCAGTGGGTGATAGATTCATTCTGATGGACGATAATGCCTGTCCTCATGTCACTGCTGTCCGGGAGTATCGACAGAGGGATGGGATGGAGCGTGCGGACTGGCCAGCAAGATCCCCTGACCTCAATCCAATCGAACATGGCTGGAATGAGTTGTAGTTTGCAATTCCAGTCCGTCCAGTCCAACCAAGAAGTGTCCAGGAGCTTGGTGCCATGCTGGACCAAGAATGGAACAACATTCCACAAAAGACCATCTGGAACCTGACTGGGAGCATGAGAAGGCGTTGTCAAGCTGTAATTAATAATAATGAGTCTCATACTCGATATTGAACCCATATTAGTTCGCTCCGTCAACTTTTTGCCAAATTTGAAAAATTTCCTCTTTTACCAATAATATCCATTTTCCATGGTTATCGTATTCAAAAGCTAAAACATAATGTCAAACCCAAACAAAGTCTCAATTTATGTGCTTAAATCATTAAAGATATATTTAAATATAAACATTGCTGAAACATTGCTTGTGTTTTTTGTCGATATGTACAAAATTTGAAAGTTATAGCATGAGTGATAACTCCACTCTGCGGGCGATTTAGTTACAATCCACTCTCCACGTACTGTATATACACTTTTCATAACAATATTTCAACTAAAACGTAAAACAGGTAGTTGGATAATGGTGCTTAGGAAACTTTTGAGTAGTATTGTTTGGAATGTTCAATATACTTTTCCTGCCGCTTTATTATTTATTAGGGAAAGCTCTGGAAGTTGTTGCCAGCTGAGTGCACCGGACTGTGTTTCCCAATAGAAGCCATATTATAACCTTGTATACTGTTCACACTTGAGCATAGCTTTCTAGCAGAATGTTTATTCTGGGGACTTAGTGTTTTATTGTTATTTTGCAGGAGTTCTAGTTTACAATAAATTGTGTTGTACAATTGATGATGTTGACATTTTGAAGAAACAAAAAGAACCCACATAAACCTTTATTCCGCTTCTGAGTTATCTGTTCTGAGACTGCGGTTACATTAAAACACCATAATTAGTATAACATGTACCCGAACGACCCTCATTTTCCTGACTTTTGATGGAGTAGTTAGTGTTAAATTTCCAAAGGAACCGGACTTTTGGGGAAGCAACTTTTTCAGTTCAAAATTTCGGCTTCATCTAGCTAGATCCGGCAAGTGGTGCACATACTATATATACAGTATGCTATGGTATATGCACTGATATGGTATATGCAATGCTATGTGTACACTCGCAGCTCTGGGTATATAGTATGAGTATGTGACGGAATATTGATGGGGAAGTTGGGTTTTATAGAAAATTTTCCGTCCGAAATGGTAAATGTGACTTTTGAGGTCGCGACGTCATGATGCGCACTTGACCTCATAGAAACGTTGATCGCTGTTGATGTTCCGACATAACGTTGTTCGAATAAGGGAGTGTCGGGCTTCTTGATCGAGAAGGCTATAGTAGTATAGTCTGAGTGGTATATACCCCTGTGGGTCCACTGTTAGCCATTTGTACTAGTAATCCACCTAATGCTTTATGTTAACCTATGACTGGTATAGCTAGCAAGTAATGCTAGTCCAAGCAGTATGGAGGTTGGGTGGGACAGATGACAGACCTGTGACATATTACAAACCATTTTGGCATATATCATAAGAACTATTAAGTGTCACCAGAGGGTGATACAGAAAGGTACCCCTCATCTTTACCAAATGTGAGAATGACTTCGTTTGATAATTCTGTGAAAAAAAATTTTTCTGCAAACTTTATTTATGTTGCGCATCTGCAAGACATGTGTAACCATATTCTAAACTTTCAACTTAATACATTAGAAATTGTGGGAGGACTTAATTACACCATAAAAGTACCCTTAATTAAACAAGTTAGTCATGAATGAATTTTGGGACGGGCAAAATCAAAGTCCCTAAAATGAAATAACTCCTACAATACTACACTGCATAACATCTGCCTTGTCCTGTGGGTAGACATCAATAGGATAGACTTGCACACCAAATATGAAGTCATTCCATTTAGTTCTCTACAAGTTATTCATGAAGTAATTTCATGGCGGACAAATTCTAAGTCCATAAAGTGCAATACTTTTGGTAGTAAAATCTCTTACAACACATGCATTTCACTAAGGGTATACAGCAATAGGATACACTTGCATACTAAATATCAAGTCACTTGATGAACGGACGGACGAACAGACGGACGGATGGACGGACAGGCGAATCCTATATACCCCCGCTTGGTATAAACAGACAGAACAGAAGTTTGCAGGCGATTAATACACACTTGAAACTTGGAACTTAATTAAGCACACCCTGTTTTTTCGCAGTGGTGTCAATAGAAACTGTCATTACTTTCATGCTGTCTTTAAGATGGCCAAAAATGATTGTTTGCAGAAAGAAACCAAGTATGGTGCTGGAAGGGTCCATGAAGAAACAATGCCGGTAATTACAGACAAAAAATGCAAGTTGTGTTCTCCTGAACACAATAGCAGCGTCTGACGTCAGTAGCGAGTGTATCCACCACGTGCCCGGATGACAGCCTGAACCCACCTCCAAATGGTACCTTTGAGCCTTCTGATACGGTCCATAGGCAACTACTGCCACTCCTCGTGCAATGCAGCCGTTTCTGTGGGGGCGGATCCCTTGCTTGCACACGACGTCCATGAAAGTCCAAAATGTGTTCTGAGGGATTCAAATCGGGGCTCATTGCAGTCCAAAGTAGTGCTGTAATAGCGTTGGTCCGAAGTAATGCTCTCACATCATTGGAACGATATGGCTTTGCATTGTCGTCCATGAATACAGGACGAGTAGCCAACGGGTGGTTGTCAAAATCAAGCACAACAACCGGATTGAGAATGTCCCGGATGTACTGATGATCAGTGAGCTTCCCATGTACAGTCACCATATCAAATCTACAGTCATGAGGGTGGCATCTCCAGATCATTACTGATCCTCCACATACGGAACAGTGGGTCTGATCTTCCTGGGCACGTAAACAGCATTTCTATGCCGTCACACTCTCAAGCGACCATCTCTGATATGAAGCTGGAACCTACTTTCGTCTGACCAATGGACTGTTCTCCGTGTCCTGAGATCCCAATGTTGTCGTGCCATACACCACTCCAAACGTCGTCTTTGATGTTGATCGGACAGAGATGAACGCTTGATGACACTTCTGGGTCTCATACTCAGTGCTTTGAGGTGGTGTAGGACAGTTGTGTTGCACAAACGCCTGTTGGAAAGCCACAGGCGTTTCCAAACCCCATTTGAAGAAAAGGGTCACGTTTAACGAGGCGTGTCAGAGTACGACCTTCCCGAGGAAAGGTATTTCGGGGTTGTCCAGGCCTTGGTCGGTCCTTAAAATCGTTGGTTTGTTGATTTGTTCGGACAAGTCTGCTGATGACAGAAAGACTATAGCTAAGTTGCCTTCCAATAGCTTTGAATGGCATGCCTGTTGCATGCATACCAACGATTTGCCATCTTAGTGCCTCTGATGGTCTCCCCTTGACCATGTCAACATTTACAGATAAAAGGAGAGACACATTTTCTTGTCTTATACCCAGATATTGCATGTGGATGATAGCGGTTTTTTGTGGCATTCGTGGATGGGTAGCATGCTTCTCGTGGACGAGGGCATGTGTTTGGGGTACGCTATCATTAGAAACTTCAAGTTTCACGCGATGAAATGTACTGCAAGATATAGCAATCATTAAAACACAATCAATGTTTAATTAAGTTCCAGGTATATATTCAACAAAGTAGGGGATATCCAAACTGATGTTGATATTTTCGGAAAATGGTACTGGATACGCGTGATTGGACACATTAATATACTACCAAGATTAGTGTGGATCATGAATGTCACCGGCCCACGAAAACTTCGTGCAGATTTTTCGCTCGAGCGCCGCGTTAATGTCTGTAGGGTACGTTCTGAAATTTTCATTTGTACTGGACGGGCTTTTACGGAAATCTCATCGTTCTGTTTTTGTAGTTTCTGGTCGAAACGTAACTTTTGGGGTATGCTAAGACCGACACGTGACGAACGTTTACGCGACGTTGGCCTGTTGGAAGCTGGCAACAGAACACTGAAGTGGCTCAAATTCTCAAGGTTACTCAATCGGTGATTAGCAGGTTGTGGTCACGCTACCGTCAGACGGGCAATGTTGATGACATATGTCGGCCAGGTCACTCAAGGGTGAGAACTGCTAACCAGGATCGTTTCATCCGAACCACAGCATTACGTAACCGCCATCAAAGTGCCTCAGAAATTGGACAGCAGCTGCACCGGCCGACAGATGTGCGAGTCAGGAATCAGTCTTTCCACAATCGCTCATACAGCTGGAATTTGTACGCTGGAGACCTCGAATAATTCCACGTTTGACTGAACGTCACACTGCAGCAAGGCGTAATTGGTGTGGAGCACGACAGCGCTGAGACAATCGTCGGTGGAGTAACGTCATGTTTCCGATGAATCGAGGTTCACTCTCGACTTCCACGACAAGCGAAACAGAGTGTGGCGGCGGCGGAACGAACGATACCATGACATAACCGTTAGGCAGCACGATCGTTTTGGTGGTGGATTGGTTATGGAGTGGGTATACATAACCATGCCAAGCAGAACAGCATTACATGTCATCTGTGGGCGTGGCAAGGAGCAGTACTACCGTCACATGTTAGCAGCTCATGTGGTGCCATTTGCGCGATGTCACGGTCGTCGATTTATTTTTCAAGATGACAACGCAAGAGCAGTCAGGGCGCGTGCCGCTACAGAGTTCCTCCAGGAGCAGAACATCACTACACTGCCTTGGCCAGCACAAAGTCCAGACCTTTCACCAATGGAGCACTTCTGGCATATGTTTGGCAGGTGCGTACGACAACGCCACCAGCATCCTACCAATGTCCAGGAACTCGCCGCTGCACAACAGGAAGAATGGAATAACATCATTGAAGCTGATATTCGACATTTGGTGAGGAGTATGCCACGTCGGATACGCACTTGTCTCGCGAACCGAGGAGGATTCACATGGTATTGAGGTCTTGGACTGAATGTGGTAAATTCTCTGACTGACCGTCCATGTCTTTTATTGAATGTGTGCTTGTCAGACACCCAACAATCGCTGAAATCATTCACCAGATTCCACAGTGCAATGCCTCGGCTCTCTGTTTGATGAAAATATAAATATATTTCTTCATATATCTCGCTTTTGTCAAATATGACTATTTTTAATAATACATATAGTGATGAGAGATTTTTACACAATACGCACACATTTAACGGCACTTTTCAGTGGTATTATGTGGTTTAATGGTAAATCTTGGGGTAAAGATTTTGACATTTTATTGGCAGTTCATCTTTGAATTAAACGTCTTGTTGTCAGAACTTTACAATTCAAAAAGCTTGCACGTTCGAATTCAGGTCTTGGAATCAAGAGTTTAATCAATTCAAAGAGGTGTGAACCCCACATGTCTCACATGTTTTGGCAAAATAAAATACTTTACAGAAGTTAAATGTAGCTGGAGTGATCTAGCTGCAACTTGATTTGGGGTTCCGAACTGATTTTTTACAACGGCGAAAACCATGGCGAGAGTAATACATGTCGAATGGTGTATTGCAAAACATATTTGTGTTACACGTAAGTTTGTTTTCAGAATTTGTAACCCAAGTACGTTTTGTACTATACACCAATTATTTTCTGCCATGCATTACACAAATTCTGAAAACAAAACAAAACTTATGTGCGACACACATGTTTTTTCTGTACACCAAATTATTTTTCTAACATGAACGTTTTTTACTTGCACACAACTTAAGTTCTGTAGAAATTTTGTTTTTGTGTAAAACATAAAACCATTTTAGGTTGAATATTTAGAAACTTCCGAACATAAAAATTATGTTTCTGTTTGTAATTTATTTGTATGAAGAAGTTACTTTATACATCTTTGGAGCAGTATGAAAGTCAGTCTCAACCTCTTCATAGACTAAAAGCAAGTGTGAGGAAAAGCTGAGAGTCGATGGTCATGGTTCGTGTAATTATTCAAATAATCATTGTGTATCTGCCACATCACACTGGAAATAAAATGAAATGAATTGCAAGTCATTGCATCTAATATTTTATTGCCACTGTAATGTGAAAATGCACAAGGCTTAATTCAATAATTATATTTATCATATGACTCGTCCGTTTTGTTCACTTTGAAACATTTGATATTTTGTTTTCATATTGATCATTTATAAATAAAGCCTTCCGTCAATTTCATTGGTCTGTTTCAAAACTAGACAATTTGATTGGCTGAACAAAACACAACTGTGCCACATTTTCATAATTTGCATAATTAGAGTTGGGAGCTTCCATTGGTCAATTTCAAAATTGGACAATTTGATTGGCTAAAGAAAATACAACTGGGTCACATTTGTATAATTTCAGTAGGGAGAATATTTACGTTATCTGTCCTCTTTAGGGTGGGTTATATTGTATTAATCGTTTACCTACAAGAAACACGCCATTCATTTTTTTTATATTTTTAGTTTTTGCTTCCAAAACATAGGTTATGACCCTCATTGGAACGAGCTCGACGAGCTCGTTCCAATGAAGGGTCATAACATATGTTTTGGAAGCAAAAAATGAAAATTTTTAGTTATACCAGGATGTTTTTTCCAAGTGTCGTCTGCCACTCAAGTTAGGTAATGGGTTAACAAGTCATACTATGTGGCTAATTTGTGCGTGTGTGTCATATGTTAAATAGAATATGAAATTAGTGTTTTTCTCATATAATATTTATAAAACTCGTCCGAATTTTCCGTTTGGGCTCGCCAAAAAGGAAAATTCTTAGACTCGTTTCATAAATATTATATGAGAAAAACACTCATTCCATATCCTCTATAAATCAATTCTTAACAGGTGGGTATAAAAATACATTTTTAATTTTTTACACAAATGTTAAAGTAACATTGAACAGGCAAGATGTCCCTATCATTTAATCCTGTACATCCTATATACTTATCAGTGCTTACAAGTTTCTCGAATTTTAGTATGAATACAAATCCTATTTTACAATGCAAGAAATAAGAATTTGCTAACCCCGGATTTTTATATGTGGGGATAGTAAGGTAAAATGTTTCATTTACCGACAAGGAGTGATGAATTGGAAACCTAAAGATCCTCCTTTACAAGAACATGTTAAGTTCTCACCAATTTTTTTTTACATTTTATTATACGGCAATCGATAGCTTATCGAATAAACTGCGGAAAAAAAGAACTCGTATCCACCACTGTGAAGATGCAGACATGTTCACTTTCACGGTATCAATCAAAATGGCTTCAAAGTGAAGACGAGTCAAATGAACACTGGGAATGATCAATTTGCTCTAAAAACGTATAATGAAAAGAAAATCTAGTGTTTTTGAATGTTTACCGATCATTCCCAGCAATAATTCAACATGTACTTACCTTGAATTGATGCATAAGCCCCCTAGTCCAAACATGGCCTAAAAGTCCGTAATATAAATTTTTGGTTTGGTACGTCCCCTTCAGAGAACATACCAAACCAAAAACATATATTACAGACTTTCATGCCATGTTTGGACTAGAAACTCGCCAGCTGAATCAGACTGCAAGATGCTGTCTGTTCCGATTATCGATCAAATCACTTCCGCGTATCAATGATCCAATGTGCTGTTTACTTTCATGCATCAATTCAAGGTTGAAACCAGTGGAATTATGCAGATTCTTATAAAAACGTATAATAAACAGAAAATCTAGTGTTTTTGAGTGGATACCGAAAATTATCTCACTTGTGACCGAGTAAAATGAAAAATAAATATTTTTCTCGGCCACTCATGAGAGAATTTTCGGTATCCACTCAAAAACACTAGATACCCTCTATATCATTGATGTATAACGGATACAGTTTAAAACAAATATCCAAAACAAAGTTGTTCATAGATGATGCAGAAAATGATTGTACAGATTAACAAAGTACATCACCTCAAGATTAAGAAACATGGGATCATAATTAGAATGATGAATTGTAAGCATTGTTTTCCAAAGGATGAGATGACAGAAGGTAGAAAAGCGGTGGTGGGTGGGGGAGAAGGGGGGGGGGGGGGGGTTCTCACCTGTCTCACACTTGCTTTTTGAACGAATAGAAGACAAGACTGATTTTCACAGCCCTCCAGTTGACAAGTGAATACTGCAGATGAAGAGAAGCTTTAAAGATTACAGTGAGACAGAGAGTGAAACGGGGATGCTAGTTGAGAGAGCAAGAATCGAAGATTATAGGATGAAAGGGAATTGTATCAATCCATCTTATTTGAACCTCCAAAAACTACAGATGATAGTAAAGTTATACAAATATATCACCATCATCGGTACTTTCACACCATTATCAGCATAAAACGATTTTTAAGGCATGAATATTATTGTGAACTATGCAACCAAGGGTATCTAATCGTATGTGTAGATTTGGTAGTGTTTGCTTTGTCCCATCAAAATTTAATCCTGAACACTCCATCACATGTTGCAGTTGCAATAAACAGTTTGTAAGTCATAATGTTATCCAAACCACATCAATACAAAAGGCAAAGAACAGTACACCATTTGTGAACTAGTTTAACAATGAAAACATTGTAACATGTTAATTCATCCAAGGAAAGGAAAACACATTTGTGAGGACTTTAAAAAAGGTAAATTTCGTCATCAAGAAGTCAGTTCTAAATATAAGTGTTTTTTTCCAAAATGCACTTCACCTTGTAATGACACAATGCCCAAACTTCCTTTTGTATTTTTTTTTATTTGAAAGCCACTCAAGATTTAAGAGTTTAAGAGTTCGCATTCCAAACGACTGTATTGCTCATCGTGATTATGCAGATTGCATCCGCAAGCACATAGATCAAAAAATGTATTTCATGTGATCATTTTGGACAAGGAGAAACAATAATTAAAGGGGATTCTACTTTAGCAGAATTTTGTGAATGTCAACATAAAGGGACTAAAGTTAATGCTCATAATTTAACCCTTTAGCTAACAAGAAAAGCAGACGACCTTGCAAAAAAAATTCTTGAATAACTATTTTTTTCATTTTTTGTCTCAAAAACATAGATTATGACCCTCGTTGGAACGAGCTCGACGAGCTCGTTCCAACGAGGTGTTATAACCTATATTTTTGAGACAAAAAATGAAAAAATAATGAAAATTAATTGGCAATTTTTGTGAATAGCGTTGGCCGGTTTTGGCCGTTACGTTGGGTAAAAGATTAAGAGGGTTTGGTGGGAAATATGTTCTAAGACATCTTGTTGAAAATGATAGCAACACTCCAGAAGTGAATTGAAACAAAATTATTCCTCTTCATGATTATGGTGTGAAACTGTTTGAATTGTCAAGTTTTCTTTTCATGAGATTGGCAAAATTCCTTTGGATGGAATGAATTAGCAAAAGGTTATTTCTCATCAGATGGGGAAGAATGTATTAAATGGTATAATAAGAAATTCACTGGCAATGCTGGATTTGATTTTCAAAAAGAAATGGAAATGTACTGTCAATAAGATGTTGATATATTACGAAGAGGGTGTGGGGAATTTAGACAAAGATTTTTAGATAGTGGGGGAATAGACCCCTTCAAAGAAGTAGTTACTTTGGATGATGTCTGTAATAAAGGTTGAAGAAAAACATCAATGCCAAGAAATACACCTGTCATCATTTTAGAGATAGGTTACCCAGCTGCACTTAAATACTCTATAGAGGCTATCAGATTTTACATTTAGTTGTACAGGAAGAACACATACATATACAACATGCACTGAATGGCGGGGAGATAAAATAGGAGATTATTATGTAGATGGATTCCACAAAAATACAAACACCATTTTTGAATTTTTGGGGATGTATGTGGCACGGGTGTGAAAAAATGCTATTCTGAAAGATATGCAGAAACTCCACTCAATTTAAAATGTCAAAAAACCCCACAGACACAGGATAGCATAAACTATCTTAGGTCACTTGGATACACTGCGGGGGCAGGCCTGAAAATAAGCAGTCTGATATTTGAAGAATGAGGGTCCTCAGAAGGTGAATTTGATGATGCTATCCCATAAAGTGGGCCAATTTATCCTCTGGGTACCTCTTTCTGTTTAGTTTTGAGACACTGATTCAGATTGAGGTTCACAGAGGGTAGCAGCACTAAATTCACCCTCTGGGGACCTCATTTTGCAGATGACAGTCTGCTTATTTTCTGGCTTGTGCGTGGGTGTGTGTGTGGGGGGGGGGGGTGGGCGCTGGCGTTGCGGTAACCGGTTCTCGTCAGATCACTGAAGTTAAGCAACATCGAGCCGTCTGAGCGATCGATTCGGACTAGGTGACCGTCTGAGCGATCGATTCGGACTCCCGCGTTGTGTCCTTGGGCAAGGCACTTAACCCCGGTTGTCCACACGGGGACACGATGACGCCGTGTACTAAGGCGTACTGCACGTCGATGGTGCGCATGGCGTCAACCAGTTTAACCCTGTCTGTGCTGCAGTGAGGAGTTGCGATGTTGGGGAGCTGGCAGCTGCTCGTCGTTGCTCGGTGGTACTCTGGCTTCCTCCACCCGTCACGGTCATGATTGGCCATTGTGCATAAGTATGTGACCTTAAACACCAATAAGTAAATAAATCGGGGGGGGGGGGGGGGGGTGGCAGCATGAATATGGCACAGTATGCAAAACAGACCCTGAATTAAAGGCAACAATCCATTTTAATCCAAATGTGGACCCAATTAAACCACAGGAAGCATTATTTGGAGGAAGTACAAATGCCATTAAATTATACCATGTACAGTCCAATGATAACTTTACTATCCGTGTTGGGAAATTATCTTTACAAGTAGCAGACACTTCCTTACCCCAAGAGTCTGGATTATATAAAGGAGAATCTTTCGAATCTGCTGGTAAAATGGTTGGTAATAAAAGAAGTATTGTTGAAATTCAAAATGTTAATGATTCCATGTGTCTCGCATGGGCCGTGTGGTGGGAAAGTGTCATGTCGATAAAGATGAAAAAGAAATTAGAAATTCAAGAGTGAACTTTCAAGAAATTGAAGCAAAGACATTGATGGACAAAGCAGGGTTTGATTATAATACACCTTCTGGATATGTTGAGAATGATAAAATACAAGATCTGCTTTCTCCAGACTATGTCATCAATATTCATACCCAGTACAAATCTGATTTTTTATTTGAACCTCCAGAAACTACAAAGGATAGTCAAGTTATATATAACACCAGCACTTTGACACCATTCCCTTATGACATAACAGGATGTTTAGGGTATACATATATATTACTGTGAACTTTGCAATCAAGGGTACCAATCTAAGGAACGACACGTGTAAATTTGGTTGTGTTTGCTATGCCCCTTCAAAATGTATCCCTGAACACTCCGTCACCTGTTATAGTTGTAATGGGCAGTTTGCAAGTTCATCATGTTATCACAACCACATCACAACAACATTGAATGGTGGGGAAGTTAAAATTGGAGATTATTAATTAGATGGATTTCACAAGGACACAAACACCATTTTTGATTTTTTTGGATGAATGTGGCATAGATGTAAAAAATGTTATGCAGACAGAAATGCAAAACCCCAGTCAATTAAAATGTTACAAAACTCTATACATTCAGACTCCGGATCGCATAGAACATTTCAAGTTACTTGGGTACACTGTGAAAGGGAACATGAATATGACACATTATGCAAAACAGATTCTGAATTAACAGCACTCAATTCATTTTTTCCAAACATGGATCCAATTAAACCGCGGGAAGCATTATTTGGAGGGAGAATAAATGCCATAAAATTATACCATCAAATAGATGAAAGCATTGAAATACAGTTAAAACTAGAAGTCCTGTCATGAAATGCGCACAAATAGCACGTCGATTGGCGCGTTAATCTACGCGTTATGAACATAGTAAGGCTATCAAATTCTGTCCATATGGCCTGAGCACAAGCAATGTTTCTGCCAATGGACCTCCGGGTAATCCGGAGGTCCATTGGCAGAAACATTGCTTGTGTTTGCTATGAGTAACCAGGAGAACCCACCATGCTAGGGATGCCATTCGATATGGCAATTGCGCGCAATTCCTTCGCGCAATTATTCCTAGATAAGCGCGCAGTTCGTGACAGGACTTCTAGTTTTAACTGTAAAGTACATAGATAATTATTCACTTTATCTGAATTGTCAATAAACACAGAGAGTATCCAGCAGGTCATCCAAATAAACTCACAACAGAAAACATAGGTACACATAATTTAAGACAGTATAGGGTGGGTGTGTGTGTGTGGGGGGGGGGGGGGGGCTCATTAAATGTAAAGTTTTACCACCACAAAATCTACACATGCCAGTTTAACCAATTCACGGTAACAAGATAATGTTTTTCACACTTTGCAATACATGTGGAGAACAAGAAAACGATCACTGAGAACACATACCAGAACAATGCAGTCTTTTAGGTCCATGGACAACCGTGGAACTTTTTAAAGCAATGGGTATGGGTTACAAAATACATTACCCCTATCAGATTTGGCACTGGGATGAACAGTCTACAGAAATGTACAAAAATTACTGGAATAAATATTTAAAAATGAAACAAAAAGTCAGTGGTTATTCAGACTGAGTGAAAACAGATGTAGATGCAACCCTGGAGGTTTTGTTATTTTCAGAAAAGATCGAACAGTAGGCAATCATGGAGGGGTAATGATAGCAGTAAAATCAGACTTCAAATGTGATGACCTCCCTGAGTTGGACGCCAACAGCAAACTGACATGGGTAAAGATTGAGACCCCAAGCAAGAAAACAGTATACATCTATGCATATTATAGACGACATGTCTCACCTAAGAAGCCCACGGAGGGGACCAAGCAGGTCTCGGGAGGATTTTTGTTGGATCCTTCCTTAACCAGCCACAGTGAGCCGGTGTAACAGGAATGGAAGTCCGTAGGAAAATTAGCCGGACTGCTATTCCTAGAAATGTTAGACCTAGGACTATAATTCCGCGGAATAATAGTCCAGAGGGACTAACGCTCCTACGGACTTCCATTCCTTTTACACCGGTCAGGAGAGCACTCATGGAGATGACAACCAGGTATTCCGAATTGCTGAACAAGACTGACACTACTACCACACCTATTTGGAGGGATATGCTAGCTACCACAACAGCATGTACTGGTGAGGCAACCAACGCAGCTCACACATCTAAGACCAAACTGACAGTTAATACCACGGCTGTCGACAGATCCATCAAATCTGTCCCGACAGGACTGACCAGCAGCCAGATGCAGGACTCTCCAGAAACATATGTATGGGTTTTCATCCTTTAGAAACTACAGTGCCAGAGGAAAGAGAGTTGTACCATGAGGTTACCGTTGACTCACGGTTCTTCTTTGCTGGGGTCCCCTCAGCCCTTATGAAGGGACCTACTGCTGAACTAGAATTAGGATGGTCTCCAAGAAACGGTCGGGCCTGTACAAACGGAAACTCGCACCCAGGGGCCCGTACGCAGTAGAGAAGATCGAGACAGTAACCAAACGGTGATTCATACAGATTCAGAGAAGTATAGACAGGGGACAGAGGAGTGATTTGCCAAAGAGAAGCTGCAACGCAAGCAGAATTTGAGAAAACAAATCTGATCAATTTAAAGAAAAAGACAAATTCTATATTAAAATTAAATTTTTTATGTCAACTGTTATGATATGTTTAAAATTACCTCCATAGGTAAATTAGTTCGGAACTGTTTTATTGTGGAGGGGTAGTGAAGTGTATTGGCCGTGTAATTTATACTTGTACTAAATTGTACACATATGTTCTGGTACAGAAATTCTCGGTATGTAATAATTTTCACATATGTGTTTGCAAACCGTTTTGGCATCTATTGTACCTTAAAGATCAAAATCATATTGGGGTTGGAATTTAAGAATATTCTTGGAGAGCTTTCGAAGGAATGATGTCTGAGATTAGTTCAATTATATAATTGGAATGTTTCCAATTTTAAATATTATTAGCTGGTGTTACTTTGTGGAATTTTGTTCTTTGGTGAAAACTGGGAATTTAATAATTATACAGGTCGGAATAACCATCAGACAGGGCGGAAAAGTCCTCAAAAGTAATAATCATACACGTATGATTATTTGGCACCCACGAGTATTTGTAAATTGTATCTAGATTTTATCTGATAACCATAGAGTATAACAACCGTTGTATATACTTGAAGTATATACAACGGGTGTTGTATATAATTATAATTTATGCGAACGACCTCTGACCTCTTTCAATTCCATTTTCATTCATTCATTCATGAAACATCGTTATATCACAGGGCAGGTTTTAATTGTACGCTTATTGCACTTTGTCAAAATCCTCTGATGGTGTCATTTCTTATTTATTTTGCTTCAATAAAGGCAACCTAAAATTTTGCTTCAAAATTGTAGAAATTACTTGAATGTTAATAGTAATTAGTATGCGGCGACTGCGAACTATTTATAGTCATGGCCTCGATCAAAAGTACTCGCGGAACTGCGCTAATTAAAAGTTCGTCTGCTCTACCTGAAAAAAAACACTTCGTAAAAATTGTAAACAAACGCAAAATTATTTGTTATATTGGGACTACAGCATAAAACACGGAAGAAAACTGGAACTATGTCAAAAAAAGAATAACTCTACTAAAACACCGTTTTGTTACTGTTAATAAAATAGTTGAAATTTATTTTGTTCCAGCGCAGTTACATGATGCAAGAAGTGCAATCGCACTTTACAATCGCCGTCATCGATTTTGTAATGTAAGGGACACAACTCTATGCGTCTTGTCCTATTTCTTTTGTCTCGTAGACTGGTTTTCTTTGGAGGCCCGTGGGAAGCATATATAAGTCGGGTAGACGCACGAGGCGGGTGTCTGTTTGTTATCAGATAAAAACAATAAACATATAGTGTGTTTTTATATCTGTGTTATACAACTCGTTGAAATATGGTTTATTTTTTTCTCGGCGAAGCCTCGAAAAAATAAACCATATTTCAACTCGTTGTATAACACAGATATAAAAACACACTATATGTTTATTGTCTATATATTTTAATGACAACGGAGTACGGCATAATTCCGTCTAAGTTTACAATACGACGTCCAACACCTTCTAGTACAGGCGTTGAACCAAGCAAAGTGGTCGTACCCGGAAAAAAATTGGGACAAGCTGATTTTTGTGTCATTTTGAAAAGGAATGTCTCTCGAAGAACATATCCAAAATCCGCAAAAAAGTAACAAACCTGAACCCAGAATATGGAGCCTGTGTCTGATATCACCAAACGCCACGGGCTGATGGGACTTCGCGGTTGATGGGGCACCGTCGTTCTCTCAGTAATCACAACCATTGGAGTCAGATTGTACGATCGCAGATCGATAGACTTTTTACTTAATGCCGTAACAGCTTGAGCTCCCCGAGAAACATCCGTGGTTGTATGATAGGTTCTTCTGTTATGGTGTCCATGCTATACGCCGGAGTTTCAGGGTTTTGGTGAGCCTTTCAAGTGACCTTGTGATTGAACAAGTCCTCATGTGCTCAATTAAAAGTCGAGGTGGACTAACGTGAGGTAGTGGGGTGACCGAATCAGTGCGTCAGGAGTGAATTTACACCATGCATAAATGTGCTAAAATACACGAAGCTATGACAACGCTGACTGACATGAAACTCAGTACCAGTGAACAACATGTAGACATGGGCCCTTCTCGTAGTAAACGAGACCTCACCGACATGATGAAAATACTAGAGTAGTTTAACTTGTACTATTCTTTCGATGAGAATGAAAGATTGCACTCCCTGTCCTCCGGATTGTCAGCTTCCTCAGGTGATGGTATTAACTGCGACAATACCGAGTAGGTAGGGACGGAGATACACTCTAAACTAGACAATGTTGCCTCCATCAAAAGGAGTGATCAAATTCGCACTTTAGACCATTTGAACCCCAGGGTGAAGTTGGATAACCAGAAGGTATCAATAGACCAATCAGCTCTGTTCACTCGACTGATAGCTATTGCTCAGAGGGAGCGCGACGTGGCACAGTTCTTCGAGTATGAACCGACTGGGATGCCAACAGCCCTCTTCAAAGACTTCTTTCTCAGAAAAGCAAACAAGGCAGACCTAGCAGCTGCAATAACAGACCGAGTAGCACTTTCGAAGCCGCCATCTGATTCCGTGTACGTGCTTGACGGAGGGGATCTCCTCCACAGAGTCAGTTGAAAGGCGAAGGCTACCTACTCGGAAGTAGCCCATCAGTATGTTGGACATGTGGTCAGCAAATATGGGCAGAATTGCTGTGTCGTCTTTGATGGTTATGGGCAGCGACCAAACACGAAGAGTCATGAACAAAGAAGGGCAGCTGTCAACATGTGTGCCGATATCCGTTTGACAGACACCATGACTGCACATAAGAACCAGGAACGGTACTTGTCGAACGAGAATAACAAAATGCAGTTCATAAGATTGCTGTCACGTTACTGAGAGCGGGCGGACATACTGTTAACTGCAGTTCGGACGATGCCGATACCCTGATTGTTGAAAGTCCCATCAAACTTTCACCTCAAGGGAATTCAGTTGTCATTGCCGCAGATGATACTGATGTGCTTGTGCTATCCGTTCACCATTGAAGTCATACTTCGGCTGATGTTGATTTCCAATCAGAAGCACGGAAGTCACACAGGGGTGGGGAGGCATGGAAGATCGCAGATATAATAGCGAAGATCGGAGAAACAACTAGGCGACACCTCCTGTTCATACATGCATGGAGTGGGTGTGAGGTTACTTCGGCAACGTTTGGCCATGGGAAAACACAGCTTCTCAAGAGGTTTAAAAAGTCAAGGGAGATTCAGAAGATATCAGCAACAATGCACGACAGTGCCTTATCTCAAGCAGAAATTGGAAGAATCGGCGCTGAACTGTTTGTAATGCTGTACTCCGACAAGGAGTCAGACACATTGAATGGTTTGAGATACTCAAAGTTCATGGCAATGGTCACTTCCAGCAAGACAGCCTGCGAGTCCACCTACAAACGGTGGAATGGACGCAATTGGATATTGATATCCTAGATCCTCAGAAATGGGGCTGGGAAATCTCGAAAATGTGTTGCTACCCGTGACGACTGACCCGGATGCAGTGCCTGAAGCTCTCCTGAACTTTATACTTTGCAAATGCAAAATGACCTCCAAACACTCCTGCGGAACGAATATATGCTCTTGTAGAAAGAAAGCAATCAAATGTGTCCATGCTTATGGATACTGTCGAGGAGAGAACTGCCTGAACTCCGAGCCGGTTGAGATTGGAGATGAAACTGGCGACAGCAGAATGCCTTGAGGAACACCGGCATGATTTCGGTCAGATCTCATCTCGGGATTTAACCATTGCGAAAAAAGTTGATCGATATCATTCTTCGCCATCTCGGTAGTTATGAAAAACATCGGCAGCAGAATTATAGCTCATTTTTTCTGTTCTATTCAGACTCAACTTCGTATGGGTGTGAAAATTGAAGAAAATGGTATTTTGGGGCATTTCCCTAACAATTGTGAATTTTCTGATTCATTTTTCCGCTTTATAGGATTGGCATTCGTGCTTAAAGTACGAATGACGCACAAAATTTCTCCAGATCTCACACAAAATATCAAGACTATTGAGAAATTGATGCCACTAAAGATTTTGTTCTTCTATGAAACCCCTCCTTGCTGCCATCGTGTATGAAAAATTTCCTCAAAGGGGATTTTGGATATGTTGTTCCCAGATAAATTCCGCGTCGAATGACACCAAAATCAGTTTGTCCCAATTATTTTTTTCCGGCCAAACCATATTGAGCCTGGCCTATTCTTACTTGAATAGAAACAAAAGCACGTTGGCTCAGTATGGAGAACATTGGACTTTAAACCCAAAAGTCGACGATTCGAACCTGAACAGCGCTAACGGTATTTTATCACTTGGCAAAGTACGGAAGCCCAAAGGGGCCAACATGTGTAGCGGGCGGATTAGCATTGCGAATATTCGCAATGCATTGCAAATACTCGCAATGTGAATTCGAATATTTGCAATGTGAATGCGAATATTCGCAATGCTCCCACTCCATATGCTGCTCCCAACGGGTTGAATGTGAATATTCGCAATGTAACTGAGAATATTCGCAATGTTATATGCGAATATTCGCAATGTTAAAAGGCGAATATTGCATTGCGTTGCGAATATTTGCAATGCATTGCGAATATTCGCATTCAACATAGCGAATATTTTCGCATTGCTCCATATCCCCGCTACACATGTTGACCTCAATGGGCTTCCGTAGTAAAGGACTACAATTCCTGATGGCCAATTTGAGGGTCACGGTGGACCTGTGTACTATATCGTAGTGTACGTCGGTGGTGTACTTGCTTTCAACCGCTGGTAACTCTGCGTGTTTGTCTAGTCCTTGAATCAAGTACTTGAATGCAAAAATATGGACCTATCTGGAACAGATTGACAAGCTCAATTTGGTGTTTGTACCTGGACTAGACACTGAATCTCACCCTCTCCATTTATAGAAAAAAGATAACTAATTAATGAATGTACACTTTACTGGTTACGCTGCAAATATACACTTCTCCATACACAGAAACTATAATTTTTAGAAAATATTTCTGCTTACTATATTCGAACTAACCCTGTTGAGGACAAATTTTGTTTCCGCTGCACTGATCTGTTTTTCTGAATCGCTGTGCGAACGCAAGGCCGCACAGAAAAGTGGCTCTTGCATACGGAGGTGAAGATAGGTTGTCTGAAATATAGAAATTACAGTGATTTGTAAATACTGATACTGGTAGCTCCTAATTCACTGTTTGTTTAAAATATCCTCAAATCTAGTCATGACCGTATTTGATGAAACATTCATTAAAATTTAACTTTAGAAGTAATTCGTTAAAAAGACTCATTCAATCGACCCAGTTCAGTTTGTAAGTGACTATAGTTATCTGGTGTCGTAATCAGGAGCGGCTTACATCTAAGGAGTCATCCGTCCGTGTTCGTAAGGTTGTCCGAAAGGCTGTCTCAAAGTGTTAAAGGCTTCATTCGACATTTCCCTCACCCTGGAGCCCGGGAAGGATTATTTTGCCTCCGCCGTGCCCCCCACCCCTCCCCCAACAGTTGGAGACGCTTTCTGAGGCCTTGGCACGGGACATTTATACTAACATATAAATACTGATAGGCCTTTCGCCCTCCCAAACAGTAAGCAGTTTTTTTTCTTTCTCTACGGGAATAGACGACGCCCCAACTCTCCACCTTACAGTCCACCATGGGGGCGCGGTGGCGTTGCGGTAACCGGTTCTCCTCAGATCACTGAAGTTAAGCAACGTCGATTCCAGTTAGTCCTTGGATGGGTGACCGTCTGAGGGATCGATTCGGACTCCCGCGTTGTGTCCTTGGGTAAGGCATGTAACCCCGATTGAACACATGGGGGCACGGTGACGCCGTGTATTAAGGCGTACTGCACGTCGGTGGTGCGCATGTCTTCAACCAATCTAACCCTGCCTGTGCTGCAGTGCGGAGTTACGATGTTGGGGAGCTGGCAGCTGATCGTCGTTGCTCGGTGGTTCTCTCCGGGTATTCCGGCTTCCTCCTCCCGTAAAACTGTCACGGTCATGATTAGCCATTGTGCACAAGTATGTGACCTTAAACACCAATAAATAAATAATATAAGTAAATATACTGTACGGGCTTCTCGTACGGGTATTATCTTGTTTTTCTTTTTCTTTTCATACAGATTTTCTCCAGAAAGTTACTAACCCGGAACAGATTAAATTATGTGTTATACATAGCTTCTGACAAAAGCTATAAAAAACACATAATTTAATCGACATCGGGTTAGTACTGTAGCGTGTCGGACGTGGTTGTTCTACACCGGGGGTGCCCAACACTCCATATATAAGTAGAGAATGGCCATAAGTCACTTTTCCAGCTCTTGGACTCAAAGATATTATATCCTCTCTGTGGCGTTGTGTACTAAGGAGTACTGCACGTCGATGGTGCAGTTGTTTTCAACCAATGCTAACCCTGCTTGTGTGGAGTTAGTATGTTGGGGAGCCAGACAGTTGTTCGCCGTTGCTCGGTGGATATCTCCGGGTACTCCGGCTTCCTCCACCCGTAAAACTGTCCGACAAGAGGTGATCCTGGCTGTCGAAAGTGTCGTTAAACCCCAATAAATAAATAAATAAACTCTCCTCCGTGACACCGCTTCCCAGTACGAAACAACTGAGTATTGTATAAAAAGGCATCACTCTGTCACTAGCACGTTTTGTACAAAAACGGACAAAATATATGTCACCAATAGAGGAGGAAAAAAATTTTGCAAACTTTAAGATGAGTACGTTGGGCGGGGTGGGGGGGGGGGGGGGGGGGGCTTATGCTTATTGCCCGGTCACTTTAAACACTGGTATAGCTGGTCTGTGGCCAACATAAATTCTCCACCTGGTCTCGGTGGAAATAATAATTTGGTTTAATAAAATAATGAATCCCACTCACTCACACCTTACCTTTCTCTCTCACTTGAGACCCCTGGATATTTCAACCTCAATACTCGGCCTTTATAAAATTATCACTTATATAAAGTAAGAGAAATGAATAACGACAAATGCTATTTTACAGTTGGTCTCAGTTGTCAGTATCGTAATGTCGATATTGGAACAATACCCCACACTGACGAAAGGACAGTCGCTTAGACGAATGTAGTCGAGGTGTACAGGACGTTACCGCCACAGGCGTCCTGGCTCAGCAGCGATGCTAATATATCCGTATTTGTCGCTAGTCCCCACGCAGAACCGAGCTAGTCACGACGGATTCGTGAACTACTCCCGGAATGGACTGCCAATCCAAAACGTTCAACGATAAATTCGCCCAACGACACTCAGTACGAAAACACGCCACAACACAAATTATAGACCATCAACTACCACTCCAAAAATATCTTAATCGAAGACAACCTATCGCCGATAGAGGCCAATCACAAAATAACCAAACGTTCTCTTAAACGCACATGCACTTCGACTCGACCCCCCCCCCCCCTCCTCCCTCAGAAAAAAAAATGTCGTATAACCCCAAGTATAACCAACTTGGGCCTTAACAGAACCTGGTAGCGGCCTGTAAAACTGGTTTCCACTGATCAACTAACAGATTTCGTTTAACACTAAACATTGTATCCTTACCTTTAACATTAAACATTTACAACTTTATATGTGACCCTATCTAATTCAGTCGACACGCCTGACTCAAGCATGGGCGTTAGCATTTAGAACAATAACGAAATGTATTTACACATCCACAGAATGAGCCTTTATTCGAGTATTGACTATGACTTAGAAGTCACGTATCCCACATGAAGTATCTCCCGTAAATTACTTTTCTACTTCAGTTCACGTTAAACCTAACCCAGTACTCATTCCTTAACTGGTAAAGTGCTAAATTATTTTTGGCTATAAATCTTGTACACATGTCTTTGCCCTGTTATAGTTTATGGGAGAGTATGGGCACTCTCCTATAAATTGCAACAAGGCAAACCCTTAGAGACTGAATAATATCACTTCAATGATAATACAAAGTACATGCACGGAATATGAGCCTCCACGTGGTACCTGTACTTCAGAATAAAGTCCAAATATGGGCTTCCAGCACTCTACTAGTTAAGTATATAATCTCCTTTCGAGTTTCCTACCACAATGATTCTAGCTTGGTATCAACTAATCGATAAATTCAAGTCAACCTGATCGGCGGTTGAGGGCTTGTCGCCCCAGTGGTTCCAAATGCCTGATAATGGCAACAGCAACACAACAACTTAATCAATAAAAGTTTTCTCAAGTTCCCCACTTATGTTATACCCATGTCAAGTCGTCGTCCCCCTCCATGTGGTTGTTTCCTTCTGTAATACGGTTATGGTAAGCACCTTTAATGGCTTTCATTACTGTTTGAAGATAATTGTTTATACTTGCATTATCGAAAGCGCTGTCCTGGACGAAACAAGGTACGGGCTCACGCAACGCAGTGGCTTATATAGCAGACGACACAAGGCACGCAAACCTGAATGGCTGAGGCACGACACAGTGCCGACACAACACTTGTGTGACGTTCGAACACACGACACAGAAAATCACAGTCCGTGGTTCTCCGTAACGTTCGACGCACAGACACAACAATATTGTGCGCGAAACCAGGAGACTTTACGTAAAACAAAGTTAATAAATTTAACATTGAAAGTATACAGGCCTTTATATCACCTCAAATTCAAGCCGATAAAGGTTGTCCCCAAATTAGGAGATGTCTACCAACAGCTTATTGTAACATTCTAAAATGAAGATGTAAAAGGGATTTTCACTGCTGAATAATAACAATGGAACCCAACATTCCACACAGAGGCGGTGAAAGCTCCGAATAAGTGGCCGGGGGGGGGGGGGGGGGGTGTTCAATGGTAGTGGGGCGGTGTATTCATGCAAACTATATAAATTTATATACGCTACCACTCACCCTTGTTCGCACCCTATTTAGGACACTAACCTCAGCGACCACAACCTGATTGTCACTATTTGGCGATGTTTGATAATGACCGGCCAATATCGTGTGGCATCGGGTGTTACCACAGATTGGCGCAGTGGTAGCGGATTTATTTTTTTCGTTTTTGATTAAGAGTAGCATTCGTCTTTATATATTTCACCTTTTGGTACTCACTACAACCTACAGTTAAAACTAGAAGTCCTGTCACGAATAGTGCGCTTATCTAGGCTTAATTGCGCGTTGGAAATGCGCACAATTGCCATATCGAATGGCATCCATAGCACGGCAGGTTCACCTGGTTACTCATAGCAAACACAAGCAATGTTTCTGCCAATGGACCTCCGGGTTACCCGGAGGTCCATTGGCTGAAACATTGCTTGTGCACAGGCCATATGTACAGAATTTGGTAGCTTTACCTGGGCCATAACGCGTACATTAACGCGCATATCAACGTGCTATTTGTGCGCATTTCATGACAGGACCTCTAGTTTTAACTGTATATGGCGTCCACCCAATTCGCATACTTTAGATTGAATTGAATTGAACTAGCTCATTGTCGTTGAATATAAATTTATATTTTGCAAAATCACAGAGTAAAAGTTAACGAGAAATGAAATATGGTGCATATCAATAGAATGAGAATTGATGAGAAAGAAATGAGAAATTATTATATAAATCAATGTGGTCACATATGTATAGGTGATGTGTAGTGGTCATGGGGATTGTTTACGTTATGTCGGAAAATGACGTTCGGGTAGGCCTATCTATAATTGGTAAAAAAAAGTGGTGAGGGGCACGTGCCCCCTGTGCCCCAGCTCCGCCGCCCCTGATTCCGCAACACGACCTAAAGTTGACATGGTTTGAATTTTGCAAATGAAACGATTGAAACAACAATTTTTCTGCCCACAATACCGTTCTCTAAATATCCAATACTGTCCGATAAATCACTGGTCTCCGGGCTCTGACCCTTGTGCGTTGTACAAGCAGAAATATGTTGGTTGACTGAAATCTAAAGACACCCTCCAGTTTCACGTTCCAACCAACTCTCTCACATTCCCTACAAGCGACTTAATAATATACATGTTAAGGTATAGGAAATAATTTTGATTTTTAAGGCACAGTAGACGCCAAAACTGTTAGTAACACAAACAAAAATGTGGAAATGATTAAATACCGAGAATTGATGTACCAGAACATACGTGTACAATTTAGTACAAGTACACATCACATGTCCAATATGCTTCAGTACGTTGAAAAATCTGACAGTTGCTCCTCGCTGCTCGGTGGTTCTCTCCTGTACTACTGCTTCCTCCACCCGTAAAAGTAACGACCGACAAGATATTGCTCTAGTTGCGGAAAGTGTCGCTAAATTCTACAAACAAACAATTTGATCCAAAGGAATAGCGATATTCAACCGATTAACAGTATAATTGCGTGTTGTTCCAACTTGAATGCTTTCAGTGATTCAGATACCAAAGCATAAAAGCAATGTGGTTCCATAATTTAATAATTATACTTTTTGAATATTTTTTCTCTGTTTTTTTATTTAGAAATGTATTTCTAAAGCTTGTAATGTTCTATAAATAGTAACGTAAACAAATCGTAACCAAGCACGCGTTTGAGGCCCTAGTAACACTTTGAACCCGTGAGGCCGCTTTTCCGTACAGTCAACATGATGCGTAACAATTTCATTAAGTGGGATGGTTGCTGAGTGAATGTTTGGGTTAAACAATCAATATTCTTAACGTGAAATACTAATTTTTCTACCCCCAAATAATGAATATGGACTCTTCAATTGCTACCAATGAATTGTCTTGGTAGATACCACTAGGGTTTAATGGGTTAAAATGTTCCAAGAAACAGATTTTGTTTCAGGGTCCAGTGATACATGGTGTGGTTTTAGCTATAGACAGCATCATACTTGTTGTAAGATAAACCTGGTAAGACTTTTTACTAGGGTTTAGTATATCTTCTGGTTTTCTAGGAACCGAGAACGGGAATGAAATTATTCTCAAAACCGGGAACCGGGAAATTTCCCGGGTAATATCAAGCAAATTTACGAGGGTAACATGACGCATTTATTTTAATGATAATGAGCATATTTCATTGCAATCTCCCATCTCCAAATGGAAAAGTTCTTTTCCTAAGATAAGTTTGAAAACCCAACCCCGCTTCAATTTCGTCTTTATTTTCAGAATCACTCGCCTTATCACCACTACCTTCTAAAACATCAACACCCTCCTCTTCGCTGCCGTCACCAGTCTTCCCCTGCTTTAAACAGAGGAGACTGGTGACGGTGTAAAGAAGGTTTTGGTGGTGGAGGAGGTACTGAATAGTGATACCAGTGATTCTGAAAATGAATACTAGTTTGAACTTTGAAGCGGATGGATCTTGCAATTGAAAGAGAGGGGGCAGTGGTCCTCCAGAACTGGTTGAGAGTTACAGTGATTTGTTGAAAATGATTCGTCGGGAATCAGGACTGTAAAAAATTTTAGGCGTGGAAGGGCTGACGACATTCTACAAAGTTTCAATTCAGAAAACTCCAGTTCAATACACAAACAGTACCACGCTTCACTCGCGGTTCCGTGCTGTAGATTTTCCCGGGTATCGGGGCCGGCTTTCGGAACCTGCAGGCCGCGAGTTCCGGTTCCCTAGATTAAATCCTATTTTTTACCCCTTTTCGTACATCTCAAAGCCATTAGAATTTTGAATTCGTGACTGGCTTGCATATATTGGTAGCTGGCGGCCGGGCTAAGCCATTACAGTCGTACCTGGTTAGCCATCTAATTTTCGTGGCGACTGGGCAAGTTAAGCAGACAGAAGCAGCTTTGACTTTTGATCAAGTTGCATTATCATCTCGAAGTTCTAGAGTCGCACAAGCCACTAGTTATATCCGAATAACAAACTACTCGTATGTAAAACCAAGCTTACGTTGTTACAACAGCTGAAAACCAAATACACTGTGAATTCATCTAATCAAAAACGGGAGCCGACGGTCGGAGATGACCGCATGACACGAACGGTGCCTATTGCATCGTCGTTAGCATGACTTACCTTTTGGAAAACCTGTGGTCAGCGGTGCTATAGGAATATCAATACAGTGTGTAGTATATCTGTTACTGCAGTTCACCTTCTTGTTCACTTTGGTATAAATGTTATCACTTTTTTGAAGCGGTTATACCAATGCGATTGCACAAGTAATAATTGTGATTGTTGAGATATTAGGTGAGAAAATGTTAAGATCAGACGTGCATTAATTAACAAAAACGAATTACCACCTCATTCCCAAATATTTTCTGTCTGAACTCCGTACATATTCCCGGCGGAAACGGCTGCCGGCTGGATATATAAGCGACTGACAAATTTAGTGACAGCTGGCTGGAAGAAATTAGCATCTGGCAATGGCGTGGAAATCTGGCGGTGGCGGCTTGACGCGTCCAACATCTACATTATTTAGCATGACAATATGACGACACTTGCACACAAACAATTCTTGACGAACTAAATACGCTCAAATTTGGCTAAAGATTATTACCAAGTATGAGAGTGTGCCCGATGAAGTCGTTACTGTGAAGCCCTTCGGCGATTAGCAATGAATATGACTATTTTCTTTGTTTCTGAAGCGTACAAGTCATTCTGAGTTATCTCCCTGTGACCAGTTGTGGCAAATATGTGTTGGTGAGATGTAATCTCTCAGATTTTAAAAGAAAAACTTCAAGTTGAATCTGTTAAACTGTTGAATGTTGGATCAGCTATCAAGTCGTGAAATATTACAGGACCCATAAGCTATGTTTCGGAGACAAAATATAATCAAAGTTGAATGGAGATTGCCGTGTCCCGGTCATAATGTCGTGCGAAGGGAGTTTGGAGTTCCTTGACCGTTATGTCATGTGAAGGTCGCTTGACGGATCATACGGGCCTTGCGAAGCTTCGATTTTAAATCCTTAGTTGGTATTCGGTTCGATTCGAAATCGGCTGCCGATTCGTTTTTCTTCGAATCTTTTCACTGGAATTTCTCTTGGTATCAATCATCTTAGTCGTCTCACAAAATGTATCGCTGAGAGAGAAACTGTATATAAATAATGTTGAAAGTAAAGAACGAATGTAATTAACCACCTTTACCCATGCAACCACCCATGCTAATTCCAATTGCACTATTCACTACCACTGCTGAAAGCAAATTTAAAGGTGCTCTGCAATATCGACAATGAGTACACGGTTAATTGCGACTAGCCCCTGCAATGCCCAGTACAGAATTCTAGCACCCGTTTCTGTTTTTGATGAAAAATCATTACTGGGGAATATTCCAACTACATCATCGAGACATGCCTTCGACGAAGGCATGTCTTGATGATGTGGTTGGAATATTTTTTATCAGTCTGGACTTCAAGATGCTTGCATTCGATTCGAGGTTCGATTCCATTTCTGATAAGACTCGATTTGATTCAAGATTCGATTCGAATCGACAACATGCGATTCGCAGGACCGTACGGATCATAGTCATTATATTTGTCATGCGAAAAGCGTTTGCCGGATCATATCCGTTATATTTTGTGAAGAGCGTTTTCGGATTACGGTTCTTATGTTAGGTGAAGAGCGCTTGGCGGAACATCGACTGCAATGAAAAATTCTTTTTGTGGATGGCAGTTGTGGGATCACTTGCCGTCCTCGACTGAATAGTGTACTTAGAAGGCAACTGCGTCTTCTACCCGAGTTCTCTTACAGAAAATAAAATAATACAACAGAATGAAAGTTTGTGGAGTCAGTGAAAATTGTCTCGCTACTCATGGAGAACTCTTGGGTCGAGTCAGTGAGGAGAGCCTCGCAACTCTGCGTGTGGGGAGTAGGCTAGGAATAAACCCGGCTCTCGCCCCATCAATAGAAACAATCACACAACAGTCTCAATATACAATAGCCGATTATAATCTCTCTCTACCTTATCGTGTCTTACAGAACATTCTCAAATTGTCTTGAAACACTCTACCCAAGAAGATGCATAGAAAAGTAGACGAAGCGCGGTAGGGATAGAACCAAGCTTCTCACCAACATACAAGCCTGGCTGTGAAACAAGCTTGCCTGGTTGGAACCAGTGTACATTTTAAATAAATAAACCGTTGAATATAATAGCACCTTTAAGGGCTTTTGGGTGCTGCCTGTGAGTGTGGGTGGGTGGGTAGTTGTATGTAGGTGGGCATTTGGGGTGTGTGTGTGCATGTGTGGATGTGTGTGTGGTTTTTTGTTGGTTTCTTTTCCACTACCCCGTCATCTGCGCCCCATGAAGGCTGGCCTGATGGCCAAGCTTCAGCATCCACTTTCCCTGAAAGGCAGATGGATAGATGGGATGACTCCCAGATTTCAAAAACACACATTGTTGGATTTTTTTTTCTTTATAGCGTAATGGATAATATGCTGAGGCTACACCCAAACCAGCGACCTGTTTTTGTTTGTTTTTCTTCTTTTTAAAACAAACCGTCAAACTGTGTTTTCAGTTTTATCATAAATATCACACAATTCCTGGTCACCTTTCTATTGGAGGTTGTCGGGGGTCTGGCCCCACTACCCCACCACCAGTGCGCACACCCAAATCAAATAAGATTCTTGACTCTCACTTCCGTATGTTATAGCAAATAAAGTTATTCGGGTCGCAAGGTATTTTAGCCCCACATCGTCCCTGTGACATATGGGTCTTTGGGCAAGCTAAAACTTTCATTCCATGTTTATCAGTTTTACAATGAAAATTATCACGAGTATTAGAGGTTCTGATATGTTATGTACTAATGCTCTGCATTTACCAAAACGAAAACCACAAAGTCGACAATCAAATGGGAATGTTTTAAAGGACGGGCTTGCGGCCTAATGGTACTGTGACTACTACTCGAATGTATCACAAATCCTATCTATCACAGATCACACACACCTGGCTGATGCCATGTCTTAAGAGGCCATGGAAGAGTTAGAGATGACATTAAAAATAGTGTTGCCACGAGCAGAGAGAATCCCGGTCAGATTGTGTTTGATAGTAGGTTCACACTTTAAGAGATTGTTAGTGTTGAAAATATATTTGTTCATAACACTTAATTTATGACAGTTTACAGGAGAATGGCATTCTCCTATAAACTGTCACAAATTATGCTTGAAACATTGACCTGGGAGAAAATGCGGTTATGCAATGTAATGTACACAAACAGTTGAAGGGGGCTAACTCTATTTTCTCTTAGTGCACCGTTTTCTAGAAAAAGGAGCACAGAAGTTAGATTGGTTTGTCACGTTGTTTCAGGAATGTATTATGCAATTTCAGTCTATTCTGTGTTTACGTTTTCAAGAATTGGACACAACAATCAGCCTACCCTCGTCCAGATACAATAAACGACAAAGCCGCATACACAATGAGCACATAAAACTTGTTGCAAGAAGCCCATACATTTCTCGCTCGAAAGAAGATACCAATTCTGCTGAAAGAGGGCCAAGTTAAACCATGTTCAAGAAAGGTGATTAACACAACCTCGCTAATTATAAAGGCACTACTGAAACTACAATCCTGCTAAAAATACTGAAGCAGATACTCAGTAACCGACACGAGAATCTTCATCAAACATCAATCGCGACGGCACATTACGTGGACTGTGCATTGAAAATCTGAGTCCTGCTAATCAAGGGTAATTAAGATCAGTCAGCCTATAAATAGATTCTGTCAATCATTGACTGCAATGGAACTCTTTCAGTCTCCATACTAATAAACAAACTGGCTGTCCGTGTTGAGATGAGTGAGGAAAAGGTGATTATTTATACCACAGAGAAAACTGGGATTGTTGAGGTTATTAAAACATAACAGAAACCAGTAATTTACATTAATTTATCTTATTTTATTATGAGAATTAACACAACTATGTACGTTATCAAATATAGACTTTAGAAACATGACAGGTATATACAAGTTCAAGGAAAATAAAAATTAACTTCAGCAGTATAACTAGACAGGCATAACTTGTAGAATAAATCGAGTTTTCAAATTTAAAAAAAATACAGAACTATGATCTGATTTGTTGACAAACAAACTGGGTAACTTGACTAGAGTCTGGTCAATCTACGGCGAAATTTGGAAAGCTGGATGATGAAATATATCTTCGAGATGCGAATTTCGGGCAAGAATTTGTTCATCGAAGTTGTCATTACTTACTTTCTGCCTGTCGCTTCCTAAGCTTGATACATTATCTATCCAAGACACAAAGGAAAACACGCGAAACAAATATCTTTACAAATTAAATCCAAAATTGAATTTCGATCAAAATAGAGATCTGAGGGGAAAATATTATCTATTGGCTGAGAGATGTGACGTTTTTTTTCAAGTTTAGATGCATTGGGCCATAAAAGGGTTGCTTGGCTCTTATTGTCAATGACGCCCCGATACGTTACGCGACATTTGCTTGTTGAGCATTAATATTAATATTATAGTTGGGGAGACTAAGAAAGTGCCAGTGAGAAATATTATAAAACGAGTACTAGGAGATTAGAAGGGACAATGGGTTTGGGATGACACCTGTGGGATATGAGGAATGAAGGTCTCCTTGGCAGAGGGTAGTAAAGGGGGCGGCAAATTAATGAACGTCTTGTGTCGGTATTTAGACTTTTATTCTTCGAGTAGGCTTCAGAATTAAACTTACGAGCCTTTGGCGAGCATTTATTTATTTATTAGGGTTTAACGACACATTAACAGCCAGGGTCATATCATGTCGGTGACAGTTTTACGGGTGGAGGAAGCCGGAGTACCCGGAGAGAACCACCGAGCAACGACGAGCAGCTGTCAGCGCTCCAACATCGTAACTCTGAACCTCGACACAGACAGGGTTAGATTGGTTGAAGACATGCGCACCATCAACGTGCAGTACGCCTTAGTACACTGCGTCATCGAGCCCCATGTAGGCAATCAGGGTCTTTGGCGAGCAAGTTTAATTCTGAAACTTGCGAGTATAAAAATTTCGAACGCAGACGGCAACGTATTTAGCCTACTCTTCTGAAAAATTGAGATGGGCCTGTAACATTGGAACAGCAATGCTAAAAATGAATACAGTTTGCAAATATTTCCCACAGGCTAGATGAACTGGACATTTCACATTTCAGTGTGGGAGTTTCGGCCTCGAACAAGACGGGAAGGGTGTAAACAGGAAGGGTAAAGGTCCGCACCCGATATTCTCCACAGCAATCTAATACATGCCTACATTGAATTTGATTCCCTTCCCTCAACATGGAATCTTTGATCACTGCTGATATATACAGATTATCATGATAATGTGCATGTCCTGTGATCTGTATCAGATTCGAGGTGGTGTCCAGAATGGGATCTCAACGAGCCGGCTTTGCCGGCGAGTTGTGATCCCAGTTTTGAACACCACCCTTTACCCAACGTAACGACCAAAAGCGGCCAACGCTATCCTCAAAAATCGCCAGTTAATTTTCATTATTTTTTCATTTTTTGTCTCCGAAACATAGGTTATGACCCCTCGTTGGAACGAGCTCGTCGAGCTCGTTCCAACGAGTGGTCATAATCTATGTTTTGGAGACAAAAAATGAAACAATTAGTTATTCAAGAATTTTTTTTTGCAAGTGTCTTCTGCTTTTCGAATTATTTTTAAACATTTTTGGGACATAATGTTCGGTCGACCACTGAAACGCACATAGAATGTATCTATGCGCCTGTTATGATAGCCCGTAGCGCTACTGGAAACGAGTCGTCTATATGATACGGAATCAGAATGAGTCGTCTATATGATACGGAATCGGAACACATTATGTGACACGTACCGTTTCGCGTGGTTTTCAGACCAAAATCTATATGATTGTTAGAAAAAAAACATTGAATACCCACCCCCTCCTCACACCATCGGATCATCACGGATGGCCAGAGGTCAAGTTGGAGGAGATTATGAGGGTCACCCCCACCATAATCTCGAACTTGACCTCTGGCCAAGGCTTGGCCCCTGACCAAGTTTTCAGTCTTTTTAGTTGCCAGACATTCAAACCAACAGGAGTAATAGAGCTGATTTCCATATCGTCTATATCCATATCTTTTATACCCAAGATAAAAGTGTGGTCACTGATACATGCACTTCAATATTGGTCTGGGTGTTATCTGGCTCTGGGTATCTGTATCCTTATTACCACTTTGTAGAAATTTCACGCACTGTCAGTGCTCTGTCTCGAACTATGTAATCTTTCACTAGGCAACATTAGGTTCTTTAATGACTTATTCGAAGGGATGATTGTCCGTCTTTAGCCTTGCTTTCTCTTCCCCACTTCCCCTCCTCTCTCTTCTTTTTTTACTTTTCTCTCTCTCTCTCTCTCTCTCTCTCTCTCTCTCTCTCTTTCTCTCTCTTTCTCTTTAAGGTGGGTGAGAGTAAGAGAGCCTAATGGCTACCTCACTCTCCAGCAGAAAGCAAATACCAGTATCATAATTTACATGTTTATTTATAACAAATTGTTGAAATACTGTAAAATGTTTTATGAAATGTAACTGTCCTATACTGTTGTCTGCAAATAAAGCATTCATTCTCATCCTTGAGTTGCCGTGTGGGCGTCCCCCTAAAAAATGATGGCTACATCCTTTACTGGACGACCTAACATAAAGTCCATAGATTTCTGTACTATACTAACCGTACACAATCATTATTACCATTGGTTGAAGACAAGTGCATCACCAACGCACATAACGTCTTAGTACACGGCGCCACCGTACCCCCATGTGATCAATCAGGATTAAGTGCCTTTCTAAAGACATTTCCATGCACGTGAAGATGTGCGTTGTTTATTGAGGGAAATCACCCATCCATCCTCGAATTCATGTCTACGAATATTTAAAAAAAAGATGAAATTTACACCTCACAAAGCCGACTGAACTAGCGCAGGTGAAGATGATTACAATAGTTTGTTGAGTAATTAAAACCTGTGGCAATAATCGTTTAATAAGACAGTCATGACAAGGGTATTAGCGACCCTTGACATAATCGAACTACCACCTTTTATTGTTTAAAGCTTCTTTTGTTCAAAGACTCTCAGTAGCCTTTTGTTTTGCACATGTTAACTTCAAATTAATAGTCGAACAGGATCACTTGGCAATATGAATAACCTAACTCTTCAGTCATTTAAGGTGATTCTAAAGTCATGGCAGCCAACATGGAAGCCAGAAACACAGAAAAATGTGAACATTTCATTGAACAATAACTTGGCAACGAAACAGCCTTGCCTTTGGATACCAGGGTTGGGGGGAATGGTCATGTCACATAGAACGTGATGGGACCCGCAAAGTATGCATTTAACAAATTTACGAGTCATTTGGAGACATTAGAATATATGTACTGTCAAAAAGTCGGAAATGGCGTGGGCAGGATTTCAAAAAATAGCGAGACGCCTCACCTTCCAATGAACAACCAACGTGAACTATCAATAATGTACTGCAGCAGCTGAGTCTTAATTTTTAATAAAACACATCGCGGATAGGACTAAGCACGTTGTCAACCTGGGTCGTTTCAGTCTCAAAAGTGTCCGCCATGTTTACGGTGGGAAATTCAAAACACTGAAGGTTGTGGGCAACATTGCGACAAAAGATCTCGCCATATGTCCCGTAAATTCTCATGACAATGCCACTGCTGAAATTCTGATTATCGATATATCTCAAGGGAAGCAGACTAATAGAGGCAAATTGCATTGATTATCTGTTCTATGTAAATATTCTTCCCTCACCAACTGAAGCAATAAATTCGTTTACATGGATCGACCTTGCCATTACTTTGTATTCATGCGCCAAAATTACCAATAGAGAACAAAAATTTCAATTTTCTTTAATTAACAAAACGGTGACATATAGTGGAATTAGAAAACCATGTTGTATTCTTTCGTTGTTGAAATATTCGTAAACTGGTTGCTTTTTCACTTCTTTTAATCGCAAATCCGGGGAAGTATTGTTCGTCATGTAATATTGATGGTTAACTTTATTGGGCTGTCATTCGGTCCCGTTTCGGTCTGGTTTCGGTGAGTTCCAGAAATAATGCTCCTAATTTTGCGATCTGGTGTGATTTACATTGCGAATCATTGTAAATGATGTATTTCATTAAATTTGTTTGCAATCCACAAAGATCATCGATAATTTCGAATAATCTGTGGACTATTAGACTCATGCCTGCAAGTATTTGTTGATCGAAGTTGTTTTCACCGGAAAGTCACATGCGTTGGTAAGTCGCTTGTTCAAAGTGCGAAAAATAATATTTTTTCTTTCTATCCACCCCACTAGACCTCCTAATCACAAATAAAATATGATAGAAGTGTGAACATGAATTTTTTCTCTAGAAAATTATTTTATCAGTCGTTGCATAGAAATTCTCAATGAAAGTGAAGTATGGCAACACACACAAGGCACAATCGAGCATCAAATTTTTGGGAACGGGTCAATTCGCTACCGGGTCAAGTCGCCACGGGTCAACTCACCACCAAAAAAAACAACAATAATACAAGGTAGGTTTCTGACACAACATGAGTTTATTCATGATCCAAAACATAGCATTTAGCACATGAAAAATACTTTTATACATTAAGCACCTTATCGGATTTTTTCAATAATTGGACGAATATATTATACTTTGAGCACTGTAAGTACTGGTCAATCGATACGACTTATTGGCGGAATTCAATTTCATAACTTCCCTTCGAGCCTGCATGTAGTCCTGGTAGGTGATTCCAGTGTCACACTTTTTCAACTTTGAAAACTCCTTTTTTTAGTTTCCAACCAATAACTTGAGCTGTAATTGACAGAATCGAATAAAATTTGTTGTGTAGGTGTATCAACATAAAATGCAGGTCAAGTCAGATGACTCAGATCAGGGTTTGATACGACAAGTTTTGCCAAAGTTATGTCCCTTTTTCAATTTTGAAAAATTCAATTTTTTTTTGTGGTGGGGTGAGGGGTAGCCACGCAGTCTTTTATTTTCTATTATTGGGACTTGATGATACACTTTCAACAGGGTCATTTCATGTCAAGACAGTTTTACTTGTGGAAGAGGGCAGAATAGACATATCACTTGTATGGCTAATATTTGCAGGGGAGGTCAACCAGATTACTGATTAGTGTGGTGTGCCATACTTTTGAACTGTAAATAGTTCCCTGTGAAAAAATGGCTGGACCAGTGCATGCAGTGGTCCTTCAAAAATTTAAATAAACATACAATTGGATTTATTTTTTAAAAAGTTATGACTCAACTGTTGTTCTCCAGTGCACATAGAAAGCATATTTTTCAATGTGTGATTCATATTTTAAGTTTTGGTGGCAGGAAGTTGACCGTGAGTTAGGGATTTTTAAAAGCATTTTTTTGGTGAGTAAATTCATTTTTTAAAATTTTTTATCACATTTTTGTAATCTATTAGGTAGGAAGCAATCATTCATGTATTAAATAACCATTACTATTGAAAAGTAATGAAAAAAACATCATGTTTTTGACCTGTCCACTCAAACTGCAATCTTCAATTTAGAATCACCTTAACAGAGAAAATTAGTTTTTAGACCTCTCTCTCAGTTTATAATCTTGGGATAAACTTCAGAAAAAATCAACAATGGCGGTGGGGAGGGGGCGATGAAAGTCACGAGAGTGTGGTAATTTCTTAATTTTTAATTATATATTCATTGTTTTGAGGGGGGGGAGGATTTCCACCTCACCAGTTGTGGCGGCTAATTCTCACAATTACTGGATAAAATCGCAGAAGCCATTCACTACCATTGAAAGACAGCTAGCCCGTTTGCTAATCTATTAAACTTACAAATAATTGTTGCCCCCACGTCTCCCCCCCCCCACCCCAAACACATAGTGATTCACTGGTAATCAAACTAAAATGCACGTGATGAGCAACGACTTTGATACGTAAGGTCTACGTTGATCTTGCAGGCTGTGTTTTGACTTTAAATTAAGTTAAAACAATTGCCGTATTCAACAATATTATGGCGACTTAATAATTAAAATTGCTGGCAGTCTTTCTTGTTTTGGGGGATGGGGTGGGGTGGAGTGGTATGGGGTTATCGTCGGAAAATGTATTTATTCGATTCCAGTTAATGAAAGCGGACAGAATGTCAATATATCACAACCACAGCTCCGTACAAATTATAATGAGGGGGTCCAAAACCCGGGTGATTAAACTCAAGCCTTAATTCGTTGATTCTCCGGCAACTGATAGCACGCATTGGGGAAATAGGTAGTGTTCACGATGGTATTAAAGGTTGGTGGGGGAGACCTAATTTTTTGGGAGAGGGGGTGGGGGTGGATTTTGCCAACAGCCGGTAAATAATAGAGATATACCCAACCTGTTTATTCTTGGACCTTCCCCGGTTTATGTTGGCCATAATGTGTACCAGTAACATGCCTCATCTTTTGTTTTTAAAACTTATTTCTATTAAATGTTATCTTGCCGTTGTACACTTAGAGTACCAGTAGGCCTATTCCCGTATATATTTGCGTGAATGTGTCATTTACAACAACGTTTATCAAATTCAAATTTTCACCTGGTGGGCTTAACTTGTAATGAGTGCTGTCGACCCCTCGATAAAGTTCACCGTTCGCACGTACATATTTGTCCACAGGTTTAATAAAAACATAAGCGTGAATGAATTTAAATGAACGGCATTGAACACAAACAACCAATTAATGTTTCTCAAGATACACATTTGTGCTGTGAATGCAAACCACCGTGGATCCGCGCTGAGATGTTCTTCGTTTTTTATCAAACAATATGCAGTAGGCATTGGTGGGATGTCACACATATCTGTGCCGGCGCCTCATTGGTTGGTAATAATTAATGGGCAGGATTACGGTCATGTCAGAGTGTCGAAAAAAGAATAGCACTCCGCGGATTAATGATGTCGTATTATTGACGCTTTTTCGACATGTAGACCTGTCAAATTAATAATTTTCGTATGGTTATGCATTTTCGAACAAAATAGTTTTCTTTTGATTGATTCAAATCTTGCCTGTTCGTCATTTAGTTCGCGAGGTGTGATTTTTTTGTCAGGCCGTACTGATAGAGTGGTTAATTGGTTACACTTGGTATTTTCCCAGTACTATAGATAGTAACGCAATCCGGATTCGCCACTCCCAGTTTAGCACTAGAAATCAGGGCTGATGGAAATCGGGTCTTTTATGGTCTGTACAGGTAATGAGGCGGGCTTTACAAAGTGTACTAGCTCCATTACTGTGGCAGTTATAGTCTCGGAATGTATAAATAATGCAAAAACAGAAAAAAAACAACCATTCTTATAACCTTCGGTGCATAGAAAGCATCAACTCTCTCCCCGGTTGTGCAGTCCGGGTACTCCGAACTCCTTCCACCTGTAAAACTGTCCATCGCGAGGTGGCCGTGGCTGTCGAAAGTGTCACTAACATCTAATAAATAAATAAATAAATAAATAAATAAATAACCCTTTTACATCAGATTTTTAACCCTTTACCCAACGTAACGGCCAAAACCGGCCAGCGCTATTCTCAAAAATCGCCAATTAATTTTCAAAATATTTTCATTTTTTGTCTCAAAAACATAGGTTATGACCCCTCGTTGGAACGAGCTCGTCGAGCTCGTTCCAACGAGGGGTCATAACCTATGTTTTTGAGACAAAAAATGAAAAAAATTAGTTATTCAAGAATTTTTTTGCAAGTGTCGTCTGCTTTTCATGTTAGGTAAAGGGTTAATCGAGGATGGAATAGATGGACATGAATGGCTAATCTTGCCGGACATGTATGTTGATATTACCTCTCGACTTAAATAACAGAGGAATACCTCCAGAACATTTGAAATAAATTCAGATGTAAGATAAAGACATTGTGTATGATATGACAAGTCTCTTTTAACTGAGTCTGCCCATTTTTGAATGTCTTTATGGTAGTATATTTCAAAGTCAATACCAGCACAATATTCTAATAATTTTGTTCTTCTTGCTCTCTCGTGTAGATTATATGGTATAGTCACTGGACACAGTTTCTGTAAACATTCTGCAATGTACATATCTGTTAATTTTCGTGTGTGTGATTGACATTCTTCACAGACATTTTATGTTCTGTTTAATGGATTTTGTCAGTTCTGTCGCAACACATTCTTGAAGTACTGTTTGTTTGTGTTTTCTCCATACATCTTACATTGTTCACAATGACTCATCTTTTTAATAGTCAAATATCACTAATCTAAATCTGTTGATCTCAATCTCACTATCAAATTCTGCATAGCTGACAACGTTGATCACCCATTGAAGAGCTTGAGCAAACTGAAGTTCAATTCGAAGTTTACCAGATTTTATCATATGACTCGTCCGTTTTGTTCACTTTAAAACATTTGATATTTTGTTTTCATATTAATCAGTGATAAATAAAGCCTTCCGTCAATTTCACTGGTCAATTTCAAAACTAGACAATTTGATTGGCTGAACAAAATACAACTGGTCCACATTTTCAAAATTTGCATAATTAGAGTTGGGAGCTACCATTGGTCAATTTCAAAACTGGACAATTTGATTGATCAAACAAAATACAACTGGGTCACATTTGCATAATTTCAGTAGGGAGAATTTACGTTATCTGTCCCACTTAGGGTGGGTTATATTGTATTAATCTTTTACCTACAAGAAAAACGCCATTCATTTTTTTATATTTTCACTTTTTGATTCCAAAACATAGGTTATGACCCCTCATTGGAACGAGCTTGACAAGCTCGTTCCAATAAGGGGTCATAACCTATGTTTTGGAAGAAAAAAATGAAAATTTTTAGTTATACGAAGAAATTTTTTTCAAATTGTCGTCTGCAACTCAAGTTAGGTGATGGGTTAAAAAGGCATACTAAGTGGCTAATTTGTGCGTGTGTGTGTCATATGATAAATAGAATATGAAATGAGTGTTTTTCTCATATAATATTTATGGAACTCGTCCGAATTTTTCGTTTGGGCTCGCCAGAGGCTCGCCAAAACGGAAAATTCTTAGACTCGTTTCATAAATATTATATGAGAAAAACACTCATTTCATATACTCTATTTATAGAATGAGTCAGTGTCCCACCACTACAATGACCAGAAGTCATTCAATTCCCTAAAGAGTATATCATCTTGCATAATCCTGCAAAGATATATTAAACGGCTGATTTTGTCCAAAGAAGCCCATAGCTTCATACAATGATAAATATGAATTTAGATAAAGTCCATCTTCGAAATTTGGTTCAAAGGGACGTGATTTAATGGAATGTGCATATACTGTCACTTCCAACTTATTCAAATTGAAATTGAAATGTTGAAAATTAAATGGATTTGTGCCAATATCTCCATTTATATCTCTTATATCTCTATTATATACTAAGCCTAGAATAATTCGTTTTGGTGTCTGTTTATGAAACAGATGATCTTCTATCTGTGAACGAAGACCGTTTACAATTGTAAATGTTTTGATTTCTACACGCCTTATGGGCATTGTGCAACTAGAACGATCTATTAGCGCATTAAGATCATTTGCAATTTTGAAAGTAAATCTAATTCTGGTGTTTGAAAAATAGCTTTTCGATTTCAATATTTCAATGTTCACCACCAATCAGATAAAATTTATATGGAGTATGATGCAGTTTAATTCTCATCTCAACTGCACTTGGTAAATATTTTTTTGCAAAAACAGATCTAAATAAAGTTTTCCTCTTAACTGTACATTCTTACTAATACCAATTAATTTTGCACGTACAGTCAAACCTTTGTTAGAGGAACTTATTGTAGTTTCAGTTCGTGTGCCAAGAAAATCTACATACCACATTTCACTTGCAGCCAATTGTGATTTTTTCACATCTCTTAAATAACTAGGAAAATTCTCCAAAAATCAACTATCAGGATAAAAATATGTATTGGCGGTGATAGACTGTCAGTCAATGTGACATCAAGTTTGCTAAACATACTATGAGAAAGATTATTAATGGGACAGTTTGTGTATCTGGAGTCAAAGCACCCCCATTTTGTTTTGTAATTTTAAATTGAACTTTAAGTGTAGATGCTGCAAGATCTAACCACTTGGTTGTTTGCCTTGGAATTAAACATTCTATTGGTGAAGAATTATTTAAAGATGCTACTGGAAATTGTTGAATTTCACCAAACTTTTCTATACCACTTGATGTTGCTGAAAAGTTATCTGGATCAAAACTACTTACAAACTGTTCGCATTGTCCGTATAACATCATGATGGTAATCAAATATATCAAGTGGTCATAAATTTCGTTTTACATGCACTCTATATGTCTTTCCTCTTCGTGAAATTTTCTTAGAATGACTTACTGCTTTTCGTTTTGGTCTTTTTGTACCTAAAGCAGATTCACCCACTGATTTCAAAAGATCTTTTCCATGAATCAGCAAAATGTCTTAAGGTGCTTTACACCTTCCTAGAAGTTTTTTGCCATCTGTATACCAATGTTTCAAACCTTCTATCTTTAAAGTTTGAAATGCATTTTTTTCTATGGATTTTACAATAGTAAAAGGGTGTTTGGAGTTCTGGTTTCAACATGACTCCTGGTCGGTTTTCACGATAAAGCTTATATGCTCGAATTGGTCAACGCTCTGGATTATTGGAAGTAAATGCACGAATAGCGGAAGTGTGCCCATCACGAGTCTTGCATAAGCGTTCATTGAATTCCAAGTATTCGGAACCATAGTCCCATCATCTTTAAGAGTAAGAGAGCCCCAACACTATTAGCTTGTTCTCATGACATACTCCGAATCCAAGTAACTTGATGTTGTTGAACCAAACGGTATTAAGGAGAGATGTTGGCGCGTCGCACCCAAGTTGTTTACTCTCCCACAGTTTCTCTTCATCACTCGTTGATAATGGGTCGCTTTTCGTGGGTTTCTTTCCAAGTTTCTTTCCAAGTCTTTTGCCTTTTAACTCCTTACGCCTGGCTTCAAGAACATAACACTTTACCGAAAAATGCCCACTTTTCAAGGTGCTCTCTAAATAGCCTTCTTCCATGAGAAACAGATCAATTCCACGGTGAAAGCTGGTCAAACTATTTGGCTCGTATTCTTTTCCATCCGGTTTCTTGACCGTAAACAGGAAACCACCTACATAAATATCTAACTCGATCGGAGGTATGTCTGTGATTTTCGTGTCACAAATTATGCTGCTCTATCACATGTGCAGACAATTTCCTTATGCATTGTTCAGTCTTTTTTTTACAGTATTTGAGTTTCTCCTACTTTTAATATACAGTCTTAAGGTAGCTGCACCATTTACTGCAGTTGGTATGTGGAATTGGTGTTAATTGTCCACATTAATGATATCTACATCTGTAAGATTTTGGACTGGATTGACTTCTGTAGTCTGTTATAAGGAAAGTTGGGGTGGCATATTAGAATTTGGAGACATGCTACCAATGGCACTACTAGTACTACACGTAGGTCTTTTTCCGCATAGTACTGGGTCAGGATACGGCGGACATTTGCATTTACTGAGGCCAGTGGGGGAGATGGATTGACGGTGGGAACAGTTTTTCGGCAATGGTACAATTTCTGTTACCAGTCTTAACAGCTTTTTAACGTCTTTCAACTTAAAATCGAAAAAATGTTTATTAATAACCTTGAATGTCCATTTCTCACATTCTCTATCACTCTCAGACAGATTAAAGTAATCTAAAATTATTGAATCACTGTCCATTTGGAAAAATTGCCCGACGAAAATAAAGTTGACCAATCTAGTAATTTTAGATATAACAGGATTCACAAACGACAGGTCCATGGGACGGGGTTAATGTTGTGGTTGGAAATAATTGTTTTTAAAGATTATCTTATTTTTGGTTAATTTTTTTTCTGTGAACCGAATTTCTTTTTTTGGTTTGAACATTTTCATTTTCACGTGGCGTTACAGATGATCGATAATTGTATAACGAAATTTGGAAACATTTCGAAGCATAACTGATGACTTGACTAGAAAGAACTTGTCTGAACGGTGCAGGGAGAAAAGGTCCGGATTGTACATGACCAGTTAAATACAGAAACATTTATATCATGGCTGTGATTCCGTTAAATACAAGGTTTTAAGGTTTAATGAATGTGTGATAATTTTTTTTTTCACGATGAATATGACTGTATTTATACAACATGATGCTTTCTAACCCTTTCAACCTCGACTCCCTAAATCCTTCTTTACACTGCAATATACAGCGAAATTGTTGTTGCCTTTGCGAGGAGATTCAGTGATAATTTAACCCTTCAGCCCTCCAACAATCCTCTAGGGCTGTATGGTAGATTATCACTAATCCCCCACTAATCCCTCCTGTTTAGTTAGGTGTTTATTTTGGTCAAATGACGTAGATGCCCAAATTATTTATTTATTTACATGGGTTTAACGACACTTTCGACAGCCGGGGTCACCTCGGGTCGAAATGTAGATGCCCAATGCGAAGGGAGACATTTTTGTATAATTGTAACGTCATTAATCAATTTAGGTACTCTGATATTGTTGACATACATAACTATTTTTTTTTACAATTTATTGGGTAGCAACAAACAGCAATTATCTGTGAATTATATGGACAAGATAATTATTTTCACAATGAATATGACTGTATTTATACAAAATGGTGCTTGCTAACTCTTTTATCAGTGGCGTAGGGGATGGGCCCGTAGAGCCCGCATTGTGGGGGGGGGGGGGGCGGCTAGAAGGGGGCCCCCATCTTGAAGGACGTCCCAACGATGGAAGAAAGAGGGAAAGGGAGAGAGAGAGAGCGAGACTGTGTGCCACATACACATAATTTCAAACTCTCACTTCCACACGACGTACTCTTTGTAGTCTATGTATTATTCTTTTAACCCTTTACCTAACGTAACGGCCAAAACCGCCCAGCGCTATTCTCAAAAATCGCCAATTAATTTTCATTATTTTTTTTCATTTTTTGTCGCAAAAACATAGGTTATGACCCCTTGTTGGAACGAGCTCGTCGAGCTCGTTCCAACGAGGGGCCATAACCTATGTTTTTGAGACAAAAAATGAAAAAAAATTAGTTATTCAAGAATTATTTTTGCAAGTGTCGTCTGCTTTTCAGGCTAGGTAAAGGGTTAAGTGAACGCTACATCATTGTAACTGATAGGGGTGAGAAATGAACAATATACATACATGGTGCCTCTCATGTCACACATGTTGGGCGTGTATGTGCGTATCGTTGGATGGTGGGGGTGAAACTTAAAACATGTAATGAAAATATCTACAGAGTCGTACTTTTAGAATCGATCCTATAGGCTATACCTTCATTTAATTTATGGCGTATGTACTACGTGAAATCCTGTATGCTGTGCAACGTAACAACACTAAATTTGCTCCCGTTTTAAAGGCAACCACCATTATGAAAGGTCCCCCGTCTCTCTCTCGCGGGGGTGGGGGGGGTGGGGGGTGGTGGGGCACATGATTTTCCGCTACGCCACTGCCTTTTATTTGCGAAATCACCCCCCCCCCTGTTTAGTAGGTGTTTATTATGTTGTCCACTCACAGACTGAACACTTCTACTTCAGTTTGACCTTTATGTATTGCGTACCATGTTGGCAATGTTAATCATCATTTTATCCTTACGGGTTAATAGAGCTATGCGGTTTTCCTATTCGATTCCGGTTTTCTCCGTAAACAGCAAACCAGAAAGACCCAGCAAAAACCGATCGAACGTTTTTGCTATGTTTGAGCATAAACTATCATCATACTGGTAGAGAACTGGACTAGTGGCCCATATGGATGGGTGGGAAATGTGTCAATGGGAACACCACATAGACTAGATTAGATCAGTGGTTACCTTAATTTAATTATTTTTTTTATGTAATATGCTTAGCAAATGACCCAATAGAACCCCTAAGAATGATCAAAACACTGTTAAGCGGAACTAAGTCAAGATGCTTACAGACAGGTCTTTCGTGGTGAGTGGTATTGTACAAACTATTGGAGATTGTTTCCAAGTTAAGGAGCCTGGTGTGGTATTTACTTTTTGTTCTTAACATATAAAACTGAACCGAAACAAAATCTTAAAAATCCAAACCTTTCATCTGTAATATGGGAGCCCTATATAACAGAGCAGTGCTTGTTAACTGTGGAAAACATGCTCTGTATGATCTAGCTGCTCAATGTATCCGTGGAAATCCTGGCATGGCTGATAATTTTCATCATTGGAAAAGACCTACGAGAAATGTAGCTCCGCTAAATATTCGAAAGCTGTAAGTAAATCTAACTCTAAGGGTATGGACATTTCATTTAACAATTGAAATTTCGAGATATTAACGACGTAGTATTCGCTATTTTTTTTCCTAGGAAGAATAAAAACTTCAAGTTACTGTAAAAACGCATTCGCTAAACAAAGATCAAAACACTTTAATGTTGGTAGGCGTAATACTGATAGATATTCTTAATGACAGGTTATCCATGAACTGGTTGCTTCTAATGTACATATCGACAAAACAACACAAGCAATGCTTCAGTCAATGGACCTCCGGGTTCAACCCGGAGGTCCATTGGCTGAAACTTTGCTTGTGCTGGTTATGCTTTGCAACAAATTTGCAATTATTGCTGGGGTGGAATCTCCACTCTGCGGGTGATTTAGTGATAATACACTCTACACGTACTGTACGTCGCACCATTGTCTACTTGAATTGAATTAATTGGAATTTATTGAAATTAATCTGAATTAATTGAATTCGATGGGACGAATGAGTTCCTCACCGAGAGTTCATCATAAAATATAAATTAAAAAGAGATTGTACTCCTAGAGTTTCGCCACATTCTTTCTGTTTAGACTCTCCTTAAGGGAATTGTATAATGTGTGGGTCTCATTTCCACAGACAGTAACTCTAGCCAGAAATACTTTGAATTGCTGCATTCAGTGATCTTAGGATAACAATTTGTCTGCTATATTTTGATATGTCAATTTTATGGTGTTATCCATTTTCACTGCCAATGAATGGTCAGATCAGAAAGTTTCAATCTACATTATGAAGTTATTTTCAAAGTTATTTTCATCTATAATGTGTTATATATGAAGTGTTTCTTTACACGTGTACAGACCTGGAAATAACCTACGAACGTCGTTCCATAAAAAAACAAGTTTTCCTTTTGTTACTTTTAATAAAGGAAAACAACAGACAGCTCTGGGTCATTTTCTTTTAATAATTTACTTTTCCGGTTGAGACAGCAATTATAATGGAAGGAGAGCACAATATAAGATTTTTGATCGGTTAGCGACAAGAAATGAACGTGAGAAATATATTTTTATGAAAATGTTAACTACATATTCAGTCAAGACAGATATTTTTGATTAATTGCTCTCCCCTGTTCCTTGTTCTTCGATGTTTTCACATTCTGTTTGAAACAATTTGCCCAGCGTTCAGCTGGACGGATTTATTCCAGACGAAGGAAATACGGTGAGTGATTTTCTTCTTAGAATATCTGCGGCAGAAGGCCATGGGAGAGGTAGCTTTTTCAAGTTATAAACAGCGACACGATGCATGGCTTCTCGTCGCTCACACATATAAGCATTTACGCAAGTGTATCGGGAACGCGGAAATGTGGAATCACATTTCAGACGAAGAACGTACACGGCTAGAACGCATTCAACGAATGTGCTTGAAAAAGATTACCTCTTTTCCGCAGACCACTCGAACAGACGCAATCATCTGCTAAACTGGACAACGCCCAATCCAAGCGGACATAGATTATCGATGCCTCCTCCTGTTTGGCCAACTGCTCAACTGTTCGCAAAAGTGTTTGTTTTAAAATACACCATCTACTTCAGGCTGTATTCTGCAGCTCTTTTTGGCACTCTGTCGACAGCTTTCAAACAAACTCGCTCAATCTGCTAAAAAATTACGACCTGACAGAAATTTTGGTCGATTTTCTGAAGTCGGGCGAGTTTTGGCCCCAGGCACTTTGGAATGCAACGAAAAAGAAAATATGAATCTGCACGTGAACGATGCATGGAAGGTCCGTATAGCGTCTGATCGTGCTCTAAAGTTATAAGAGGCGTAAAGTCCGTGCTGGTGGGTACTCAATTTTTTCTCAAACAGGGAAGGCGTGACCCAAGCATATTTTTAGCGGAAACTACAATCGTGGCACTATTTCTGTGCAGATTTTGTAATCGACAAGTGGAATCAATTGGTAAAAGCAAGCACGTTTCCCTAAAATGTCCCTCCGAGACTCCCTCTCAGTTACGTAATCATCTCTGGGACGATATCATCAATAAATTTCCTTTACGGGTATACATTTACCTAGACCAAGCCACCGATAAACATAAACTTTGCCCGATCCTCCGGTGAGATGATCCTGATTTAATTAACAAATTTTCCCAACCGCACAACTGGCGTGGCTTTCTCTTCGTCTGTTGTGAATATTTTTTTCTATGACTTGAGAAGCTAGAACGTTTATTCAAAAACACATTCATTCAATGCAGCTAATAATCCGGTACTTTAATACACAGCCTATAGCTTATATCCCGAGATCATTCCATATGATATGCACTTTGTTCCCTTATATATACTTTGTTCCGTATATATATACACCTAAAACGCATTCGCTAAACAAAGACCCAAATTGGACACTTTAATGTTGGTATGTGTAATACTGATAGATTTTCTTAATGACAGGTTATCTATGAATTAGTTGTTTCTAATCAGCTTGTCACAACAAAATTAAGTCTTCCTTTTGTTACTTTTAATAAATGAAAACAACAGACTGGTCTGAGTCATTTTCTGCTAATAATTTACTTTTCCATTTGGGACAGTCATTATAATAGAAGGAGAGCACGATATAAGATTCTTGATCGGTTAGCTACAAGGAATGAATGAACGTGAGTAGTATGTAATGTAGTTTTGAGCCATCATTGGCAGGATCTCATTGCAGGATCTGATGTGACGTCATAGTCACGTAACCCAGTGGCGCCATGTTGTGTTGCCATGGTAACCCACATGAGCGGCCATCTTGTGACGTCATCCCCATAGTGATACATGGTGTTAGTGCACATGCGCAGCGCGTGTTGTTAGGGTGATATGTGTTTCCGTCGTCCATTTTGTATACTGGAGGCCGCCATCTTGGTTTCTATGGTAGCACGTGGTTGCTATGTTACCCAATTTTTCTGCAATGGGACGGGGTATGTTTCGAGGGTATGTTCGATTGAATCGGAGTGAATCTAATTACCACAAACAACCCGACAATCCCTCCAAATCACCAAAATCCACCCCAAATCACCGAAAATGACTTTATTTACTACGGATTTCCCATGTTATTGGGTTTATTGACTTAGCACGTAGCTCGATAGAACTAAGGGGGTGCAAGGGGGTGCATTCGATCGAACAGGAATGATGTTCTGGCTTAGAATTCTCCCAGAATATCTTTTTGGATCCTTATCCCATGACGTTTTTCCCATTAAAAGACGTTCCTTTGGTCATTACCCAAAATTATCTGCTTCTATCTATATATGCAATAGTTTTCGTCTACCTGGCCCTGTTCCTTTTTCTAGAGTATACTCCAGTAGCGTAAAAGAGCCTATTAGCTGGAACAGTTTTGGTTATTATTACTATATTTAGCTATTCTGGTCAATTCTTGTTAGTTCTGACCCTATTCCAAGTACTCTTGTTGTTTCATTTATCTAGATCATTTATATAAATTATAACTAACCAATCAGATTGCTCGATTTCCCATAACCTGTACTTAATCGTACAGAGTTATCTCCCCTTGTTACAACGAAGTTGTATCCGATTCTCATCGCCTCTATATCCAATGACAATATCCCCGGGCACCCCAATTTCGGCAGCCCTTTTTTGAAAAACATATGACCTTCGTCAACCCTTTTTTGTCATATGTGCTTATGTGAAAAAACACAATGTGACACAATGTGCCCTAGCACATAGGCACATACGGGTATTTGAGGATACCTATGGCCTGGTATTGTATTATTTGAGGATACCTACTAGAGAATCCCAATTTTGTCATATGTGCTTATGTGAAAAAGGCACAATGTGACACAATGTGCTCTAGCACATAGGCACATACGGGTATTTGGGGATACATATGGCCTGGTATTGTATTATTTGAGGATACCTTCTGGATAATCCCTTTTTTGTCATATGTGCTTATGTGCGTTATGTGCCGATATGTGCTTATGTGAAAAGGCACAATGTGACACAATGTGCCCTAGCACATAGGCAACCAAAAAGGATTCCATAGCCACAGGTGTTTTCCAAAAGGGATTCTTAAAAAGGGATTCCATAAAATGGGATTCCTATCCGACGCCGTAAAATGGGATTCCGTGTTTTAACAGCGACATTCGAGGGTATTCCCCTTCCCTGTTGGAAGAATTTAGTTCAATGGGTTATAGTTAAAAAATTCATTCATATCACCTTTGTTATATTTTCATTAAGGCTGTAAACTTAGTTCAGTTCAAATGGGAGTGTTAATACCTTCATTTAGGTTATAGTTCAGAAATAATGTTCTTTCAAACAGTGCAAAAGGGTTTTAATTACATAATGTTCATTCAAATAGTTCAAACGGTTAACATTGGGTTATATTTAGGGGTTATATTTCATTCAAACAGTTCAAGAGGGTTAATACTGTGTTACATATGGGGTTGTAGTTCATTTCAAACACTTCAAAGGGTTAACATTGGGTTATATTTGGGTTCATTGAGTTGAAAACTTTATTGAATTTATTGGGCATTAAGATCTTAGTTGTGTTGGATCTTCATTCACTTCATTCGAATAGTTGTCTTGTATCTGTTCATAATTCAGTTCTGTTCAGTTCGACCTTCGTTCAGTTTGTTCTGTTCACTTCGATCTTGGTTGTGTTGGATCTTCGTTTACTTTTTATGATCAATTCACTTCGATAACTTCATTGGATCGGTTCTCTTCTATCTGTTCTGTTCACGTCGATCTTGGTTGTGTTGGATCTTCTGTTGGATCTGTGCCTTTATTGTTTTGTAGTGGTTGGTTGTCTCTGTTCAGGGTCTTGTAGTAATAATTGGGTGTTATCAATCCCTTTCCATACCCTCGAATGTTGATGTTAAAACACGGAATCCCATTTTACCGCGTCGGATAGGAATCCCATTTTACGGAATCCTTTTTTAAGAATCCCTTTCGGAAAACACCTGTGGCTATGGAATCCCTTTTTGGTCATATGTGTCTATGTGCTAGGGCACATTGTGTCACATTGTGCCTTTTCACATATGCACATATCGGCACATAAAGCATGTGCTTATGTGCTAGGGCACATTGTGTCACATTGTGCTTTTTCACATAAGCACAAATGACAGAAAAGTGATTATCCAGAAGGTATCCTCAAATAATACAATACCAGGCAATAGGTCTCCTCAAATACCCGTATGTGTCTATGTGCTAGGGCACATTATGTCAGATTGTGCCTTTTCACATAAGCACATATGAAAAAAGGGATTCTCTAGTAGGTATCCTCAAATAATACAATACCAGGCTATAGGTATCCTCAAATACCCGTATGTGCCTATGTGCTAGGGCACATTGTGTCACATTGTGTCTTTTCACATAAGCACATATGACAAAAAAGGGATGCCAAAGGTCATATGTTTTTCAAAAAAAGGGCTGCCGAAATTGGGGTGGCCGGGGATATTGTCATTGGATATAGAGGCAATGAGAATCGGATACAACTTCATTGTAACAAGGGGAGATAACTCTGTACGATTAAGTACAGGTTATGGAAGATCAAGCAATCTGATTGGTTAGTTATAATTTATATAAATGATCTAGATAAATGAAACAACAAGAGTACTTGGAATAGGGTCAGAACTAACAAGAATAGATCAGAATAGCTAAATATGGTAATAATAAGCAAAACTGTTCCAACCAATAGGCTCTTCTACGCTACTGGAGTATACTCTAGAACAAAGGAACAGGGTCAGGTAGACGAAGACTATTGCATATATAGATAGAAGCAGAGAATTCTGGGTAATGACCAAGGGAACGTGTCTTTTAATGGGAAAAACGTCATGGGATAGAGATCCAAAAAGAGATTCTTGGAGAATTCTATACCAGAACATTACTCCTGTTCAATCGAATGCTCCCCCTTGTAACCCCTTAGTACTATAGCAATACGTGCGAAGTCAATAAAACCAATAACATGGGAAATCCGTAGTAAATAAAGTCAATTTCGGTGATTTGGGGTGGATTTTGGTGATTTGGATGGATTGTCGGATTGTTTGTGGTGATTAGATTTATTCCGATTCAATCGAACATACCCTCGGAACATACCCCGTCCCATTGCAGAAAAGTTGGGTAACATAGCAACCACGTACTACTATAGAAACCAAGATGGCGGCCTCCAGTATACAAAATGGACGACGGAAACACGTATCACCCTAACAACACGCGCTGCGCATGTGCACTAACACCACATATCACTATGGGGATGACGTCACAAGATGGCTGCTCACGCGGGTTACCATGACAACACAACATGGCGCCACTGGGTCACGTGACTATGACGTCACATGAGATCTTGAAATGAGATTCTGCCAATGATGGCTCAAAACCACATTACATACTACTAACGTGAGAAATATATTTTTATGAAAATGCTAATCATGTATTCAGCCAAGACAGATATTTTCAAATGATTGTTCTCCCCTGTTCCTAGTTCTTTGAATGTTTTTAAATTCTTTTTGAAACTATTTTCCAGCATTCAGCTGGAACGCATTTATTCCGGTCGAAGGATATACGGATGTTTCAAAACAGAAGTATAAAAACGTATTTATTTCACCCCCCGAACGCACAGAAAAATATGATTTTATTTGCGTCCCTCAGATCTGAGGTGATACATAGTGAAGTAAACGGCAGATTAATTAATTATTATGCCTCAAAGTCAGTTTGTCCAATCAGAACGTTTGAATACCATCTAAGGGTTCCGCCGTATCAGGTAACTCATTTGATATTATTTGATATCAGGTTTGTAGCAGCCATTACTATTTTTGATCAAATTGAAGCATTTCCACTCGCTTCGCATTTTCAAAATTTGAATTAAAACAAAATGAGAGAATTTAAGTACCAAAAATATTTTCAAGGTTCTGTATTTATTCATTTAAAACATTAAATATTTAAAAAGCGGACAGAAAATATTATTTGTAGTGGCAAAAGTTCTTTGTTATTTTTACAATATTGATTTTGACGCTGAAGCGAACATTTTCTTTACAGTGATTTAAAAGTGATTTTTTGAATGTTTAAAAATGCTTTGTTACCCCTTTTCAGGTGGTAATGACAGTAAATGTATGTAAGGGCAATTCAGATATACTTGCAGCAATATGTTTTATTTTGGAAACAAATATTGCATTTTGAATAGTGACGACTGTTAATCACTACAATGGATACGCACTGGTGCCAGTTACTGTTGATGATTCTGCAGGGTGCTGTCAATAGCTGTTCGCCTCACCTGATATAAACTATCATTGCTTTGTATGGAAATGTATCAGCCCGCTACACACCATGTAACTTATAATATGTTCCCGAAAACTACTCTTTATCTTTTTTTCCGGAGACACAAATGAAGGATACCTACTGTTTTTGAGTTGGTACCGAGAATCTCTGCAAGGAAATATAAGTTTTCAAGGGCAGCTAAAAGCCGTAAGAGAAACTTAAAATTCATGCAGTCACAAAAGAGAAAAATAAATTTTCAAGGTACCGTATTTATTCATTTAAAACATTAAATATTTAAAAAATGGACAGAAAATATTATTTGTAGTCCCAAAAGTTATTTGTTGTTTTTACGACTCTAGCCTATACCGACCAAACTCCAAAGTCTATCGAATTTTTTATGATGAAGGGAACATTTTCGTTACAGTTTACTCAACAGACTGAAAGTTGTTTTTTGAACATTTAAAGGTGCTGTTTTAACCCTTTTCAGGTGATAATGACAGTAAATGTATGTAAGGGTATTCAGATATGCTTGTAGCGATGAGTACTATTTTGTAAACACATTGTCCTCTAAATTCCTATGTGTTGTGTGTGCCTTCTGGCACATAGAACACATTGGAACTCAGGGGACGAAATATCGCACTTCGAACAGCGAAGATCATTTACCGTCGCCATGGATACATACCGGTGCAGGTTACTGTTGATTGTTCTGAGCGGTGCTGTCAATTGCAGTAGCAGAAATAAAATTGAATGAAAAGAAATAACTGATGGAATGATCACCCAATGCCCCTCCGACGTGACACCCAGTATGTTTTGGGGTGAAGGGCTCCCGAACGGGCCATCCGACCATCCGTCTACTCCCGAAGTTGGGGCCAAAGCAGTGTGTTGGACATGATCTGAAAAATGGAGACCAGGACCAAAGCTGTGTTTACGACCTGATCTCCATCTTGGAGATTGCCCTAACCGGGGACACTAGTCCTCAACTGCCAGGATTCCTTCCTCCGGGGCCTTCGGAACGCACCTCACGAGAAAACAAAGTGCCTGCAAGATGTTATTAGCAGGATTGACCATTTTGGTCCGGGGCTGCGTATTTGTATATTCCGCAGCAAACCAGTTCAATTGAGCAAACCTGCTAATTATAAATCAGCAGCCCTGCCTAATGCAGCAGGCCGTCCTCTATCTGCCACCTGAGGACCCGCCTAGTAGGGAATGGTCAAGCCCCCTTAGGGTAGGGACCATACCCCATTATAACAGTAATCTGTTCCAGATGCAATGGATCATAAGGCAAACGATCCACGGGTAAATCTCACAATAAAATGCTACGTATAGAAAATTACGAATCAACACAGAAAACAATTCCAATAATTCAGTAATAGTCAATTCTCGAATATTTAGTCGTGAGGCGGGTTGTAAATGTGAACTAACATACTGGCTGAGTTAATTACGACCTTTGGGGGGATTGCCGTTGGCTCAGTTGGTATGGTGACATAGCATCTATGGCTATGCGACTGGGAGTATCAGACCCGGGATCGACTCACGCAGGGCCACCTTCCGAAAAACTTTACACTTTCCAATCCAGTTTGCTGTGCCCGGACTAGGCCTGGTGGAATTCCGGCGTGACATAAGCGATATAAAATTAAATACAAGCAGTTGCATCTTCACAGATCTTCCATTAATTGAGATTCCTGTGTTTAAAAGCTGGGACCATAGACAATTATAACTGTAATCTGTTCCAGTTGCATCTGATGCTAAGGCAAACGATCCACGGGTAAATTTCACAATAAAATACAGGCTACTTGTGGATAATTACGAATTAATACTGAAAACAACTCCAACAATTCAGTAATTACCAATTCTCGAATATCGGTCTCGGGTCGAGTTGAAAATGTGAACTACAGTTAAAACTAGAAGTCCTGTCACGAATAGTGCGCTTATCTAGGCTTAATTGCGCGTTGGAATTGCGCGCAATTGCCATATCGAATGGCATCCAAATCACGTCTGATTCTCTTGGTTACTCATAGCAAACACATGCAATGTATCTGCCACTGGACCTCCGGGTTACCCGGAGGTCCATTGGCTGAAACATTGCTTGTGCACATGCCATATGTACAGAATTTGATAGCTTTACTTGGGCCATAACGCGTACATTAACGCGCATATTAACGTGCTTTTTGTACGCATTTCATGACAGGACTTCTAGTTTCAACTGTAACATACTGGATGAGTTAATTACAACATGTGTGTGTGTGTGGGGGGGGGGGGGGGTGCCGTTGGCTCAATTGGTATGGTGGCAGAGCATTTATGGCTAGGCGATTGGGTCATCAGAACTACATTTTTCAATCCAGTGGCGCGGTGCCAGAACGAAGCCTGTTGGGATTCCTGCTTGACGAAGGCGATATATATATATGTGTTTAGTATGTGTAGATACAACTGAAACTGATAGAATTAATTACCAATTACCAGTTGGACTCGAGGATGTTGTGTTTCTCAACATTGTCCATGTTATGTTGGATACACCATCACTTAAAATGTGTGACAAGGACAGGAAATTTCCTTCAGAAAAGAGCGCTGCAATATGTTGCCGCTTTCAACTTCTGATGTACTAAGGTATTCGGGGTCGTTAATTTCTGTCAGATTGCTCCAGCCTGTGTCATCATTTCTATTGGCTGTACTTCAAGAGAAAGCACTACACGCCCATATGAGAATATCATTAACTGGTCGCAGCTTGTAAATTAAAAACGTACTCGGGACAACTCAACAGCCATTCCATCACATAAGACATCCAAAAGCCTAACACTGAAGTTGGAACACAGTACCGAACTAACCGCGTAAGGCACAAATACTCCACCTCCTCCTTCCAGACAAGATGACTGCATGTAAAAACTGCAGATATGTTTGTACGATATGTGATCAGATCCCGACTGTCCACCTGGACGCTCGACGGCGCTGTGTGTTAAGGTGTACTGCACGTCGATGGTACACTTGTCTACAACCAATGCTAGCCCTCCCTGTGGGAAGTTAGTACGTTGGGGAGTCTGACAGTTACTCGACTCTGCTAGTTGGCCCTCTCTAGGTACGCCAGCCTCCTCCACCCGTAAAGCTGTCGGACACGAGATGACTCTGACTGTAGAAAGTGTGGTTAAACCCCAATAAATAAAGTTCCTCTGCAATTTTGAAATTGAAAAGCCTTACGAGCCAACGGAATCTCAACGTTTTCCTGAAATGGGGACGTGGAAACCGTTTCTAATTCCTAGTTCCTTATTCAACATTACGAATGTCGACTAAGGAACTGAGAATAAGTAATGGCTGTCACGTCCATCTCTGAAATTTTGAACAAATGTCCCGTTGTCGTTAGCTCTGTTGCCATGGTGATTGCTCATGTGCAGGTACTGTGGCTCTGTATACTAAGACGCACTGCACGTCGATGGTGCATGTGCCTTCAGCCGACCCTAACCATGTTTGTGTGGAGTTATTTAGCTTAAAAGTCTGCCAGTTGCTTGCCGCTGCTCTTTATCGGTGATCCGTCTTCCTCCACTCGTAAAATTGACCAGCACAATGTGACTGTGGCTGTTAAAACTGCCGTTAATCCCAATTAAAAAGCAAGCAAGCAAACAAACAAACAAACAAGTAAGCGTTTTTTCCTGGAGTCGGACTTGATTTCGTAATATTTATTTATGAAATCTCTACCTTTGATGTGACGTCACGACGTGAGTATGATCTGATCAACAGGAATACCATTTTATGATCACTGTTGTTCATTCAGCCCTATAGGCCCAATAGTATTGTATGATTCAATGTATTAATCTATGATCGTTACCGTCCACACGGTTAAGTTCAACTCCTTTATCCAGATAGTATTACTACGTCAGACCACTGACGTCAAATGGAAGAGTTCATATTCATTATTTGGGGTTACATCTGTTAATATTGTCAACCTACAACCTTGGGGCAGTGCACTGTACGTAGAAAATATTAATGTTGCACTACACAAAGACTCTGTGCTACAATTAACCTTATGAATATATCATGATATGAACTCTCAGACCACAGTCAAATTCTATAAGGCATCCTACGATGCTAATGGTTATTTTTGTATCCACTTTTCGTGGGGTTTGCGCTCGGATTCCATTTGATTTAATGTGATGTCCCTTTCCTCACAAACTATAAGGGTATTATTTGGTGCTCCAGGTATTGATATTCTGAGCAATATGTATTTAATTCACCTTAGAAATAACAAGATATTAACAGAATTTGAGGAACTATGTGGCTTAATTATAAAACTAAAACTGTGATGAGTCTTCATTTATAATTACTCAGTAAACAAACAAATCTAGTAATATTGGTAAATGCATTAAAAATTCTATCAAATATCTCGATTGAGAAACATTTCTTACATTGATTCAAAGAAAATGAATGTTGATGGTCTGTAGTAGATTTTATCATCTGGAATATTTCAGTTGATCGGAAAGGCGAACCATTTTTATGAGCACAGTTCTTCTTTCAGCCCTATAGGTCCAATAGGGTTCGCCTTTCCGACCAGTTGACATAGTTCAGAAGTGTAAATCTGGATATGGGAAACGGACTATTTAAGGGATAGACTGATTCCAGGCAATAACGTTTGACAGTTGCCTTGGGATATTGGACTGAACAGTCAGTCTATAGTGTTCAAGCATCAAACACTTTACATACATCTGATTGTAATTTTTACATTTTCAGTTGACCTTTACGTAAAATAAGCAGCCAAAAAATATCGGTTATGATACCTCATAAAATCCGTTGTATTGGAAATTTATAAGCTGTTATTTTAAGCAGAAAATAAAATCGTTCAATTATTCAGCAATTGTTTTCACGTCCGACATTGGATTTAACAAATCTGCTGTTTTTGTTTCTTAAAATATCAAATCAAATATGTTCGAACTCAAATGATATCACATTTTTTGTAAGTTTTTGAGTGCACTAAATACGTTTTTATAATTCTGTGTTGAAATATACTCTATCCTTCGATTGAAATAAATTCTTTTCAGATGACCTCTGGGAAAATTGTTTCAAAAAGAATGTGAAAACATCGAAAGAACAAGGACAGGGGAGAGCAATCATTCGAAAATATCTGTCTTGGCTGAATATATGGTTAACATTTTCGTAAAAATATATTTCTCGTGTTCATTCCTTGTATCTTACCGATCAAGAATCTTATATTGTGGTCTCCTTCAATTATAATGGCCGTCCCAACCGGAAAAAGTAGTTTATCAGAAGAAATTGACTCGGAGCTGTCTGTTATTTTCGTTTATTAAAAGTAACAGCAGATAAACTTGGCTTCTTGTGTGAAGCTAATTAAAGGCAATCATTTCACAGATTAAGAATATCTATCAGTATTACATCTACCGACATTAATGTGTCCACTTTGGATATGTGTTTAGCGAATGAGATTTTACAGTAATTTGCTCGTTTTTATTCTTCCGAGAAAAAAAAGCAAATTCTACCTCCTAGACTTTAATATTAACCCTTTACCCAACGCAGACGATATCAAAATTTATTATTTTAAATATATTTTTTTTTAATTTTTCAAAAAATTTCAACAAAACCATATCATGTGACCCCTCGTTGCAACGAGCTCAATGAGCTCGTTCCAACGAGGGGTCACATGATATGGTTTTGTTGAAATTTTTTTAAATATAATTTTTTCAGCTGCAGAATTTTCATATTACGCGAGCGGATGTGGGCGATTCGTTAGGTAAAAGGTTAATGAAGCGAACACTGTCTGCTGTATTATATGCCACGACACGAGCGCTGTCGATATCATGAACAGAAAAAATTACAGAACATCAAAAAGATGGGAAAATGCTGTTTTTTCAAATTTTAAATGGGTTTCAACAGAAAATAATAGTAAATCGTTCAAACTGATGGCGATAAAATGTTGAAAGTCAGATTCTATATTTTTATGCTACTCTACAGGGAAATTCTTTGAAATGATGCGCACATCGATGATACACATTCGCTAACACCTCGAAATTTCGAATTTTAAATGAAATTCCCATACCCTTAGTGTTAGATTTACTGACAGCTTTTTAATATTTGGGGGAGGAAAATTTCCCGTAGGTATTTTCCAATGATGAAAATTGTCAGCCATGTCTGGATTCCCACGGATACGTTGAGCAGTAAGAGATCATACGAAACATGTTTTCCACAGTTACCAAACACTGCTCTGGTATATGGGGCTTCCATATTACAGCTGAGAGGTTTTGATTTGTTTCGATTCTGTTTTAGAAAAAAACTTGGTTTCTGTTCAGTTTTATATGTGTTAAGAACAAAGGATAAATACCACTCCAGGCTCCTTAACTTGGAAAAAATCTCCAATGGTTTGTAGGATACCACTCACCACGTAAGTCCTGCCTGTATCTTTATTGGGTTCAGTCTAACCTCCCTTTGATCATTATCAAGTGTTCTATGGGATTATTTGCTAAGCCTATTAAATAAAAAAGAAAATAAATCAATTAAGGTAACCAGTGATCTAATCTAATCAATGTTGTGTTCTCATCCGGTTCAGTTTTCCAGTTTGCCAAAAACTGTTAAATCCACGAACTGTTCTGCCGGTTTTCGCCGGATCTTTCCGGTTTGCTGTTTGCAGGAAAACCCGGCATCGAATCGGAAAACCAAAAACCGCCTGGCTCTATTCACCCATAGGGAACATTTTCAACATGGTAGACAATACATAAAGGTCAAACAGAAGCAGAAGTGGTCAGTCTGTGGGTGGCCAACACAATAATCACCTAACTAGACAGAGGGGGGGGGGTTAGCTAATAAAAGGCAGTGGCGTAGCGGAAAATGTTGTGCCCCCCCCCCCTCCCACCGCGAGATAGATACGGGGGCCCTTTCATAATGGTGGTTGTCATTAAAACGGGAGCAAATTTAGTGTTGTTACCGTGCACAGCATACAGGATTCCACGTAGTACATACGCCATAAATTAAATGAAGGTATAGCCTATAGGATCGATTCTAAAAGTACGACTCTGTAGATATTTTCATAACATGTTTTAAGTTTCACCTCCACCGTCCAACGATACGCACATACACGCCCAAAATGTGTGACATGAGAGGCACCATGCATGTATATTGTTCATTTCTCACCCCTATCAGTTACAATGATGTAGCGTCCACTTAACCCTTTACCTAACCTGAAAAGCAGACGACACTTGCAAAAATAATTCTTGAATAACTAATTTTTTTTCATTTTTTGTCTCAAAAACATAGGTTATGACCCCTCGTTGGAACGAGCTCGACGAGCTCGTTCCAACGAGGGGTCATAACCTATGTTTTTGCGACAAAAAATGAAAAAAAAATAATGAAAATTAATTGGCGATTTTTGAGAATAGCGCTGGGCGGTTTTGGTCGTTACGTTAGGTAAAGGGTTAAAAGAATAATACATAGACTACAAAGAGTACGTCGTGTGGAAGTGAGAGTTTGAAATCATGTGTATTTGGTACACAGTCTCGCTCTCTCTCCCTTTCCCTCTTTCTTCCATCGTTGGGACGTCCTTCAAGATGGGGTCCCCCTTCTAGCCGCCCCCCAGAATGCGGGCCATCCCCTACCCCACTGATAAAAGGGTTAGCAAGCACCATTTTGTATAAATACAGTCATATTCATTGTGAAAATAAGTATCTTGTCCATATAATTCACAGATAATGGCTGTTTGTTGCTACCCAATAAATTGTAAAAAAAAATAGTTATGTATGTCAACAATATCAGAGTACCTAAATTGATTAATGACGTTACAATTATACAAAAATGTCTCCGTTCGCAATGGGCATCTACATTTCGACCCGAGGTGACCCCGGCTGTCGAAAGTGTCGTTAAACCCATGTAAATATAAATAAGTTGGGCATCTACGTCTTTTGACCAAAATAAAGTCACATCCACCAGTATCAATCAATAGTTATTATCATGGGTAGTGGCAGTTGTGTTGGTATGAAGGAGGGGATGATATCATTTTTTTTTAAGAACATGAACTATTCTAAGTTTTCCAACAACTGAAGCGTTTAGCTATATTTCAGGGGCAGATTTCTACATTAGCGTGATGGAGTCCTTTTCAACCAAGCATACATTTACAAGAAATAATAAATCACCGCCAAAGGTTGGGCATATTTAGGCGGGAAAATCCACGCGCTACGTTAACATAATTTGTGGAACTATATGCCGCGTAATCATAAAACTACGGCTGTGGTGAGTATTCGTTTCTGATTGTAATCTTGTCAAAATGGTCGCCAATTCAGATGTTGACTGAGCAACATTTTTAGCTTTGATTCAGAGAAAATGAATCTTGAAAAATGCTTCAGATTCAATCGTCCGGAAGATAGCAATTGATCGATAAAATGAACCTTAGTTTCGCTTTTCTGACCTAGTGAAGTATTCCAGACAAGAGAATCTAAATTCATATGCGATAGCCTGACCTGTTTCAGGGCAAGACTGGTTCCACGCCAGAACAGCGTCAAATTTCTTCCCGAATTAGACTGGTGGTCTGATAGATTGGGAAATGTGTTGTGTATAAACTCTTTATCCAAAGCGAACAGAAGACTTGACTTGCAAAAACGTGTCTTGAATAACTAAAATTCTGCTACAAGCCTACGTCTTTCATATTTCACTTTGGTAAATTTACGAATATGTTATTTTTGGCCATAATCTTGCAATCTGGGCTCACTGTGGGATCGCTAATTTCTTTAAAAAGATTCAAGTTTGCTTACATCGTGTTTCATGGATCGTATTTGGGCTCAAGTATTTAAAATTTTCTCCAAAATGAGGAGTTGGTTGTAAAAACTATTCTCAAGTCCAGGTGAACAGAATGTTTAGATACTTCGTATGAAACAACATGTTGCACTGTCGAAAAGCTCATCGAAGTGAGCGTGCAGTAAAATGTTTTATTTTAATTGTTCACGGCTACGAGCTTGTATTTAATGGGGTGAAAATACCAAACATTTATTCAGCTCATAACACAGTTAAATGTGGAGTTAATGATATGAGTACCTGAATTTCTATACACAGTATGGTAACACCTGTAGTATGTCACTGGCACTAAATTGATAATTTACTGATGTCAGTGAAGTCTAAAATTTAACCACTTAAACACTGCTTGATTAAAATTCCTCCAAATTGATATTCCGATACAGTACTAGAACAGATACACACACGCCTGATAATAAATGGCTTTTGTCCCTATATTCAAATATTCCGATAAATGTCGAGGCGAGCAAAAGCGGAATGCTTTCGTTTAAACCATATACTCCAGATGTTTCGCGTGCCCTTATACCTGGATGTTGCACGCTCTCGTATACCTTGGATGTTGGGTGCATCCTTTGCCATAACTATTTGTCCAAGGCATTCTGACCAATCAAAAGACCGAATTTATCGGGATATAGGGACAACACTTTATAGCTGAAAATAACATTGAAAACAAACTTCATATTGTAAATTGAAATTTTCTGATCTCACCATTCATTGACAGTGGAAATGGACAACGGCTTAAAATTGCCATATCAAAATATAGCAGAAAAATTGTTATACGATCTCCTGAATGCATCCATCCAAAGCACTCTGGCTAAAGTGCCTGTCTGCGACAATGAGACCCAAACAATATACAAATCCCTAAAGGGGAAGCTGAACAGAAACAATTAGGCGAAAATGGTCGTGTGCAATATTTTCTAGATTACATAATGGTTAACTCTTATGGGCTAGAAATATAAAAAAAAAACATATTAGGTAATATTTCTCTTTCAATGCAACTGTTGTATGTAAATGTTTTTTTTATGTTTATACCTTAGTCATGCTACTTGCAAAATAAAGTTAATTCGGGTCACATTCCTGTGGCATACATGTATGTGAACGTTCTTTGGGGTGATACGTTTTTAATATATTGGTACTTGTAGTGAGTTAAACACCTTTCGCAGAAAAAAGTATTGACTGAAATGACTATCTGTACTTCCTTGATAAAAACTGATCAACTCATCAGCATGAACGGTTTTGTTTACATGAGCTCCATTAACATATTTTGAAAACTTTTGAAGTTGATTCTCTTTGTAGCACAATATTTCTAATTTACAAGCCTCAGCTCATAAACATCACAAAGAGACAGACCATGATGTTGCTATTGTCAAAGGTTGGAAACCACTACGACGGGAATGAGTGCCTAGAATTCTTTGAAATGAGCTTATTGAATATTTAAATTACTGAAGACAAAACTGTAGCTCACAGAAAATATTATTTACTGTGTAGAATGAAAATGACCTAAGAATACATCACAAAACAAGAATTAATAACCATTTTTGCCCAGTGTGCCATTTGGCGATATTCCTCATATTGTTTCTGTGTTACCTTTTCTGATTCCGAATGCTCGTTTGAGATCAAATATAAAACATAAATTTTGATACTTCCTGAAGGGTACCTAATGTTCCTGTTATTTCCTTTCTTTATGGGTACTGGCGAATCGAAAATGGCGAAGAACGGACATTGGTTGAAAATGATATGAAAATCCTTAATAGAAACTGTACTGTCATAAGAAATTTGATCTTTGATCAAAAACATTCCTGGCTTTGTTTTCTGTCGTGACAAATTATCACCACAGACATTGGTTACAGTTTTCTTTTTTATCAGTGAAGCAAAACGTGTCTATCGCAGTAACAAGCATTGGTGCACTTAACTGAGAGGAATTCTCAAAACTCCAAAAATAGTCGCGTTTTTACCTAATTATTCTAAGCTAAAGAGATGATTGCTGGAACGTCAGCGACAAACGTCTCCACACAAACTGACCCCCACTAAGATAATGTCAAATCAATTAAGGTGTTAACTCCTCCCAAACCATGACGTTTAATGACGTAGCGTAACAACTTTCACTTCATCACACGTCATGGCGTTTACCTTGCACCAAAACGTATATAGAGGATATGGAATGAGTGTTTTTCTCATATAATATTTATGAAACGAGTCTAAGAATTTTCTGTTTTGGCGAGCCTCTGGCGAGCTCAAACGGAAAATTCGGACGAGTTTCATAAATATTATATGAGAAAAACACTCATTTCATATTCTATTTATCATATGGCAAACACACGCACCACTTAGTAGGAAATTTTAACCCATCACCTAACTGGAGTTGCAGACGGCACTTGAAAAAAAACATCCCTGTATAGCTAATAATTTTCATTTTTTGCTTCCAAAACATAGGTTATGACACCTCATTGGAACGAGCTCGTCGAGCTGGTTCCAATGAGGGGTCATAACCTATGTTTTGGAAGCAAAAAGTGAAAATATAAAAAAAATGAATGGCGTTTTTCTTGCAGGTAAAAGATTAATGCAATATAACCCACCCTAAATAGGACTGATAACGTTAATCTCCCCCCCCCCCCTACTGAAATTATGCAAATGTCACCCAGTTGTATTTTGTTTAGCCAATCAAATTGTCCAGTTTTGAAATTGGCCAAGGAAAGCTCCTACCTCTAATTATGCAAATTATGAAAATGTGGCCCAGTTTTATTTTGTTCAGCCTTTCAAATTGTCAAATTGTCTAGTTTTGAAATTGACCAATGAAATTGACGGAAGGCTTTATTTATCACTGATTAATATGAAAACAAAATACCCAATGTTTTAAAGTGAACAAAACGGACGAGTCATATGATAAAATAGTTTATCAACTTTCCAATATGTTTGTGGTCAATGATAACGGAAATATAATGGAAATATTCAATTTTCATTGTCAAGAAAAATGTTCACATCCTCAACATATTCATTTTTTGTAATCATCGAAGTATATTCTTTAAAAAAGCATTTTATCGATTTCGGTATTTTTAAGGGGGTTTTAAAAAATAATAAAAATTAATTGGCGATTTTGGTGAATAGCGCTGGCCGGTTTTGGCCGTTACGTTAGGTAAAGGGTTAAGATTGTGAGGCTTGGGGCATTGCGAAAGTGACGATTGAGCGTTTATTTACTAGACATGGACGGCATTGGACATTTGAGTTCGGTATCGGTTTCGGTGTTTTTAGGGGGGTATACCTCGGTATCGGTTCGGAATTCGGTATCTGACTTGAATGAGATTTGCTGATAGTACAAGAACGCTGTAAATGATACAGTCAGTGAGCTAAATAGTAGCATGCTTTTACGACCACAAATCATATCTACAGTAATTATGTGACATGTTCTAAACGTATCTTAATGTTTAAAGACCTACTTCGGCTTTTACGATCTCAGAGCATGTACCCAGGTCATGCCATCTTTAGGAGGTCCAGCTGACAATTATCAAAACACCCGGGCAGTGATTTCTAGTCAGGCATTGCCTACTTCAACATGCAGCTAAGACGTAACAAGAAATCCACTAAGATAGCGGTGGTGGAGAGTCCTTACTACAGTACGTGGAGAGTGGATTGTAACTAAATCACCCGCGGAGTGGAGTTATCAAACAAGCTATAACTTTCAAATTCTGTACATATTGATAAAAAACACAAGCAATATTTCAGCCAATGGACCTCCGGGTTTAACCCGGAGGTCCATTGGCTGAAACTTTGATTGTGCTGGTTATACTTTGCAACAGTTTTGCAATTATTGCCTATGTGGAATCTCCACTCTGCGAGTGATTTAGTAATAATACACTCTCCACGTACTGTAAATGTGACCAATGAGCGTTCCAGAAAGCCAATTGTATAGAGAGATCAGTATGTCGTATACGTATAGGGTTAATTATGAAATCAAATATTTAACAGATATTGTGTTCTTTCCTGAAAAGTGCACAAATTTGCCTGCTATTTAATTTCCTTTTTTTCACTGCGGACGTATTGTAAATTCTGAAACAAACCAAGCAAGAATATTTATTTCATTACTGTCTGGGAATGAAAAATGGTGGCTGATTTAGGACATAGAGAATTTGTTTTTATCTCATTATAACGAGATATTTTATCGTTATAACGAGAAAACACCTTGTTATAACGAGAAAAGGCTCTCGTTATAACGAGAAACAATCCCGTTATAACGACTTAGCATCTAGTTATAACGAGATAACATATCGTTATAACCAGAAAACATCTCGTTATAACGACTTAGCATCTCGTTATAATGAGATAATATCGTTATAACGACTTAGCATTTCGTTATAACAAGATATTATCGTTATAACGACTTAGCATCTCGTTATAACGACTTATGTCTTAAATCAGCCACCGTACCCGTGCTGCTGCACATCAGGGCCTCGTAAAATGATGAATTCGTTTTTTCTTCACATTCAGACTACGGCCTTCTTGGAACAAAGAAATTTATTTATCTGTCATTATTAACCTTCTAACTATAAATCTAGTTCCATAGGACAGTATACTTTTTCACTCTTTTGAGTGGTCCGGTTTGATGTGAAGCAGTACGGGTACGGTGGCTGTTTAGGACATAACTCATTGCAACGAGATGCTAAGTCGCTTTCACGAGATGTTTTCTCGTTATAATGAGATGTTATCTCCTTATAACGAGATGCTAAGTCGCTATAACGTAATATTTGCTCTTCCATAATGAGAACCGCTCCTCGTGATACCGAGATGGTTTCTCGTTATAACGAGACAGTATCTTGTTATAATGAGATAAAACAAATTCCATATGTCCTAAAACAGACACCGTGCCAGTGAGAATAGACCAGAGGTATTTTTTCTGTCGACAGCAAAACCCTAACATCCTCAAATACGTTGTCATTCAAATGCTGAATATTATGGAGCGCGGAAAGTGATACGCTTAACTCTTATTTTATTTCGCTTTAACAAAATAATATTTCGAAATAACAACACAATATTTCGTTTTAACGAAATGATATTTCAAAAAAAACGAAATTTTATTTCGTTTTATATTTCGTTTTAACGAAATAATTATTTCGTTTTAACGAAATAACATCCCCATGGCCCATACGCCTATGCATCTTATAATGCCGTTCTCTGCTTTCCATCACTACTTTTGTCGGCCATTCATAGTCTATCGGTATCGGGCCTGCAATCGGAAGGTTCTTTTAGGAGGGTGGAAGGGCAGGGGCGACAAGCCATGTAGTGGAGGGGTACCCCGGGACATTCCGCAACGTTTTTTGTTTGTACCAATAAACAATGCTTTGATACACGGAATAACACAAAAACTACACTGGGAATACACATATTGCGAAAAACGAAGATATCATAACGTTGATTGATTGGTGGGTGTTTTAAGTGGATAAGACTAAATGTGAAGTCATTAATTTTAATCAGACAAATTCATATTTTGCTAGAGTACGTAACCTTGTTACTTAGCTGAGTAAGTAGAATTTGCAATCAAGAAGTAGCGAGGCGGTGTAATCTGGCCCTGCTTACTGTTACAGATACTTATTTGGTGTAAAATTAAATTCAAGGAGTTGGGTCTCACAGATCTTTCATTAATTGAGATTCCTGTGTTCAAATGTTGGGACCATAGATCATTGTAACAGTAATCTGTTCCAGTTGCACTGAATGCTAAGGCAAACGATCAACGGGTAAATCTCACAATAAAATACAGACAACTTGTAGACAATTACGAATCAACTCAGAAAAAAATTCCAACAATTCAGTAATTATCATTTCTTGAAAATCGATCTTGGGACGGGTTGTAACTAATATACTGGCTAAGTTAATTGCTATCTCTTTTTTGATTGCCATTGGTTCAGTTGGTATGGTGGCAGAGCATTTATGGCTAGGCAATTGGGTGCCTCAGACCCGGGGTCGACTCACGTCCGGGTCTCCTTCCGAAAAACCTTAGAGTTTCTAATCCACTTTTGGTGTGCCAGGACTATGCCTGGTGGAAATCCTGCGTGACATAAAAAAATTAAATGCAAGCAGTTGCATCTTCACAGATTTTCCATTAATTGAGATCCTGTGTTTAAGAGCTGGGACCATAGACCATTATAACAGTAATGTGTTCCGGTTGCATTGGATGCTAAGGCAAACGATCCACAGGTAAATTTCACAATAAAATACAGGCAATGTGTAACTAATTACGAATCAACACAAAAAACAATTCCAACAATTTAGTAATTATCAGTTCTCGAATATCGGTCTCGGGGCGAGTTGAAAATGTGAATAACATACTGGATGAGTTAAATACAACATTTGTGTGTGTGTGTGGGGGGGGGGGGGGGGGGGGGGATTTCCGTTGGCTCAGTTGGTATGGTGGCAGAGCATTTATGGCTAGGCGATTGGGTTATCAGAGAACTGGGATCGACTCCCGTCAGAGCCACTTCCGAAAAACTTTACTTTTTTCAATCCAGTGGCGCGGTGCCAGAACGAAGCCTGTTTGAAACTCCTGCTTGACATAAGCGATATATATATAACTGAAACTGACGGAGTTAATTACCAATTACCAGTTGGCGTCGAGGATGTTGTGTTTCCCAACATTGTCCATGTTATGTTGGATACGCCATCACTTAAAGCGTGGGACAAGGACAGGAAGTTTCCTTCAGAAATTAGCGCTGCAATATGTTGCCGCTTTCAACTTCTGGTGTACTAAGATATTCGGGGTCCTGTCGGATTGCTCCAGTCTGTGTCATCATTTTCTGTTGGCTGTAATTCAATAGAAAGCACTACACGCCCATGTGAGAATATCATTAACGTTTTGGTCACAGCTTGTAAATTAAAAACGTACTCGGGACAACACAACAGCCATTCCATCACATAAGTTTAACTCTGAAGTTCGAACACATTACAGGACTACCCGCGTAAGGCACAAATACTCCACCCCCCGCCCCCCTTCGAGACAAGATGACTGCATGTAAGAACTGCAGATATGTTGGTACAGATCCCGACTGTCCACCTGGACGCTCGATGACGCTGTGTATTAAGGCGTACTGCACGTCGATGGTACACTTGTCTTCAACCAATGCTAGCCCTGTCTGTGTAAAGTTAGTAATTTGGGGAGTCTGACAGTTACTCGACGTTTCTCGTTGATTTTCTGCGGGTACTCCAGCCTCCCCCATCCGTAAAGCTGTCAGACACGAGGTGACTCAGATTGTAGAAAGTGTTGTTAAACCCCAATAAATACATAAAGCTCCACTGCAATTTTGAAGTTAACAAGTCTGACGAGCCAATAGAATTTCAATGTTTTCCCGAAATGGGGACGTGGCAACCATTACTTATTCCTAGTTCTTTATTCAACATTACGAATGTCGAATAAGGAACTGGGAATAAGTAAGGGTTGTCACGTCCATCTTTGAAATTTGAACAAAAGTCCCGTTGTCGTTAGCTCTGTTGCCATGGTGATTGCTCACATGCGGGTACTGTGGCTCTGTATACTAAGACGCACTGCATGTCGGTGGTGCATGTGCCTTCAGCCAACCCTTAGCATGTTTGTGCGGAGTTATTTAGTTTAAAAGTCTGACAGTTGCTTGCCACTGCTCCTTATCGGTGATCCGTCTTTCTTCTCTCGTAAAATTTCCCGGCGCAATGTGACCGTGGCTGTTAAAACTGTCGTAAACCCCAATTAAAAAGCAAGCAAACAAACAAATAAACAAACAAGCGAGCAAGGAAACAAACAATCGTTTTTTTCTGGAGTCGGACTTGATTTCGTAATATTTATTTATGAAATCCATGCCTTTGATTTGTCGACACGACGTGAGTGAAATCTGATCAATAGAAATACCATTTTTACGATTGCAGTTGTTCCGTCAGCCGGGAGCGGTGGCTCAGTAGGTAGAGGTGCAGGCTGCAGGCCGAGAGGTCCTCGGTTCGAATCCCACCTGCGGCAACCGCGTTGTGTCCTTGGGCAAGACACTTCACCCCCATTGCCCATGTGGGGGCACGGTGACGTCGTGTACTAAGGCGTACTGCACGCCGATGGTGCACATGTCTTCAACCAATGCTAACTCTGCTTGTGTAGAGTTAGTATGTCGGGGAGCTGACAGTTGCTCGCCGTTGCTCGGTGGTTCTCTCCGGGTACTCCGGCTTCCTCCACCCGTAAAACTATCGTGGTCATGATTAGCCATTGTGCAGAAATATGTGACCTTAAAAAAACACCACTAAATATGTTCCTTCAGCTCTATATGCCCAATAGGATAGTATGATTCAATGTATTAATCTATGATCGTTACCTTTCCACACGATTAAGTTCAATTCCTTTATCCAGATAGTATTTTCACGTCAGACCACTGACGCCAAATGGGAGAGTTCATATTCATTATTTGGGGTTATACATGTTAATATTGTCAACCTACAACCTTGGGGCAGTACATGGTACGTAGAAAATATTGATTTTGCACTACACAAAGACTCTGTGCTACAATTAACCTTATGAAATTATCATGATATTGCGCAAGCTCTCAGACCGCAGTCAAATTCTATAAGGCATCCTACGATGCCATTGGTTATCCACTTTTCGTGGGGTTTGCGCCCGGATTACCTTTGATTTTATGTGATGACCCTTTCCTCACAAACTATAAGGGTATTATTTCGTGCTCCAGGTATTGATATTCCGAGCAATATGTATTTAATTCACCTTGGAAATAACAATATATTAACAGAATTTGTGGAAATATGTGGCGTAATTATAAAACTAAAACTGTGACGAGTCTTCATTTATAATTACTCATTAAACAATCAAATCTAGTAATATTGGTAAAGGCTTTAAAAATTCTATCAAATATCTCCATTGAGAAACATTTCTTGCATTAATTCAAAGAAAATGAATGTTGATGGTTTATAGAAGATTTAATCATCTGGAATATTTCAGCTGGTCGGAAAGGCGAACTGACCTAGTCCAGAAGTGTAAATCTAGATATGGGAAACGGACTATTTAAGGGATAGACTGATTCCAGGCAATAACGTTTGACAGTTCCCTTGGGATATTGGACTGAACAGTCAGTCTATAGTGTTCAAGGATCAAACACTTTACATACATCTGATTGTAATTTTTACATTTTCAGTTGACCTTTACGTAAAATAAGCAGCCAAAAAATATCGGTTATGATACCTCATAAAATCCGTTGTATTGGGAATTCATAAGCTGTTATTTTAAGCAGAAAATAAAATCGTTCAATTATTCAGCAATTGTTTTCACGTCAGACATTGGATTTAACAAATCTGCTGTTTTTGCTTCCCAATATATCAAATCAAATATGTTCGAACTCAAATGAGATCATATTTTTTGTAAGTTCTAGAGTGAACTAAATACGTTTTAATAATTTTCTGTTGAAACATACTCTATATCTATTGGCTAAAGTGATTTTTTTGATTTGATTGGTTGATAGATACGTGGTATGAGACCATATTCTTTGAAACCCACGATACGTCCGCCCAGCCACTGACAAATTTCCCATACCCAGTGGAAGCCTCGTTCCGAAAATTACAAATTGTCCATACCCCGTAGAAGACGCGTCATTCCAGTTTTACAGTGTACATGTATTATATTTTAATTTTTTATCTCCAAAATATAGCTCATGACCCCTTATTCGAATGAGCTTGTCGAGTACCCTCCAATGTTGGGTTCATAAGCTATGTTTCTGAGACAAAAAAGAAAAAAAGAAATTCAATAATTTTTTTATACTAGTCATATCGTCATATTTTCACAAAAACTCTTTTGCACAAAAATTCCACAGAAACCTGTATGGCTCAACAATGGTAGATAAAAGATCTCATGCTGTGTGTGTTCACACATGAAATAGATTGTACTTCTAAAACGGAAAGTCAATAGATAAATTCGTTACCCCGTGTCTGATCACGTGGTACGGGTTTTTACCTACCCGAAGCCAGTCGAATCCCATTCGGCCGAATGGGATACGGCGGGCTTCGGGTAGGTAAAAACCCGTACCAAGTGATCAGACACGGGGTAACTAATAATATCCTTCGACTGAAATAAATTCCTTTCAGCTGACCTCTGGGAAAATTGTTTCAAAAAAGAATGTGAAAACATCGAATGAACAAGGACAGGGGAGAGCAATCATTCGAAAATATCTGTCTTGGCTGAATATATGGTTAACATTTTCGTAAAAATATATTTTTCATGTTCACTCCTTGTATCTTACCGATCAAGAATCTTATATTGTGGTCTCCTTCAATTATAATGGCTGTCCCAACCGGAAAAAGTAGATTGTCAGAAGAAATTGACTCGGAGCTGTCTGTTATTTTCGTTTATTAAAAGTAACAGCAGGTAAACTAGGCTTCTTGTGGGAAGCTAATTAGAAGCAATCAGTTCACAGATAATTCATCATTAAGAATATCTGTCAGTATTACATCTACCGACATTAAAGTGTCCACTTTGGATATGTGTTTAGCGAATGCGTTTTTACAGTAATCTGCGAGTTTTTATTCTTTCAAGGAAAAAAAGCAAATTCTACCTCCTAGATTTTAATTTAACCCTTTACCCAACGCAGAGGATTTCAAAATTTATTATTTTAAGTATCCTTTTTTAAATTTTTTCAAAAAATTTCAACAAAACCATATCATGTGACCCCCTCTTTGGAACGAGCTCGTTCCAAAGAGGGATCACATGATATGGTTTTGTTGAAATATTTCGAAAAATAATATTTTTGAAATCATTGTCACATCTGTTCCCTTCTTGTGGACAATGAGCTTTCTTTACAAGATCGGCAAAAGCGCTGCCTTGTCGTCCATGGCCATAGCTCCGACACTAGTCTTCGGCGCATTATTATTGGCTGATGATACTAAATAATGCTGCATTTTATACACTGTGAATTCAATGAGTACTAAAAAAGGACTCGAATTAAAATAAACTGCAAATTCTGCGAGTACTGAAGAAAGAATACAGTTTAAAATAATCCACCGTATTCGTAAAAAGAGTAAAGTGCGACGAGAGTCAATGAAAAATAAAAACGCACAATGGACAATCATAAACACGGACAAGCATATATGGAACAGACTATAGCGTGTTTACTCAGCGTATTAGTTATTAATTATCTGCGACCAACCGGGTTGATGAGACTGACCCGAATTTTGCAGGAAAAACCGTCTAGCACTATTAACCCATAGGGATAAAATGATAATTAACATTTTCAACATGATAGGCAATACATACAAATAGAAGCATAAGTGGTCAGACAACACAATGAACACCTAACTAGACTAGAGGGATCAGTGATAAATTAATACAAAAGCCCCCCCCCCCCCCCTAAATTACAGCCCTCTTGAATTATCACTGAATCCCCCCCCCCCCCCCACACATAGGCAACAACAATTGCTCTTATAGAAGGTTTAGCAAGCACCATGTTGTATAAATACAGTCATTCTCATTCTGAAAATAATTATCTTGTCCTAATAATTCACAGATAATTGCTGTTTGTTGTTACCCATTAAATTGTAAAAAAGATAATTGTATGTCAACAAAATCAGAGTACCTAAATTGATCAAGGACGTTACAGTTACACAAAACATATCTCCGTTCGCATTGGGTAACTGCATTCCGACGCGAGGTGAACCCGGCTGTCGAAAGTGTCGTTAAACCCCTGTAAATAAATTGGGAATCTACATCAATTGACCAAAATAAAGTCACATCCACCAATATCAAGCAATAGTTACATCCCCGATTTTCATGGGTAGTGGTAGTTATGTTGGTATGGTGGAGGGGATGATATCATTTTTACAAAAGCTGAATTATTTTAAGTTTTATAACAACTGAAGCGTTGAGCTATAGTATAGGGGCCCTTTTCAACCAAGCGTGTATTTATACGAAATAATAAATCACCGCAAAACGTTGTTTAGGCGGAAAATCCCCGCGCTACATTAATATAATTTGTGGAACTCTATGCGATGTAATCATAAAACCACGCCTGTGTTGAGTATTCATTTTTTATTGTAATCTTGGCAAACTGATCACCAAATCATCTCGTCGGCTAAGGGCTAGATTGTTCTATGTCCCATATGGGAGATAATACATAGTCCCGTAGGGTAGATAATACACCGTCCCATAGGGGAGATAATACATAGTCCCATAGGGGACATAGAACATTTTAACACTCAGATGGGACATAGAACATTCTAACACTCAGATGGGACATAGAACATTCTAACACTCAGATGGGACATAGAACATTCTAGCACTCATGCGACGATATGTTGATTGGGCAACATTTTTAACTTTGATTCGGAGAAAATAAATCTTGAAAAATGTTTCAGATTCAATAGTCCGGTATATCAATTGATCGATGAAATGAACCTTAGTTTCGCTTTTCCAATCAAGTGAACTATTCCAGACAAGAGAATCTAAATATACACTACGTGGAGAGTGTATTGTCACTAAATCACCCGCAGAGTGGGGTTTCCACCCAAGCAATAATTGCAAATTTGTTGCAAGGCGTAGCAAGCACAAGCAAGGTTTCAGCCAATGGACCTCCGGGTTAAACCCGGAGGTCCATTGCCTGAAACATTGCTTGTATTTTTTGTCGATATGTACAAAATTTGAAAGTTACAGTTTGGGTGATAACTGCACTCTGTGGGTGATTTAGTTACAATCCACTCTGCACGTACTATACAGGCGATGATCTGTTTGAGGGCTAGACTGGCTCCATGCCAGACCAGCGTCAAATGTCTTACCGAATTAGGCTGGTGGTCTGATAGCTTGGAAAATGTGTTGTGTGTACTAAAATCGGCTACGTCTTTAATATTTCACTTTGGTAAATTTACGAATACGTTATGCTTGGTTATAATCCTGCAAACTGGTCTCATTGAGGTATAGCAAATTTCTTTAATAAGATTCACGTTTGCTTAAATCGTGTTTCCTGGAACATACTTGGGCTCATGTACTTTAGATTTTCTCCAAAATGAGGAGTTGGTGGTTTCAACTATAATCAAGACCCAGTGAACAGGATATTTAGATACTTCATACGAAACAACATGTTACACTGTAGAAAAGGTAATCGAAGTGAACGTGTAGCAAAATGTTATAAAAAGTGTTTTAATTGTTCACGGCTACCAGCTTGTATTTAATGGGGTGAAAATATGAAACAAGATGAGAGTGTTACAATGTAGAAAAAGGTCAATCTGTAGGTGCGCAGTCGTACAATGCAATAAAATTGTTGTGTTAACATCTACTTGTATTTAATGGGGTGAAAGTATCAAACATTTATTCAGCTCATAAAAAAGTTGAATGTGACGTCAATGATATGAGTAACTGAATTTCTATTCACAGTATGGTAACACCTGTAGTATGTCACTGGTGTTAAATTGACATTTTACTGACGTCAGTGAAATATAAAATTGAACCAATGGAACACAGTGCGATTAAAATTCCTCCAAATTAATATTCCGATACAGTACTAGAACTCACACACACACGCCTAAAAATAAACGGCTTATATCGAACCTGATGGCAGGTTAGGCTACATAGAGGGGTTTTAATCCATAGGAAAAACAGGGTTGTGATGCTTCCCCACCTTTTTTGTTTTTACTACGCCGGTCATGCTGTTTTATATCTTAAAGGGATTTCCATCTGCAAAAATATCAACAACTAACGCGTGATCTCGCACATAAGTTGTTGCTATTCATCTATTTTGGAGGAAATTCTTTTAAAATGGAAATAATATTCCATTCTGTTCACTTGCGCATGCAATACTCAAACTTGTAGTCGAAATAGTTCCGAAAGTCCGCGGAACAGTCTTTGTTGTAAAATACACGTGATTAATAATTAATTCAATAAAGTTATGCTGTATTACTTTGTCGCAACCTGTAATGTGTTCGGATATTCTATAATTGATGTAACCCATACATAACCTTGACGGGCGTTCGCAGATTATTCCTAGGCCTGTACGCGTATAAAGAAACACTTCATTTTGTACGTGGAGAGTGTATTATCACTAAATCACCCGCAGAGTGGAGATTCCTCTCAAGCAATAATTGGAAATTTGTTGCAAAGCATAATCAGCACAAGCAAAGTTTTAGCCAATGGACCTCCGGGTTAACCCGGAGGTCCATTGGCTGAAACATTGCTTGTGTTTTTTGTCGATATGTACACAATTTGAAAGTTGTAGCTTGGGTGATAACTCCACTCCGCGGGTGATATAGTTACAATCCACTCTCCACGTACTGTATATATCATATTATAGCTGAAAATAACTCTGAAAATAATTTTATAGTGTAAATTGAAACTTTCGGATCTCACAATTCATTGACAATGGAAAAGAATAACGGCTTAAAATTGCCATATCAAAATATAGCATAAAAAATGTTATTCGATCACTGAATGCATCCGCCCAAAGCATTCTGACTAAAGTGTCTGTCTGCGAAAATGAGACCCAAACATTATACAAATCCCTAAAGGGGAAGCTGAACAGAAACAATTAGGCGAAAATGGTCGTGTACAATGTTTTCTTCACTCTTGATGAAACTGCATTCTCTATTATGTATAAGATATGCTGATGTCTCCAAAAATAGTTTTAAAATTTTAAAATATCATAAACTCTCTTTTAAAGTATATTTTTCCGAGTACTTATTCTCACTGTCATGAGGCACTTCCTCTATAAAACGATTGTCAACAGTTCTGTCTTTTTATAGTATATATGAGCTGAGACCCGGATGTTTGATATATTTGCGTCATAACGGAAATAAGAGTTAAAGTTCATAAAATTCATAATGTAAAAAAAGTAAGAAATTATAAAAAAATAACAATGTCGTGGTTTAACCGAGACAGTATATCGGCCAGAAAAGAGTACCGTAAAGCGAGTACAATACAGTTGCCGTGGATTGGTCGTAATACACGCGTGGGTCGTGATGTCCATGCATGCGTTTATCAAGTAATAAAAAATCACCAGCAGCAAAATTTTAATTAATGAAGCACCGGGTTGTACCCAGTGCTTCATTAATTAAAATTTTGATAATTATTCCTGTAATTAGTGTTTGTAGTCTACTGTTATTGAACATGTGGAAATACTGTCCACCCCGTGGAAAGTGACCAATCCACGGCGACCGTACTGTACAACCGAGACTGTATATCGGCCAGAAAAGAGTACCGTAAAGCGAGAAAGCTGTTTATAAATCAACTAAATTAACAAAATAAGATAAATTATAATTATTACAGACATTTGTATATTAGAAGAAGCAAAGTAACTTATAACAAAACCTTTTCAAAGAATTTACAAAAGGTTCGTAATGATACAAAAAAAAACATTTTGGAAACTAATTAAAGGCCTAGGAAGACAAACCCGGGCATATCCTGCCCAAATGTAAAAGAATGTTATGATTAGAAGAATTAAACCAAACCTTTGAAGAGTACGCAACAGTCCCTTTGGGAACTACACCGCCAAATGACCCGGTGGATGCGAGTGCGTTGAACGAGGATGTAATATTGTCCGAAATACACAAAACAGTCAGTAAACTCAAAAATGGTAAAGTATGTTGAATTGATAACATTAAAAACGAGTATATAAAATGCACAACTGAAGACTTCAAACTTATTTTTTGAACTTTTTTAAATATTGTTTTACATACTGGTTTAATAATTTAATTTCTGGTTCAGTTAACAGGAATAATAAAACCAATTTTCAAAGGAAAAGGCGATAAATTCAAACCAGAAAATCTTAGAAAAATTACCCTTGGTATTTGTGTATGCAAAATGTTTAACAGTATACTAAGTGTGCGCCTGTCCAAATGTTTAAAAGAAAATAATTTGATAAGTGAATGTCAGGCCGGTTTCTACAGAAATCACTCAACGCTTGATCACATTTTTACTCTATACTCAGCAATACACCTAATGAAATCTAGAAAAAACCGATTATTCTGTGCATTTATGGATCTAGCCAAGGCCTTTGATACGGTATGGAGAATAGGGTTGTGAAAAAAAAATGTTAATATTAATTTATCGGGGAGAATTCTTAACGTTTTGAGAGCTATGTTTTAAGGGATTAAATCTTGTGTGTGTGTCAACGGGGAATACTCCGCGACAATCCAAGCAACCAAGGGGTTAACTCTTAAGCCCCCATATAGCCCCAAACCGCCACTGTTATATTGCATTGAAGCAGGTGCTCCCTTGTGTAATCTTTTTTATTACTCTTGTGTGTAGACTGAATTTTCCCTGGCAGTGGTTCTACATCACTGCTGGCTGCCTGTATAGGCAGCCAGCAGTAATGTAGAACCACTGCCAAGTCATCAATAACTATGTAAGCAGAAAAAGGCCATAAATACTTTAAAATTAATCTGAGGACTTAAGGGTTAAACAGGGTGACAATTTATCATCAGATTTGTTTTGTTTTTCTATGAATGATTTGGAGTATTTCATGATTCAAAATGAGTGTCCCGGTATAACCCTTGCAGTGACAGATAATGTAAACTTAAGTATATATGTTAAATTTTCCTATTACTCTATGGGGATGGTACAGTATTAGTTTCGGAATCATCCGAAGGACTTCAAAAAGCTTTAGATAATCATTGCGAATACTGCAAAAATTGGAGATTGAAAGTAAATTTTAGTAAAAGTAAAATAATTATCTTTGTTAAGAAACTAGGTACGACGCCCACTTTGTCACTAGATACTGACCAATTGGAAATAATGGATTCTTATAAGTATTTGGGCACAACATTTCAAAACGAAATGGTAACTTTGTTTTGGAATACCAAAATGCCAAGCTGCAAAACAAGCAATGTATTGTTTGTTAAATAGGTGTAGACAACATCGGCTTCCCGTAGTTTCTCTACTAGAAATATACGAGAAATCGATTGTGCCACGGGTATGAAGTTTGGGGGACTGGAAATATTAATTCCATAAAAAGCTAGAGTTGTGGTTTCTCAAATTTGTTCTTAAGCAAAGAAAATCTACTGTTTCTGTATTTATTTTCGGAGAATTGGGAACTGTTCCTATTGATATCACGACAAAAATTCGATGTCTCAATTTTCGGGCAACACTGGTAAACGGAAATGTTAACAAATTATCATGCACACTTTACTGGAGTGTGCACAATTTACATTCACAGCGGAATACGAAATTTCATTATATTGAATTGGTAGGAGAAACGCTAAATGGCTTAGGGATGTCAGACATTTGGTGGAACCAAGCTCCTTATGACCGTAATTGGTTTAAGGCATCTGTCAAGCGGATATTATAAGACCAATATATTCAGGAGTGGTATAGCGATATTGCAAATTCAAACAAATTTTTACTTTATAGGGTTATAAAAGGATAAATTGGTACATATATTATTAAAATTCAGGACCAGAAATCACAAATTACCGATAGAAACAGGCTCATGGTTTAATATGACTTTTTCTGATAGGGTTTGTCCATATTGCCAAGACGTAATTGGAGACGAATTTCATTTTATTTTAGAATGCCCCAATTTTAGGGAATTGCGTCAAAATTACATGAAACCGTATAAATTTAGAAGATCAAATATGATTAAACTTGAGCAACTCGTTAGCAATCGAAATGCTCACACCCTTTCAAACGGGCTCGTTCCGTAGACTGTGTGCTGAAGTCTCTTTCATGAGATATATACCTGTGTGATGGTACAGCGCTCTTATCATAAATATTTTATATTCATCGGGCTAAAAAAATATGTTTAGTCTCCACTGAAGGGATGGGGACGCAGCAACAGGTGGGTCGGTGGGTGGACGAGTGGTGGGTCTGTGATATTTAGTATTACTTACAAGACACACGATTTAATAAAAATAGTGTAAATTCTTCTACGAGACACCTTGGCTCATCAGACACTAACTGTGCTCCCCAGGAAGTACCCTTCGTAGGTCTTTCCTACCAGCAATGACTGTAGTGGTCGTGCTTTAAAGTCGACGTTTGGTGAATTGATGTAAAATCTTAAACAATTTGAGATTTGGAATCATCTGCCTGGAGGCAGTGGATTTTAAAATTCAGATTGTTCACATCGTTCTAATGTTTTACTAAATAAAATTTTCCTCTACTGTACTGAAAAACACCGGTAGTGAAGGAGTTAACTTCCGATTTCTTGAAGAGGACTACCATACTGGGGTTAGCGCACTTATTACTCATCTTGAGCTTATATGCAAAAAACAATATTAAATTAAATAAACAAAAAGCGCAAAGTACAGTTAAAACTAGAAGTGCGCTTATCTAGGCTTAATTGCGCGTTGGAATTGTGCGCAATTGCCATATCGAATGGCATCCAAAACACGGCAGGTTCTCTTGATTACTCATAGCAAACACATGCAATGTTTCTGCCAATGGACCTCCGGGTTACCCGGAGGTCCATTGGCTGAAACATTGCTTGTGCACCGGCCATATGTACAGAATTTGATAGCTTTACTTAGGCCATAACGCGTACATTAACGCGCATATCAACGTGCTATTTGTGCGCATTTCATGACAGGACTTCTAGTTTTAACTGTATGGACAACGCTTTAAAATACAAATGGTTTTAGCGCATATGTATTTTAACCCTACTCTCTGATTGGGAAGCGAGTTAAACATATTCAACTAAATGAGACCTCTGGTGATCCGGAGTGTCCTAGGTCAAATGTGGATCAGTACCATAGTGTACTGATCCTTGAGTTGTGTCTAAAAGTCTCTACGCAATGGTAATTTTATTTCCAGCAACTATGTGTTATGGGATGTTTTCCAAATGTCATTTCAATGATAAATGGAAATAAACATTGAATTGAATTTGTAATGAATTTGATTTAAATAGAAAACAGCCATCTTGATGCACGTTGGGATGAAGTATGATAGGCAGTAACAATGATCAGAGGTGTTATTCAGAGTGTGTTTAGCCAAGATTCCCTGCTTTAACATGCAGCCAAGACGGGCTGTAGTCTAGTGGGATTCAGGACATTTGGCGTGTCCATTGAGGGTTAAAAAACTGAAAATGAAATTCGTCACTTCTTTCATGAAAATGAACCTTTCAACTGTCTCAACAGAGACATATAAATAGCGAATGGTTCGGTTTGGTTTTTCGGTATCCCCATTATATCGGTTTCAGATGGGATTTCCGTTATATTGCCCATCTCTATTATCTATAACAACTCCCCCCCCCCTCCTCTCTAAGATAGCGGTGGTGGAGAGTCCTTGTCATGTGTGATCAATGAGCATTCCAGAAAGCCAATTGTACAGAGAAATCAGTATGCCGTATACGTATGGGGTTAATTATGAAATCAAATATCTAACAGATCTTGTGTTCTTTCCTGAAGGGTGCAAAAAATTCGCCTGCTATTTAATTTCCTTTCTTTCTTGAGAACGTACTGTAACTTCTGAAACAAAACGAGCACGAATAATTATTTCGTTACTGTCTGGGACTAACATACTGTGGCTGATTTAGGACATTGAGAATTTTTTTATCTCATTGTAACGATATACTTTCTCGTTATAACGAGAAAATATCTTGTTATAACGAGAAACGGCTCTCGTTGTAACGAGAAAACATCCCGTTATAATGGCTATGCATCTAGTTAAAACGAGATAACATCTCGCTGTAACGAGAAAGCATCTCGTTATAACGTCTTCGCATCATGTTTTAACGAGATAATATCGTTAAAACGATTAGCATCTCATTATAACGAGAATAACATCTCGTTATAACGAGAAGACATCTCGTTATAACGAGAAAACGAGAAAACACGACTTTGCATTTTATAACGAGAAAGTATCTCGTTATGATGAGAAAATATCTCGTTATAACGAGATAATATTTATATAAAGAGCATCACATAGTTTGAAGGCAGGCGCGCGCTGATTCACCTTCCTACATATATGATGTTTGCAGAAATCAATAATAAACTTGGGATAAATATCCATTTTGCCTAATCCTGACTGAATTAAAATGAAAATAGCTCAGAGCTTTGTCTGTGCAAGCTGAGGTTAAACAAAGTGGCGACCACTTCAATATCATTGCATGATTTTGTTTGAAACAGTGGGCCTTTGTGTAACGTTCCCGTGTGGTATTGGTTGTTCCAAGGCAATGGAGTGGGTAGGTGCGTGTGTGTGTTGGGAGTGGGTTGGTGAGGGGGGGGGGGGGGGGGGGTCTGTCTTCTACATACAATGGTGTCTGCGTCCCCTCGAGGATTTCTTTGTTTTCTCCAAGTTCTCACAGAGGAAAGCATGAGTTAAGTTTTTTTCCGATTCCGTGGGAACTTGCATGTAACTTTTTCGTGCCGATAACAAAACACAACAAAATAGCTTAACAAGCTTTGTTTTTGAAGTAAACATGAAAATATAACAAAATATATGAATGATGATTTTTTGGAATAGCGCTGGCTGGTTTGGGTCTTTAGGTTAGGCAAAGTGCTAAGTGGCAGGGGGGGGGGGGGGACAAATTTTCTGTTGGCCCGTCGCCCGTTGGCCTCCTGTTCTTTACGTTTTCGTTATCTTTACTGGGGTTTCACGACACTTTCAACAGCCAGGGCCTTAGTACACGTTACTGTTTAAACAGAGCTGGTTCCATCTCAGGGACAAGATTAGAACCAGTTTTGATTCTAAAGAGAACCTATATTTTTTGCAGTGCACGTCGATGGTGCACTTGCCTTCAACCGCTGCTATTCCTGCTTCTGTCGGAATAGTAAGTTGGAGAGCTTGACGGTTGTTCGCCGCTTCTGGGTGGTCACTTCGCATTCTCCGTCTCTTCCTCCACCAATAAATTTGTCCGCCACGACATGACCCTGGCTGTTGAAAGTTTTTTGCAGTGTGCAGTACGCCTTAGTACACAACGCCCCGGTTCCAACGTTGGCAGTTGATACTAAGTGTCTTGCCGAAGGACTCGGATTCCCATCCTGCGTCACTACCAAGTGGGGGCACTTTTTACTTAGGTTCCAGGCACGACGACAGTATATTTGCATTCAAACAATGCTATCCCTTCTTGTACCGAGTTAGTGTGTCCGTGTCCGTTGAACTCCTTCGGATGAAGGGCAAATCGTCCCCTGAGTTCCAATGTGTTCTATGTGCCAGTAGGCACATAGAACACATTGGAACTCAGGGGACGAAATGCTATGGTTTTGAAGAAAATGAAAAGGTTTGGTTTAAAAAGATATATATCGGTAAAGATAGTATTGGTCTAATCTCGCTCTCTCCCCCTCTCCTCCCTCTCTCTCGCTCTCTCTCTCTCTCTCCACTCTCTCTCTCTCTCCCCTCTCCACTCTCTCTCTCTCTCTCTCTCTATCTATCTCTCTCCCTCTCCACTCTCTCTCTCTCTCTCTCTATCTCTCTCTCCCCCCTCTCCCCTCTCTCTCTCTCTCTCCCTCTCCACTCTCTCTCTCTCTCTCTCTCCACTCTCCCTCTCCCCTCTCTCTCTCTCTCTCCTCTCCGCTCTCCCTCTCTCTCTCTCCCTCTCCCCTCTACGCTCTCCCTCTCTCTGTCTCTCTCTCATTTCTGAATAAAGCTGGAGGCACGTGCCCCTGTGGTTCCCCATTTCCAATGTCTCTGTTATTCACAAAAATCATTCAGAAAAAACTTTTTTTATTTTTGTTTCATTAAAACGAAATATTATTTCGATAGTTCGAAATATTATTTCGTTAAAACGAAATAAATAAGAATGGAGTGTGTCATTTTCTGGGCACCATAGTATATGGCTCTGCAACGTAATTTGAGCTATATCATTTCTGTCTTGGAAAATAATAATTGCCAAACCTTCTGAAATTGAAACTTTTCTGTCAGTACCAATTTTAAACAGCCATATCCGGTATTGGATAAGGTGTGATACCCAAATGTGTAGAAAGACATGCATTTGTTTCCAAAATAAATGCTAATTATAACCTACAGAGTAATGTTGGCTACTGGGTTTCTGTCACGGAAAATGTTGACAAGATAAAACTTCAAAATTTACGAAAACATTGAGTTTTTTGGTAGTATTCACTTTAAGCAGTCAAAATAGGTAGTGGACAACGAGTGAGGAAGAGTAAAATTTAACAGAATGTTTTGTTAAAGCGTAGATGTTGAAAACAGTTTTGTCTCTATATACCGATAAACTCTGTCTTTTGATTGGTCAAAATGCCTTGGACAAATAGCCATGACAAAGGGTGCACCTAACATCCAAGGTATAGGAGAGCGTGCAACATCCAATACAATAAACTTTATTCACTTTCGGAATAAATACACAGTGGGCTTTCGCCCATAAGTGGAAACAAAATATATATGAGTGGCGCATGCGCCGATATGCACGAAACCCTGAAATTCCTGAAATTTCCCTAACTTGTCCTAGTAAAAATTAGTTCGTCTGTGACTGCAAACTCTGCCAAGATTCATATGATATTAGCCTACATGAACAGAAGTACAGGACATGCATAATATGATCGCTCTCATGGTGCACAGGCCAGATCCAATGCCCGAGAGCAGTGGACCGGGTCTACGCATCATGAGGTCGGCCTAACTAATATATGATCCCGCGCCTTTAAGGCAGTTGCTATATCATTACCCAGATTTATTAATTTTTTCCTATTCTCCAATTTTAGCAGCTCAACTAGTTTATACATACTCGGTCTTTTCCAATAGTGGGGCCCAATAAATTTAGTCCTTATATCAGGGGGGGGGGGGGGGGTCCAAAAAATTCCGGACACATGGCCTAAAATATTTTTTTCCACCTTTTGACCACCACCCACCCACCCACGTGCAAAAAAAAATATTTTTTTCCTCTGACCACTTGGACACCCACCCCACCACCTATATATTTTTTCAGTGTATCACCACAGTGGGTAATGAAAAATTATTGCACTGAGCTTCCAGTTGTCAATCCTTGCCTTAATTTGAATCCTAATCTACTGTCTAAACTAATTATGTACACATCAACCAGCATCAACAGAAGCATTTAGATTTCACTAAAGAAAATTGTTATTAACTCCTTTGTTATCAAGCACGCATTTATTTTTACTGGGAAAAATTTCATTGTTATTTTTCGTTGTGAGAAAACTTTCGAGGAACTGATTAATACACTGGTCACTGATAGATACCAGAATTGTAGTTGTTTTGGCAGTATATAGGTGTATGTTTATGAAATAAAATGGTGCTTTATTACAAATTCCATGATGAGGTGTGTTGTTGATGTTGTGAAAAAACAAAGCACTGCCACTGAGTAATTCTTCTATGATGATCAGTGCTTGCTGTTTTCTCATTCAAAGTTGATGTCAAACTGCATATAACAGCTGATAACTGTTTTTTTTCACATCTTTATGTTCTGGTGGTTCTAATACCTGATGACAGAACTTTCAGTTGAGCATTTGTAATTCATGCATTTCAATAATATGCCTATATACACTATGGCGTAGTGAAAACTGGCATATTATTGAAGTGCATGAATTACAAATGCTGAACTGAAAGTTCTGGCCTCAATGCTCTCATAATAATTATCATTCATGTGTTAAGTTCCGAGACTGAAGAAATAGTTTAAATTTAGTGAAGAAGTTTTAATTTTAATGACCTGACTACAGGCTAAGTGTCTAGGCTTGAGTTTCAGCCAATTGTCATTACTCAAAAGATAGAAGATAACATTGGAAAGCTGAAAATCTGTCACCTAACACTATTGTAAATCTCACTGTTTCTCCTGGTCCGTCTCCGAAAAAATGTCAGCATTGATTTCTGCATATAACAGCATATAATGTAAGAATTAGACTATTTTTGTGAACATCAAATAGAGGATTAAAATAATTTTTTGCTGCATAATATTATGCTCAGCTACTCATCTATATACACTGGCTCAGTCAGGGTCAGTTTTCAATTCAAATATTAACTGTTACTTTTGTTTCATGTTTTTACGAGATTGCCAGACAAATCCTCTGTGAAAACCCTGGTACTATCACTATGAGCATGTTCTGCTAAACACAGTGCTACTCATTGTAAAATCCAAATTGTGTCGTGATGATTCAGCTATGAAAATTATGTTGACCATTCTCAAATTAAAATTCATAAATTTCCACTGATTGTTTTTAGTCAAACTGGAGTACACAGTTCTTTAATGCATCTAATTTAATTTACAAAAAAGAGAACAAATCCCCTAATCAGACTAGTGGGGCCTTATTCACTAACCCTACCTGACAAACAGGTGCTTATTAGACTACTAAATAACAATATAGCCTTGTTATGTGAAAATAATTTGAAAAAAAACCACCAGGAAAAAAATTGCAACTCCAGGAAAAAAGGTGTTTTGGCCCCCATCCGACCACCCACCCACACCGGCCTTGTGTCCGGAATTTTTTGGAAGAACCCCCCCCCCCCCCCCCCCCCCCTGCTTATATCACTAAATCCACGACATTCTAACAGAAAATGAAATTCGTCTTCCACACAGCCATTATTACATAATTTGCACAACCTAGTATTTCTTGCACTTCCCACATATCTACCCACCTCAATATTTAATTTGTGTGATGAAATCCGCAACCTATTTATAAAACATCTTAAATTAAATGGTAAATCTTTAGAAAGATAGTTTTGAATTCCAAAATTTTCAAAGATAAGCTTATAGAGATTACATTTGGGTTTATCGCGTATGACAGACCTGACATGCTGCAAATACTGATCCATTAATCTCTGTTTTATCAAATTTATGAACTTATTTTCATTACCAACATTTTGCTCCTACCAACCGTGGCAAAATGCGAGCTCGTTAAGTAGCGATCTAACATTTCCCAGCCACCCCGTATATCTGTCATTAATATCTAGTTCATGTAACATTTGTTCATACGTTCCCCGTAAAATTATATTTTTCGTATTCACCAACTTACTCCAGAATTTTAAAATGTTTAACTTTCTCATCACACGTAAAGGGTATCTACCTAGTTCACGATAAACCATTATGTTCGTAGTTTTACTGTACGTACCTAGGATACGTTTACAGTACTCAAGATGATTTTTTTCAATATTATCAGCCCCATGGAAGCCCCATATTTCGCATGCATAATTTAATACAGATCCGACATATGTGTCGAACAAACTCAATTTAATGCATATATCAAAGGATCTGTCCCGAAAAACACAAAACAAACCGTACGTATCCTTCCGTGCTTGCATAGACAATGTCCTTTGTGTAATGTAAAATTTAGTATTATATTTTAATACCACCCCTAAATAATTAAATTCATTTACTACCTCCACAATGTCTTGATTATAGAACCATTTCTCATTAGAGTTTAATTTTCCTGATTTTCTAAAACACATTATTTTGGTTTTATTTATACTAATGCGCAATTTATTTTCCTGGCAATACCCGGAGACTAAATCAATGCGTGCTTGTAGCTTTTCTGGGCTATCAGCTAGTATGACCATATCGTCAGCATACATCAGTAAATATATAGTAAATTGAGAATACGTGGGGCTGTCAGTACAATCATAATACAAGTGTGATTCGAGATCATTAATGAACAGTGAAAACAATATGTAAAAGGCCTATGCCCAGGTTAAATGGTTCAGAAATATCTCCTTCCCATCTAACTTTTAATTGTATTTTACTGTACATGTCTTTTATTATGTTAAGGAATTTTCCCCAAATGCCTTGCTTTAGTAATTTTGAACACAGCAAGCGGGTATTGACAGAATCAAATACTTTTGCCTAATCTATGAAACAACAATACAAACGCTTGTTATTTGCAATAGGCATTTCAGCTAAGGAGTGAAGAACAAAAACCGCATCAGAAGTACCAACCCCTGCTTGAAACCAAATTGTGCATCCGTAATTAAATCCTCTATTAAATTTAGTCTATTATTGAGGATGGATACAAAAAGTTTACCGATCACTGGTATTAGAGTAATACCACGTTAATTATTTGTATCACTCTGTAGGCCTTTTTTAAAAATTGGGATAATTTCCCCACTGCACCATATAGATGGGAACTTTCCAGAGGATAGCATTTTATTACATAAACGCGCAATAATAGGTAACAATGTACTTTTACATGTAATAATATACTCATTCAAAATATTATCATTTCCAGGAGTTTTATTTTTTTTTTCATTTTTTGTATTGCAGAATTCACTTCTTCCATCAGTACGTCTCGATTTAATTGTTCATGTAACATATTATATTGAACATCAGTAGATTCTACATGTGATACATTATTAATACATGTATCGGATGGATTGGTTAAAGTTTGAAAATGTTTACAAAAATCATTAACAGTTAGTTCTGTATCAACTTTACCCTTTGGCTTTTAAACATTTTGAAAAACTCTCGGGCATTTCTTTTTTTTAGACTTTTATTTATACTAACTTCTTGTCTATAATATATTTGTTTTGTTTCCTTCACAAGAGTTTTGTAAGCCTCACGCCTTATTACTAGAATCTTGTGATTTCTGTGGGATCTATATTTATTAAAATTATTTAATGCATTTATATTTTCTTTCTGTTTTACTTTACAGGCATCACTAAACCAAGATTTATTTACATTCTTCTCCAGAGTATAACATCGGGGCTATATGGATTAAACGAAAGCGTTCCACGTTTGCTCGCCTCGACATAAAAATCGAACAAAAAAACCCTGAATATGGTCACAAATATCATCAGATTTCCGGCAATTCAATCGTACAAATAAAGTAGGAGCAAATAATTCGTCCCCTGGGTATCAATGTGTTCTATGTGCCAGTAGGCACATAGGACACATTGAAATTCAGGAGATGATTTGTCAACAAAATACTGTTTACTCATTTCTTTAACGACCCAATGTATGTAACTCTATCTGTTGTCTTCTGCGAGTATAAGAACAAAATAATTATCACGAATTTGGTCCAAGTGATTGTCGAGCTGAGAAATATGTCCACAAATTTATTTCCACTATGTTTGTGTTGTGTTTCAAACGGGACAAAAACGTTATCTCCGCCAACATGTATGGTATATGGAGATTTAATACCTGATGTCTCATTTAAGCACCTCGCCTGCGGCTCGGTGTTTAAAAACCGACACCCAGGTATTAAATCTCCATATGGAATACATTTTGGCGGAGATAACTTATAATGTAAATACTATATGCTTTAACTTTTCTGTGTGACAAAAATGAAGACAGAAAGAGCAGAATTTACTGAAAAATATTTTTTTTCTGACAGAATTAATGTTCATACAGCCAAAACGGGCACTGGATAAAGGGTGACACCCTAATATTTTTTAGGCAGACAGATCAAACTCTGACAGATATTGTGTTCTTTCCTGAATGGTGCAACAATTTGCCTGCCATTTGATTTCCTTTCTTTCCCCGCGAACGCGTGGTAAATGCTGAATCAAACCGATGTAGAAGAATTATTTCATTACTGTCTGGGACTAATGAGAATAGACCAATGATAGTTTCCTGTGGACATTGAAACCCAATCACACACTAATACGCTGGCATTTAGGTGCTGAATATGGCTATGCAATGTAATATGGGCAATATCATTTCTGTCTGGGAAAATAACAATTGCCAAACCTTCTGAAATTGAAGCTTTTCTGATAGTACCAATTTTATGCAGCCACATCCGGTAATGGATAAGGCGTGATACCCAAACGTGTAGAAAGGCATTTGTTAACACAATAAATGCCAAGTATAGCCTCCAAAGCAATGTACACTACTGGGTGTCTATCTGGGAAAATCGTCCCCTGAGTTCCAATGTGTTCTATGTGCCAACTGGCACATAGAACACATTGGAACTCAGGTGACGAAATGAAGACAAGATAAAACTTCAACATTTACTAAAACATTGAGTTTTTTGGTAATACTACGTTTAAAAAGTCAACATAGGCACTGAACAACGAATGACACCGAAACATATAACAAAACTTTTTGTTGTTGTATAAATGCTGAAAACAGTAATGCAAATTAATATATGCCTCAACTCTTCTGTCTGAGAAAAACGAAGAGAGAAAGAGTAGAATTTACTGAAAAATCATTTTTGCCAAACAGAATTAATGTCCATGCAGCCAAAACGGGCACTGGATAAAGGGTGACACCCTACTATTCTTTAGGTAGCCTAAACACATATCGGGTTAAACCCTACATCAAAACATATAAATGAAAAATAAGGAGAAACATTAATCATTAAATGACACTTGGACGAAGCCTAAAATTAATTTGTAAAATTTATTTGAAGAACAACCAGTGAGTCGCATAGCGACAACTCGTTTCAATAAACAAGTTTTTGTTTTGTACCACCTGCCGCCATAGATAGGGCTATATATTAGACTTGGTGCCTGGAAAGAGATCAATCTACACAGAGGGTATACAGAAGGCTTTACCAAAGTAAGTGTATTAAACACTATTTATTTTATTTCATCGTGCAGACGAGTATTGTCCCCGAGCTCGGTATCATTAATCGGTACACTCTGAACCCATTCCGGTTACAAATCAACCGACATGAGTGAATATGAACCTAACTGGGTTCATATTCACTCAACTCGGTTGATTTGGGGGTGATTTTTAACCGAAACGATTTTAGAATGTAATACTTATTGGCGTATTTTAGAGCTGTGTTAAGACACCCTTTCTGGCAAGGCTTCGGTTTGGCACATAAATTTGCTGGTTAATTTTGTTTCTGGTTACGACCAAGTAGCAGAATAGTTTAGAGGATTACAAATATTTTTCGGTATCAGTGTAATATGTGACGACAATCCCACGTAATACTTGTTCACCTCCCGCCTCAATCTCTCAGACCACTAGACAAATTTTGTAAGGAATTCAAAACCGTTATGCGTTGTTTGTTTGCCTACTTTTCTGGAGTTTTCGTGGCTACCGTTGATATAGTGTGATGCTCCTTTACTTACAAAGATATACAAATACTCGTGCGTGCTCCAGTTATAGATATTCTAATAAAAAGTATTGAATTCGCCTTCAAACATCAAGATATTACCACAATTATTGGAACTCCGTTACGTTACCATTAAACTACGGCTGTGTTGAGTCTTCATTTCTAATGGTAATATCATCAAAAAATGAGTCGAATGTACTCTCGATTGAGCAAAAATTCTTTCGTTGATTCAAAGAAACTTTTATGGTATTGTTTGAGATTTAATCGTCTTGAATATACGGTAGGTTCGCTTTTTCTACCAACTGAAATATTCCAGACGAGTGAATCTAAACAGAAGCGATGTGCTATTTAAGAGCTAAACTTGTTCCAAGCCATAACAGCGTCAAATTCGTTACAGAATGTGAGGATGCTCCAACCTTAATATAATGCAAGTTCAAGGCATTGGTATCGGAAAGGTTCCGATTCGAAAAATCGAAGAAAGTTTAAGCGCTGGGGTCCATTTGGGATTGAAAAATTAAAAAGAGCTACCCGTTCAATTAACCTGCACCTGGTTTACACTTAGATTGCCATTCTGTTTTTATTCAATATCTTGATTGTTTTGGGGATGACAGGAAAACAGCCAGAATACTATATCATTCTCCACAATGTACATTTATAGGTCTAACTATGAATTTGTAATTTTTGTTTCTTTTTCTTATCTTTCACCTGTATTTGTTTTATTTGCTGTGAAATAAACTAAATCTGAATCCGAATCTGCCGGTATCGGTATTAAACGATTGGTTTGTTTCGGTTTTACGGTATCACAATTATATCTGTATGGGTTAGGTTTTTCTATAGATTGCCCTTCTCTAACATTTATATTTGTCAATGTAAATTTCACAAACAAAATATTGGAAAATGAAGAATGAATTGCGTAAAAAAAAAGAAAATTGCATCTGGGATGTGATAAGATCAGGCCTGGCATTCTGAAAAATGCAGGAGGGCAAAAAATCGCTCTCCTCAATCAACTTAGGAGAGCAATTAGCTTTACACAGCATGTTAAGTATCCAGTTGAACAAACTCATTGAAACTTAAACCAACAGACTACATCAGTGATTTTATTAACTTTACTAAGGTAAAGCGAAATCTCTTAGACATCTAGATGTCTCACTCAACAACCGAACACACACTTGACAAGACCTGTGTGTGTACCCAGACCTGTTGTCCTAGAAAGTCATACGCCTACCACTACCACCTTCAACCCCCCAAGGGGGGTTGAAGGTGGTAGTGGTAGGCGTATGACTTTCTTGGACAACAGGTCTGCTTGAATCTACAGCCACATCCTGGTGCAAGTGCTTCAAGTGACAGGATAGTAGTAATGGTAGTATATTATAGTGTCAATATTCCTTGAATAATTACCCCTCAAACTGTGATGTCAGTTGTTGAACTTGAAACTGAGAGAAAAAAAAATATTGCTGTGACCCATTTTGCTTCAAATGATTGCAACTGTGTTTGGGTATGGTTGCAGCCATTACCTTTTACCACAAAACCACTTTCAAAATGAAATTACGTGATGTTATGTGACTTCGAAGTTAAAATACATTTTTGCTTTACAACAAAAATTTAATGTGACGATAATACATGTAATCTCAATCATCCCAGACCAAAATATTTAGGAGGGCAATTTTTCGCTCTCCTTAATTCTTTCAGGAGGGCAGTAAGGAGAGCTAAAAAATCGCTCTCCTGAAATTGCCAAGCCTGTAAGATCGTGTTTCTTTACGTGGAATTTGTTTGGACAGATGACAATCAACTGTGTTGTGGGCAGAAACGCTTACAGAGAAATGACTCAGTAGCGATCCCAATGAATTGCTCTTTCCGTTTTTACATTCCTCTTTGGAATTACCAGCAAAAGGAAATTGCATCTGGGATGTGATACTTTCGCGTTTCGTTACGTGTAGTGTGTTTCGACAGATGACACTCAACTGTGTTGTGGGCACAAAAGCGGACAGAGAATTGACTCCATCACGATCCGCTTGAATTACACTTTCCGCTTTTGCAATTCACTACAGTAGAAGCCACATTAACCCACTATAGTTACGAGAAACCCTATGAACCCTTGAAAACAGGAGTCTGTTGTTTCCTTTTTCTTGTCCAGGAGGATGACACGTCATACTTTAATTAAGTAGAATGGCTGCGAAGGGCGGTGTGCGAGTGTGTGTGTGTGTGTGTGGGGGGGGGGGGGGGTCGTGGGAGGGGTGAAGGCAGACAATAAAGAGTAGCCGGAAGGCCGGAAGCAATCGTGGTAGTTATTGCATTGGCGAAGCACTTTCTACAGTTAAAACTAGAAGTCCTGTCATGAAATGCGCACAAATAGCACGTTGATCTGCGCGTTAATCCACGCGTTTCGACCATAGAAAAAAAAAAAAAAAAAAGTGGAAAAAAGGTTTAAACAACATTATTTTAATGACTCTGGTATGGTTACAGTTAAAACTAGAAGTCCTGTCATGAAATGCGCACAAATAGCACGTTGATATGCGCGTTAATGTACGCGTTATGGCCCAAGTAAAGCTATCAAATTCTGTACATATGGCATGTGCACAAGCAATGTTTCAGCCAATGGACCTCCGGGTAACCCGGAGGTCCATTGGCAGAAACATTGCATGTGTTTCCTATGAGTACCCAAGAGAGCCAGACGTGCTTTGGATGCCATTCGATATGGCAACTGCGCGCAATTCCAACGCGCAATTAAGCCTAGATAAGCGCACTATTCGTGACAGGACTTCTAGTTTTAACTGTACGTGTAGTGTGTTTCGACAGATGAAAGCGGACAGAGAATTGACTCCATCGCGATCCGCTTGAATTACACTTTCCGCTTTTGCAATTCACTACAGTAGAAGCCGCATTAACCCACTATAGTTACGAGAAACCCTATGAACCCTTGAAAACAGGAGTCTGTTGTTTCCTTTTTCTTGTCCAGGAGGATGACACGTCATACTTTAATTAAGTAGAATGGCTGCGAAGGGCGGTGTGCGAGTGTGTGTGTGTGGGGGGGGGGGGGGGGGGGTCGTGGGAGGGGTGAAGGCAGACAATAAAGAGTAGCCGGAAGGCCGGAAGCAACCGTGGTAGTTATTGCATTGGCGAAGCACTTTCTACAGTTAAAACTAGAAGTCCTGTCATGAAATGCGCACAAATAGCACGTTGATCTGCGCGTTAATCCACGCGTTATGACCATAGTAAGGCTATCAAATTCTGTACATATGGCCTGTGCACAAGCAATATTTCAGCCAATGGACCTCCGGGTAACCCGGAGGTCCATTGGCAGAAACATTGCCGGTGTTTGCTATGAGTAACCAGGAGAACCTGTCGTGCTTTGGATGCCATTCGATATGGCAATTGCGCGCAATTCCTACGCGCAGTTAAGCCAAGGTAAGCGCACTGTTCATGACAGGACTTCTAGTTTTAACTGTAGGTACTGCTGACCATATCAGTTGCTCAATTCAGACCCAGTTTTGTTGTCCATACTTTGAATCGCCCATGCATTGATATTAGTAGATGAATATATTATTACGTTTTATGAGGACAAAAGTCCTTTGTGGGGCATTTTCAGTGCCCTGGTTAGGGTATGCAAGTAGCATACTTACACCCATTGCGGAAGCTCCAACTAATCATATATGGCTTTATTATGGGGTGATTAAAGAGGGATAATCCTCCGCACAATGTCCGATACGGACGTGTTTACAGTGTGTCCGGGGACAAAAGCCCTTCATGGGGCCGTCTAACGCCCTGACTAGGATCAACACTGGTACTGTTACACACCCATTGTGAAAGCCGTGAGTTCACAAGTGTAGGGGAGTGCAGTCTTATGTTTGAAATGACTCGTCATTTGCTCCGTGAGTGTAGGTATTTATTTTAATCCCGGCCAAATACTGTCTTTCATAGTTTGTCAAATCGTGATTCGACATGCTAGCTATGCGTGGCTCATAGCTTCAGTCCACAATGTGGGTACGTTATTGTTGACATTGACATGTATTGGTCTGGAGATAGTTGGGTAATTCAAACTAACGTTAGTGATACGATATATGAGTTCAAATTTATCGGTGGCCTTCATACAATTGATGGTCTGTTAACCGTGATGTAGTTAAGTGTGCCTGTGATTTACAATGAATAAGAGAAGCCCATGAAACGCGACTGATACAATGTGTGGTTTGTGGATTTCGAGTAACCATTGCATGGGCGCGTGTGCTTTTCACTAAGTGAACTCAACTCATGTTATAACGGCGTGAAATAGGTTTTGTTTGTGATATCGCATCAGTATCAGGCATGTGCAATAGTCGATGGAATTGGCGGAAGGCTAAGAGTGAATGGCTTAGCTATCCGTTTCCTCCATCCGCCCGTAGTCCTCTCCAAGGCTCATCTGTGAATACATGCCAAATTGTTGAATGCATGTGCTTTACTGGCGGTTTTGGTTAACACGACGCCTGGGCTATTATTCTTTCCAGTAAATGGATGCTGCCCTATTATTAGGTCGGTGCTATGTTTTGCATTGTTGAAAGTATGCGCATTCTAATCATTAGGCTAATATGGTTGTCAAAGTAAGTAACGGTCACCAATCAAGGGGATATTATTCCCGGACTGAAAGCCACCGACCTATACATTTTGTCCTTTCTGAAATTGTTGTGCTCAGATCTCGGGATAAAAGAGCTGATTTCAGTGTGGTACATTAAAATTTGTACTTGCTTCGGTATAAAATTTGTTTGACCTGAAGCCTGTGGGTACTTGCCAGGACGTTAATACACAGTGTATGACTAGTTTCAACCTTCACGGGTTTATGAAATAAACAAATATCTCAAGACTTCAATTCTTATAAGTCTGAGATTACTGACTACTTGGTCAGTATGGTAGCTTATTGTGGTATGTCAAAATATATTGGTCGCTATGTATGAGGATCAAGTTACACCAATTCGTTCAATATTTTATTTGTACTAGTTTGTAGATATCATTATGAGCGATATCTCACAAGATGAAGGTTTGTCGTGAGTTTGTTATGCCGATTTCTTATTGCTATATGATTTTTGGTTTATTACACCAACGTCATGACAGTGAGGCGTGGGTTGGGCACTCACTAATGAATTTCACACCTTGCACTTGTAATGAAGTTGGTAGAAATATTGAGCTAGGCACTCACCAGGTGTCAACAGAATATCTGTAGTATCGGCACGCCGTAGTAATTATACCACAGTGCTTTTGATTCCTCTGATAACGCTGGTGAACTCACAGACCCGGTCAATCAGTCCGTGTGTTTTCAGCGAGAACGGGTCTATTCCTACTTCATAGGAGCGTACTCTATGATAGGTCAAATCACCCCAAGTATTTTGGATCATAAACCTCGTTCCATTACACTATGACGGTGTATGAGGACAAGGTGTTGTGATAGACTGGTCACGTGTTTATTTGCACTTCATTGGTTATTGTTTATGTACTTGTGGCTTGGTTTTCTCAGTTCCAATTGGGGAACAAAACTGATTTCTGCAGTCTGTTAGCTAGACTGCCTGATAAATCAGTGAATTGTATGTCGCCTTAGAAAGCTTGCAAGCTGGCAGAAGATACACAGTAAACTGTTTATCACACGAGATTGTGGCTTGAAGCTCCGACTGATTGACGAGGGAGTCCAGTAGGAAAATTCGGGAGGTGGAGTCAGGGCAAGGATGTGTAGAGTCAGGAGGCCAGAGTCAGCGTAAGGCTGCCAAGGTTGCTAAGCGGTGTTTAGAGAACAGGTTCAGTGTTTTAGATTCTGATACCCTGGTAGGAGAGCGAGGTGGACATTGAGAGGGGAGAAGTGGTTGCTGATGTTGATGGAACAGATGGGGTAAGGAGGGCGGTGAAAAGAAAGAAAGGGTCGGAGGCATGCCAAACGAGGCGAGTTGCGAGTGATATAGGGTCCGGGGGAGACATGTAGTTGTAGCGGGGTGTAGCATTGTACGTAGGATTGAGAAGGTGGTCTGAGGTCCTGGTAGTTCTAATCGAACGGTCTTGTGCTTTCCTGGGGCGAAGGTGGAGGGATGTCAACTAGACTGTCTGATAAATCAGTGAATTGTATGTCGCCTTAGAGAGCTTGCAAGCTGGCAGGAGATACACAGTAAACTGTGTATAACGCAGGTTTGTGGCGTGAAGCTCCGACTGACTTACTGCTGTACTGTTTCAGGCAGTCACTGGCGAAAATGAAGTTTGGAAGCAGGCGGGGCGTATACAGTATGTACACGACACAGGCTTGTGGTGGTCAAACTTGAGGCTATCGGTAGATCTTCCAAGCAGGCAGGGTGTATACATATGTATGCAACACAGGCTTGTGGCAGTGAAGCTCACGGGCTTTTAGGCAGGCAGACAATATCACAATAATGCGTATTGCTCGGGCTTGTAGCTGTAAAATCTGCGATAACCGATACACCGAAGAGAAAACAATTCAAGTTCAGAAATAAGCGAACGCGAGTTAACGCATAAACGGACAATAGCGAGTAAAATAAACGAGAAATGTAAATGTGCATTCGCGGTACCTGGTGTATGATACAAACAAATATCGGCGTCGTATTCACGTGTGTGAGAATAATAATAATGCAATAATTGCGAAAATTCCATATTATTGTTAGTAGATTCAAGATGGCGTCAGAGAGGAACACTTTACAGTATGGGTGGAGATGACAACCCTATTCAGTAAATACGGGGCAGACCAGTCAATATTTTCAACGTGAAGCCTCGAGGTTGGTATGCCCCCAAATAATGAATATGCACTCTTCCAAATACTTCCACTGACCTGGCCTGGAAGGATCGACTAGGATTCAAATGGGTAACAAATTTCCACAGTCTGGTACACTGCAAAAATATAGGTTCTCTTTAGAACCAAAACTGGTTCTAATCTTGTCCCTGAGATGGAACCAGTTCTGCTTAAACAGTATTTATTTCAAATCAAATAAATTTACCAAGATTAGCATTCAATTTTAACAGAGCATTACATGAACTGAAGTAGATTCAGCAGTAAACTTGGAGCTTATTCAACGCAGTCGCCAAACATTTTGAAACAAAGGAGATATGAACAGTTGGCATATCGAACCAGTTTTGGTTCTGTAGAGAACCAAACTGGTTCGATATGCCAACTGTTCATATCTCCTTTGCTTAATAATGATTTGAGACAACCACCTATAAGCTCTAAATTTTCGACTGAAATCCCCTCAATGTATGCTTAATTCTGTTAATATTTAATGTTAATCTTTATAATTTATTTGATTTGAAATAAATACTGTTTAAACAATACTGGTTCCATCTCAGGGACACGACTAGAACCAGTTTTGGTTCTAAAGGGACCCAATATTTTTTGCAGTGTAGTCCCGGTTTTATTAAAGTAAGCTGTTGAGTAAATGTGTGTGGTAGACCAATCAATATTTTCAACGTGTAGCATCAAGCATGCACGTTGAAAATATGAATTGGTCTCCCCCGAAATAATGAATATGGACTCTTCCAATTGATGCCATTGAATTTACATGGGAGATATCACCAGGGTTCAAACAAGAATTGAATGCAAATTTTTATAATCTTTATTGGAGTATGAACGTGTGGGAATGGGTACAAATTATGGGATTCATACATAATTTGTACCCATTCCCACACGTTCATACTCCAATAAAGATTATAAAAATTGCATTCAATTCTTATAATTACATTCCGTAACTGTTTAAGCTACTTTTAACCAAACAACAAAGCAGAAAGACGAAATAAAACAGATACGAACGAACGAGGCGAAAAACCACCCTCACACAAAAGAGAAAGCGCACAACTCTGATATTTAATTTTCACAACTTTTGAAATGGAAACGAGTATTTTAGTAACGGGCTTTATGCCACAGTTGGGAAATGTCACCAAAGAAACAGAAGAGGAGTGGATCACTGCGAGAGGCACTAAAAGTTAAAAACCCGCCCAAACACCGCCCGAATTACATTCTGTCAACTGCGCTCTACCGTAAATGCGGGTCACAGTTCGACCAAATGTATTCATTGGAAAATGAATTACATTTGGACATGACGTTTTCATCCAGCTGACCAATGAGAATTGAGTATTTGGACCCAAAACGTATATCTACATTAACAATGTAATTATATGGGTATCAAATTTCCACAGTCTGATAGACCCGGTTGGATAAACACTAAGTTCAGTTCAATATGACTGGGTACACGATGATGAAGGGGAATATCTGGGGTGGGGGTGGTGGAGGGTGTGAACCATCCCCTAATTGTCCAGTCGGGATATTTTCGACTGGATTGGAGTATTCGGTGATGATTAGATTTCCGCTATTTTCTCACGAGACTAGATTTTCTACCTGGACTTGTGTCACACTAGTGTTTCAGGCAAACGGAGGTCTGTGCCCGATTAGGTCCAAGCATAACAAATTTTGAATTAAATAGGTACTAATTAAATACCAAGTTGTGCAGCCCATGAGGCACGAATACTACATGTGATTATCAAACAAATAAGGAAATGTCTCAAGTTTGTCTTTTTTAACTATAATTCTGATATTCTGACTACATCATCAAGGCATGCCTTCAAATAAGACATGCTTTCATGCAGTAGTTTGAATATTTAGGTGAGAGGACTTGAGTCTTGACAGTTGGGACAATTTGAGTTTACACCAGCCTTCAGTCGAACATCTTTGAGATGCCCCTGACGACGAACAAATAATTTGGAATGGATTTGTACAAAAATGAGGTGTTTTTTTAGGAAAGGGGATTTAGCCTCACCTTCGACAGCCAGGGTCATGTGTTGGACAAATGAGTTTTTTAGGATTGGGAACAATTCAACAGATAAACATTAAACTGAAAAGCCATGTGCGTTGTATATGTAATATTCTCCCTTCAAAAAGGTGAGAAAACGTTTGTTTAGAAAAATTATTTTTATGTTGGAGTTTATAACAACATGATTCGGATGGGCGTAACAGCTTACATGCAGTCGAGGGAATAAGGTGAAGGTCTGTTATTTGTTTTCTGGTGAGTTGTTCATGAACTACAACACTCGACAGTAATGTTACTACTATAACTACTACTGTTATTTATAAAACACAGAAAAAACCTTCAGCAAGTTGATTTTGAAAGCGCGAAGTAAATCTCGACATTCTTCAGACGTCATTTAACGATGCATGACCAACGCTATTTTGCGACCAACGACGTTTTGTGGACAAGTTTGATGAGTATTAAAAATAGTTAATTAGTAAAACAGTCTTGTAATAATCTATGAAAACAGTCATCTAATCAATTGTCAAAACAGTCTTCCAATAATCTGTAAATACAGTCTCCTAATAACCTGTAATTACATTCAGATTATTATGATAATGTGCATATCCTGTGATTTGTATCAGATTCGAGGTGGTGACCAGAATGGGATCCCACTTTGGACACCACCGATTTACCCCACAATTTACGCGAGTGTGTAATATTGAATTGTGCAGTTTCTATTTATTGTGTGTGTGTGTGTGTGTGTGTGTGTGTGTGTGTGTGTGTGTGTGTGTGTTGGGGGGGGGGGGTAATTGGCTATTATTAATAGTTCTGTCGCTAACTGTGAGGAATTTTATTTTGTTTTGTAAGCGATCAGCTGAGTCGATCATTGAAATGCACAAAGAATGTATTCATGTGCCTGTTATGATAACCCGTTGTGTTCCCAGAAACGATTCATCTATATGATACAGAATAAGAATAAGTCGTCTATATGATACGGCATCAGAACACATTATGTGATAAGTGCCGTTTCTCGTGGTTGTCAGGCCAAAATCTTTATGATTGTTAGATAAAGATTATTATTGTGTAACAACAGTCTTCTAATAATCTTGATCTGTAAAAACATATTACTAATCTGTAAAAACAGATAACTAAAGTGTAAAAACAGATTATTAAATGAAAAGGCTCTGACCCTAACACGCTGCCGTATTATGTTGGAGTTTATAACAACAACATGATTCTGGTGTGTTTATTTTAGAACTTGTTCCCATGTAACATGGGGTAAAGTAATAAATATTAAACAAAACAATTAAAAAGTTAGAAACAAGCTGGATGTGGTATATCCACACAAGATAATATCATCATCAACTCTACTTGATCGCTCCCTCGCTCCCTTCCTCCCCTTGCCCCCCTTCCCCTCCTCTACGCTATTGTCCATCATTTAGGATCAATGCCCAAGTGCATTGTAGCATAACAGCTTGCATGCAGTGGAGGGAATAGGAATAAGGAGAAGGTATGTTAATTATTTCTCAGGGCTAAAAGTTCGATGAGAATCCGAGAATCCATTCACGCAAAGATTCGCGCAAAGAAGCCAGCGAGAATCCATGTGGATTCTCGCCGAACCTCTGCCAGAATTCACGTGAAAAGAATTGAGTCGATATAACCCTCTACCTAAAGTAGTAGCAGCAGCAGCAGCAGCAGCAGCAGCAGCAGCAGCAAATTAACCAGTACAGGCTTAACATGACCTGAAATAACCGGACACTTTGTCAATAAAATTGTACAAATATGGCTGTCATTGGAACCGGCTCAATAAGCCGGTTCCAATGATATCAGTATTTGTAAGATATTATTGAAGATTATTGTTCATGTTTTAAAAAAATTATCAAATTCAATTTATATGTTTAAAATAAAAAGCTGTGTTAGGTAAAGTGCTAACATGTGTTATCAGTATACAACAGGAGTTCAACCATTGTGGCCAAATGGGATCCTGAAACACTCATAGCAGGTATAGAAACTCGCAACGATTTTCGCGAGAACCCAAATAGTTTCACCCAAATTTAAATGAAATATAAGCCCTGTCTCTGGTGAGTTGTTAATGAACCGCAACACTCGACAGTCATTTTACTACTATAATTACTACTGTTAGTAGTAAAACATAATAAATAACTGACACTCAGCTGAAATGGAATTGTACAGTGGAAAAACAGTTTACGCAATATTATTTTAATAACACCAGTATGGTTAACAACAAACCCGCAGCTACTTGCAGACGATTTTGAAATCGCAAAGGGAATCTCCAGAAGTCATTCTACTATGTAGGACCAACGCCATTTTGCGACCAACGTCGTTTTGGCGGAGACGTTTGAAGAGTATTGTGATTGTATGTTGAAAATGAGGCTGAAAAGAGAAGATAAAAACAAAAACGTCAAATTTGGTTTTGCTGCCATCGGTGCTCAAAATGTTAATTGCAAAATAGAGGTAAATAAATTCAAATGATTAGACAACGGTGTGTGAAATCTGGTAGCTGTGTATTTGGCATATGCTGGCTACAGAAATTACAAAGATAGAGTTTTTAATGAGATAAGGCCACAATAACCTAAACGTTGAAGTGATGTCAAAATGGCGACAAGTCGGAAAACGTAAAAACAACTATCGAGTAATTTTCTGAGCTCTACAACATTCTTAAATTTCTAAACAATCTGACGCATTTTAATTAAAGCACAATTTCTAATAACCAGAAAACGGTTTGTGAAGTTTTATAGCTGTATAGTTGGTGTGTTCCCGGAACGTCTACTGGACTAAAACAACATCTTATCAAGTAGGTGGATTATGAGGTGCTGTGTGGGTGAAACTTAATCAATATCTTCTTTGTTATTCCCGGAATGACTACTGGTGAAAACTAATCAATATCTTCTTTGTTATTCCCGGAATGACTACTGGTGAAAACTATTGCCTAACTATTTTGTTGTTTTATTCAGAGCAGTGTGTTATTTTATTCAGAGCACATATTAGTATGTTTTTTCTGGCGTGCTTTTTAGTGTCTATATATTTTACAAGTTTTGTTATTTTATTCAGAGCAGTAGTTATGTTAGAAATTGAATACATCTCAGTTCAAACGCATGATATATCTCTGTTATTTGAACTTATTTCCTGTTTGAAATTGTTTTTTTTTTTTGTTATATCTGTTCATATTGTTTTGAACACAGTGCTGTATCCTATATAATGGGTGATCCACTGATAATTGTTAGTAAAGTTACAATGGCTAACGCGCATGTTAATGTTCAGTTTTTTACGAATAGAAAAGGTGGACAGAATTTAGCTCTTGATGGGTACATCTACAGAATAAATCGCAAGGGGACAGACAGAATCTTCTGGAGATGCACAGTTGCCCGGTGTCCAGCTACAATTTCTACACGTGACAACATTCCACTTGGGTTTGGGAGGCAAACCCACAACCACCCAGGAGATTCAGCTAAAGTTACCGCGAAACAAATCATGAATACACTTGCTGTGAAGTGTACCGCGGATGTTAGACCTATTCCGACAATATTTGCAGAAGAACTCAACAAGATTCGAGATCATGATTGGGATGACGATGTCCAAGAAGTTGTTGAAAAACTTCCCACATTCAACTCCGCCAAATCGACACTCTACAGGGCACGACGAAAACAGACACCGTCACTGCCAAAGACGCAAAATGAAATTGAACTAGATGGACGGTGGAAAGAAACTGCAACTGGTAACAGGTTTCTTCTGTTCGACGACAACGATCGTAGCGGCAGAATAATCGGCTTTGCGACAACAGAAAATCTTCATCAACTGGCAAATTCAGAGACATTTTTCTGTTATGTATGTTATATGTATGTTATATGTAAAGTTGAAATGTTAAATATTTGTTATGTATGTTATATGTATGTTATATGTAAGGTTGAAATGTTAAATATTTGTTATGTATGTTAGGTTGTATATATCATTACATTTCAATAAAAATAATTAAAAAAAAATCATCCTTCCTTCTTATTTTATTCGATATAACCCAATAAAGAGTTATCGGCTCGAGTAGGCATTCGGGGAATAATTACTATGATAAGTGTAACATAATTATAACTTTCTCCTTAAGGAACCTCTTAATCCTCTTAATCAGCCTGGTGTTTATTTAGCCCAGTAGTCGTTCCGGGAATAAACCGTATAGTTATGGAGCCACATGAATCGCAATGTAACGTGTTTAACCCTTAACCTAACACGAAAGGCAGACGACACTTGCAGATAAAATACTTGAAGAACTATTTGTTTTCATTTTTATCACAAAAACATAGCTTATCACCCCCTCATTAGAACGAGTTCAACGAGCTCGTTCCAATGAGGGGCCAGGGGTCATAAGCTATGTTTTTGTGATAAAAAAAAAAATAAATGAAAATTGGACAGTATTTTTTGTAAATAGCGTTGGCCGGTTTGGCCGTTACGTTGAGTAAAGAGTTAAAGAAATATGCCAAAAATAGGCTAAACTTTGAAGTGACCTCAAAACCTCAAAATAGCGATCAATCGAAAAAAAAAAAAACCAAACACCTCCCTCCCCCACAAAAACTGATATCTCCAATTGTTGAGCATTATAACATGTTGAAACTTTTTTCAAATTTTTGACCTCATGACCCCTTATGACATCACCTCAGATGTCGGCTACAAAAGTTAGAATTTTCTAGGTCAAGGTCAAGGTCAAGAAAATGACGTAACATTTGCATCACTGTCATCGAGGACGACATTTTAATTCCAAAAATGGGTATGCACAATCCGATGCATTTTAAAGTTTGACCTTATGACCCTCCTTATGACGTCACCGAACCATTTCTTGTTTCGTCATTGACGCAATGTGCTCTAGTATAGACGGTCCGGATATAATGTGCCAAGATAATTTTGAAATCTGTGCAGTTGTTTCAAGACATATAACGTCTGCCCGAAGAGAAACATCTCCACGCCATAAGTTTTGTACAGATGGTAATATTCAATAAATCCACTGCTTATGTCAAAGGCCTCTTTTAGTTAATGTCATATTCGTCTAAAATATACAATTAACATGTTTATGGTTTCTTTTCCAGATGACGAAAGTCACATGTATTGCTGTGTGTGTGATGTTGGTTATCTGCGCGAGCATTGCAGGTAAGTATCATATCGTAGATATTATAGAAACGATGGGATATACGCACTGTTCGCATTGTGTCTGGGTATCATATCGTAGATGTTATAGAAACGAAGGGTTACACGCACTGTTCGCATTGTGTGTGGGTATCATATCGTAGATGTTATAGAAACGGTGGGTTACACACACTGTTCGCATTGTGTCTGGGTATCATATCGTAGATGTTATAGAAACGATGGGTTACACACACTGTCCGCATTGTGTCTGGGTATCATATCGTAGATGTTATAGAAACGATGGGTTACACACACTGTTCGCATTGTGTCTGGGTATCATATCGTAGATGTTACAGAAACGATGGGATACACGCACTGTTCGCATTGTGTCTGGGTATCATATCGTAGGTGTTATAGAAACGATGGGTTACACGCACCGTTCGCATTGTGTCTGGGTATCATATCGTAGATGTTATAGAAACGTTGGGACACACGCAAAGTTCGCATTGTGTCTGGGTATCATATCGTAGATGTTATAGAAACGATGGGTTACACGCACCGTTCGCATTGTGTCTGGGTATCATATCGTAGATATTATAGAAACGCTGGGATACACGCACTGTTCGCATTGTATCTGGGTATCATATCGTAGATATTATAGAAACGATGGGATACACGCAAAGTTCGCATTGTGTCTGGGTATCATATCGTAGATGTTATAGAAACGATGGGATACACGCACTGTTCGCATTGTGTCTTGGTATCATATCGTAGATGTTATAAAAACGATGGGATACACGCACTGTTCGCATTGTGTCTGGGTATCATATCGTAGATATTATAGAAACGATGGGATACACGCAAAGTTCGCACTGTGTCTGGGTATCATATCGTAGATGTTATAGAAACGATGTGTTACATGCACCGTTCGCATTGTGTCTGGGTATCATATCGTAGATATTATAGAAACGCTGGGATACACGCACTGTTCGCATTGTATCTGGGTATCATATCGTAGATATTATAGAAACGATGGGATACACGCAAAGTTCGCATTGTGTCTGGGTATCATATCGTAGATGTTATAGAAACGATGGGATACACGCACTGTTCGCATTGTGTCTTGGTATCATATCGTAGATGTTATAAAAACGATGGGATACACGCACTGTTCGCATTGTGTCTGGGTATCATATCGTAGATATTATAGAAACGATGGGATACACGCAAAGTTCGCACTGTGTCTGGGTATCATATCGTAGATGTTATAGAAACGATGTGTTACATGCACCGTTCGCATTGTGTCTGGGTATCCTATCGTAGATATTATAGAAACGATGGGATACACGCAAAGTTCGCATTGTGTCTGGGTATCATATCGTAGATGTTATAGAAACGATGGGATACATGCAAAGTTCGCATTGTGTCTGGGTATCATATCGTAGATGTTATAGAAACGATGCGATACACGCACGGTTCGCATTGTGTCTGGGTATCATGTCGTAGATGTTATAGAAACGATGGGATACACGCACTTTCGCATTATGTCTGGGTATCATATCGTATATATTATAGAAGCGATGGGATACACGCACTGTTCGCATTGTGTCTGGGTATCATATCGTATATATTATAGAAGCGATGGGATACCTGCACTGTTCGCATTGTGTCTGGGTATCATATCGTATATATTATAGAAACGATGGGATACACGCACTGTTCGCATTGTGTCTGGGTATCATATCGTAGATATTACAGAAACGATGGGATACACGCACTGTTCGCATTGTGTCTGGGTATCATATCGTAGATTTTATAGAAAGATGGGTTACACGCACTGCTCGCATTGTGTCTGGGTTCGCATTGTGGCATCTTTAAACTACTATGACTGCGTTGGTTGATGATATTTTACACTTTAACCCTTCACCGAACATGAGAAGCAGACGACACTTGTAAAAATAATTCTTGAATAACTAATTTCTTTCATTTTTTGTCGTTCCAAAGAGGGGTCATAACCTATGTTTTTGAGACAAAAAATGAAAAAATAATGAAAATTAATTTCAATTAATTAATCTTTAAACTACTATGATTCAGTTTGTTAGTGTTTTGATGACATTTTAGGATTTAGGATTATTCCGCTTCAGGAACTATTTTGTTAACCATTTCACGACATGTAACAATCAACATTATCAAAAGTATTACTAAGTGTAATTCAATTGTTTTTATCGAACCACATCGAAATTGGATACAGGGACATGCCTAGAGGATCTTGTTTTCCAACTTTGCCCTCATTGGCCTTCGAACATAACTTTTGATAAAACCATTTACACCACTTCCTCCAGTTTTCCAACTTCTACTGCTGAAGAAATTCCGAATGCAATCTCTCCCCTTGTGTTCGAAATATATTACCTTTTGATTCTAGAGTTAGAAGTCATCTCTTTGTGTGCCAGAAGGCGCCAGGTGTAATGCTTTAGCTTTATCACTGAAAATGGCGCCTTTTTGCACTTGGGCGAAATATTGTATCCAGTTACCAGGGGCTTGATGTGAACAAACTTGTGACAAACCATTACGGCTATACAGTTAAAACTAGAAGTCCTGTCACGAATAGTGCGCTTATCTAGGCTTAATTGCGCGTTGGAACTGCGCGCAATTGCCATATCGAATGTCATCCACAGCACGGCAGGTTCTCCTGGTTACTCATAGCAAACACAAGGAATGTTTCTGCCAATGGACCTCCGGGTTACCCGGAGGTCCATTGGCTGAAACATTGCTTGTGCACAGGCCATATGTACAGAATATGATAGCTTTACTTGGACCATAACGCGCATATCAACATGCTATTTGTGCGCATTTCATGACAGGACTTTTAGTTTTAACTGTAGAAAAATGCAACGAAATAGCACATGAAATCACAGTGTCAGTTACAAACCAGTACAGCTTTTGATACAATGCCACGAAATCTCCAACAATAGGACGTGTAACTTAAAACTGCTGGTGGGGGTGGTTTGAGGCGTAACCCTTTCAACCCGAGCGGCTGCTTTTCCGGCCAGGAACACGATACGCCATAACGTCATTAAATATGATGGCTGTTCAGTGAATCTATGGGGTAGACCAATCAATGTTTTCAACGTGCAGCTCCTACAGTTAAAACTAGAAGTCCTGTCATGAAATGCGCACAAATAGCACGCTGATATGCGCGTTAATGAACGCGTTATGGCCCGAGTAAAGCTATAAAATTATGTATATATGGCCTGTGCACATGCAATGTTTCAGCCAATGGACCTCCGGGTAACCCGGAGGTCCACTGGCAGAAACATTGCTTGTGTTTACTATGAGTAACCAGGAGAACCTGCTACATAGCACTAGAAGCAATAAGGGGAGAGTTTGGGTGGATGGGGATTAAGGACAGGATAGGCTTAATGAAACTCTTCATCTTAACTATACTGAGCAAAAAGAAAAGTATAATAATTTAATCATTTGCCCCGCCTCTGCGTTTGATTGGTTGAAAGCATACAGCGTGAAAGTTGTCAAAATCGTCTCTACACGTTCGCACATCCAATCCAACTTTGAAGACTCTGGAAGCCCCGCCCACTTAATCCAATTGTCACCGTGAGGGTGACGGCAGACTGATAACTTGTAAACAAAGATCAATGATCGATTTTGCATCGCCTCCAGTCAGGAAGAATATAATGATGATTTCTCGAGAACAATTGAATTTAATAAAATATACCGAAGTGGGAGACGAATAAAAGATCATACACCCAAACAAGATTTTTGGGGAACTTAAAACAAATGTTTTAATGATATTGTTACGTGACTTGCTAAATATCTGTAGTCTGCGATCGAAAATCAAAACAACAAACAATTTGACAATGATTGACGTGACCTGTTTGTGACACACTTTCCTGCGTTTGACTGTTGTCTTTTGCGAAATTCAAAAGTTTTTCGTTCACGTACACATAGTTTTTATATTTTAATATTACAGCCGGATTAAACTGTAAGAAATAACTGTTGTTTTCCTTCGGTTTATGCGATATAAACCGAAAATGTTCAGCACAAGCTTAATCATAACTCGCTACGCGAAAAGATACAGACAGACAGACACCGCGATCGATCAAATTGGAGGGGAGGGGGAAATCTCTCTCAATCGAGAGATCTCTACCATATCCGCCTCGCGAGCTGTAAAATTACACATTTTCTTCGGCAATTTGGACGATTGGGAATCCTTCACATACTAGAGATCACCGTCGAATAGACGAAATCCGCCGGTCGAACACTTGGAACAACCGACAAACAATTACACGTTTTGACATTTTGACTCGCGATTTGTAATTTCACATCGTGAAATCTCGGCGAAATCGATTGAGGGAACACTTAAAGAGCCGAAAAAAATACACGGTTTTGTTTTTGTCATCAACCTGAGAATTTGCATCTCGGGTTTGCGGTCATCATTGTCATCTTGTGAAAAAATGCATCAAATTCTCGAAACGAGCTCAACCTTGGCGATCTCGGAATTTTCACAGATTTTCTTAAGATTTTTATTTTCGTCCGATCTCCGAGATTCGATCTGAAAGACGGAATAAATATACAGAACCACACTTATGTTTGAATGGGTTAACGATTACTGGACGAGAGCGGGTGGCATTCAACGATTACTGGACGAGAGCGGGTGGCGCAGGGATACCACGAGAGCCGATAGGCTCGAGTGGTTATCCCAGCGCCACACGCTCGAGTTCAGTAATCGTTAACCCATTCAAACATAAGTGTGGTTCTGTATTTATTACACACCCAACCCTGAAAAAGAATTCACTGTAATTAATCGCTAATTTAATTAAATAATAGACGATTTGAAGGTTGAAAGAATTTTAGGGACAAACGGGCAATTTTGTCAGAGAACCAGTCTTAAGTCTTTGACCTTGCCACCTGCTGAATCGCTGTTGATTCATTTTATTCGAAAAAATGTCGGTTCGAACACTCAAAACTCAAAGATTGCGTTCAACATATCAGACATCACAAATTATGAGGTCTGAAATGTGTTTTCAAAAGTGTGTGTGCAGGCATCATTATATCTGGAGGATGGAAAATGTACAAGGATTTTAATTTAAATACGGTGCGAACAGGCCGCTCTGTTTAAATTTCGTGCTTTTCAAACTGAAAGTTAAACTAAAATAGAAGTTTGAACTCGGCTTAACTTACTTTTCATGCACTATTTCCACTAGACTATCGCATGTGGACATCGGTCATTTCTGTTCTGTACTGTAACAAAAGTAAACACTGGATGAGTAAAGACATTTTGTGCACCAATTAACCTTCCGGGGCATTCATTCGATCGTTTAGAGTAACTGAGGCAGTTCAAGATTCCATTCTGAGTGAACTCTGTAGTCTTGGTAAGTTAGCACTTTATTTTTCAACATTATTAAGTTTCTGACTTGAAATTTAGCCTTCTTTTTATTGTCATCTCAAGTCTTGATAACCAATGTTTGAAATGGGCTGCACTTACAAATAAAGGCTTTAGGTTGTCTACATTTACTACAGAAAAACAAAGGGGGAAATTTCCTGCACGATAAATAACTGCAAGAAAATGTCATGTCTTGTCTCCACAACTTCACAAGTAATTTAGTTTGTACACTTTTTTTTACAACCCACCTGTCAGCATTTTCTCGAAAGATCACGAAATGAGTATCCAACAGTCTTAGAGGCTGAAAGTTAAATAAGGGAGGGGGGGGGGGGGGAGTTGTTCTCACCAGAAAGCTCCAACTTATTTTGGTTGATAATATTCAGCTTTATTAATGTTTACATTAGATTTTGTACTAGTACTATACTTCACCAGTTTGTTATCTGAACGGTTCTGTCAATATTCTTTTCTTGGTATCTAGTTCAAAACAAAATATTTCCTTATGTATCTGCTCCAATATCTTGTCAGTCTTAAATTTGGAATTTGGTATTTTGAATTTGCATTTGGTAAGTAGTTTTGAAGAGGACTGATAGAAAGTGGCTAAAATGATAGGCTTTTGGAGGACATTTTCTTGGGGTTGGGGGCTGTCCAATCAAACTGCCCTGAACTATTGTTTCAAAATCAAAATGCAGACCCTTTCCTTGAATTTGCCTATGGAAATTCTCGGCCCACGGCCCTGATATTTGCTAAAATTATAAAAATAGCCCCTCCCTCTGAACAGTCTGTTCAGAAAATACTAGTCCCTTTCAATGAAAACTGCAAAATTAGCTGCTTATTGTTGAAGGAGAATGGGAGGGCCCCCATCCCATCTCATACACCCATGTAGCTAAGTCATATAGGTGGCATTCGATTTAAGTTTTGTTGCTGAGAATTAAATTTAAAGCAAAATAATATCCTTGTATAAAACAGAAATACTAAAATACTTGCAAAAATCCTTAATTAGTCATTTAAAAATACACATCAATCTGTGTCCGGAAAATATTGTCATATTGTCTATGTTTTAAATATTCTAATAATTATTTTGAATTTCATGGAAATCATCTCATAAAATTGACAATATATTGCATTCATCAGACCACACATATTTACCTCCCACGCCCCCCCACCCCTCCTCTCTTCGTGGTCTCATTCCCACCTCACACAAGACTTTTAAGAATTCCAGTAGTGGGAAGTTGGTAACATTTTTTAATTTCCCCAGTCCAAACTCCAAAAAGTCAGATTTTAGCAATATTACATCCTCCCTAAAAAAGCACCCCCTCCCCCCCCCCCAAAAAAAAAATAAAATAAAATTAAATAAACGTGTTGCCCCAGCACCCACTAGCACGTTAAAAAACATTGGTTCCACAAATATAAACTACAGAGTTTTTCTTATAAAATCAGGCTTTTCATTCTTCCGAATTTATTTTCCTTATTCAGCTAGTGTGGGGCGGGGGGGGGGGGGGTGTCATCTAGTAAGGGTGGAATTGGATATAGTTAATTAGTAACTGCATGTACTAGCTGTCAAACATCTTCAGACGCTGTCGGCGTGTCGTCGTCTGAACGTGCTGCTTCATTGCCGAAGTGTGAATCAAATAGGATTACACAGTAGACCTCGTAGGCCTATCGACTCGTCGGCAGCACGCAACGGTGAGGGCAACATTGTAACAAAGTTTTTTTAGAACTGTACTAGTGGCTGGCTGCAATATCGAAACCCAATTGGACTGTTTTGCCCTAAAAATGAATTAAGTTTTCCTCGGTTTTCAATAACAAAAGCAAAGGTTGAGTTTCACGGTTTAATATCTTGGCAGAGATATGAGTCTTTCACGACTTTAAATAGTTTTTAGCATAGTTGTGCATCAAACATTTTGTAATGAGAATCGGTAATTCCGACAGATAAATATAGCCGATGGTTCTCATTGGTTATGTTCCACTGAACGCTGCAAACGAGAAGAACCAGTCTACCGAGAGAACTTGTTCACGCGAAGGGTACTTTTTATCGGATCGCACTAGAGCTTTCTGGTTAAAATTACCGCATGCCCCTAAAATCCATGTGATCGTGACAAATACAGTTACGGGTGTGTAATAAATAAGTATCTCTGTCGGTGATTCGATTTCCCATCCGATTCCCGACCAGAAAAAGTCGTGTGTCGTGTCGTGGTATACGAGCTCGTTTTGCCAGAAGTCTAAAGTGGGGTCGTACTGCACTTAGTCGAATTCTCGAGAAAATAAACTTGAAATTAGCGAGACATTACCCAAATCAACAAAACCGGAATTAACCAGTTACCCAATGGCCAAAATCGGCCAGCAGTATTCTCAAAACTCGCCAATTAATTTTCATTATTTTTTCATTTTTTGTCTCAAAAACATAGATTGTGACCCCTCGTTGGAGCGAGCTCGTTCCAACGAGGGGGTCATAACCTATGTTTTTGAGACAGAAAATGAAAAAAATTAGTTATTCAAGAATTTATTTTGCAAGTGTCGTCTGCTTTTCAAGTTAGATAAAGGGTTAAGTAAGCTCGGACTCTCCTTTTACCTCTACTTCTACTAATGTAGTGTAGAAAGAAGTTAAAAAGACTGAACGCATACGCAAAGAACACATTCACTCTTTAAAACGGGGCTGTTTTGTTCATGTCTGTAACAACACTTTCGAAAGACAAAGTGACTTCGTTTCGGACAGGATTACCGGTAGAGGAATTCAAAGTACCCAGAGAGACCAACCGATATGAGTAGGTATAAAAGGCCGATTCCAGACCACTTTGTACATGTACGTACACGTACACGTACATGGTGCGTTTACTCTCATAGGATTCAGTGTTAAATCGCGTGCACGTTCACAAAAATGTCGTTTTTTCATGGTGGTCCAGAATCGGCTATTGTTTTTTAGGGCTCACAGATCGCACTTTTAACGTTCAAATACCCGTTGGCGAATGTGTCGAATGTACACGTCGCTCAAAAAAGTGAAAAATGTACGAAATTGTACGTGTACATTTTCTTAAAAAATTTTTTTCGACGTTCCCATCGTGGATTAGACCTTCAATCTATCGTTGGTGAACGCGAGCAAAAAACGCTTTGCCGATTCCAGACCAGCATAAAAAAAACGGTTTGCCGATTCTGGACCAGTGGTCCAGAATCGGCTATTGTTTTTGAGGCTCTTCAAAAAATTGAGTTTTAGAAAATTAGAAAATCGATGGGAAAATCGTTTGTTTACGTTTTGTCACTGCGAATTTTGTGAAATAAATCTTAATAAAAACACTTTGTAGAATTTGTTTCATTCAAATAAAAAAATAGTAAGGAAATAAAAAACTGATTGATATATATAGGAGAGAAAAGAAAAAATATAAATAAATAGTTATTTAAAAAAATAAATATATAAAATCGAATAGATAATAAAAAAATACGTAAATCATGAACGCTTCCCAGACTATTCGAGTAAGGTTTCTTTTAAAAATGCTGATGTGAGCCTACGCATTCTGCGTGAACGAACAACTATGTTGTTAGAACGATGCGTCGGATGTCGGGATCACCTAGACTTCGATCATGAGGATCATTCGTGTCTGACGATGGAAAGGGAAGATATGGTCGTCAAGTATTTCGAACCGGCGTTTGAACGCGTTCAAATCGACGAAGTGATAACGTTTTGGAAGAGATTACTCTTCTGTAAGGATCGAGACAAGCCCACAGTTTCAGAAGAACTGAAATTGGCGCGTAGAAGTCTGACTTTAGAAGACAAGGGATGCATCATGAAATTATTGTTCAATGAAGCATACGTCTAAGTTTTCTCGTTGATATAAATAAGGGAGAATAGAAAATAAAAATAAATACACACATAAATTTTTTATCTAATATTAGAGAGAAAGAAAAAACACAAAAATGAGAACTAGAAATAAATTGTATCCGACGTTAGATGACGACGAGGATGGGAAGCCGAACGGCGTTTTGCCGACGGCACCGTCGCTAGAAGAAAAAGAAAGAGGAGAGAGGTGTCGCATCGATCAAATCAGTAGAATCCAATCGTATCTAACCCAAGAGAGAGATTCTCGTCATTCTCTCAAGAAGAAGTATTCGTGTTTCGTGAAATTCATCAACGCGATTGACTCGACACTCATCACGATTTCCATGGGTTTACACGCAGCCGGCATCGGATTTTTGTCGACTGCAGTCGGTATTCCGATCGTGTTAACCATAGAAGGAGTGGCTCTCGCCGCTGGATTGTTTAGCACGCTCGGAAACTTTTTGAGTAGGAAATTATATCTGAAGGCGAGGAAACACGACAAGATTCGCGTCTTGGCCGACTCCAAGATCGACATGATATCCGAAATGACCTCGATGGCGTTGAAAGACGGTAGGATATCGGATGGAGAATACTTCACGATATTGGGTGAGAAAACGAAATATGAAGCCATGAAAGAAGCTGTGAGAATCAAGACTCGTCAGATCATGAAGGAAGAGATGAAGGATTCTCTCGTGGAAAAGGGGAGGAAAGAGGCCAGGGAGGAATTCAGTAAGATGATAGAACTCAAGAGCAGCGATTGAAAAAAAAATATATATAATAAGAACCGAATTTTTAAAAAAGAAATATTAAATTTATATATAAAATAAAAACGAAATTAATTTAAATAACTCTCAAAAAATGTATTACGTAAAGTGTAAGAGAGTTACCGAGATGACTAATTCTCAAGAAGTACGAACTAAAAACGACAGACAGATGCTTCGCGGAATTTGTGACGTGTGTGGTTCTATCAAGACTCGATTCGTCAAAAAAAAAGAACGCGAGCAAAGGTAAAGGAATCGTGAATAAAATGATCAATAATCTACCTTTCGAAATGCATCTGCCTGGTCACTGTTTCACGGGACCTGGAACGAAATTGAACAAGAGACTCAACGCCGATCTGACTCCTAAATCTTGGAGCAAACTTGTGAATAGGGTGGACGCGGCCGCGTATGATCACGATCTATGCTACGCTGGACATCCCGACACCAAGACTCGCAACGATGTCTGCGATAAAAACATGTTGGCGAAATTGAGAGGTATATCGAATCCGACCAGGAGAGAGAAGATAGAACGTTCGCTGGTCGGTAATCTGATCGGTGCGAAACGTCGATTCGGATGGGGCGTTAAAAAAAAAAGCGCATCTGAAAAGAAGAAGAAACGATTATTGACGAGCGAATTGGCCGAGGAGTTACACAAACCCATCGTGCATAAATTTCGAAAGAGAAGGGTGTTCGTGAAGGGTTTGGATGATATTTGGTCTGCCGACTTCGTCGACATGAGATCGTTTTCGAGGTGGAACGAGGGTGTCAAATATCTATTGACGGTCATCGACGTGTTTTCCAAATATGGTTGGATCAGAGCTTTGAAGAATAAATCGGGACCTTGCGTCGCCGAGGCTCTGAAGAGCGTGTTCGACTCGTCTTCTCGAAAACCAAATAAATTGTGGGTGGATAAGGGAAAGGAATTCTACAACAAGCACGTTTATCGATTGGTCGACCTCTACTCGATCGAAAACGAAGAGAAAGCCAGCGTGGTGGAACGTTGGAATCGAACGATGAAGGAAAAGATGTATAAATACTTCACGGCGAATTCGACCAAGAAATACATATACGCTCTGAGCGGTCTGGTCAAAGATTACAACAACACGCAACACAGATAGATCAAGATGACTCCCGTGGAAGCTAGCGATCCTCGAAACGAAAAACGGGTCTACGCGAATCTATATCCTGAGAGATCTAAGATCAGGAAGAAGTCTAGAACGCCGAAATTTGCGGTCGGTGATCGAGTGAGAATCTACGCTTATAAGAAGCACTTTGAAAAGGGTTATACTCCTCGATGGACCTCGGAAATCTTCGTGATAATCAAAATATTTCACACCGATCCGGTGACTTATGAAATCGAAGCTTTGGATGGAGAAGAGATCATTGGAAAGTTTTACGAACAACAATTACAGAAGACAAAGTTTTGATAAAGAAAACAATTTTTTTTTATTTACTCTCTTTAACATTTTTTTGTTTACACATATATATATAGGAGAGAAAAATAATAATAAAAAATAATTAAAACTATTTTTAGATAAAAAAAGCAAGCCAATTAATAAACAAAAAACAAAAACCCTTTAAAAAATGGCAAATATAATAGATATAGCACAAAGCATAGTGAAAGATGAAAGTATTCAAGAATATGAGGTTCACGAATACGAACCGGTAACTGGAACGAGTTTGAACAATGCGGGAGAGATAAGAATCAACGTCAAAACTCAAGATCTATTCGTCCATTCTAGCGAGAGTTACATAGTGGTGCAGGGACGTCTCACCAAGGAAGATGGGAGCGACTACGCTGATGACGACACGGTTACTCTAGCCAATAATGGCATCATGCATCTATTCAGTAATATAAAATACCTGCTATCCGGACAAGAGATAGAATCTGTGTTTCATCCCGGTCAGGCCACCACGATGTTCGGACTCTTGACGTATCTGGATGATTTTTCGAAATCCAGAGGACTTAATCAGTTGTGGGTGAAAGACACCATCGGCCCTGCTAACGCAGGCGCCGCCGCGATATTCGACTACGTCGTCAAGACGTCCAGACCTAAAGGAACGTTTTCATTCAGGATACCTTTGAAACACATCTTCGGATTCGCGGAGGATTACAACAAGATCATGTATGGATTCAAACACAATCTGACGTGATTCGAAAGGGAAATGATGATGGGATAGTGAGACTCCCCGCGACCGATGCGGGTAAGATAACTCTACACAAGATATCGTGGTTCGTTCCTCATGTAGAGCCTTCGATCGTGGAAAAAGCGCATCTCTACAAGATCATAGAATCCAAGAGTAAATTACCTGTGGGATTTAGAATGAGACAGTGCGACACGGCTAGCATTCCACTCTCCATGAATCACTTTGATTGGAGATTGACGGTGAAATCCACTTCTGAGGGACCGCGTTTCATCGTGGTTGCGTTTCAGACCGATAGGGACGGGTCTCAGGAAAAGAATGCATCGCAGTTCGATCACTGCAATTTGAGAAACATGCAAGTGTTTCTGAACGCTACGAGATATCCAGCAATCGATTACAACGCGTCATTCGACAAGAACGATTTCTGCAGACTGTACGGCGACGCCGCTGATTTTAGAAAGAAGTATCACGGTCTAGACAAATTGATGAGCAACCCTAATATATCTCCCGGCGAATACAAGTCGATGTATCCCATGTTCGTATTCGACATCAGTAAATAGAGTGAACGACTCAAGAGTAGAGTCTTAGACATTCAGATCAAGATGCAATTCGATAGAAACGTGCCGAGAAAAACCGAAGCCATCGCTCTGGTCCTGTCGGACAGAGAATTACAATTCGAATCGGATGGAAATAAGATGTCGATCATTCGATGAGAGACGTGTGTGAAAAAATTAAAAAATCAAAAAAGTAATGAGTAATTATTAAAAAACAAAAAAAAAAAAACAAAAAAAAAAAAATAAAAGTAATGAGATCTAGAGAGATTGAACATCTTTCTAAATCTCATTACTTTTTTTTTGTTTTTAATAATCACACATTATTTTTTTTTAATTAATTATTTCCATGCGTTCACTGTTTGTTCAAAGGATCTACTTCGATCAGTAGATTCACCACGGAAGTGGCGGCTTCGGGATTATTGGTTTGCGTAACGAAATTAATCATGTCTCCGACATTCAATTTGAGAGTCGTGCCGAGCGTGCTAACATTCGCGTGTTGATTCTCAGTCTTTTCAATGCTGCATCTCTTATCGCTCTCCACTCCATTCACCATGAGATTGACGACCGCTCTGTTATTCAAATCCGAGGAAGCCAGACTCATTCGAATGATTTCACCTCCCAACTGCATGGTATATCCCACCTGACCATGTTTCGATCCACTACCTCCATTTCTGAAAGACCACTCAGCTTTTCCCTCCTCTAAGGTGCCGGCCTCCTCAGCCCACACGGTGATCAATTGTCTAGCATATTTGACTTTCTCCACCACTGAAATCAGTGTGCAGGCATCCGTAATGTTCACGAGATCCGGTAGATTCGTGAGCGCGTGTCCGCCCATGTCTAGTTTACCTTCCATGATGTCGCCCTTTCTCCTGACCGAGTTGTCATCCACGTACTTCCTGCTGACTGTGCTGGAATCGAATTCCTGATCGTGATTGAGTCCGAATAAATTCTCACCGTTCATGTTGATACCACCCTCCATGGTTCTGCCAGATTGTTTGTTCAGGTAGAGATCATCCACTTGCGATTCTATGTATTCTTGTGATCATATCACGGCAGAATCTATGTAGCCCTTGTTGACCATGGTTGAGTCCGCATCCGTGTTGTCGACCTTCGACAGATTCAATATCTTGTTGAATCCCGCATTCAGATCCGATTTCATTTCTCGTTTGTCAGACTTTCTCTGTTCCAGATCTACATAGTGTTTGGTCGCCATGTCCTTGGGATTCGTGGGAGTGGCCACGTTCGTTATCTTGTTAGAATTGGCGTTCAATTCTGAGTGCATCGTTTTCTGAACGTATCTATTTCTCAGATGTTCGTTGAATCTCGCATGCGAGTCGTCAGCGTATTTCATGGTTGCGGCATCGGTGGGATCTATGGGATTCGCGACGTTCACCAAACGTTTAGATTTCAGATCGAGATCGTTGGTCCTGGCTTTATCCACGTAATTATCTAGCATGATTCGTTCAAAATCCGCGTTCCCCCTGTCGACGTATTTTTTAGTCGCAGCATCTGTGAGATCTATTGTAGAACTTCTTATCGTTCATGTTCAAAGGTTCCTCTCGAGGTTCGTATCTCCGAACGTAACGTTCGTCCAAGTTGGCAACGTCGTAACCATCACCGACTTCGAGCGTCTTCCTCTTCTTTTTAGGTTGACTTTCGTCATCACTTCTACCAAATTTATCGACTGGCATGTTGTTTTGAGATTTTTGTTTTAAAATATATTTCAAACGCAGTTTATTAAATATGAATTATTTTACTTATTTTTATTTTTCGTTTTTATTCAATTAAAATTTTTTTTTATATAATTTTTTTACCTTTATATACTATAAAAAAAAAAAAACTCTCTCAAATGTAAATCATTGAGAATGTCTTGAACCCGATCTCCTTCAGACCATCTCTTGAGAATGTAGAGACACAGGTGACCGCAAAACACTTGATCTGGAGATTGCACTCATTCCGTGTTGTAACGAACCATCGATTTGTTGAAATAGTTCTTTATTTCTTTCGGCGGTGAGATTCCGTAGCTGTCGAAATAATAATTCTTCTTCTCCCTGTTCTTGACCCACGCCACCCAGTGAGTGCCTTCACCCGATAAATCGTCTAGATTTAAAATTCCGCATTCCGATTGTCGAGGCAAGGCATCTCTGGAAAACACACCTAGAAAATCTTTGATTTTCAAATCCTTTGCCGCATTCGACAGATCGATGTTGGATAGGGGTTCGTTAGGTAAGACGACACCTTCTATGGATATCTCTATTTTCTTATTCATAAATGCGTATATTTTTTTTTTTAAATTTATTTATTTTATAATTCACTAAAATGACGCTATTTTCTTTTCTTCTTTTTTTCTTTTTCTTTTTAAACTAACTCTATCGACTTCCATAATCTTGAATCCGTCTAATTCCTCGACTTCCATAATCTTGAATGCGTTTAATTCCTCTTGATTTTCTGGAATCCTATCATCCTTAATCATATCTGGAATCCTATCATCCTTAATCATATCTGGAATCTTATCATCCTCAATCATATCTGAAATCCTATTGTCTAAAATTAGATTGAAAGTCCAATGTCCGAGTGCCAAAGTGCTTATTTTATCGTCTAACGCGAATCTCTTATCGTCGTCGGCCGTCAGCGAAATTTTGTTGACTATATCGGTATACAAGTCGTGATTTTCGCTTCGAATTGATTTTATAGTCTTATACACCGGACCACTTCCTAACAGACAATCTTTATACTCATGGAAAGAGATGTTTTTCTTTACCACGCACGCTTTAACCCCTTTGCACTTCTTGATATCTTCATCTTCTAGACGATAAGCATACAGTTTAGGTCTCTAGCCCACGAATTCGAGGATTAGTTTACCACCGCTCTCGTCCTTAAATTTACCTAACACCTTCTTGTTGTCATTCGATTGCATGTTGGACGGGTGATCGACGGGATAATTGGTCGTGTCAAACCACGCAGCCATGTCCGGAGATATATCTTGGTAGACATCTTTTGTCTCTATCTCGTAAACTAAACTGTCCATGTCGGTGAACAGTAGTTTGGCTTTATCACCAAATTTTCGTTTGACGTAATCGTAGTGAAACTTGTACATCAATCGCTTGCTGATATCTAAGATGATCGGTCTGAGATAATATGGTTTGTCAAACTTCAGGTGCGTCTTTTGCATGTGAATGGCCACTAGATTTTCGTCGAATATGGTTCGGTGTTTGTAATTGGGTTTTACCACTAATTTTTTTGCTCTTTTCTCAGACGTGATGAGTCGAACGTCGGTTCTCTTTCTAATGTTTTCCATTGATTTACCATACACGCAGTTGTTCATGAGTTTGAAGAAATCTTTTTTGAAATCATTCTTGGCTCGAATTCTGAGATTCGTGTTGAGATCGATGTATTTTTTCATCCAAGGCTCTTCGTTGAATCGAATGATGAGATGTATGTTGACTAATTTCATCTCGTAATCTACGTATTGTTTCAAATTCTCACTGTAGATGATGTAGTTACGTTTGTCATCTCCTTCGTTCAGTTCCATTCGTTCAGGAGCCAGCGGATAATCGTTGTGTAGATCATGTAATTATTCCGGATAGTTCAAATCGACTTCTAAAATGCAAGGATAGTCTCTCCATTTTTGCATCTCTTCCGGTTCCGTTACCCATTCGAAATTTCCAATTGGTAAAGGATGACTCATAGCCCTACCGTACAGATTATTAGCGTCCCAATACTGTATGTATTTATTTGACCGTTTCGAATGGAAACCTTTTTTCATGTAGAGATTGTTAGCTTCAGAATATCTGTGGAAGATCATCGAGACGCCACCTCTCGTAGCCCTTTCGAACATGAGCAACATGTCCACATCAGATAATAATTCCAATTGGACTTTGGTGGTCTTCAACAGAGCGTCCCATGCCAGACCATGTGTGGTGAAATACCAAGCGGGATCCAGATCGTAATTTCGATGACAAACGTCTCGAAAATTTTCGAACACATCTGCCAAGAGCAGAACGTCAGTCTTCAGATAGAGATCGTGATAATCTCTCATGGTTTTCATATCGAATGATTTCCACACGTTTTTGGCATGTTCGTAATTCTCATCGTAAATGTCGGATTCGTATAATTTCGAATAAAAATCTTCTTTTGAAGGTAGTGCGGTGTCATCAAATCTCTTTAGATCGTTCATGTAATCATAAGGATAGACTCCTTTCCTCAACATAACATTTACTTGTTCTCCGAAATGCTCGCTCGTGATTTTAAATTTATCCTTGCTCATGTTATCGACTAATTTTTCCAGAGCGGTCGATATGAATTTAAAACTGTCGATGAAACGTATGCCTCTACGAATGAATTTCGTTTTTTCTTTCAATGTCTCTCTGTCGATTACTCTTTTCTTCTCCATGACCTTCCATTTCGTGAAGGAAATGTATCTTTCTTCGCTGTTCGTGATGCAATTTAATTCTTCGTGGGAGGTGCCGAGATTTTTCACGAACAGATGACTGTAATAACCTGAGAGATTGTGAAATATCACCGGATAGAAAATGGCGTCTCGATATTTTAAATTACACTTGCTGTGAGCCGGACTGTGATACAGATCTGTATAATGATCGTGGTCTCTAACTTTCTTATTTTCCTCCGAATTCTCATCGAACGATTGTCTGCATTTATGACATTCGGTGGCTCTGTTATTTTCGTCCTGCTGCTCTTGCATGATGATCATTTTCGCCAGAGTTTTGAATTTATCGTATAACATTTGAATTTTCGATTCTAGCTCTTCCACGAACCTTTGAGCCACGTCGTCGTCTTCGCACTGTTTCGTATAGATGAAGGGACCCATGTTGTGTTGTGAGTAGAAAGCACATTTCACGTAAATGCAATAACCCGAAGGCGTGTGTTTTTGATATCTTTCGACGTAACTTCGAAGAGCGTCGGGTTGGCAGGAACTCATTTTCACGGTGAAGCATTCAAAATCGGCGTACACAATGAATGGTACTTTTAACGTTCTATTGCGATTTTCAAACTTCACGATGGTGTTGGGTGTGGGCATTTCGATGGTGACACCTTGATTTTCATTGCAATATTCCTGGTGTTTCGCTAACGATTTTTCGCTCTGAAACATGTTCATGCAGTTGCAACATAAACATATCTTATGTTCATGTTTATTATTTTGTCTTGAGAGTAATCGGCTCGGATTTTTAACCCAACAATAATGACGATTGTCACCATTCGAAATCAATAATAAAATAATCATCTTTTCTCTTTCGAGATATGAAGTCTGAGAGGATAGATCATTCATTTTTCATCGTCGTATCCCAAAACGTTCACCGCTATGGTGGGATTATTTCTCACGTTGATCACAGCATTTTTTTTAGCTAAGAAATATGGTAATTCCACGTAGGAAGACCCTTTCAATGAATCGTTTTCAGTTATATGAATTTCGAGTTTCAACACCTCATCGAATGTCCAATTACTACCTTCATGTTAATAATTCGTGAGAGACGTCAAAATCTTGTCTTTCATCTTTTCGAAAACGTCTGATAAATCTGAACCTCGAAATACGGGTTCAACGTTAGATCTGAAAAATGCATTTGTCATGATGCTCTCGCCAGACTTCACGTCGATTTTATTCATCACACAATGGAGTATCATCTTAATTTTTAGTCCCATGTTCATGTGTTTGCGAAACAAATCCAATACTTTTTTCTTCACCCGTTCCGTGAACAATTTCGGATCAATTTTCTTGAACGAGAGAACCACATCGAAAGTTTTAAAAATGCCTTTGATCGCACTCTCCCGTTCTACAGGATTCAATTGGAATATTTCTGTGACGAGGCGTGCTACATATTCTTCTCCTTTCCCTTCATTGATTGCTTGTCGAATTTCGCTCGATATATCTTGTTTGTCTAGAATCTGAAGTACATCACTCGTTTTCATTTTAGTTTTTTTTTCTTTTCTTTTGAAACTTGAAGTTCTTCAACGGCTTTTCGTTTAGTCGTCTTCTTATTTTTCACAATTGAAACGTTTTGGGTTTTTTTCGACATCGGCATTTCGATTCCTTTTACTATCTTTTTCTTCTTCTCATTTTTCACAACCGATGCATTTTTTGACGTCGTTGCTATCGACATTTCGTTTGCCTTTCCATCGTTTCGCAAATAATATTCCTGTATGACTTCAATTTTTTTTGATTTAGTTCTATGATTTCTGAAATGTGGAAATTTTAATAGTTTACAAATCTCGTTTAACTGAGGTATGGTTTTCTCATTTAAAGTTTCCATTTTTTTATTTGTTTGCTCCATTTGGAAGAATATTTTTTGTTTTCGAATTGTGTATTTAATAATAATTTGTTAAAAGTTTTAAAATTGTTTATATATATATGTTTTAATTCCTTCCAAAAAAAAAATTTTCACATTAAAGAAAATTAAAATTAAAAAAACTTTTTTTTTTTATATATATAAAGAGTAAAAAAAAAAAAAACTTTTTTAATAAATTATTATTTAAATACAAAATTTAAAATATATATTATTTGCAAGAATTCATAAAACAAAAAAAAAACAAATAATTGATCATGACAACAACACCTAAAAGATGCGAATTGAAATTGAAGCGAGTCGAAATATGTAAGAAATTCGTTTTTAAAATCTATAGATTACAACGATGCAATTCCATTGAATTGAAAGAGGTCGAGATGAAGGGCTTAGAGCGCAAATACGACAAATATAACATGCCTTTGAAATTGGACAAAGCCATGCTCGATTTGTTTTACGACTACCAAAGCGATCTACAGAAAATCGTCATCGCCAAAGATAGAGAATTCGACAAGGACAATTTGTCGTTGTCCTATGGAAGTTACATATATCCAAAAATCTCACTCAAACTCATGGACAAATCGGGTGGTGAGAGCGCATTCACCGATGTAAAAAAACTTAAAAAAGTAAAGATAAACATTCAACACATTTTCGAAAAAGGAGAATACACGAGTGTCAACATGCTAATAACGGACTTGGAAATATAAACAATAGAGAGATTGATTTTTTAGCGAAGAAGAAGGAAAAAAAGTAATGAGATCTAGAGAGGTTGATCATCTCTAGATCTCATTACTTTCTTTTTTTTTTTTTTTTTTTTTTGTTTTCCTTCTTCACTATCGCCCATATATTATAATAGCATTTCCTTTTTTCTCAAATTTCAGCGTCGATTCTTCTTTTCTTTTTTTTGTGATATGTTACGTTTTTTTTATAAGAACACATTTGTTTATCCGAATCATAATTAGGAACGAAAGTTGTGCATCTCTCGGTAACACTCGCATCATTACCATTCTCTTCAGAAAGTAGTGGTGACGGTGGAAAACGTCTCATTCTTTTAAATTTCAACCATCTATCCCGATCTTTATTTAACTCTTTATCAGTTCTTTCCTAAGATATTCATCATTAGCGTCTAATCGTTTTTCCACATCTTTTTCACACTCTATCTCGCGATATTCATCATTATCGTCTAATTGTTTTTCCACCTTTTTATCCATTTTATATTATTTTATACTTTCTATGATTTATATTTTATATAATTATATAATTTTTACATTATAATAACATACTCAAAATCGGTATATTCTTAAATGGCGAATTCTCACCAAGCAACAAACCCTTGCCAAGTCGCTCAACGTTGCGTCCACTCTTCAGATAGAGACCATTTCCACTCAAAGAGTTGCCACCTCTAACGGGTTCTAGATACAATCCTTCACCTCTGTCGCCTACGTGGACGCGACACACGGCTCCTCCCTTCTTCAAAAACAGTCCGCTGCCACCCATTAATTTCTCAACTGCCGAACTCGCGAGTCCCGAGAGAGCTCCCACGCCGAGAGTCTTTCCGAGAAAGGGTAATGCTTTTGCGGCAAAGGGTAATGCTTTTGCAGTGATTCCTGCCAATAGCGGTAAGAAACCGCCTTTCATTCTCAAATTGTATCTCAATTGAGCGGGACTCAATCTCACCGTCAACCCTCTTCCATCACGAATCCCTTTCTCCATCCTTTTGATTTGACTTCTGGTCCAGGCGATCGAATCCAGACCACCACTCGTCAGATCTTCGTGAGTGAATTTGAATCTCACCGCCTCGCCTCGAGTTGTTAACGCTCTCTTAAGTTTCTTCCTCTGTCCTGCGGATATGTTCACGTTTTTAACCACGTATTGTGTCATAATTCTTTTTTTAAAATATATTTTCTTCAATTGTTTTTTTTTGTTTTAATGATAATTATATATATTAAATAATTTTGTAAATTAATATTGCGTTATTTTATTTTGTTATTTATATATACACAATATTTTTTTTTTTTGTTTTTATATTTCTCTTATGTGAAATTGTATCGTCACCCTCTCTCCGCGAAGATCTAACAGTTCACCATTTTGATCCGTCAACGTGGTTTTGAGACTATACAATGTGTCTAAAATCACTGGTAGATAAACTAAATTTCGAGGTCGTTCCACGATCTTATAACCCGGCGACACGTCTGGAAAGAAGGAATAGATCGTCGGTTGAGCGCTACCATTCACGTAGCTTCCAGCAATCACATCCACGTTCACCAGAATGCTATTGACTGCGAGAATGTCAACCGTATTTTCAGATGGCGCGTGGCCTCGATACATCTTTCGATTGAATCCCAGCATCTTGCCTATAGAATCGTCCGTGTTGAAATCCACTCGAAAATTATCTTCCAAATCCAACATCGTCTGTAAGGTATTAGGGTTGGGAGCGAGTCTGATCTTGTTGCTTCCCTTTCCATCCGTCTTCATTCACGTTTGAATGTAATTGTTCAAATCGTCTATGTCATAACTTCCTTTGGGAATTCGAATCTCCAACCAATCCACTCCGTCGGAATACTTGATCGAGTTATTCTTTTCAGTGACGTTGGGAAAGGAATAATAAGTCTCCAGATTCACCAACGCCATCTCATATCTTTTCTCTCTATTCAATTCGATGGAAGGTTCGAATTTCGTCGCGAATCGAGTCGAATCGCCACTCACCACGATTTGAATGGATTGTTTTGCAGCCGTATTCTCGGCTATCCGTTCTAACAATTCTCCTTGTTCGAACATTATATTTAATTTTATTTTTATTTTTTCAAAACTAATTATTTGAAGATTTATTATTTTCTAATTTTTATTTTCATGCTCTATCTTATTATCATCAGAAACATAAAACTTGTCGAATCCACACCGATATTTTCTGCGATTAAATTCGCTTGTCAAATCGATCACGATGAAATTGTAAAGTCCTCCATCCCAAACCCTCTTGCAGAATCTCCTGAATTCCGCCGCGTTCATGTCGTTTGCGACGTGATCGCTATAGATGTGATTGAGATTCTTGAGATCTTGGTGAAAGAGACATAGAATATTAGCGTTCTCCCTTATCGTCTGTCTGGGCAAACGAAAATAATTCTGCGACAGGTAGAAACAGTCCACGTTGCTGTGACGACCCCAAACGTAATACGATTCACATCGGTTCTGTCTCTCCAAAAGCAGATCGTCGAAAATCATGAGATTCTTATCTTCCGATTTCAATTCTCTATGATCCGGAACGTCGCTAGCGTTCTCATAAAATCGACACTCGACGTTCGAAGATGCATTTCTCTTCATCAATTCCATCGGCGCACCGTCCAAAATGGTCGAAAGAGAAGCTTCACTTTTGTCGAATTCCTCCCTCCTGTCAAAGATTCTGGCTATGACGTCCTTAGGCAATCTACGATCCATGCATTCTCGAAGCAATCTGCATTCGGGTTGAAACAAGCTCTTGCCAAGCACAAACAATCTGTCGTAATCCAACCAGTCGGGTCGGGACAACAGATTCATCAACAGATTGGTCTTTCCACAATTCGATTTTCCCACTATCAAGCCTCTTATGCTTTTGGGAAAGAACTCATTATTCGACCTCTTAGTCACGGCGTCGTTCCAAGACATATCTTTAATGTTCATCATTGTTTATTTTTGTTGTTGTTATTTTAGATTTTTTCAATCACAATTTTATGTTTTATCAAACTCAGTTTTAATATTATTATTTATTTATATTACACCGTCGCAAGTTCTCTTCAATCCAGATCCACTCGTCATTTTGGCTAAATCTTGTATGGGTACCACAGCATCCTTAAAATCTTTCCAACTTTTCGGCGTTCGCTCCAACGTAGCTCGCTTCGCCGGTGGACTGATCAACTTATCGATCAACGCGTCGGCTGCCCTCTTGCCAGCCACAGAAGCTATCCTACCACTGGCTTTGGAAGCGGCTTTCTTACAAGCATCCAAAGCCGTCTTCTTACCAACCTCAAACGTGGTCGATGCGAGTTTTCTACCTGCATTACTCGTGAACGCTCGCATTATAGAATCGACGATGCCAGAACAGCCTTGAACGTAAGTTCTAACGTATCCCCTGTTCTTTATCACTAACATATTTTTATTTTATAATATATATTTTGTTTTCACTGGTAAATCGTTTGTTGTTTAAATACTTTTATTATTCTAGTGGGTCTCGTCTCTCTGGCATCGTTATTTCTCTTCATGGCGTGGGTCTGAACCAGAATGTCGACATTATTGTCGAAATCCTGTTCCATGTAATCTCCAGGCTTGTCGAAAAGGAGCAATTTGCACAGTCCATCAGTTATTTTATACTTATTCGAACCGACGATTAAATCATCATCATCCATTTTCACTTCCGTGTCGCCCACAAAATTTCTACCGTCCGAATCCTTATAAATTCCATACAACAGATCTCTCTTACCACCATCCTCGGACGACGTGACGCTATCAGTGGTGATAGTCGAAGCTGTATCGTCGCTCTCGCTCACATCGGTTTCGGTTATCATGGGAACGTAATCCGGTGTAGATTGAAAGGAATACTGTTTTGTAAAACTACCGGGCAACGAACCCATTCTCAAAGAACTCTCTTTTATTGGTCTCAATTCTTCAACTATCTCCTTCTTGCTTCGCTCTTGAACCTCCGTCACGGGTTTAAATATTTTTGTGGCTTCGCGTCTGAGTTCTATCTCTCCAAGACGTCTGCTTCTGTCAGCCGATTGAATGCACTTCTTGGCACGTTCATATTCGTTTAAAAGCTGACCTCGACGTTTGGCATCCATCTGTAAAAACTTTTTTTTTTCGTTTTTAAATTATTAATATTTCCTTTGAGTATGCTAATGTGAGTTATTTATTATTTTCAAAATTAAATGTATAATTTTTTTTTATGTTTTAAGTAAATAAAAATCTTCTTTCTTTAATATAATAACTAAAACACCAGTTGAGGAAAAACATTTTACATGATAAAACCTCTATAAATGCGTTTTGCCTCTGAACGCGTTAAAAATTGCATCACAGGTTATTCACTCAGTGACGAACTGGAGAACTTTGAAAAAGTTTGAAAGTTTTAGTGCATAAGAAACCGGTTTCTGATTTAACGCGTTTGAGAATAATTACATCCGTTAACAGGGTTCATTCATATCTCCAAACATTATCACGAATATATTAAAAATTTATTTACCACTTAAACCTAATTGAGTGGAAAATGCGCTTTTATTATCTATTATTAAAACGACCCATTAAACGAAAAACTTCATTCACACCAGAACAAAAACATGAGTGTCAGTTTTACCTCTTAAAAATTCACCCAAGTGAAAAAAGGTTTTATAATAGAATTTTTATTTGAATGAAACAATTCTACGAACTATTTTTATTTGCATGAAACAATTCTATAAAGTGTTTTATTAAAATTTATTTCACAAAATTCGCAGTGTCAAAACGTAAACAAACGATTTTTTCCCATCGATTTTTCTAATTTTCTAAAACTCAATTTTTTTTCAATGTAAACGAAAAACCTTTCATTCACACCGAAACAAAACATGAATGTCTATTTTTACAGATTCAATTTTATAGTCGACTCTTTTGAACGAAAACCTTCATTCACACCAGAACAAAAACATGAGTGTCAGTTTTACCTCTTAAAAATTCACCCAAGTGAAAAAAGGTTTTATAATAGAATTTTTATTTGAATGAAACAATTCTACGAACTATTTTTATTTGATTGAAACAAATTCTACAAAGTGTTTTTATTAAGATTTATTTCACAAAATTCGCAGTGACAAAACGTAAACAAACGATTTTTCCCATCGATTTTCTAACTTTCTAAAACTCAATTTTTTGAAAAGCCTCAAAAACAATAGCCGATTCTGGACCACTGGTCCAGAATCTGCAAACCGTTTTTTTGATGCTGGTCTAGAACCGGCAAAGCGTTTTTTGCTCGCGTTCAGCAACGATGGATCGATGGTCTAATCCACGATGGGAACGTCGACAAAATTTTTTTAAGAAAATGTACATGTACAATTTCATACATTTTTCACTTTTTTGAGCGACGTGTACATTCCACGCGTTCGCCAACGGGTATTTGAACGTTAAAAGTGCGATTTGTGAACCCTAAAAAAACAATAGCCGATTCTGGATCACCATGAAAAAACGACATTTTGTGAACGTGCACGCGATTTACGCACCATGAGTAAACGCACCATGTACGTGTACGTGTACGTGTACGTATATGTACAAAGTGGTCTGGAATCGGCCTTTTATACCTACTGATATGTAACAACAGATTTTAGTGACATAATCTTAACCCTTTACCCAACGCGTAATACGCAAATTCAGCAGTTGAAAAAATATTATTTTAAAAAAAAATTCAACAAAACCATATGAAGTGACCCCTCGTTGGAACGGGCTCGTCGAGCTCGTTCCAACGAAGCGTCACATGATATGGTTTTGTTGAAATTTTTTGAAATATTTTAAAAAATGATATTTAAAATAATAAATTTTGATATCGTCTGCGTTGGGTAAAGGGTTAAGACGAATTATAAGAAGAGAACAAATCTAGGTAATATTATTCAATTCCGATACGTCCATTGTGACTACAAGGTATCTATGATAGTTATGCCCAGGTATGTTTCAGTCCCAATCGAGCCGAAATTCTTAAATGCCTCAAGGTCGAAACACCCATTTTTGAAAAATAATATTTTCTTAACTCCTCCATTTGTATATTAAATGTCCGATTCGTTAAATAAACTTTTCAGGAACACACCCTCCCACCCATCCCCGCTCTTTGTTCTGACTTCTATAGCTTAAGATTGAAAACAGGAATTATGTTTACCAGTCGTTTAAATATATAATGCTAGAAGAGGCTAACCTATCAATATTTTTTTCAGAATCCAAATACCTGGGTTGTTACAAGGACAAGAGAAAACCGCGTGCACTCTCAGGTTACCAGAACCTAAACATGAAGCATTTAACCAACAGAGCGTGTAGAAAGCTCTGTTATAAAAGGAAGTTCAAGTTTTCTGGTACAGAGGTGAGTATAGATCAGAGAAAATCGAAATTTTGTGACATGACGTCTGTTTCGATTGAAAAGGTCCGCGAAGCCAACTGCGCCAGGTATCTGGAACCGCAAAACGGAAGTCAGTTGTGACTGCGAGTTGACGAAGTCCATAAAACGCGAGTCGATTTTCTCCGCAAGCCTACTACGTCCACAAAACGCGAGTCGAGTGTGTTCGCAAGCCGACTACGTCCACAAAACACGAGTCGATTGTCTCCACAAGCCGACTACAAACGCAAAGCACGATTCGATTGTGTCTGCAAGCCGACTACCTCCACAAAACGTGAGTCAATCGTGTCTGCATACCGACTGCATCCGCAAAACGCAAGTCGATTGTGTTCGCACGCCGACTACGTACTCAAAACGTGAGTCGGTTGTGTCTGCAAGCTGATTACGCGGTGGCGTAACAGTAATATGAGGGCCATTGGGGAAGGTAATCGTTACAATCCCAAAGGCGGATACCAAAGAAAACTGTCGTGAGTGCCGAAGGCAAGAGCTGTTGGGGAGTGTTGGAGGTTCCTCTCCGAAAATTCTTTAAATGTGCTATCAAATGAAACATTCTGGTGGTTTTTGGGATGGGAATCCTCTTGAATTTTTAAACAGCGACAATTACTTTTTATCAGGATGCTTCAAATCTCACATTTTTTCGAACTATCAAAATAGAATTGGGATATTTGAAACATGCTGCTAAACATATTACTATTACTGAAGTTGGGTGCGTTGTCGGATTGTGAGTATATCGTTTATCATCGTAATTTAGAATGGTAGATTTTGACGCGTGCACTCCGACTCAACTTCAAACCTAAATGCGATGGTCCCACCATGAGTAACGTTTCACTGATTTTTAATTCGAATAACGATAAATGTCTATATATAGAATATACCCATAGTAGCTTGGTGCACCAAATGTTCACCACGAGTGGAATTTTTTATACAATGATCATCAGATGATTAAGAGTCGGTATTATTTTTTCTCGATTTTACTGAACAGTAGATGTAAACACATGCGAATCTGTTTTTGCTTACATAATCATCGGTGGGCGGTACCTCCGGCTTTAGTTTTATCACCGAAACGAAATGGAAATAGAAGCGGGGCCTTTTTTCAATCTAATAACATAATAACATACTATTTCGAGTTATGGATGCTTTATTAACATGAGACAATGCATGCGTGTTAATTTTTGGTATCTTATGGGCAAACTCATTTAAAAACGTAATAAATAATTGCCACTTTCATTTCACTTTTCACGAGGCGACGTGCGATAAATTTAGACAAGTTCGCATTCAGGTCGACGTCACCAAAGGCCAACTTGGATGTAGTTCCATTGTAGGTGTAAATTTTAACTACTGAAATCCCATTACCGGCGTGTTCACCACGGTTGGTGTGTAAAGCTAAAATTTATGTCATAGGCTTTTCATATACAGGAGAATAGGTAAACATGGTATAAACTCATCTCCACATAGGCTCGTCTATACCTTTCTCTCTGTGTCGCTCGTCTTCTACCTCCAACCCATAATGCACCTCGATTCTTTCCTAACCAACACCAAGGCAAGTACTTCATACCCTAATTTGGGTTTGGAAAGAACCATGAATCAGTGCACTGAAAAACAAACTGTGACGGACTCACGGGCTGTTAGGAATAAAATATGGAATGTTACGCATGGTTCATTCCATCTTGAGAAAATATTCAGTCCTTTAAGTCTAGAAGCCTCATTTCCATCACATTCCATGCATCAGAAACAGGCGACAAAAAGGAGAAACGCTTTAATGAAACCTGTCTCATTATTGACAGATTCAAGGAAATTGATCTTCTCGACTGAAGAGAATTTAGAATTATCTTTGCAATGGGAAACGATCTTGAAGGATTATGTCAAGTGTTGTGGGCCAAACTGCAAAGCTACACATGCGAAGGGTACAATATTATTCACAGTATGCAGATGTGACCCTTTGTAGTCTTTCCATCTTGAAAATGGTGGGCGAACTGTATACTGGTCGCTACCATTCGAAGTGAAGCGCGCTATTGTTGAGACCCGGTATCGGAAAAATGTTTTCACGAAAAACTCCAACGGACATCTGCACACCGTTCACTCCACTGACTGCACAGCAAGTGGCAATCCTAAAATATTACCCGATTTTCGAATAAGCTTTTCGCAGCAATAATCAATTTTTTCTGAGTTTGGAATAATTCATGAAATACAACGTCAATGTAGCAATCGGAAGTCAGTCATATGATTCTACACGGAGAAAATACAACATTACTCGTCTTTGAAGTTTGCGAATTATGTTGTTTACTTACCACTTCGTCGCCTGAGTGCTAGAATGTTCTATGTCCCCTATGTCGCCTGAGTGCTAGAATGTTCTATGTCCCATAGGGGACATAGAACATTCTAGCACTCAGGCGACGACTTCTCGGAAGTCTTGGAACGCTACAGCTTATAATTCAGTGTGTATTGTTCACATTTTTGTGCACGCATTTCCCAAGAACAGATTTTAACCAATTACAGAAAACGCATGACGTCAAATATCAAAAGAAAAAAAGACATACGATGTGACCTCCCATTGGAACGAGCTCGATCATTTATTTTAGTGAATTTTTAAAAATGTTTTCTTCTGGACCAGTTGTATGTTGCTCTACGGATGCAGCCGATCTGTTTAGTAAGTGTTAATCGCTCGCGAGGCGGAACCGAGGCGTGCTGTTATCTACTCACAAAAAGTAAAAATTGCAGGCGCGATAGCGCGCTAGAGCGACAACTCGCCTCCAAATATAAAGACTGCCCTTCGGCAGTGCAAGTTGCACGACGAAACTTAATGTGATGCACTAAACTTTCAAGTTGCCTCTTCTTGCAGCACGGATATGCGCAAACTTGTGGATAAGCTCGTGGTTATGAATTAACCCTTTACCTAACATGAAAACCAGACGTCACTTGCAAACAAACTCCTTGAATAACTATTTTTTTTTCAATTTTTGTCTCACAAACATAGGTTATGACCCCTCGTTGGAACGAGCTCGACGAGCTCGTTACAAAGAGTCGCCATAACCTATATTTTTGACACAAAAAAATAAAAAACATAATTGTCAACTTTTGTGAATAGCGCTGGCCTGTTTTGGCTGTTACGTTGGGTAAAGGGTTAACTTAATCTCTTTACTCTCAATTGACAAAATAGCTACACCATCAAGTCTTTCTTTGCTCCTTGATAATCGCAAATACGCATTTGTTCTACTTTTGAGAATGACCTCTCTGCAGTAGCTGCATAGGAAGGAATGGTAAGAAACATTACCAACAGTTTGCACAAGTTAGGAAATAACGAGTGTGCTCTGTTTTCAATCAACATGTTTATCATATCACTGGTGCTTTCCCATTTAACAATTTCTAGTCGAAGCTCATTTCAGAAACATCATACATCAAAAATTAAAATAGCGTCAAAATCATCCGAATCGGCAGACACAATACTTTGGATACCACTGTCTAATTCCTCCGTAGATAGTTTATGTAATGCTTTGAGAGATATGGTCTTCTGGTTAAGAAATCTGGCATCAAGTAGTGTTAGGGCCGTGTCCACTGTTTGGTAAACCCAGTTATCACGAACCTGTCTGCTGCAGAAGAAATTGGTTCATTGTTTGCCATCATGTCAAGCAAGGAAAATTCCTTTTCAGAGTTTGCTCAAATTCAATGCTCGGGATTTTGCAATAACATCAGCTATCATTATAACAGAATCCCAGAAGGTGAGAAGCAATCGGAATTCAGTTGCCGCCCAGCTGGGGAGTCTGCATGCTACGTCATATCAATTTTGATTTGATTGACTGAAGTTCAAGTGATGCTGAATGGATTGCTCGAAGTATCCTCTCCCACATTACCATGAACTTAACGAATTCGTACTTGTCTAGTTGGTTTGTTAAGCATTGCGAGTCATTCTGCTCCTTTATGCTCTTCGATATCGGAACCATTCGCGACAATTCGCGCATGACATGACGTCAGGATATCGATCTCTTACAGCTCTAACAGAATTTAAACGCACAATCCACCGAGTGGTACACAGTCTCTTCAGTGTTAACGACCACTTTGCTTATTCAACTCCCAGTAGCCTCCTTCGTACCAGCGAATTTCCAAAGAAAGCATACACTTTACGAAGGGTATCGAAAAATGACGCGTTACCTGGTACGCCGGAAACGGCGACATTCATCATCAAATTAAGGTTATGTGAATCGGAATGAACAAAAGGCACTGGCGAATACTGATGGGCGGTATTGGAAGTCTGAGTTCGGTATCGCTTTCGGTGTTTTTAGGGGAGGGCATACCTCTGTATTGGGTACCTGACTTGACTGAGATCTGCTAATAGCACCAAAGAGAAATTAGCATTAGAAAATACAGAATAAGTTGTTGTAGTATCAATTAACTACATGAGCATGTGCCCTGTCCATGGATTCTATAGGAGGACCTGCTTGGCTACAAATCACCGCTAAGCAACTGGACATGTAAAGTTGTAGTCTAGTGGGAATTCAAGACAGTTGCTAATAGGTGTAAAGTGTCGATTCTAGACCACGTTTCCACAACACTGTACACGTACACGTACATGTACGTGTACCGCCATAGGGATTCAGTGTTAAATCGTGTACAGAGTGTAAAAAATGTTGTTTTAACATGGTGATTAGCTGCACAGATACTTCACGGCGAATTCGAACAAGAAATACATATACGCTCTGAACGGTCTGGTTGAAGATTACAACAACACGCGATACAGATCGATCAAGGTGACTCCCGCGGAAGCTAGGGATCCTCGGAACGAAAAACGGGTCTACGAGAATCTATATTCCGAGAGATCTAAGAACAGGAAGAAGTCTAGACCGCCGAAATTTGCGGTCGGCGATCGAGTGAGAATTTACGCTTATAAGAAGCACTTCAAAAAGGGTTACACTCCTCGATGGACCTCGAAAATCTTCGTGATAATCAGAATATTTCACACCGATCCAGTGACTTACGAAATCGAAGCTTTAGATGGTGAAGAGATCATCGGAAAGTTTTACGAACAACAATTGCAGATGACGAAGTTTTAATAAAGAAAAATTTTTTTTTTTATTTACTCTCTTTAACATTTTCTTGTTTACACATATATATAAAAGAGAGAAAAAATAATAATAATAAAAAATAAGTAAAACTATTTTTAGATAAAAAAAGCAAGCTAATTAATGAACAAAAAAATCCTTCAGAAATGGCAAATATACTAGATATCGCACAAAGCATAGTGAAAGATGAAAGTATTCAAGAATACGAGGTTCACAAATACGAACCGATAACCGGAACGAGTTTGAACAATGCGGGAGAGATAAGAATCAATGTCGAAACCCAAGATCTATTCGTTCATCCTGGCGAGAGTTACATAGTGGTGCAGGGACGTCTCACCAAGGAAGATGGGACCGAATACGCCGACGACGACACGGTTACTTTAGCTAATAATGGCATCATGCATCTATTCTGTAGTATAAAATACTTGCTATCCGGACAAGAGATAGAATCTGTGTTTCATCCCGGTCAGGCCACCATGATGTTCGGACTCTTGACGTATCCAGATGATTTTTCGAAATCGATGACTTAATCAGTTGTGGGTGAAAGACACCGTTGACCCTGCTGTCAAGCCGTCCAGACCCAAAGGAACGTTTTCGTTCAGGATACCTTTGAAACACATCTTCGGATTCGCGTACGATTACAACAAGATCATGTTCGGATTCAAACACAATCTGATGTTGATTCGAAAGGGAAATGATGATGCGATAGTGAGACTCTCCGCGACCGATGCGGGTAAGTTAACTCTAAACAAGATATCATGGTTTGTTCCACATGTGCAGCCTTCGATCGTGGAAAAAACGCGTCTCTACAAGATCATAGAATCCAAGAGTAAATTACCTGTAGGATTTAGAATCAGACAGTGCGACACAGCTAGCATTCCACTCTCCACGAATCACTTTGATTGGAGATTGACCATAAAATCTGCTTCCGAGAGACTGCGTTTCGTCGTGGTCGCGTTTCAAACCGATAGGGCCGGGTCTCAGGAAAAGAATGCATCGCTGTTCGATCTCTGAAATTTGAGAAACATGCAAGTGTTTCTGAATGCCACGAGATATCCAGGAATCAATTACAATGCATCGTTCGACAAGATCGATTTCTGCAGACTGTAAGGCAATGCTGCGGATTTTAGAAAGAAGTATCACGGTCCAGACAAATTGATGAGCAACCCTAATATATCTCCCGGTGAATACAAGTCGATGTATCCCATATTTGTATTCGATGTCAGTAAACAGAGCGAACGACTCAAGAGTAGTGTCTTAGACATTCAGATCAATATGCAATTCGATAGGAACGTGCCGAGAAAAACCGAAGCCTTCGCCCTGGTCCTGTTGGATAGAGAATTACAATTTGAATCGGATGGAAATAAGATGTCAATCATTCGATGAGAGACGTGTGTGTGAAGAAAAAAAGAAAGATAAAAAAATATATAAATAAAAATTACAAAAAATGAATGATAAAGAAAGAGAATACTTGGGAAGAAACAGATGTGGTTTGATTAAAAATATTCACAAGATTCGCTAGCAATAATTCTAGACACTTTAGTCGAAACAGAACGTGTGATATTGACCGATTATATAAGACGTGAAATCGAAAGTAAAATATTGATAGAAGATAAGACCAGAAAACTTTTAGACACATTGACGTATAGAGGACCGACTACTTTTCGAGAATTTATCAAAGCTCTTCGAAATGCTAAAAAAGATGTCGATGCGTGTTTCGAGATAGGTGATCCAATTTCACGAGATGAAAGATTAGGAGAAATAACGTATTAAAACAAAAACAATAAAAATAAAAAGTAATGAGATCTAGAGAGATTGAACATCTTTCTAAATTTCATTACTTTTTATTTTTGTTTTGTTTTTAATAATCACTCATTATTTTTAATTAATTATTTCCACGCGTTAACTGTTTGTTCAGAGGATCTAGTTCGATCAGTATGCTCACCACGGGAGTGGCGGCTTTGGGATTATTGGTATTCGTAACAAAATTAATCCTGTCTCTGGCGTTCACTTTGAGAGGCATGCCAAACGTGCTAACACTCGAGTGTTGATTCTCGGTCTTTTCGACACTGTATCTCTTATTGCTCTCTATTCCGTTCACCGTGAGATTGACGACTGCTCTGTTATTCAAATCCGTGGAAGCCAGACTCAGCCTAATGATCTCACCTCCCAACGGCATGGGATATCCCACCTGACCATGTTGCGATCCGCTACTTCCGTTTCGACCACTCGGCTTTTCCCTCCTCTAATGCGCCACTCTCCTCGGCCCACACGGTGATCAATTGCCTGGTGTATTTGACTTTCTCCACCACCAAAATCAGGACGCAGGCGTCCAACATGTGCACGGGATCCGGTAGATTCGCGAGCGCGTGTCCGCCCATGTCTAGTTTACCTTCCATGATGTCGCCCTTTCTCCAGACTGAGTTGTCGTCCATGTACTTCCTGCTGACTGCGCTGGAATCGAATTCAGGATCGTGATCGAGACCGAATAAATTCTGACCATTCATGTTGATGCCACCCTCCATGGTTCTGCCAGATTGTTTGTTCAGGTAGAGATCATCCACTTTCGCTTCTATGTATCCTTGAGATCGTGTCACAGCGGAATCCACGTAGCCCTTGTTGACTGCAGTAGAGTCTGCATCCGTACCGTCCGCATCGTCGACCTTCAACAGATTCAATATCTTGTTGAATCCCGCATTCAGATCCGAATTCATTTCACGTCTGTCAGACTTTTTCTGTTCCAGATCTACGTAATGTTTGGTCGCCACGTCCTTGGGATTCGTGGGAGTGGCCATGTTCGTTATCTTGTTAGAATTGGCGTTCAATTCCAATTGTATCGTTTTCTGAACACATCTACTTCTCAGGTGTTCACTGAATCGTGCGTGAGAGTCGTCCGAGTATTTCTTGGTTGTGGCATCGGTGGAATCTATGGGATTCGCGACGTTCACCAAACGTTTGGATTTCAGATCGAGATTGTTGGTCATGGCTTTATCCACATAATTATCTAGCATGATTCATTCAAAATCCGCGTTCCCCCTGTCGACGTATTTTTTAGTCGCCGCATTTGCGAGATCTATCGGCTCGGAAAGATTGTAGAGCTTCTTATCATTCATGTTCAAAGGTTCCTTTCGAGGTTCGTATCTCCGAACGTAACGCTCGTCCAAGTTTGCAACGTCGTAACCATCGCCAACTTCGAGCATCTTCCTCTTCTTTTTGGGTCGATTTTCATCATCACTTCTACCAAATTTATCGACTGGCATGTTGTTTTAAGGTTTTTTTGTTTTAAAAAATATATTTCAAATGCAGTTTATTGAAAATGAATAATTTTACTTATTTTTTGTTTTTATTCAATTAAATTTTTTTAAATAATTTTTTTACCTTTATATATACTATAAAAAAATCTCTCTCTAATGTAAATCATTGAGAATGTCTTGAAACTCCTCCTTCCGACCATCTCTTGAGAACGTAGAGACACAGATGACTGCAAAACACTTGATCTGGCGATTGCACTCGTTCCGTGTTGTAAACAAACCATCGATTCATCAAAATAGTTCTTTATTCCTTTCGGCGGCAAGATTCTGTAGCTGTCAAAATAATAATTCTTCTTCTTCCCGTTCTGGAACCACGCCACCCAGTGAGTGCCTTCACCCAATAAGTCGTCCAGATTTAAAATTCCACATTCCGATTGTCAAGGTCTTCTCTTCGGCTAGGCATGTCTGGAAAACACGCCTAGAAAATATTTGATTTTCAAATCCTTCACCACATTCGACAGATCGATGTTGGATAGGGGTTCGTTAGGTAAGACGACACCTTCTACAGATATCTCTATTTTCTTATTCATAAATGTGTATATATTTTTTTTATTTATTTATTTTATTATAATTCACTAAAATGACGGTATTTTTTTATATTTTTTTTTCTTTTTCTTTTTTAAGCTCACTCTCTCGATGTCTCTATCGACTTCCATAAGCTTCATTCCATCTAATTCCTCCTTATTTTATGGAATCCTATCGTCCTTAATCATATCTGGAATCCTATCTGGAATCCTATCATTCATAATCATATCCAAAGTCCAATGTCCGAGTGCCAAAGTGCTTATTTTATCATCTAACATGAATCTCTTATTGTCGCCAGCCGTCAGTGAAATCTTATTGACTATTTCTGAATACAAGTTGTGATTGTCACTTCGAATCGATTTCATAGTCTTGTACACTGGACCACTTCTGAACAGACAATCTTTATACTCTCGAAAAGAGATGTTTTTCTTCACCATGCATGCTTTAACCTCTTTACATTTCTTGATCTCTTCACCTTCTAAGCGATAAGCATATAGTTTAGGTCTCAACCCCATGAATTCGATGACTTTGTTTACCACTGCTCTCGTCCTTAAATTTACCCAACACCTTCTTGTCGTCGTTCGATTGAATGTTGGACAGGCAATCGATGGGATAATTGCTCTTGTCGAACCATGCGGCCACATCTAGAGATATATCTCGGTAGACGTCTTTCGTTTCTATCTCGTAAGCTAAACTGTTCGTGTCGGTGAACAGTAGTTTAGCTTTCTCACCAAATTTCCGTTTGACGTAATCATAGTGAAACTCGTACATCAATCGCTTGCTGATATCTAAGATGATCGGTCCGAGATAATAGGGTTTGTTGAACTTCAGGTGTGCCTTTGCATGTGAACGGCCACTAGATTTTCGTCGAATATGGTTCGGTGTCTGTAATTGGGTTTCGCCACTAATGTTTTAGCTTTTTTCTCAGACATGACGAGTCGAATGTCGGTTCTCTTCCTGATGTTTTCCATCGATCTACCGTACATGCAGTTGTTCATGAGTTTGAAGAAATCTTTTTCGAAATTGTTCTCGGCTCGAATTCTAAGATTCGTGTTGAGATCGATGTATTTTTTCACCCAAGGTTCTTCGTCGAATCAAATGACGCAAATGTATTTCGACTAATTTCATCCCGTAATCGACGTATTGTTTCAAATTCTCACTGCAGATGATGTACTTACGTTTGTTAAATAAATTGGGAATGAGTTTTTCCTCGTCTCCTTCGATTGGTTCCATTTGTTCAGGAGCTCACGGATAAACATTGTGTAGATCATGTAATTCTTCTGGATAGTTCAAATCGACTTCTAAAATGCAAGGATAGTCTCTCCATTTTTGCATCTCTTCTGGTTCCGTCACCCATTAGAAATTTCCAATTGGTAAAGGACGACTCACGGCTCAACCGTACAGATTATTAGCATCCCAATACTGTATGTATTTATTCAATCATTCTGAATTGAAACCTCCTTTCATGTAGGGATTGTTGGCTTCAGAATATCTGTGAGAGATCATCGAGACGCCACCTCTCGCGGCCTTTTCGAACATGAGCAACATGTCCACATTGGATAATAAGTCCAATTGGATTTCAGTGGTCTTAAACAAAGCGTCCCACGCCAGACTGGGTGCGGTTAAATACCAAGCTGGATCCAGATCGTAATTTCGACGACAGATGTCTTGAAAATTTTCAAACACGTCTGGCAGGAGCAGAACGTCGGTCTTCAGATAGAGATCGTGATAATATCTCATGGTTTTCATATCAAATGATTTCCACACGTTTTTGGCGTGTTTGTAATTCTCGTCGGAAATGTCGGATTCGTATAATTTCGAATAAAAATCTTCTTTTGAAGGTAGCGCGGTGTCGTCGAATCTCTTTTGATCGTTCATGTAATCGTAAGGATAGACTCCTTTCCTCAACATGACATCTACTTGTTCTCCGAAGTGTTTGCTAGTGGTCCTAAATTCATCCTTGCTCATGTTATTGACTAATTTTTCCAGAGCAGTCGACATGAATTTAAAATTGTCGATGAAACGTATGGCTCTATGAATGGATTTAGTTTTTTCATTCAACATCTCTCCATTGATTACTCTTTTCTCCTCCATGCCCTTCCATTTCGGGGAGGAAATGTATCTTTCTTTGTTGTTCGTGATGCAGTTTAATTCTTCCTGGGTGGTGCCGAGATTTTTCACGAACAGATGACTGTCTTAACCCGAGAGATTGTGAAATATCACCAGATAGAAAACGGCGTCTCGATATTTTAAATTACACTTGCTGTGAGCCGGACCGTGATACAGACCCGTGTAATGATCATGGTCTCTGACTTTCTTATTTTCCTCCGAATTCTTGTCGAATGATTGTCAGCATATGTGACATACGGTGGCTCGGTTATTTTCATCCAGCTGCTCTCGCGTGATGATTATTTTCGCCTGAGTTTTGAATTTGTCATATAAAATTTGAATTTTCGATTCTAACTCTTCCACGAATCTTTGAGCCACGTCGTCGTCTTCACACTGTTTCATGTAGGTGAAGGGACCCATGCCATGTTGCGAGTCGAAAGCACATTTCACGTAAATGCAATAGCCCAATGGCGTGTGCTTTTGATATCTTTCAACGTAACTTTGAAGAGCATTGGGTTGGCAGGAACTCATTTTCACGGTAAAGCATTCGAAATCGGCGTACACAACGAATGGTACTTTTAACCTTCTCTTGTGATTTTGAAAGTTCACGATGGTTATGGGTTTAGGCATTTCGACGGCGACACCTTGATTTTCGTTGCAATATTCCTGCTGTTTCGCTAACGATTTTTCGCTGTGAAACACGTTTATGCAGTTGCAACATGAACATGTCCTATGTGCATGTTTATTATTTTGTCTCGACAGTAATCGGCTCGAATATTTAACCCAGCAATAATGTCACTCCGGTCCAATCGAGATTTTTAGAAGTCTCCTCATAACGAGAAACTCTATCGGGGTGTATTTTGACGGGGTATAAAGCGGAGGTGACTGCCCATTTAAAACACTGATCATCTTTATTTCTCACGTTGATCACAGCTTTTTTTTAGCTAAGAAATACGGTAATTCCATGTAGGAAGATGCTTTCAGTGAATCGTTTTTAGTTATATGAATTTCGAGTTTCAACACCTCATCGAACATCCAATTACTACCTTCATGTTGATAATTTGCAAGAGACATTAACTTCTTGTCTTTCATCGTTTTGAAAACGTCTGATAAATCTGAACCTCGAAATACGGGTTTGACATTCGATCTGAAATATGCATTTTTCATGATGCTCTCTCCAGAATTCACGTTGATTTTATTCATCATGCAATGGAGTATCATCTTAATTTTTTGTCCCATGTTCATGTGTTTGCGAAACAAATCCAATACTTTTTTCTTCACCCGTTCCATGAACAATTTCAGATTGACTTTCTTGAACGAGGGAACCACATCAAAAGCTTTAAAAATGCCTTTGATCACACTCTCCCATTCTACGGGATTTGATTGGAATGCTTTCATGATGACTTGTGCTACATATTCTTCTCCTTTCCCTTCATCAATTGCTCATTGAATTTCATTCGATATATCTTGTTTGTCTAGATTCTGAACTGCATCACTCATTTTCGTTTTCGTTTTTTTTTCTTTTGAAACTTGAAGTTCTTCGACGGCTTTCCGTTTAGTCGTCTTATTTTTCACAACCGAAACGTTTTTTTTTTTGACGTTGGCATTTCGATTCCCTCTACTACCTTTTTCTTTTCATTTTTTGCAACCGAAGCATTTTTTGACATCATTGCTATCAACATTTCGTTTGACTTTTCATCGAGCAAACTATGTAACTCCTCATGCACGATCTTTCTAATTTCATTTCATTTTCTATCGTCAGGCGTTACTGCCATCGGCTTATTTTTTTTGCAATTCGAGTCTGTTTAAGTTTGTCCACTTTCGATCTTTCGATTTTTTTCTTTCCATCATTTCGCAAACGATACTCCTGTATGACTTCAATTTTTTTTTATTTGGTTCTATGATTTCTGAAATTTGGAATGTTTAATTCTTTACACATCTCATTTAACTGAGGTACAGTTTTCTCATTTAAATTTTCCATTTTTTTATTCGTTTGCTTCATTTGTAAGAATACATTTTTTTTTGTTGGAATTCTGTTTTTAAATAATAATTTGTTAAAAAAGTTTTAAAATAGTTTTTATATATATGTTTTAATTCCCTCAAAAAAATTTTTTTGATGAAATTAATCAATTTTGAATTAATATGAGAAAAAAGGACATTAAATTTAAACTTTTTATTTATATAAAGAGAAAAAAAAACACTTTTACAAAAAAATAAATTTTCACATTAAAGAAAATTAAAAATTAAAAACTTTTTATTTATATATATGGAGAGTAAAAAAAAAAACAACTTTTTTTAACAAATTATTATTTAAACACAAAATTCAAAAATATATATTATTTGCAATAATTCATAAAACAAAAAAACAAATAATCGATCATGACAACAACACCTAAAAGATGCGAATTGAAATTGAAACGAGTCAAAAAGTGTAAGAAATTCGGTTGTAAAATCTAGATTACAATGACACGACGCCATCGAATTGAACGAGGTCGAGATGAAGGGCTTTGTGCACAAATACGACAAATATAGCATGCCTTTGAAATTGGACAAAGCCACGCTCGATTTGTTTTATGAGTACCAAAGTGATCTACAGAAAATCGTCGTCGCCAAAGACAGAGAATTTGACAAGGACGATTTGTCATTGCCCTACGGAAGTTACATATATCCAAAAAGCTCTCTCGAACTCGTGAAAATCGGGTGGTGAGAGCACGTTTACCGATGTAAAAAAACTCACAAAAGTAAAGATAAACATTGAACACATTTTCGAAAAAGGAGAAGACATGACCGTCAACATGCTAGACTGAATTTTTAGCGAAGAAGAAGGAAAAAAATTAAGGAGATCTAGAGAGGTTGAACAGCTCTAGATCTCATTACTTTGTTTTTTATTTTTTTTGTTTTCCTTCTTCTTCTTCTTCACTATCGCCCATATATATTACAATAACGTTTCCTTTTTTCTCAAATTTCGGCGTCGATTCTTCTTTTCTTTTTCTTTTTTGTGATATATTACGTTTTTTTATAAGAACACATGTGTTTATTTTATCATAATTATGAATGAATGTGGTGCATCTCTTGGTAGCACTCACGTCATTACCATTCTTTTCAGAAGGTAGTGGTAGCAGTGGAAAACGTCTCATTCTTTTAAATTTTAACCATCTATCCCAATCTTTTTTAAACTCTTTTTTCAGTTCTTTCCTAAGATATCCATCATTAGCGTCTAATTGTTTTTCCACATATTTTCCCACACTATCTTGCAATATTCATCATTAGCATCTAATCGTTTTTCTACATCTTTTTCGCACTCTATCCCATGATATTCATCATTAGCGTCTAATTGTTTTTCCACCTTTTTATCCATTTTGTATTATTTTTTATACTTTCTATGATTTATATTTTTATATTTTATTTACATTATAATAACATACTCAAAATCAGTGTATTCTTAAACAGTGAATTCTCACCAAACAGCAAACCCTTACTGAGTCACTCAACGTTCTGTCCACTCTTCAGATAGAGACCGTTTCCACTGAAAGAGTTGCCACCTTTAATGGGTTCTAGATACAATCCTTCACCGTTGTCGTCTATCTGGACGCGGCACACGGCTCCTCCCTTCTTCAAAAACAGTCTGCTACCACCCATTAATTTCTCAACTTCCGAACTCGCGATTCCCGAGAGAGCTCCCATGCCGAGAGATTTTCCGAGAAAGGGCAATGCTTTTGCGGCAAAGGGCAATGCTGCGATTCCTGCCAATAGCAGTAGGAAACCGCCTTTCATTTTCAAATTGTATTTCAATTGAGTGGGACTCAATCTCACTTTCAACCCTCTTCCATCACCAATCGCTTTCTCCATCCTTTTGCTTTGAGTTCTGGTCCAGGCAATTTGATCGTCACCACCACTCGTCAGATCTTCGTGAGTGAATTTGAATCTCACCGTCTCACCTCGAGTTAACACTCTCTCAAGTTTCTTCCTCTGTCCTTTGGATATGTTCACGTTTTTAACCACGTATTCAGTCATATTTCTTTTTTTTTTTTAATATATTTTGTTCTGTTGTTTTTTTTTGTTTTAATAATAATTATATATATTAAACAAATTTTGTAAAATTAATATCACATTTATTTTATTTACTTATTTATATATATTCACAATATTTTTTTTTTATTTTGCTTTTTATATTTCTCTTATGTGAAATCGTATCGTCACTCTCTCTCCACGAAGATCTAACAGTTCACCATTTTGATCCGTCAACGTGGTTTTGAGACTATACAACGTGTCTAAAATCACGGGTAGATAAACTAAATTTCGAGGTCGTTCCACGATTTTATAACCCGGCGACACGTTTGGAAAGAAGGAATAGATCGTTGGTTGAGCACTACCATTCACGTAGCTTCCAGCAATCACGTCCACTTTCACCAGAATGCTATTGACTGTGAGACTGTCAACCATATTTTCATCTGTGGGTATTAGGGTTGGGAGTCTGATCTTGTTGCTTCCCTTTCCATCCATCTTCCATCCATCTTCATTCGCATCTGAATGTAATTGTTCAAATCGTCTATGTTGTAACTTCCTTTGGGAATTCGAATCTCCAATCAATCCACTCTGTCGGAATACTTGAACGAGTTATTCTTTTCGGTGACGTTGGGAAAGGAATAATAAGTCTCCAGATTCACCAACGCCATCTCGTATCTTTTCTCTCTATTCAATTCGATGGAAGGTTCGAATTTCGTCGCGAATCGAGTCGAATTGCCACTCACCATGATTTGAATGGATTGTTTTGCAGCCGTATTCTTGGCTATCCATTCTAACAATTCTCCTTGTTCGAACATTATATTTTTAATTTTTATTTTATTTTTCAAAACTAAATTATTGATGATTTATTATTTTCTACTTTTTGTTTTCGCTCTCTATTTTATTATCATCAGAAACATAAAACTTGTCGAATCCATTCCGATATTTTCTGCGATTAAATTCGCTAGTCAAATCGACCACGACAAAATTGTAAAGTCTTCCATCCCAAACCCTCTTGAAGAATCTCCTGAATTCCGCCACCCTCATGTCGCTTGCGACGTGATCACCGTAGATGTGATTGAGATTCTTGAGATCCTGGTGAAAGCGACACAGTAAATGAGCATTCTCCCTTCTCGTCTGTCTAAATTTTAAAATAATTCTGCGACAGGTAGAAACAGTCCACGTTGCTGTGACGACCTCTAACGTAATATGATTTGCATCGGCTCTGTCTCTCCAAAAGTAGATCGTCGAAAATCATGAGATTCTTATCTTCCGATTTCAATTCTCTAGGATCCGGAACGTCGCTAGCGTTCTCATAAAATCGTCACTCGACGTTCGAAGACGCATTTCTCTTCATCACTTCCATCGCCGCACCATCAAAAATGGTAGAAAGAGAAACTTCACTTTTGTCGAATTCCTCCCTACTGTCAAAGATTTTGGCTATGACGTCCTTGGGCAATCTACGATCCATGCACTTTAGAAGTAATCTGTATTCGGGTTGAAACAAACTCTTGCCAAACACGAATAATCTGTCATAATCCAACCAGTCGGGTTGCGACAACAGATTCATCAACAGATTGGTCTTTCCACAATTCGATTTTCCCACTATCAAGCCTCTTATGCTTTTGGGAAAGAACTCGTTATTCGACCTCTTGGTCGCGGCATCGTTCCAAGACAAATCTTTAATGTTCATCTTTTTTTATTTTTTTGTTATTTTTAGATTTTCAAACACAATTTTTATGTTTTTTCAAACTCCGTTTTTTATAAATATTATTATTTATTTATATTACATCGTCGCGAGTTCTCTTCAATCCAGATCCATTCGTCATTTTGGCTAAATCTTGTATGGGTACCACAGCATCCTTAAAATCTTTCCAACTTTTCGGCGTTCGCTCTAACGTAGCTCGCTTCACTGGCGCACTGATCAACTTATCGATCAACACATCGGCTGCCCTCTTGCCAGCCACAGAAGCGATCCTACCACTAACTTCGGAAGCGGCTTTCTTACCAGCATCCAAAGCCGTCTTCTTACCGACCTCAAATGCGGATGATGCGAGTTTTCTACCTGCATCACTCGTGAACGCTCGCATTATAGAATCGACGATGTCAGAACCGCCTTGAACGTAAGTTCTGACGTACCCCCTGTTCTTTATCACCAACATATTTTTATTTTATAATATATATTTTGTTTTTTTTCACTGGTAAATCGTTTGTTGTTTAAATACTTTTTATTATTTTCTAGTGTAAAATTTACTGTTTTTATTTTATCTATTTTTTGTTTGTTCGTTCTCTCTATTTATTATATATATATCAATCCTTCAGTCATTCATCAGCCTTTTATAATTGCGTTTATTCAAAACCTTCTGCCTCAACAATTCGTCACATATGCTCACTATCTCATTATCTAATCCAGTATTACCAGCGCGTCGACTAGCCATCAACAATCTCAATCTCTGAGACAGAGCATCAGAATCGCTCGGAAGAAAAGTGGTTCTCACTCCTTTCCCAGTCACCGATTCGACGAATTTTTTATTCATATCCCATATGGCTTTCACCACCTTCGTCCACTTGTAACCTCTGTTGGCCTTGGGTCTCGTCTCTTTGGCGTCGTTATTCGTCTTCATGGCGTGAGTCTGAACCAGAATGTCGCCGTAATTGTCATAATCCTCTTCGGTGTAACCTCCAGGCTTGTCAAACCAAAGCAATTTGCGCAGTCCCTCAGTTTTTTTGTACCTATTCGAACCGACGTATAAATACTCATCATCCATCGACACTTTGGTGTCACCCACAAAAGTTCTACCATCTGAATCCTCACGAACTCCATACAACAGATCTCTCTTACCAACGTCCGACGACGCAACGCTATCAGTGGTAATAGTTGAAGCTGTATCATCACTCTCACTCATGTCAGTTTTGATTCCCATGGGAGCGTAATCCGGTGTAGATTGAAAGGAGTACTGTTTTGTAAAACTACCAGGCAACGAACCCGTTCTCACAGAACTTTCTTTTATGGGCTTCAATTCACCAACGATCTCCTTCTTACTTCGTTCCTGAACCTCCGTCACGGGTTTAAATAGTTTTGTGGTTTCGCGTCTTAATTCCATCTCTCCCAATCGCCTGCTTCTGTCAGCGGATCGAATGCTTTTTTTGACTCGTACGTATTCGTTGAGAAGTTGATCTCTCTGCTTGGAATCTGTGATGTGTAAGAACATTTTTTTTTGTTGTCTAAAATTATTAATATTTCCTTTAGAGTATGGTAACGTGAGTTATTTTATTATTCTCAAAAATTAAATGTATAATTATTGTTATGGTTTATGTTTTAAGTAAATAAAATCTTCTGTCTTTAATATATAATAACTAAAACCAGCTGTGGGAAAAACATTTTACAAAATGAAACCTCGATAAATGCGTTTTGCCCTCGAACGTGTTAAAGATCACATCACCGATTATTCACACCGTGATGAATAGAACAACTTTGAAAAGTGTGAAAGTTTAGCGCAAAAGAATGGAAACGTTTTATCGTAATCCTCAAACAGCATTTTAGATGAAGTGAAAAATTCTGTTTTAAAACCATTTTACAAACGAAAAATAAAAAATCGTTTTTTCTAAAAATGATTAAGTAATTCTTTCTAATTTAATGCGTTTGAGAAGAATTGTATCTGTCAAAAGGGTTTATTCATATCTCCGAAATATTATCACGAGTCAATTAAAACTCAATTTACCTCTTAAAAACCTAACTGAGTGGAACGCGATTTTTCCGTCTCATTCATTGAACGAAAAACCTTTCATTTACACCGGAACAAAAAATGAAACAATTTGCGAAGATTTCATAGTGTCAATTAAACACAAATTTTACCACTTAACTATCTGAGTGGAACGCAGTTTTATAGTCGATTGTATTGAATGAAAAACTATTTATTTACACTGAGTGCAATATTGAAAACTCCACAAAACTGATCTATTACGATTTACCTTAAAACTCGTTATGACAAAACGTGGACACACGATTTCCATCGGTTCTAATTTTCCAAACTCGAGTTTTTCCGTTTTGGTTTGGAAAAAAAATCCTCGAAGAGTGACTTCGCTTTACATCCACTTCGCGCCGTTGGCGAACGTGGGGAAAACGTTTTGAGATTTTTCCTGATCTAGAATCGGCAAATCGGTTTCACCGATCGGATCACACCCTCGACCGTCCGGAACGTGATCGCGAACGTCGGTGGTCCAGAACCAGCAAACCGCATTTTTTTGATGTACCGGAAGCTGAAATCAGTTTGAAAAAAAAAAAATCCTCGACGAGTAACTACGCTTTACACTCACTTTTCACCATTGGCGAACGTCGAGAAAACGTTTTGAGATCGATTTTTCCTGATCTAGAATCGGCAAATCGGTTTCACCGATCGGATCGCACCCTTGACCGTTCGAACAGCCGTTGGCGAACGTCGGTGGTCCAGAAACAGCAAACAACTTTTCTGATGCTGGTCTAGAATCGGCAAAACGTTTTTTGCCGGCGATCGCCAACGATAGATCGAAGGTCTGATCCGCGATGTGAACGTTGAGAAAATTTTTTAAATTTACGTTTTCTTCTAATTTCGTACATTTTTCCCTTCCGAGCGATGTGTCGAATTTCACTCGTTCGCCAACGGCTGTTTGAACGGTCAAAAGTGCGATTCGAGAGGGTCAAAAACAATTGCCGATTCTGGACCACCATGTTAAAACAACATTTTTTACACTCTGTACACGATTTAACACTGAATCCCTATGGCGGTACACGTACATGTACGTGTACGTGCACAGTTTTTTGGAAAAGTGGTCTAGAATCGGCACTTTACACCTACTGTTGCTTACTCCATTGACGGTTAACCCAACTGAGAAGAAAACCACAGTCACTTCTGCCATGAAAACGAACCTTTCAACCGTTATCATGCCCCAACAGGGTCTTACAAAGAGAGAATGTAGATAGATTTGAAAATTCAGTCGGTATCGCTGTTCAACGGTTATTTCGGTTCAGTTTTTCGGTATCCCCATTATATCGATATCGCTTTTTCGGTATATTGCCCATCTCTACTGGCGAATTTGTGAGATCTTTGATAAGTTTTTGAACACGACCGCATGTTCCACTCATGAAACTAGCTCCGTCATAGCCTTGTCTATTGAGGTCGATGTCATAATTAAGAATTGAATGCAATTTTTATAATATAATCTTTATTGGAGTATGAACGTGTGGGATGGGGTACAAATTATGTATGAATCTCGAAGGGATTTAAGAAGTGAATGCAATTTTTATAATCTTTATTGGAGTATGAACGTGTGGGAATGGGTACAAATTATGTATGAATCCCGAAGGGATTTAAGAATTGAATGCAATTTTTATAATCTTTATTGGAGTATGAACGTGTGGGAATGGGTACAAATTATGTATGAATCCCGAAGGGATTTAAGAATTGAATGCAATTTTTATAATCTCTATTGAAGTTTGAACGTGTGGGAATGGATACAAATTGTGTATGAATTAGACTAGCAAAATGTGGCTCACCGGTACCAAATTTGCGGGAAAATTGCTATTTTATTTTTTCTTGAGATTAGTATTTCTAGAATATAAAAATGCGTGCTGGCAATCTGGATTTCACAGCTTTCATAGAAATATGGTCCTTTAAACATTACCCCCCCCCCCCCCCCACCCACCAGGCACAGTAAAATGAAACACCTTTTGACACAGGGGTCGAGTTACCATTTATTATTCTGAATTCGATATCCATAAGCGGGATTATTTTTATAAAATTGATTGAGTATATCAATTCAATATTTGAGTGTGTTTATTCACAAAACCGTTCATTGGGGTGTGTGTGTGGGGGGGGGGGGGGGGTGGTGTCAAAGGTATCTCAAATGCTGAATCATCACAATTTACTTTTACTTTTCGCATTTTATTGTGTGCAATACAAATGTGATGGACCTTCCTGCCCACTTATATAAAGTCAGCGAATCTAGCCTGAGATTGAACAAAGCATTTTGCCAAAATAAATAAATCAATCAATCAATCAATTAAAAATAAAACTGAGCTCATAAGGTCAAAGCTTGTTTCAAGTGAATTTGTTTTCGCCGGCATTAACTTCACTTCGTGCGATATCTACATCGCACTGTATAACACCAAATTAAGGTTCCATGTCAGGTATTCAAAAGACCAGACTACGTCGCTAGTGCCTGTCCGTTCCACTGAAGGTGCGACGAAGTCAAGTCTGGTCTAGCTCATAGTGGTCAAGTGATAAACTAGACCAAACCGGACATGCCGAGGGTGGTCCAAACCGATGCAGTCACAATAAAACATCGTGATTGAAGGGTATGGTTTAAAGTGTTACTTTTGGTTAAACTAAAAATAAAAATTTGACACACATCCTTTCATTTCAAGTATTTTATAATGATTGCAATAGAACACATTTTTGTGTTATAGAAAACACCAAGTCTCTGTCGATTACTGTTTGAACTTGGTAAACTGTTATATAAACTGCTGTGTCAAGGCTGTGAAGATTATAGTTGTTTTTTTTTTCAATTAAAAACTACTTTCCCTTTCCCCTTGCGCCGCCCCTGACTGGTTTGGTTCTTTTGCGATTTCATACACTCCTCTGCCATAGGGGACAGGAGCTGACACTACGAAAATAAGATTGCAAAGAAGTACATTAGTCGACTGTAAGTGACTCAGTGTGTGCCGTGTGTGGTCCTTGACCCAACCCCCCTCTCCCGCATGCCAATGTTATATAATGGGGTTAAAACTATATCGGCTCTTCATGTGGACAAGGGTGGAACCGACACTAATATTGGTACAGTCCAGAGAGATTGGTAAAATTTCTGCAATTTGATGTAGTGACTATGAGGTAGATGTTGCCAGGAATAGATTTTACCGATAGTTGGCAATGTCTAACTCAAAGTCCGAAAGAGAAATAATATGTAACTCTAAGTCCACACACACCACACTGCAGGCCGCACATCGTACTGGTTTCAGGGGCGGCGGAAGCTCAAAAAAGTGTGGGATGGGAGGGGGGGGGGGGCATTTTTGTCCGGGCAGCCGACGGGTTGTAGGACGGAAACTAAGTTTGTAGGCGGGGATTGTTGTAGGTGTACTTTGTCATCGCGTATGGCATTCATATGGAATTAAATGCAGCCCCGGAAATGAACATATGCGCACGGCACGTCTTACCATAGGCCAAACTTGAACCCAAATTCTGTAATATAATTTTTAGGTATAGTACGTCCTTTGGACGTACCAAACCCAAAAAGTAAATTACGGAATTTGGGTCTAAGTTTGAACTAGAATTACTATTGCTATAGCCTGTACTTATTATGACTAAATGCAGCCCCGGAAAGGGAACACATGCGCTCGACACGTTTTACCACAGGCCAAACTTGCACCCAAATTCCGTAATATAATTGGACGTACCAAACCCAAAAATTATATTACGGAATTCGAGTCCAGGTTTGAACTAGTTTTACTTTTACTATAGCCTGTACTTATTATGACTACTTGCGAACTTGCGACGTGCAATATCTCAATGTTTTTTACGACGCCGAAAATATTATGTTGCTAATTTTGTTAGAACTATTACCATCTTCCACAGTCAATTTGGCTATAGGGGTCGTGTAGGTGTGTCAAAATTAGGGTACCCATAAATGGTGAAAAATGTGTGTTGGGGGGCGGGACACGTGCCCCCTGTACCCCTCCCATCCGGCTCCGCCACGCCTGACTGGTTTGGTTCTTTTGCGATTTCATACACTCCTCTGCCATAGGGGACAAGATCTGACACTACGAAAATAAGATTGCATGCAGTACACGTACATGTGCACTGATGTGGCGATCAAAGATTAGTTTCATCATTATCGATATCATTACTATCGTCGTCATCACATTCATCGGAACTGCTTGATGAATAATCTAACTCAGAATCCATATCAGTTTTCTGATTGGAGCAAGATGTCAATCGACACATATCTGTACATTTTAGTCCACTAATCAAACAGGGGCATTTAGTTTCGACACAAAACTTCGTGCACTCACAAGCCAACAACTCTAATACCTCGTCGGGAGCTGGTTACTGTCCATCCAGTCAAACTGCAGATATTCACCGGAGTCTTTCGAGGCAATTTTCCATCCATGTCTGTCTGGTGATGGTACTTCTGGATCGCTGTCTATAGAGCGTTTCCATATAGCGGCCTGATAGTTAGCTCTCATTGAATGTTTGCGTAAACAGTCAGCACATGGTGGCAGTTGGTGGGATTCAATTTTGCCTTGTTTGCAACAGAACAGATTGTAACGGAAGTCGTTCACATTCACATCTACGCTTTTAGACCCATATAACTTGCAGTTAAAAAGTTCCAGTTGTCGGTATAGAGCGTCAGTAAGTGTCCATTCAGATCCCAGTTCTCGAAAAGTGTTTACTGCCTCTGGATCCCGTTTTAACAGTCGCAGAGAAGACACTTTTCCACGACCAGCAAAAGCACTGACTGAATCACAGGCTTTGAAAGCATGTATTCCCAACAGACTCTGGCAAACAGCAATACCTTGAATTTTTGCTACTTCTTGAATATCGACAAATCGGGTTCTGCCTTGGGTTCTAAACTTTTGGAAAAGTGGAACTTCAGTGTCAAGCGAAAAGGGAACAAGGATTGCAAAAACATCAATGTCGTCGGAAGCCACAACTGATTTTAGACCTGATTTTGAAGCATGAAGAGCGTGAAATATTAACCTTGTAACTGCCTCCTCATGTGAACATTCTAACTCTGTGACAAGTTTGTGTCCATTAGATGATATCTGATAACACTTTGACAAAAGGGTAAAATAAATAGTTCTGTGTCCTACATTTGACTTAGATGCGTTGCTGATCCATTCATGGACAAGAAACTCCACAAGTGCAGTCTTATTTGCGTTTCCCTCCAAAAACTTCCGCCACTGTCTAACAATGTGTCCACTCGATATCTCCTTGAACTTCACACTATCCTCTGCTGACCTATTTTGCCATTCTGCGCTTTTTATTCTTATGTCTCTGTACACATCAAAGACGATATCCACGCGAGAACTTAGACGAGCTTCTCTGATGGCAGATGCCATTATAGTTGATGCGACTTGGCCAAATGTCTTCTGCTCTCCTTTTGTTTTCTGAATTAATGTCATACCATCAATGATTGTTGCAGAAGGTTGAGGTATGTTGTCCACAATACTAATATCTTTCTGCAGTACATTTGCGAGCATTGCCTTGTTGGTTTTTCGAGGACTTCCATCTGGCATTGCAAGAGACCATGGTACAGGCCCCAGAGGATATTTGAATATATCCCGCAGTTGCAGATCATTCCGTGTTTTGCTCACTAGGATCATCTGTGTGAATAAGTTTCTATCTGCTTTTAAAATTATCGCCTTACCCCTGGCACTCGTTATTTTCTTTTTTTTTTGCTTCATGTTTGCAAATGTCTTTAGTCTATTTTTAGCTATCGGGTCATGAAATGTTTTCTCTGGGCCTTGTTCCAACCTCTCTGTCTTAAACAGTTCAAATTGGCGTTCACCAACTGTGAATGCTCTAGCGAGGTCATCTGCTACTTCATTACTCGCCGCACGCGACGCAGATAAATTGGTCAGCTCATAAGGTCCCTCGAAAGGATTCGTCCAATTTTCAATGACATTGATGACGGAAGAAACTGACCTTTCGTCCCTTTTCTTTCTCGGTTCCTTCTGATCGGCATGTACACTTTCTGGTTTATTTAATCCTACTATATCTCTAAATTGTCGCAGAAAGGAACGTCTGCCATCAGGTGATGGCGTGACACAGCACACTGTTTTAAACTGAATCGCTTCACCCCTGATGCAGATTTGGTGTCTTTATTGACGGTTTCCTCGATTGTTTGATCGACGGGAATTCTCCCGAAAGGATTTTCCTTTCCAATCTGAACAGAAAAGCCTCCACGTCTAAAATTATCTAGCACCTCGGGATTAGTATTCTCTAGCACTGACATCTCGCCATAATAGATGGGTAAATATCGATCATAGTTAGTGTTGTTGTACGCATGACACCACGGGATCATCTTTCGAACAGCTGCCATGTGGATGTCCCAATAACCTTCTCGTGATGCACGTATCATTGCCAGCAGAATATCACCAACCATGTCTATGTAAGACACCCAAAAAGCCGAAAGAGCTCCATTCGAAACCCTCAGATAATCCAAAAACTGTTCAAATTTTTCGAATGTGCGTTTGAAGACTTCATTTTCAAATATGTCCTTAAATGTAAATTTTTTCGAATCGGAGTTGTCATTGTCCGACAAAACTTTAAGAAAATAATCAACAGAGGACTTCTCCTGTGGGTTGTTTCCTTGAATCCAAATGGTAAATTGACTCCAAGCCATTCGCATAAAGGCCTCATAGATATATTTATGAATCCGAACAGCTCGGTTGTAATGTTTTCCGCTCATGGCAGCTGAAACCGAACCTTCAGCCAATATGCCAGACTCTGTGCAGACATCTCTCAGATCTGCATCCTGAAACCTTTTCCCGAGGATGCTTAGAAAGCTACAAATGATGTGAAAAATCCCAAGCCTTAAGACAACACCGGGAAATGCAATTTTATCCTTCCACTTGACCTCGGCAACCTTAGCATACAAGGCCTCATCTAACACAACAACGATGCTAGCAAGATTCAATTTATTTTGTATTGAAACAGAGTTTTTTAATATAGCAGCACATGTTGCCATGTCAGTTGCTGGTGCACTAAAGGTTGGAAGATGTCCATTGTTATCTTGAACGACATTAACATCTGGACGCATCCTAATGTTGTATCCAATCCACCCAGGAATTGTATGACTGTGGAGACCTTGGTGAATGGCACGGGATATCACCCACAACACATTCTTTCGACGAGCGCAATTTAAGTGAACTGTCCTGTCAGTTTCAATTGTGAGTAATTTACTTGGGCCTATTCTTTTTCTGGCATTATAAACTGGTAGATGGAACTCCTGTGGTTCGATGCTTCATCTCTTATCTCTAATTGAAGGCGATTGTTTTCTGGCAGGTTGTGGACCAAACACCTTGGTTGAACAATGATGCCATTTACTCTATGTGTTATTCCACCCCCAGTCTCAGTTTCTTCCAGTAAATCAATGTTGTCCCAAGCTAAAGTTGTGAAAATGTTGGATGCAACAGTATTTGGCACAACTGTGTCTCCTTCACTGGAAGTCTCCAGCTTTTTTCAGACAAATAGCAGTCTCGTTTTCTTCAATCTGCGAGTATGATGCCGCGTGGCCAATCTGTTAAGAGCAGGCATCAATTCGGTATTTCAAGTCAGAGCCTTCACAGCCATTGGCAGTACAACATGCTTGAGTGTTTTCTGAGTTCCACAGCTGACCGTATCTATAATGTCTTGTGAGAATGAATCAGTGAGCCATTTGACACGCTGAGAAACAATTGGTGGTTCCGACTGGCCAGTCAAAAGTGTTATATAAAATAATGTGAGGAGCGGAGGTATGTGATGAAGCTCTAACAATGTTTCTTGGGTCAGTGGCCATTGTGATGTTCTGTCACGATCCTTGACAGTGGTCTAAGATCTTTGGCGGCCTTTACAGTCAAGATGCGCTCGGGCAGTCCTTTGCATAGAGAGTTGAGCTTATCTTTCAGAACTTTGTTTTCTTTTGCCAAGGCAAAAACAATCATTTTCTCAGGCATAACAAGAAGTTTCCCCCGGTCATCAGGAAATATGCACAAAGTGTTTCCGCATTCGGCTTTCAAATTCCGACGAAGGTGTTTCTTTGTTGACGCTCGAATGCCATCGATTCCGGAATCTCACATATGACCTATAACAACATCAGCGAGACTAACCATCGTCGTTACCCGAGGACAGACAAACAAATCGTCGCGAATATAAGCGAATAGCTTGGAGTAGGCAGCAGTTTCAGCATCGTCGTAGGCTAAGGGTGCACTATTCCATTCTGTTTCAATGGAGTCTTTGATAATTTCCTTGCCGGTCTTCGTCCGCTCGACACGTGTCTTTTCCTTGTAGCAGCTTCGGTGATACCATGCCTCGGCCGCAACTAGATCGCGCGAAACTATGGGCATAAGAATTGCATCCATCTTCATTATAGCGGCATCCCTCAGAGTCGTATCTGCTCTCACATTAACGCACTGAATCAACCGTTCCCGCGTATTAACGTTAGGCCTCTTTTGGTATTTATCTTTATGACAAATTATGCACTCCTTACTATACACTCGAGATTTATTAGCGCTAGGTGCCTCCCGTGTGGCCATATGTCGTTTTATGTCTGTGCTATTTGCATCCCGCTGCGGTCCACCCCTTTCCATTTGATCAAGAGTTCGTTTGTGCGTAAACATGAATCTACACGGCCGATGGTAGAGGACATTTTGGGGGATTTGGTCACCTGATGCTTCAAGGTTTAAAAGAGGCGTGTAATCCCTAATCACAGCTGCCCTTCGAAGTGACATCCATGAATTAATGTCTTTAGGGGAGCTCAACTGAGATTCATCATCGTATATTGGAACATGAATTATACACCCATTTGATATTTTCCTTATTTTATTCCGGGCTCCATGCGCACACCAGCAGCCTTGTTTACATTACACCACTCTTCAGAATCTTTAGTAGTTTCCATTGCCTCCTGAGTGATTAAGAATGTGTCTTTTTGACTTTATGAGAAAGTTGTTATGGCTTTCCGTATTTTCGCGAACTCATCGAGCGTGCCAGCTTTTCCAGTGAAAGTTCTCGGAAATTTTTATAGGTGCACATTGTCAATTAATCTCAATTATGGGGCGATACGAATGTTCCACTGTGGCCTGTTTATTGTTTGATGACATGCAGCTGTTTCTGTGTGAGTTTTTACAGCAAATTCTCTCGATTTGTTGTTAATGCTGAATAGCGCGGTGAATAAACTTTATAAACAAACTATGATCGTGACGTTTTCGGGGTTACGGAAAGTTAGATTGTTCATAATTATAACTCCTGAAAAAGAACCGTTTTTCTCAGAGTTAGCTGTGACTACGAATTTGCCATCATGCATTTTTGAACATGGTAATGTGAAGCCTTTATAGGAATAACAGTGGCAATTTGCCCGCATATTTGGTACCGACGGATGGGTCTGGCTGAAGGACTATTTAAGGAATAGTGCATGGCTTGGAGTTGACTACGCCCATATAGTGCCGCAAAGCGGAGGGAACTACACCACCTCACTGGGCACTATATGGGCGTAGTCAACGACAAGACATGCACTAATCCTTATATTATATCGAACACCCATCAAGAAAAACATCTATTCGATTTGTTAATCTGTTACCAAGGTAGCAGCCCTACCAACAAGCGTTATATAGAAAAAATACCATGTAGTTTTTAAAAAAACATTTTCTTCTTCCAAAACACGGCTAACTTGGGTTATTGATATGAGCAGAAGACAGATTTTGAATCGGTCGGCAAGGGTAAACAAAACATTTCCCCCAAACGCAACTGTGTATTCTAGAATCGCGCAACTCGCGAATGAAAACAAAACTTTTCGAAATTTGACAAGGCAGTTTGATAATTTACACACATTTGTCACACATATACATTACCGAATGGGTCAGCACGGGATACAAACTCCGAAGATTCAATTGAATTCCATTATTTATTCGTTTACTGCCCCAAACATACAATAAAATAGCGAAATAATATGAGCAGCGAAGCAAACGATTTTTCATATCCGGACGCGTTCTCATGAAAGTTGGACCCAGGTATGGATCATTCTCTTCGAAACGAGATATTGATCATCTTCTCAAGGAATAAAATGAACGCCTCGAAAAATGTGACTTCAACAATGGAAAAGCGATACATTTTTCTACAAAGATTTCTTTCCGGGTTGTTTTGTGGATGTTGTGCCTCTGTGAATCGATTTTTAAATTTAGCCTGATCAGTTTTATTCACCCAGTATGAAAAGAAAACTGATATAGTAGAGTGCTAAAAATAGAAAACGTGTAGTGCTTGGGTGTAGTGCCTGGTCAGTTCTGTGGATGCGAACTACACGAAATAGGGTATCATCTTTCAGCCAATCAGAATGCAAGGAAGTCACGTGAGATATAATATTAACAATGTAATTATTTTGCGATGAATTGTCGAAATATGTCAACCAAACCCTGCGCGGTGGGTCGTCAATTTTTAAAAACCCCCAAAACTTACTAATTTCCCATCGTAATTCACTTCATCCCACCGCATTTTAACACTGAGCTGACCCACACTACCTATGTCACTTGTTGTGTCTAGAATGAATGACCAAAGGTGGCACGTTTTTGATTTGTTCAACACCAGACGATTGGACAGATTTTGCTAACATGCTTATTACCTCATTTTGTGTCTGTCGGACTAAGATACGTTGTCACTAGAGATGTCAACGCAATTACACAAGACAGTATCAGCCTAAGAACTTTTTCACCTTCACAAATAACACCATGTATGTTTTCCCTGTGACCCCTGAACAACAAAGATAACTGCGGCATTGTTAGTATGATGGGTACAAGTCTTTCCAAAACTGTATACATAAAATTGGCCTTCTGCAGCAGTTCCCGTTCTTGCATTGTATCTCTACTACGGTTGAATTTCCATGCCATTCAACTTGTAAACGCTTGTATATGCGCATTTAATTGTTAATGCCTTTCAATTTCATTGGCCATGTTGTGTATGTGACCATAGACACCATTAATCTAAGGTTTGCTCTTTGAATAGCTAAACGCTGCAATGGTCAGCAAATAGCCAGAAAAAATCACAATATGTCATTTTTAACTCATTAGAATAACATATTGATAATAACCTCGGTAAATGTAAGTTATCACTATGTATATAATAGTTTACTGAAAAGTAAAAAATATACCTTTCGCGTCTGTAAACTCAAAAGTCCCGTTTGGGCTACATGATCCATGCATTACCGCAGTGGCGTAACAGTAATAATATTAGGGACCCTTAGGCCACATAATGTAATTAATCAGTACATTACAACGTTATATTCTATCAGGCTGACTGGGTTCAAAGATTATATTCAGTATAATATCCATCTGACATTGACAAACTTGAGTGTTTCCAGTGATGGTTAGTGTTTACTGCATAGCCGTCGTGGACAATATTTCGGCGGACACAATAATATTGGATTCTAGACATTAATTAATTAATTTTGAGCTTTTGACTCTCTTATATATAACTCAAAATATTATGAGGTTTTGACAAACAAATAGTCAACTACAACACTGTTTTGGGGAACCTAATAATTATATTTTCCCAAAATGGTCTGGGCCCACAAATTAGTGCAACTATTAGAGGCCCTTAGGGGACGTCCTAACCTTATTGTATGGGCGCTACGACAACGTCCGAAAAAAAGCAAATCGAGTGTCTGAAAGCCGACCACGTGCACAAAACCCGAGTCGATTGTCTCAGCGGGCCGACTACATCCATAAAATGCGAGTCAGTTGTGTCGGCAAGCCGATTACGACCGGAAACGCGAGTCGATGGTGTCTACAAGCCGACTACTTGCACAAAACTCGAGAAGACTGTCTCTGTAAGCCGACTACAAACACGAGTTGATTGTGTATGCAAGCTGATAACGTCCGCGAAACGGGATTGATTCTGTCTGCATGCCGATTTCGTCCACAAAACGCGAGTCGATCGTCTCTACGAGCCGACTACGTCCACAAAACGGGAGCCGATTGTCTCTGCAAGCCGACTACGTCCACAAAACGCCAGTCGATTATGTCTACAAGCCATCTATGTCTACAAAATGCGAATCGATAGTGTCTGGAAGCCGACTACTTCCACAAAACGCGAGTCGATTGTCTCTGCAAGCCGACTGCGTCCACAAAACTCGGGCGAGTAGATTGTAGTAGAGTATAAATGAATGTTCGATCCCACTGAGCTACATAGGTAATGTCTCGCGATTTTCGAGCTCATTTTCTCGAGAAACAATACGAGCCCACTAAGCTACATAGGTAATGTCTCGCGATTTTCGAGCATTTTTTCTCAAGAAACAATGCGAGCCCACTTTAGACTTCTCGCAAAGATATGCTCGTATACTACGAGACGTCACGCGACTTTTTCGAGTACGAAATCAGATTGATTTCGCCGAGATATCTCTGATGCGAAATTGCACAACGCGACACAAGTTAGCAAACGTGTAATTCTCTGTCAGTGTTTTAAGTGTCTCATCGATGGACTTGGTCGATCGATTTTGGCTGTGATCACTAGTGATCATTGAGGTGATCACATTGTCAGATCACATGAGTTGCCGCAGGCAGCTCGTGCGATCCGACAATCTGGCCACCTCAACTCGACATGATACTACGCCACGGATCAACGCACTGTTATGATAATATGCATATATCCGGTTCGTTATGGTAGATGGTTGAAAGTTGGATAACAACCTTTAAGGATGCTCTCTTTACTCATTATTTATGACTAAAATGCAGTGTTTTTTTCTTTTCTTCTTATTATAATGAAAAGAAAAATTATTTAGAAAAGAAAATAAATAAAATTAATTTAAAAAAAAAACAAAAGAGAAAGCTGGAGAATTATAAATATTTGGCAGACAAATTACGGGCTTTCTCACCTATTTAATGTGAAAAAGTCAGACTGTATTGTACGCGAAACTATCAATCATTTTGATTATCTTCACACCTGATAACGACAGCTTTATTAAGGAGCCTGACAGGGAGAATCTTGAGTTAAAGGCTACAGGTGGACAATAGAAACAAAGAACTAGCAAATAATTAGAGAGAGCGGAGATGCGATAGATCTAGAAAATTCATAAAACAACGTAATACTAAATTTATTCTTTTATTATATTTGGTAAAACAGGACCCGCCAACCAACCCTTGGGGAAGAAGACGTCTAAAGTATGCAGCCCATCTGTCAACGATTAGCTAAACTTGAATAGATACCTATGCTGTGGCCATGATATAGCCATAGATGCTTAAAGTGACCTTAAATACCAGTAACTAATTTATTTTCTCTCATTCTGTCTTTTTATAAAAGTTTGGGAAATACCAAAAAAGAAATTACGCTTCTCACTCCGACGATTTCACAATTTTTCCAACGTTCCTGTTTCAGATAAAATGAAATACATGTAATACAAACTACAATTTTTTTGTAGAATTCGTGGTGTTAGCTGCTCCAAATACTGACCTTTGTGGTTGTCAAATGAACATGAATAACAGCATTTTTCCATTTTTCTCACTGTTTCCTCCCAGAAAGTAAGGAAAATGGAAGTCCATGAAGTAAAGTTCAATTTCCATGGTGCAACTATTCTGTTCTGTTTATTTATTTATTGGGATTTAATGACACTTTCAACAGATAGCGACATCCCTACTTCAATTTTTTTTTCAGTATGCACATCTGCACCCAATGCCGCAGGGCAGTGGCAACGTTTGTCTACTGTCATTGCTACATTTATTCAAACCAAAATATTTGTCACATGATGCTCACGATAATGGTGAATGGCATTTGGAAGGCATTCAGTTTTGTAATGGGTACACAAATATTCCAATGTTAGCACTCACGGCCAATCACGACGTGAATGCAGTAATGTTTGGTAAACATGAACGCGTTACAAATGCCATTTTTGGTGTCACACATAATTCAACACATGTTTTGAAACCATTTTTACCGGGGGAAGAGTCAGAGGAGAGCGTTCTGTCATCGGTGCCTGGTACGGGAGTTTTGTTAACGAGGCAGCTCCGAAGTGGCGTAGATAGCTTTTCGCTGGCGGAGGGGCAAGCCCAAAATTTTCCGACAGACCGAAAATTTTCTGACAGTGTAACAACAACAAAAACCCAAACAAACAGAAAGAATCTGTTGTTTACTGCAAATGTACTGAAAATTGGTCTTTTTACCCAAAAGTTACCCAAAATGGCATGTTTTTATCCCCAAAGCCAGCATTTTAGTGTTATTCGGCATAAATTCGCCTAAAAATGGTCCCACAAATTTTCCGACAAAACTTCGGGGGGGGGGGGGGGGGGCCTCCGCCCCCCTTTATCTACGCCACTGCAGCTCCCTTGGAACCTGACAGGGCGAAACTTGATCAGTTAACCCTTTACCTAACGTAACGGCCAAAACCGGCCAGCGCTATTCTAAAAAATCGCCAGTTAATTTTCATTATTGTTTTCATTTTTTTGTCTCAAAAACATAGGTTATTACCCGTCGTTGGAACGAGCTCGACGAGCTCGTTCCAACGAGGGGTCATAACCTATGTTTTTGAGACAAAAAATGAAAAAAATTAGTTACTCAAGAATTATTTTTGCAAGGGTCGTCTGCTTTTCAGGTTAGGCAAAGGGTTAAAGGCTATAGGCGTGCAGTAGAAACAGATATCAAGCAAATAATTAGAGACATCAAGGAAGTCAACTGGAAGCAAACTAAAAAAAACAACGAGATACTGAATTTATTCTTCTTTATTATATTGTGGTAAAACAGGACAAGACAACCAACGCCTGGTGAGGAAGTCGTCTCAAGTATTCAGCTCAGGTATCAACGATTAACTGGTACAGTGCTAAATTATTTTGGGCCTTCAAAACTTGTTCACATGTCTTGGCCCTGTTACAATTTATGAGAGAGTGCCTATAGGCACTCTCCTATAAATTGTAACAGGGCACATCTATACAGACTCAATAATTCCACATCGAAGATAATATGAAGCACATCCACAGAATATGGATCCTTTAATCTTTACCTGCATTTCAGTGTAAAGCCCAAATATGGGCTTGCAGCACTCTACCAGTTAACTAAACTTCAATAAAGACCTACGTTATGGTTATGATATAGCCATAGATGTAGAAAGTGACATTAAATACCAATAATTAATTTATTCTCTACCATTCCGTAGGTTTGTGAATGTGTGGGACATGCCAACAAAACAGAATGTGCTTCAAATGTCAGCCAATGGCTAAACTTGAATAGATGCATTTGTTATGGTCATGATGTAGCCCATAGATGCTGAAAGAAACCTTAAATACTGCTAATCAATTATTCTCAACCATTCTGTCTCTTTATGAGGGTGTAGGACCTGCCAAAGAAAGAGGATAAGCTTCCCACTCCAAAGATTTCACAATTTTTCTAACATATCTGTTTCACATAAGATGAAGTACATGTTATACAAATTAGGGTTTCTTTTGTAGATGATGTGGTGTTTGCTTCTCAAAATACTGATATTTTTGGCTGCCAAATGAATATTAATAACTTTGCAATTTTCATTTTTTCTCACTGTTTTCTCCAAAAAAGCAAGATTACGCATTCAAGGTAATGAAGATTGAAGATCAACTGTTATGGTGCAACAAATATGCTGTATTTATTTATTTATTTATTTATTTATTTATTTATTTATTTATTTATTTATTTATTTATTTATTGGGATTTAATGACACTTTCAACAGATAAATTCACCCCTACTTCAAACATTATAACAGCAAATTTATTCAGAAGGCACCTCTGCACACAGTGACACAAAGCGTCTCAGGTTAACCCTCACCAAACTAACACATAATAGTAATCAAAATGGGAAAATGTTGGTATTTTAACCCTTTACCCAACGTAACGGCCAAAACCGGCCAGCGCTATTCTCAAAAATCGCCAATTAATTTTCAAAATATTTTCATTTTTTGTCTCAAAAACATAGGTTATGACCCCTCGTTGGAACGAGCTCGTCGAGCTCGTTCCAACGAGGGGTCATAACCTATGTTTTTGAGACAAAAAATGAAAAAAATTAGTTATTCAAGAATTTTTTTTGCATGTGTCGTCTGCTTTTCATGTTAGGTAAAGGGTTAAAACTGTACTGATTCTAGTGAGAAGGATAGCAGGGGTTAACCCTTTACCCAACGCAGACGATTTCAAAATTTATTATTTTAAATATTATTTTTTAAATTTTTTCAAAAAATTTCAACAAAACCATATCATGTGACCCCTCTTTGGAACGAGCTCGACGAGCTCGTTCCAAAGAGGGGTCACATGACATGGTTTTGTTGAAATTTATCGAAAAATAATATTCTTTCATCTGCTAAATTTGCATATTGCGCGGGCGGATGCGGCCGATTCGTTGGGTAAAGGGTTAAACAAGACAGAAAAAAAATGTTAGAACGTTTGTCTACTGTCATTGCTGCACCTATTCAAACCAAACTATTTGTCGCTCACGGTAATAGTGAATAACATTTGGAGAGCATTCAGTTTTACACAAAATCGCTGCATTTACGTCGTTTGTTGCCGTGGGTGGTTAGCATTGATATATTTGTGTGGTTATTTTAGTGTATCGTATTCTGCTCTACATTTATGAAACCTTTGAGTTGCCAGCATCGGTGTTTAAAAGCCAACATCCAGGTATTAAATCTCCATATACCATACATATTGACGGAGATAATTCATACTATCGTAAGGCAAGATCTCTTTCTCCATCCAAGCGAAAGTTACTTCCAGATAGAAGAATGCTTGACGAAAAAGGATGGTAGCCACTGAAAGATAATGACTTGATCATTTTAGCTCAAAATGGCATAATGCTTCTTTTAGACAGCATATCATATAAACTCTCAGGTCAAGAAGTTGAAACCGTGTTTCATCCTCAGCAGGCAACCACGATGTTAGGACTTTTGAAATATCTAGATGATATTTCCAAATCCAAGGAAGTCAATCAACTGGTAATGAAAGATACCAGGTCAGACGCGACTGTCGACAGTGTGTGTGCAGCCACGAGATTAAAACACACCACTCAAGTGTCTTTGCATAGAGGGAAGGTCTAATTTAGGATTCCTTCTGAAGCAGATTTTTGGATTCGCCGAAGATTCCGACAAAAATGTCTACTTATTAAGATACAATCTCCAGTTCGTAAAAGGATGACGGTACCATCGTGAGAGCTGCCACAACAAAAGCCGGAATGGTACATCTGAGTAATATGTCTTGGTTCATACCACACGTTCCACAGAACGGTGAGCAAAGAATTTAACTTTTCAAGATCATCGAATCAAAAAACAAAAACTAGTTTACCTGTTGGATTCAGAGTGAGACAGTATGATATTACAAACGTTCCAGCATCGACTCCGTTCAATTGGAGATTGTCGGTGAAATCTTCTTCGGAAAAACGCGTTTCATCATAGTCGAATTTCAGACGGATGGGATCAGATCTCAAGAAAATAATCTCTATTCGATCATTGCAACTTGAGAAAAATGCATGAGATATCCGGCCAAAGACTTCTACAACTCCTCCTTTGCGAAGAACGACATTTCTAGGATGTACAGGTCGATGTTTCAGATCGAAATATCATAGGGTGGACGAATTATAAGCAATACGAACGTAACGTCTACCGAATACAAGACGCCCTATCCCCTGTTCGTGTTCGACGTCAGCAAACAGAGCAAGAAACTTAAGCACACCGTTCTGGACATTCTGATCAAGATACAGGAACGTACCTAGCAAACCCAAAGCTTTCACAGCTGTCATATCCAACAGAGTATTGACATTTCAGTTAGATGGAAGTAAAATATCTGTTATTTCCTGTTTTCGAACACGTCTGCCAAGAGAACGGTATAGGTGTCCAGATACAGGTCGTGAAAATCTCCCAGGAATTTCATGTCAAATATTTTCCTAACTTTTTGAGCATGTTCAAAGTCGACATCTGAAATGTCAGCATTGTATAATGTCGAATAAAAATGATTTTTGGAAGGAAGCTCCGACTCATCAAATTTTTGCAACCATCCATATAATCAGAGGGACAGATTCCTTTCCTAAATATGCCCTCCAATTGGAACTTTTCTCGAAAGTCTTCAATCATAATCTCGAGTTTCTCCTTCCCTAAATTGCCAACTAGTTTCTCGAAACTGGTCGACATGAGTTGAAAACTATCCATGAATCGTATTTCTCCATTGAATTTGACTGCTGAATTTTTCCATCTTTTTTTCTCCTTTTTGTCTGCAACTAACCATTTCGCAAACGAAATGTATTGTTTCTCGCTCTTCATGATGCAGTGTACATAACCTTTGCCTACTTTACTGACGTTCTTCACGAACAGATGACTGTCATAACCCGACAGTCTGTAAAATATCATCGGAAAGAACTTAGCATCCTGATATTCGAAATTGCAGTTACCGTGCGTGGCACCTCACCATTTTCCCCTGTAGAGATTGTGATCTCTCACTTTCTTGTATTCGGATGCCGAAGTTTCGGTGAATGGTAGTCTACAGATTTAACATTTGGTGTCTTTCATTAGCTCGTGATGATCTTCTTCTCAGAAGGTTTTAACTTGTGCGTATAATTTTCGATGTGAGATTCCAAATCTTCCACGAATTTCTGAGCCTCATTGTCATCACACGACTGTTTCTTTTTGGTGTCTGGGCCCGAAGAAAGTCAATCGTCAAAAGAACATTTTATGTAGAAACACTAAGCAGACGATGTGTGCTTCTGATATTTTTCGGTGTAACTCAGACCATCATCGGGCTAACACGGACGGCTTCACCGTGAAACATTTGAAATCGGCATACACCACAAAAGGCAGTCTCAGTCTTCTGTTGTGATGTATGAATCAAATGTAAGTGTGAGGTTTGGGCATCTTTGACGGCAACGCATTGGTTTGAGCTACAATACTCCTCTTGACGTTCTAGCTATTCACTGCGTTGGAAGGAATTCAGGCGGTTGAAACAGAAAAAAAACACTCTCCACTGTATTTGGTAGTCTGTGCTGACAATAATCGCATCGATCAATTTTGGGGGGAACTTATGCTAAGAGGAAATATGTGTTTCTTCAAATTGTCATATCCCATACTGTTTATTGCGAGCATGGGATTTCGATCTTCTAATTGATCGAAGTCGTGTAGCAGAGTCAGAAAATAAATTTCCGACCAATCTAAATTCTTTGAAGTTTCTGCATACTTTCATACTCTCTATTGATGGTTTTCTATGGGATATAACACAGATGTTACAGCTCATTTGAAGCATTGACTGTTATGTTTATTTTTCACATTGTTTGCAGCTTCTTTCTTTCCAATAACATGAAGCATTTTTATGTATGAAGACGTGCACAGTCAATATGAATTTCGAGATTCAGTACGTCTCAGTATCTTCAATTGCTACCTTCGTTTTGATACTGCCCCAAAGATTGTATTATTTTTTCTTTCATGTTATTAAAGATATCGGGCATAGAAAAGCTTTCGGTCACGTTGTTTGTGCGAGATTGAAAATGAGCTATTTTTTCTTGACTTCACTCATATTCAGTTCGATCTTCTCCATCTGACACTTCAATATCAATTCCGTTTTGATACCAATACCTTGCACCCGACGAAATAAATCCAAGACATATTTGGATTGAAACCTTTTTATACCATTGTCAAACGTTTTGAAAAATCCTATGATGCCCTGCTCGTTTTCTATGGGATTGGGGAAACAATTGTTTGCGTATGAATTTAGCAAGTTATTTGATATTTTTTCTCTTTTTTATTTCCACTATCGCAAATTGAATTGGAATGTTTTGTTTTTGTTTCCTCTTTTCACCTGTTTGAATTGTTGTTTTTCTCATCTCATCGCTTCTTCCTCATCCTTCAACCATCGATTTTATCAGCTCATTTTTATTTTTTGACCATACACCTTTCAAACCCATCCGACGCCCTTTAGATCTCCGTTATTTTCATCTGATGTTTGAAATGAGTTCGACTGCACGCTTCTAATAAAAAGGACATCTTTTTCTATAAACTTAAAAATATATTTTACAACCTTTCTAACATTTTATTTTTTTTATAAGAACAATTTTTTTTCCATAAATTTTGAAATTTTTGTATAAATTTTCAATTTTTTCACAAACTTTTAAATTTTATTACAATTTTCAATTTTTTTTTAACTTTCATAATTGATTTGTAAACTTTAATTTTTCTTCCTCTTTCATTTCTCATATTTAAGAAAAAAAAGAACTTTATATAATAGGAAATGAAAAATTAAACTTAACATATAAGAAATGGGAAAACTTGAAAAATTTGGAGGCATGCAAGAAAGATATAATTTAATTTAAAAAAAAAACATTTAAAAACAAAATTGTAATTTTTTTTATCAAATTATTTTCCATGTATTTAATAGGAAATAAAAAAAAATAAGTTCAAATTTAAAAAAAAATAATCACAAAAATAGCAATGGAAAAAAAATCGAATTGAAAAGAATGATTCCTTATAATTAATTTGAATGTAAATCTTTTCTTTTAAAACCCCATCAAATCGAATTGGAAGATGTTGAGTGATCAAGTTTAGTATAAATATGAAAATTATAACGTGGGATTAAAACTGAATGAAGATCAAGCAGATTCGTTTTTAGAGTTGGAAAATTCTTGTCTGGAAATCCTGAAAGACAAAGAGAAAGCTTCGTGTGAGAACCATAAGGTTCTATCTTCTACTGGAAGATAGAACTTTATGGTTCTCACGCGACGAAAGGAAACATCGATAATGTAGACTTTATTCTACGGCAAACACAAGATATTTCTGGAAATCGATAAAGGTGTTTTAGATCAACTCGGGACAGAAGATCTGGGAAATGTGAAAAAACTAATGCAAACAGACATGGTCATCATATAATTACATACAAATAAAGAGAGGAGAGAGACAGCTCGCATGCTAATAAAAGATATAAAAAAAAAATTGTGGAAAAAACAAAAGAAAACGAAATTCTAAATGAGAAAAAACCCCAACTATGTTGAATATGGTAAATATCCTGTTTTTTATACTGGAAATAATAGTTTATATTTTTTTTATAATATACCCATAGTAGCTTGGTGTGCCGAATGTTCACCACTCAACCACAAGCCATTGTCGTGCGGTTAACACCACTTTACCATGAGTAGTGAACATTTGGTACACCAAGCTACTTTGGGTATATTTTATATATTCCATGATCGTCAGATTAATAAGAGTTTAAATGTTAAATAAATCAATATTCACACTTGCGAATTTGTTCTTGTTTACATGAGCACTGGTGGGCGGTACTTCTATTGGCAATTTTATCGGCAGAGCAAAATAGAAAACGAAACACACAAATTATGGAGCCTTTGTCATCTCAACAACATAATGACATACTATTTCCAGTTATGGATGCTTTATTAACACGAGACAACGTATGTTTGTTAAGTTTTGGTATCTTATGAGATAATCCTATTCAAAAACGTAATAAATAATTACCGGTTTCATTTCACTCTTCACGAGGCGACGAGTGATAAATTTGGACAAGTTTGCATTCAAGGCTAGGTTACCAAAGGTCAAATTGGATGTAGTTCCATTGTAGGTGTAAATTTTAATTATTGAAATCCCATTGCTGGCGTGTTCACCACGGTTGGTATGTAAAGATAAATTTATGTCATAGGCTTTTTTATATACAGCAGAATAGGTAATCATGGTATCAATCGGTATTCTTTCATATTTTGTTTTTAAATTCTCTTTTGTTTTCCTATTTAATAATTATTTTCATTTTCTTTTGCCCCCTTCACAATATCTCAATGGGATATTCTCTACCCAGTAGTAAATTCAAAACACTGCCTTGATCGTAATTAGTGAGAGTTCTCGACATTTTCCGAAAGTGCCTAATTGTGAAATCCAACGGCTGTGGTTGCCCTCGACACTTAAACAAACCGAGTATAATATACGTGGTTTGGAGATTTTTCATCTCGGATTTATTCTTCTCGTATCTTCACTATCATCTTGGGAAAAAAATCAGCAATGAATTCTCGGACTGGGACAGAACTGTTCGAGCTCGCAATTGTTTCAGATTCTCTAATATTTTCCAAGATTTCATTTTTGCACGATCACCGAGATTCGATCAAAAAGATGGGACAGATCCTCGTGGTTACATCCAAGTTCTGACTTGTAAAGGTCATGTATCGTCTCATGGTATACGAGCCCATAACTATGGGGCTTAGTAGGTAAAATCGCGAAATATTACCTATGGGTCTTAGTAGGTCCAAACACTCTTTCATACTCTACTGATTGTGTCTGGGCGCTGACTACGTCCACCACCGCGAGTCGATTATGACCTCAAGCTGACAAGATGCACAAAAACGCGAGTCTGTTGTATCCGTAAGCCGACTAGGTCCACCAACGCGAGTCGATTATGTCCGCAAGCTGACGAGGTCCACCAAGGCGAGTCGATTATATCCGCAAGCCGACTAGGTCCACCGATGCGAATCGATTATGTCCACAAGCCGGCAAGGTCCACCAACGTGAGTCTATTATGTCTGCAAGCCGATTACGTCCACCAACGCGAGCCATTTATATCCGCAAGCCGACTAGGTCCACCAACGCGAGTCGATTATGTTCGCAAGCCGACTACGTTCTCCAACGTGACTCAATTATGTTCGCACGCTGACTGGGCGAGTCGATTATGTTCGCAAGCCGGCTACGCCCACCAACGAGAGTCGATTATGTCTGCAAGCCGACTATGTCCACTAACGTGAGTCGATTATATTCGCACGTCGACTAGGTCCACAAAAACGCGAGACAATTGTGTCCGAAAGCCGAGTACATCCCCAAAACGCGAGTCGATTGTGTTCGCAAACCACCTACGTCCACAATACATGAGTCGATAGTGTTCGCAAGCCGACTACGTCACGATAAGTGAGTCAGTTGCGTTCGCAAGCCCAATACATCCACAAAACGTGAGTCGATTGTGTTAGCAAGCCGACTTCGTCCACAAAAGTCGAGTCGATTGTGTCCACAAGACGACTACGTCCTCCAAACGCGAGTCGATTGTGTTAGCAAGCCGACTTCGTCCACAAAAGTCGAGTCGATCGTGTCCACAAGACGACTACGTCCTCCAAACGCGAGTCAATTATCTCTGCAAGCTGACAACATCCACAATACACGAGACGATTGTGTCATCGGGTAACCTTCGAGCCGATGTCGTTCACAAAATCCCACACGTCACAACTCGGATGATTTCGTTACTTGAATATTACCTCGTCAGTAGTGGGAAAGGGGGCATTCCGGACCAAAAGAACAGTAGCACCACAATGTCGAAGAGTGAGTATGAGGTCACTGGGAAAAAGTGGTTCAGAAAATTAAACAACAACAGCCCTGTTATGTTACGGCCGAGAGTTACATTTCAGAAGATTTTTACATTCGTTCAGTGGCAATTTCTTAATTATGGCCCCACCCATTAGAAGTGACATCATGGCGAACGAAGTGAAAAATTTGGTCGTTTTTCAGTTTGCAAAATACAACTGATCCTTGATGTCTTCCATGTTTTTGTGTGGGGAAAATTGGCGACACTTGCATTTTCACTATTTTTCTTTTTTTCACATTTTGTAAGTATGCCTCTTTACCAGAACATTGTTAGTTATCGGTAGGAACTTTACCGTGGGTAGCAGCCAACACATTCCTCGTGAAAAGGCTTTATTAATACAGCACCGAAAGATTGAAACAAGCTGAAAAGACATACGCAAAAGTAAACGCATGCAATGGAAACTCAACACGCCGTCTGTTCTCTCTCACTCTCCCTATCCATCTGAGCATCTCACCACACAAAGAGCAATGCCAATTCTGTTCACGTTCAACTTTTCCCATCATCGGCTAGGTTACATAAAGTTTCCCCGAACAGAAGGTAGAAGCGCCCATCATCCCATATTAAAGCTTTCCCCTTCCATTCATTCACAATAGCAGAGAGCATGTTTGACCAACTATAACATAAATTATAAACATTATACATTATAAACTACATAGCACACAACTATTGACGTCACCGCAGATAGAACAGTAAATAACCAATGCGTCGCATAGGGTCAGCGTTTCTTCTTATCAATAACAGGATACAGAAAGTAATTATCCGGGGAGTTTATTGCTGAAATATACAGGAATTAAGATGTTTCATGTGTGGAGTGCTAACTTCGTTGTCATTTTGTCTGCATCATAGATGGCCATAGTCTGTGAACTTTATTTGGACACAGCTGTATCGCTAAACAATAAACACATATTACTGTAACTGTTTTATATCAAACATTTAGCATCTTGGTTTAATTTTTTTCATGTTTTGCAGAATTCCATTGAATGCTTTTGTGGCAACAAAGTAAAAAAGCCTATAAGGGTCCGGTCTAAAGATTGCAATAAGCGGTGCAGTGGAAACAAAAAAGAGAAGTGCGGCGGCGCACGGAGGATATCTCTATCTCGAACAGGTAAATATCGATTGCACTGCTTACTTCCCACTTACTTCTCCGATTAATATAAAGAATAATTCACCAAAGACGGGTAAGGCGGCCAATTGGGCATGTAAACTGCTCATTGTTATCGTTTGGTCAACTATGTAACCTGTGTAGGTTTGTTGGGGCAAAACTTATTTACATAATCAGTTATAATCGTAACACCTTCGCATCAACGTGCGCGTCGATGACTTACACTGCGCCGAGTTACTAGAGAGACAGAAGCATACTCCTACTCTGTTTCAGAGACCAGTGTTGACCAAGTAGGCAATGTTATATTACACCCGATTAATCTGGAATGAAATGATACGCCACATGTTTTATATGTTAAAATGGATCCAAGGAATTTTGCGTGTTATCGGTCTGTAAAAAAAGAAGTTAGCGTTTTAACTTCCCCAGAAAAACGATCACTGTCCGAGTGAAATACAGTTCACGCGAACTAAGGTGGAACTAAATGATTAGTCTCGCCACATTCACAGCTTAATAAGGGTAAATGGAATATCCTCTTCGAAATGAATGTTTTCAGTCGAAGCCCTCACAGTTTTTTTATATTACCTCTTATTTCAATGCTTGCTGCCCTGTGTATTATCAAAACTCCATTTCTTGTGACAGTTAGCATACATGTGTATTTAGGATAACATTTTGTTTTAACTGATTTAAACCAGAAGATTTAAAAATTGTGCGAGAAATCACAATCTATGGTTGCCTTACAGACTCCATGAATAAAGCAAAAACACAAACTCCTGCCATTATGTTTCGTAGAAAATTTGTGTTATTCCAGGGAAGAAAATACACTTGACCGGTGTTTTTGTCTCCAATCACTCTGTTCACACTGTATGCACAGTGTTAAAAATACCTTATTTCTTAAAATGTTTGAGAATGTCATAGGATTTAAGCGTATCATACACAGATAGTTGGAATCTATACAGGAGTGTACAGCCCAGCGCCACCCCCACCCCCACCCCCATCCCCACCCCCGTTTACTCATCTCTATCAACATGACGAAAGGCAACGAACGATTCGCACTGAAGAGGGAACAGCTTCATAATCCATTAACCATAACATGATAACATTCGCTAATTGACGAAACGAAAAAGTAATAACGTAAAAAAAATATTGTTCGGCTGGAACTATGATTTAATAAATCCTCGATTTTCTATAATAAAGAGAATGAAATTACACTCTGAACCAGGAACCGGGAAATGTCCCGGATAATATGAAGTAAATTTACAAGAGTAACAAGGCGCATTTATTTACGTAAGAATGAACGCATTTTGTTCATAGTCTGCCTTTTCCATATGGAAAAGTTCTTTTCCTAAGAGAAGTGTGAAAAGAGAAGTGCGGTGGTTTGATCCCCATCGGCGTCAGAGTCTTTCATCCTGAGAAATGCCTAACAGAAGTGCCGAATTCTGTGTTCTATACCTCAAGCAGGAAATTTGAAAGAAGAGATTGTTTCTGACTGATTTCATCTGCATTACATGGTATAATTCATTGTGAACAGCTAATTCCGGGGGATACCGAATAATTTCGTGTGGACTGTGCCAGTTCCATGGACGCTCGACCTGCTAGCATGTCCTTTTGGGGGCCTGTCGGTAGCCGAGTGGTCTATGGCGCTGGTCCAGTTTCGCTAGGCGATTGGTGTCGCAGAAATGTACTCTCGTCAAGGCTGTGGTTTGATCCCCATCTGCGCAGAGTCTTTCATGCTAAAAAATGCTTAACAGAAGTGCCGAATTCTGTATTCTGTAACGCAAGCAGGAAATTTGAAAAAAGAGATTGATTCTCACTGATTTCATCTGCATTACATTGTACAATGCATTATAAACAGCTAACTCGGGGGGGGGGGGGGGGGGGGTACAGAGTAATTTCATGTGGACTGTGCCAGTTCAATGGACGCTGGACCTGCTAGCATGCCTTTTTAGGGGGCTTTTCGGTAGCCGAGTGGTCTCTGGCGCTGGTCCAGATTCACTAGGCGATTGGTGCCGCAGAAATGTATTCTCGTCAAGGCAGTGGTTCGATCCCCATCGGCGTCAGAGTCTTTCATCCCCAAAAATGCATAACAGAAGTGCCGAATTCTGTATTCTATACCTCAAGCAGGAAATTTGAAAAAAGAGATTGATTCTCGCTGATTTCATCTGCATTACATGGTATAATTCATTGTAAACAGCTAATTCTGGGGGATACCGAGTAATTTCGTGTGGACTGTGCCAGTTCCATGGACGCTCGACCTGCTAGCATGCCTTTTTGGGTGCTTGTCGGTTGCCGAGTGGTCTGTGGCGCTGGTCCAGTTTCGCTAGGTGGTTGGTGCCGCAGAAATGTTCTCTCGTCAAGGCAATGGTTCGATCCCCATCGGCGTCAGAGTCTTCCATCCCAAAAAATGCATAACAGAAGTGCCGAATTCTGTATTCTATAACTCAAGCAGGAAATTTGAAAAAAGAGATTGACTTTCGCTGATTTCATCTGCATTTCATGGTATGATCATTGTAAAACAGCCAATTCTGGGGGATACCGAATAATTTCGTGTGGACTGTGCCAGTTCCATGGACGCTCGATCTGCTAGCACGCCTTTTTGGGTGCTTGTCGGTTGCCGAGTGGTCTATGGCGCTGGTCCAGTTTCGCTAGGTGATTGGTGCCGCAGAAATGTTCTCTCGTCAAGGCAGTGGTTCGATCCCCAACGGCGTCAGAGTCTTTCATCCCCAAAAATGCATGACAGAAGTGCCGAATTCTGTATTCTATACCTCAAGCAGGAAATTTGAAAAAAGAGATTGATTTTCGCTGATTTCATCTGCATTTCATGGTATAATCATTGTAAAACAGCAAATTCTGGGAGATACCGAGTAATTTCGTGTGGACTGTGCCAGTTCCATGGACGCTCGACCTGCTAGCATGCCTTGTTTTGGGGCTTGTCGGTATCAAGGATAAATGTGTGAGTTGAGTTTGGGAACTCAAGAATAGGCAGTGATGTTAGTGCATCCATAAGCCTGTCAAACACTTTTTGTTGCTCAGCACCCCAAATTGAACTCATTCTTTCCAGTAACTTTGTACAGAGGCCTGGCCAACTTGGCGTAATTCTTAGTGAATGAACGATGGTAGTTAACCAGCCAACATAAACATTCCATATCTTTTGTATGTCAGGGTACAGGCCTGTTTTGAAAAGCCTCAATTGAAAAGTCCAACATTTTCCCTCCTTCCTTACTAACTGTTCTTCCAAATCTTTCTACTGTCTTTTGAAAAAAAAATCACGTTTGCGGGCTTAAGTTTCAAGTTATATTTCCAAAATCTTGAAAGTACTTTCTCATTGTTTACCAAATGTCTCAGACTCTCCCAATACAACCAAATCATCTATGTAGCCTAATCAAATGTCCCAATTCAAACCTCGAAACACTAGATTAATCACCCATGTGACCCAGTGAGCCCAAAAGGCATTTTGAGAAAATGAAATGTTCCATATTTTATAATGAACGCTATTTTTGGGTCATCTCTTTGAATAGGAACCTGGTGATATGCTATAACCCGTGAAACACTGTTGGATTTAGATCTTTCTGTTCGGATTGTAGTAACTTACAGATTTCCAAGGAAACAGAACCTTCGGTGACAACAATTTTAGCTTCATGTTTCCTAGGAAAGTCCATCCCTAACAACATATCATCCTCAATGGGTGCTGCATACACCTTTGCCATAGATTCAAACACCATCAATAGTGATTGTAACTGTTCCCACTAGACTACCATCAATAGCAGCTGTTTTGAATTTTATTGTCTTAATAGTTGGCAGTATTTGTTCAAATTTGCTGTAATGTTTACCTGAAAGGATGGTGGCATGGTGGCATCCGCTGAGGTATTGATACTGTGCTAACGATGGTACCACAAATCGACACTGGAACCTCAATAGTTGATGGGAATACTAACTTCTCATTTCTCTGCATCGGCAATATCGATGTTAGTGCGGTCATCGCTTACCGTTGGGGACCCACCTCGTATCCACTTAAATTGTCTTCAAATTTAACTCTGGTCTCCTTATTTGAACAGTTGCTGAAAATGCCCATAACCCTCAAATGTGTAGCACATGACCTTGGAAAGCAATGGTGAGCTTTACCTACTTTATAATTTTGACTCTTTACTGGGCGTGCTTTGATTAGAAGTTACCTTGGGCTGCTCATATTTTGAAGATAATTTATGCAATGTAAGAGAAAGTTTCTCAAACCTTGTATGGAGACTTTCCGGGCTGTCTTCTAACTCAAGTGTGCGAGCCTTCAAGGCTAAAAAGTCTCTGGTGTTTCAGCCCTTCCAAAGGATTTGTAGGGTTTATGTCTGGTAGCAGATGTAGCGTCAGTTTCCGAATCGGACCATGTTGACTCTTTCTTTGAAAACTGACCCTTTGACACATACATGGTATATTGCCCACTTGGGTTAATCCAAATAGTCTGTTGGCCAGTGGTATGTTGGGTGGTTGTGGGTGACCTGGTACTGCTCCCTGAGGCAGCCCTGCATTACTAAATGCCCCTAAATTAGTTTGAGAGGATACCACATCCCTGTTTGGTAGTATATTTATTCATGCATGGTATATGGCACAATTGGGTTAGTCCAAATACTCTGTTGAACCAGGGGTATCTGTTGTATTGGTACCTACAAACTTTGCTGAAAGGAAGCTACTGGGAAATGTCCAGTTACTGGTGGTGTCTGGATTGTGTACCCCTAATTGGCGAATCAAGATTGTTTGCATGTTATTGTACTGTGGCGCAGGTTGTAGTTGTGAGTCCTGTTTCATTCCAGCATTTTGTATTTCGTGATGACCCCTTGTCAAAGGTATTGTAGATGATAATGGCCATCTCCTAGTTCTGAGTGTGTGAATTTGAAATATTCGTCCTATACGTTTTGGGGCGTGCGTCTGAGGTGCTCTGATTTTCCACGATAGTATGAAAAGTATCCAGCAAGTTGGCGTGCATATCTCTCGACTGTAAGCTGGAAGGGAGCAGCCTTCTTCTCGCCCTGTTTTTCAATAGGGTGAAATTCCTCTCCGGGAGGGATGTCTGTATCTCCGTGTTGGAGCGAATTCCATATGCTTTGTAGACTATTTTTTGCAGATGGGGTTGCTCCCCATAACTTACGTTGGCCAACATTTGTTGTCACAACAGTACTCGTCTGTCCTCCATACTTTTGATCTGTTTTAGTATGTGATTGTCCTGGAGGACCTAAGAAGTAATTATGTTAGGGACTGGACGTCCGGATGTCATTCAGAATCTAACAGGTGGCGTCATAGTCAAGTGAACTAGTGGCGCCATGTTGTGTTGTTGTGGTAACCCGCGTGAGCGGCCATGTTGTGACCTAATTACCATAGTGATACGTGGTGTTATTACGCATGCAGAGCGTGTGTTGTTAGGGTGATACGTGTGTCCGTCGACCATTTTGTTTATTGGAAACCGCCATCTTAGTTTCTGGAGAGCACGTGGCCCCTAGGTTACCCACCTCCTTCTTATAGGGCCAAGAAGCCTCTAAGAGGTATGTCCGATTGAATAGGAGTATTTTCCTTGTTCATTTACTTCTTAGAATTACCACAAATAACCCGACAATTCCTCAAAATGACCCCAAATGACTTCATTTGCTGTAGATTCCTCCATAATTTTTTTTTTCCAATAACAGGCGCGTTCCTTTGTATAAAAGTCAAAATAATTACCCAAATAGATCCAACTTTTCCTTTAAATCACCACAAACAACCCCAAACCTTCTCTTACGATCCACCGGAGTTTGCGACGGGAACATAAACGCACAAATGTAAGGGACCACATTTTGGAGCCGATTGCCATCATTTGTGGTCGCCGTTTCCTTCAAGTCACAACCCGATTGTTCCTTTGCTCGGTCACTCGATTGACCGTTAGAGCAATCGATTAATGACTCGATCGACCATTAGAGCAATCGAAGACAGATAGCAAGCCCGTAGTAATAGTACAAGTCAGCTGTAATCGTTCAAGGCTGTAAGGGGTACAGAAGACTATAGCATTAGGGGGAAGCTAATTAGTGGAAGCTAAACATAGAACAGACAACATATGGCGTAGTGGAAGGCGACGGTAAGACTACCTGTACATGAGCTGTATAAGAGTTGTATAGGAGCTTGGAATCCCACCTATGGTATCCCAGTTATGGAATCCCTTTTTTAGAATTCATATGGAATTTTTTTGGGGGAAACATCTGTGGATATGGAATCCTTTTTTGTCGCATGATGCCTTGCGGGATGGTAAATTATACTTCGCTGAGGAATTTTCTCATGACCCTCATGGCTTCATTCGATAGCAAATGGATTCCATATGCATAGACAGGGACCACAAGAAGGGATTCCATGGGACATGGCAGTTAAATACCAAGAAGATGAGGTAAAGAAACCGATGTGGAGACATTCGATGGAGCAATTGCTCTATAGCTCCATTGATCGTTGGGATTCGAGTTGTTCGTTCAGTGACTTTTCAGTAATTTATGTATAGCTTATTAGGGGAAAACATCAGTATTGTTTCTAGATATCCCACTTCAGGAATCCCTTTTTAAAAAGAACTATGATTTTGAAATCCCTTTTTCCAAAGTGAATCTTAAAGCAGTATGTTTCAATAAGACTAAAATCCTCGCCCTCTGATCGGACGAGAGCTCCCTTAATGTTTTGTGTGTTTACAGCTCAAGTAGCATATGTTATCACCTGAGGTCACCACGTGAAATATTTGAAAAGGTTATAACAATGGGAAGAGATTCAAAGTACACACTACCTTTATCATCGTATTTTTCGAGGCCAGTGATCATTTTATGAGTGTATACTCACAACCCACTATAAAAAGTCGAGGTTACCCCTTCTCATTTGAAATCATGAACTTGTTGATGATTGGAACTGAGATGGAGTAACCTCGACCATTATCTGAGTTATTGATTTTTTTTGTTGTCCAGTGGCGTCGTGGGGTACACGAAATGTTTATTTACTAAATTTGTTATCCTTAAAGTTGCCTTGTTTATCCAAGTTCATTTAACGACATGGGTTCTTGGCTATGGGTGGGATATTATCAGTTGCGTAGCGGAAAATCTTGTGCCCCCCACCCCCACCGCCCCTCCCGCGAGATAGAGACGAGGTCCCTTTCATAACGGTGGTTGCCTTTAAAACGGGAGCAAATTTAGTGTTGTTACCGTGCACAACACGTTCCAACGAGAGGTCATAACCTATGTTTTTGAGACAAAAAATAAAAAAAATAATGAAAATTAATTGGAGATTTTTGAGAATAGCGCTGGCCGGTTTTGGCCGCTACGTTAGATAAAGGGTTAAAAGAATAATGCATAGACGACAATGAGTACGTCGCGTGGAAGTGAGAGTTTGAAATTATGTGTATTTGGTACACAGTCTCGCTCTCTCTCTCCCTTTCCCTCTTTCTTCCAGCGTTGGGACGTCCTTCCATACGGGGGTCCCCCTTCTAGCCGCCCCCACCCACAATGCGGGCCCTGCGGGCCCATCCCCTACGCCACTGGGTATTATTGAAACATATATGTTATTGTGATGAATTGACGGTAACATGGTCTGAGGTTCGCGGCTCGGAGCGTATGTTCAACCTCGACGCTTCGCGTCTCGGTAGAACGTAAGATTCGATCCGCAAACCTCAGACCATGTTACCGTCAGGTCATCACAATAACGTATAACGTGGAGTGAATCGATCAAACAATTACTTTTTAGCTCATTTTCTGGATGGAATTCGAGTCGTAACTGCTCGATTGTCTTTTGGGTTTCAGAAAGGAAGTCGATTATAGGGGGCGCAGTGGCTCAGTAGGTAGAGGTTCAGGCTGCAAGCCGAGAGGTCCTCGGTTCGAATCCTACCTGCGGCAATCGCGTTGTGTCATTGGGCAAGACACTTCACCCCCATTGCCCACGTGGGGCGCGGTGACGTTGTGTACTAAGGCGTACTGCACGTCCATGGTGCACCTGTCTTCAACCAATGCTAACCCTGCTTGTGTGGAGTTAGTATGTTGGGGGAGCTGACAGTTGCTCGCCGTTGCTCGGTGGTTCTCTCCGGGTACTCCGGCTTCCTCCACCCATAAAACTTTAGTGGCCATGATTAGCCGTTGTGCAGAAATGTGTGACCTTAAACACCAATAAATAATAATAAGTCGAGTATATTTTCCAACTCCCTTTCCTCTTTGTTTGCTTCATTCAACCCCAAGTTGAAGAACTCTATCATTTTGGAACGTCTTGAGAAGTTGAATACTCTCATGTCTGACCAGTATGTTATCGTGTTTTTCTGGCTACCTGGAGGCTTAGGTAACCCCGGTAACAACAGAGCAGACAGTGCGGCAAATCAGGCTTTAACCAAGCATGTCACTGATTTTAAAATTCGTTTCACTTATTTTAATCCACATATCAATAATTACCTAAAATCTGTGTGGCAGGCGGATTTGGGATGGAGCGACAAATAACAAGCTCCATAGCATCCGACCAAAATGTTTTGATCACTTCTCGCCCAGTAACCTGAGTAGAAAAGATCATCCAATTTTGACGCGATGTCATATTGGTCATACAAGATAACACATGAACTTAAAACATGTAATAAAAAAATCTACAGAGCCGTACTTTTAGAATCGATCCTATATGCTACACCTTCATTTAATTTATGGCGTATGTACTACGTGAAATCCTGTATGTTGTTCACGGTAACAACACTAAATTTGCTCCCGTTTTAAAGGCAACCACACACAATTTTCCACTACGCCACTGCAGGTGCAAAAGGTCCTGGTGAAATCTTACAAAGTTACTTTGGGGCAGTTTTTCGATGTAGAAATCTTCTTCATTTAAACACACAAACAGTGCCATGCATGATTCCCAGTTCCGTGCTATAAATTTCTCAAGTATCGTCTCCGGGTTTTGTAATCAAAAGCCAAGGAATTATCATTCCCGCGATTAAACCCTACTTAAACTGATCATACAGAAATTATTTTCCTCGAGTTTGAAGAGTCCACACACCGAAAGAAAACTTGGACAAGCTCCAAAATGTAATTGATCGAAATAAATTGTAGAATACAACACATGAATTCCGCCGTCAGTTTAACTTTACAGACAAGTGAAGATAAAATGAAATAAATATTCTCGTTATATAAACCTACACAAAACATCAGGAAAAGATATGTACTTCCTTTTAGAGAACAGACCAGAACGAAAGTTTATTCGAATTATGTAATTTTATACAAGTATAATGAACACTATAGGATACAGCTAGTTGTTAGCATCTTCGGGAAGTGACATGGCCTATTTGACTGTTTCCAATCTCCACACATGGCGTGTAGATAGGTAACAACATTTCTGACCAGTGCCCCAGGTTCCCATGACGGTCTGATGGCACTCACGGTGCTTGTACAGGGGAAATCGGCCTCATTTTAATTTAATTGTTTTCGTAGAGCCCTTATAAAAAGAGTAGTATCTGATGTAAAAAATTACTGTCGGTTGGAAAAAACTGAACTATTTAATTTTTCCTTGGCCTAGCGTATGTTTTGAGGTAAAAATTGAAAACACCTTTGTCTTAACTTATTCAAAGGTTTTCAGGGTTTAATGTGTGAGTGAAATTCACAAGCATACTTTGTTACTAATATTCCATCACCAGACACACTGAAGAACAGACGGCATATGTGAAGAAAAACATTTTTTAACAAAATATTGCGAATAGTGAAACATTTTCATTCTTGCATGGAAACCCTAATTTATTACTCCTTATTGCAATCAGCTCTTTTATCTCTCTCCAATGAAGAGTCATAACCAATGCTTTTGTGACGAAAACTGAAAAATAATAATGATTTGAATGTCTATTTATTCGAACTCCGGCCATTGTGCTTTGTTGTGCTAAGTAAACGTGTTAAGTCAACAAGTTTTGTATTAACAGGTTATCGAAGATCCCGGAAAAGCAAGAAAGGAGGTTCGCCATCGAGTAAGTATAATTACTTTATGAAACTAACCTACGTTTTGAAGTAAAAAATGAAAAACAAAAACATCAAAACCTTTGTGTTAACTTATTCAGATTTCCTGATTGTATCCTTTGACCCGAAAAAACTGCTTTTTCAACCTGAATTCATAAAGAACAGTACGTAGCGAGTGGATTGTAAGTGAATCACCCGCGGAGTGGAGTTATCCCCCAAGCTATAACTTTCAAATTTGTACATATCGACAAAAAACACAGGCAATGTTTCAGCCAATGGACCTCCGTGTTTAACCCTGAGGTCCATTGGCTGAAACTTTGCTTGTGATGGTTATACTTTGCAACAAATTTGCAATTATTACATGATTTGACCTTGTTTTTGTGATGATAGTTGTATATATCAGTGGCTTAAGAAACAAATAACAATGCATATACTGGCTGAGCTCCAAAAATACTAAGGATGGGCGGTGTTGAGTTCGGTATCGTTTTCGGTATCTTTATGGGGGTATACTCATGGAATTAGGTATCTGACTTGACTGAGATTTGCTGATAGTGCCAAAGAGGAATTCACATCAAGAAAAGCAGAATAAGTTGTAGTACCATTCTACCACAACGCAAAAATGGCACTGCCAATGATCTCAACTGTGGCATTCTTTCACAACCACAAATCATATACACAGTAATTTTGTTATTTGTTCTTGACGATCTTAATGGCTTTGAAGATCTATTAAAGGCCTTTTGCGATCTCTTAGAGCATGTGCCCTGACAGGGGATCCTGCTGACAATAGACAAAAAAAACCCCCACCTTGGTAATGAGTTTTTGTCGTGTCTTGGTTGCCTTAACAAGCAACCAAAACTTCACTAGAAATTACTGCAAAGCAATTGGGCATGCATAGGATGTAGCCTTGTGGGAATCCACCCAATGCAGGACAGATGACCACACCACTGAAGATTAACAAAACTAAAAAGAAAATCAGTCACTTATTTCATAAAAAATGAACTTTTCAACTGTTATCAAGTCTTAACGGAGACTTATAAATTGCGAATGTAGGAAAATTTGAAAATTCATGCGGCATACAGTTAAAACTAGAAGTCCTGTCACCAATAGTGCGCTTATCTATGCTTAATTGCGCGTTGGAATTGCGCGCAATTGCCATATCGAATGGCATCCACAGCACGACAGGTTCTCCTGGTTACTCATAGTAAACACAAGCAATGTTTCTGCCAGTGGACCTCCGGGTTACCCGGAGGTCCATTGGCTGAAACATTGCTTGTGCACAGGCCATATGTACATAATTTGATAGCTTTACTCGGGCCATAACGCGTTCATTAACGCGCATATCAGCGTGCTATTTGTGCGCATTTCATGACAGGACTTCTAGTTTTAACTGTAGGCCTTCAACGATTGGTTCGGTTCGGTTTCTCGATATCCCCATGCCATCGGTTCGGTTTTTCAGTATCCCCATGATATCAGTTCGGTTTTTCGATATATTATACCCATCTCTAACAATGCGCACTCATGACCCCTGTACTTTCAAGTATTCAGTAATGGAAACTACAGTTCCAAACTCTTGTTATGATATCAATGGGTGTGTTTTGGATTTTTTTTTATCCCCAACATAACTGGCAATGATTTTATTTTGCACAGGAATACAACTGGCCGCATGTATGTCTACTTTCTGAATGCTGTTGAATTTTCGTGCTATACGGCGTTTGAGGAATGAGTTTAAAACTCCGAGAAGGGAGGGGGTGGAGTGAAGATCATGTGATAAATACATGTATTGTTAACGGGAGAGAAGCACATCAGTCAATCTTTACGTTTGAATATTAAAATAGAAATGATGGTAATTATCATCCAAACATCTGGGGATTCCCCCGTCCGAAATTATCAATACTGGGTGGTTTTTCGATGTCATGTCGAGTTACCCCCCTTATACCATAGAACGTTCACAGTCATGTCGTGTTTAATCTACACCTATCTTGCGACACGAGTGATGAATCTTGATAAATAACGCAGCCTATTGTCGATGTGTTTATAACAGGTTGAAATACACACACCTGTCGAGTTTGAAGTCGATCATGCCTGAAGAGTCAGAGGAGATGGAGCACATCCTGACAACAAAAAAAACGACAATCAACATAACGTCGTTTGAGTGCTAGAATGTATGTCCCATAAGTCATTCCAGCACTCAGACGACGATAACTCAAATTATACTAAGATTTCGCATTGTCCATCTCCAAGCATAAAGAGAGCTACTTTCTGTTGAATGCCGATTTCCGTGGCTCCCTTCTAGTCTGGTCACACACATTCATTACAAAACAAGTTTTATTCCTATGCGTGCGGTTGTTATTCAACATGTGAACTATCGATCCATATTGTATCTCACGTGACTTCCTTGCATTCTGATTGGCTGAAAAATGATACCCTATTTCGTGTAGTTTGCATCCACAGAACTGACCAGGCACTACACCCAGGCAATACACGTTTTCCATTTTTAGCACACTACTATATCAGTTTTCTTTTCATACTGGGCGAATAAAACTGATCAGGCTATATTTAAAAATCGATTCACAGAGGCACAACATCCACAAAACGACCCGGAAAGAAATCTTTGTGGAAAAATGTATCGCTTTTCCATTGTTGAAGGCACATTTTTCGAGGCGTTCATTTTATTCCTTGAGAAGATGATCCATATCTCGTTTCGAAGAGAATGATCCATACCTGGGTCCAACTTTCATGAGAACGCGTCCGGATATGAAAAATCGTTTGTTTCGCTGCTCATATTATTTCGCTATTTAATTGTATGTTTTGGGCAGTAAACGAATAAATAATGGAATTCAATTGAATCTTCGGAGTTTGTATCCCGTGCTGACCCATTCGGTAATGTTTATGTGTGACAAATGTGTGGAAATTATCAAACTGCGTTGTCAAATTTCGAAAATTTTAGTTTTCATTCGCGAGTTGCGCGATTCTAGAATACACAGTTCCGTTTGGGGGAAATGTTTTGTTTACCCTTGCCGACCAATTCAAAATCTGTCTTCTGCTCATATCAATAATCCAAGTTAGCCATGTTTTGGAAGAAGAAAATGTTTTTTTAGAAACTACATGGTATTTTTTTCTATATAACGCTGGTTGGTAGGGCTGCTACCTTGGTAATAGATTAACAAATCGGACAGATGTTTTTCTTGATGGGTATTCGATATAATATAAGGATTAGTGCATGCCTTGTCGTTGACTACGCCCATATAGTGCCCAGTGAGGTGGTGTAGTTCCCTCCGCTTCGCGGCGGGAACTACAACACCCCCCTGGGCACTATATGGGCGTAGTCAACTCCAAGCCATGCACTATTCCTTAAATAGTCCCCTGTTCCGCTACTGCCCGAGCAGACATATAATGACAAATTGACCACAAACGCACGATTTACGTCCGTGCTTCCTGATAACTATTTAGGCCTTTGTTGTAAATAAAACCTTGATATCAAGGAGAGCTCCGACAACAGGGTATATGATTTAGTTGAAGTCATTTAGTGGCGTCGCTAAGGAGGCGACACCTCTATTAATTTTTTCAGTAGGGGAATTTTCATCACCATCCAACTCTTACGATATTACTGTGAAATCAAGGCGACATCCAAACACGGCAAACGAAAACAGCAGGGCTCAAAATAAGCGGTGTCGCGTCGCTTTCTGCTATACAAAACTTACAAAAAGCTACACAATGCTCAATTATGTATAGCATTTTGCGATACAAGATAATCAACTGCAGCCTATTAGACTCCAGTTGATTATCTTGTATCGCAAAATGTAAATGAAAATTTGCAAACAAATTTTAAAACTAGTTCACTGATACTTTACTTCTGATTGTGGAACATTCCAGGCATAACTCAGATTAACTCCCCATCAAGCATCATTAGCAACTTCAAATGTAAGATGAATTCTATTGGTTTAAATTCTTGTTTTGACAACATTTTGCATAAAATGTACATTAAGCTCATCAAATTAAAAATCCCAACTTCCATTTTGAGAACTCTATTGAACAACCAAGACGTTATTTGAAAATATCCAAGTCCATGCAACCCTTAAAGGCAGTTCAGTTGAAAAAAAACATAGTAAATGTTTCATGTGTTGCAGATTATTTGGAAATCCCTGAAATAAATGGAAACTATTCAATCTACTTAGAAGAATTCAATACAAAACAGCATAACATAACTGTGGTATACAAAAATAGTTATGTAATTTTTACAAAATGCTATTCATCTTTTTGAAATTTGTAGCATTTTGCTACGCAAAGAAAAAAATCTTATTTTGAGCACTGGAAAACTGCAACTGAAATTAAATGTTCCCTTATTCCTTTTTCAACATGTGAGGTTATGATGTATTTCGGGTAGTTAAGTGGACATTGCATCTCGTTCATGTAGAATGTTTGGGAATTTACAGGACGGCAATACATTTTTAGATATGTTTTTGCGAGGATTGTATTCCCAAAATTCAGAGCGATGCAGTGAAAATGGAGATGGAATTTGAAATCCTTAAATTCTAAGATTCCGACTCATCCAACGAAGTGTCGAATTCTGAAAAAGTAAAACTGGATGGATCAACTTCAGATAACCGATAATAGAAGACTGAAAGCTGTATCTTTTAGAACTATGGAGCTACGTGTGTCACAAAATCAGAGTTTTTAATAAGAAAAAGCAGAAATATGAATTGAATTACAAACGTCAAAAACTGAAGAATCTCAAGAAACCCAGAAGTCTCTTATTTTTACTTGCTCTACAACATATTAAAATTTCCGCAAAATTGGACAAAGTTGAATTTTCCGACTTATGACGTCACTTGAGGGATTAAGAACTTCGGAATGGTAAACACATGTTTAGATATGCATTTTACTGGAGATTTTATATTAAATGTTTGAAAGAGAGGAGTTTAGTACAGTCATTTATATTTAAAAATATTAAAAATAGGACAAAAATAAAATCCTCATCACTCTCTTCATGTACAAAATTTCGGGAAATGGATGGCTGACCAGGCGAGATTTCCATACTTCTGATTAGTGTGCTCAATTACGCGAGTGTGTGTTAAGGCGAAAAGTACCCTAAATGTTGATCTGACGTAAAAACATAAAAAGAAGAACGCAATAAGTTATTCCAACATTGTTAGATAAACGTAATTATTCTGAAACACACGGGCGCGCGGTGGCTCAGTAGGTAGATGAGCAGGCTTCAAGCCGAGAGGTCCTCGGTTCGAATCCCACCTGCGGCAACGGCGTTGTGTCCTTGGGCAAGATACTTCACTCCCATTACCCACGCGAGGGCACACTGGCGTTTTGTACTAAGGCGTACTGTACGTCGATGGTGCACAAACCCTGTTTGTGTGGGGTTAGTGTGTTGGGGAACCTGGCAGTTGCTCGTCGCTGCTCGGTGGTTCTCTTCGGGTACTCCGGCTTCCTCCATCGGTAAAACTGTCCAACACGAGGTGACCCTGCTGTCGAAAAGTCGATTTTATTATTAGGTTTTAACGACACATTAACAGCCAGGGTCACATCAGTTTTACGGGTAGAGGAAGCCGGAGTACCCGGAGAGAACCACCGAGCAGGGACGAGCAGCTGTCAGCTCTCCAACATCGCAACTCTGATCTCTGCACCGCTGCACAGGCAGGGTTAGATTGGTTGAAGACATGCGAACCATCGACGTGCAGTACGCCTTAATACACAGCGTCATCGTGCCCCCATGTGGGCAATCGGGGTGAAATGCCTTGCCACAAGGACACAACGCACGAGCACGAATCAGTCGCTGAAATGGTCACCCATCGAAAAGTCGTTAAACCCCAACAAATAAATAAACACTGAAACACACAGATGGACCGCTCTATGATCAATATGACTTAATTATACTGAAACACTCAGATATAGAGCTCTATACTCAATATGACTGAATTATACTGGAACACACAGATGTACAGCTCAATGGTGTGTATGACTGAATTATACTGAAACACACAGATGTACAGCTCTATGGTCAATATGACTTAATTATACTGAAACACACAGAAGCACAGCTCTATGGTCAATATGACTTAATTATACTGAAACACACAGATGTGCAGCTCTATGGTCAATATGACTTAATTATACTGAAACACACAGATGTACAGCTCTATGGTCAATATGACTTAATTATACTGAAACACACAGATGTACAGCTCAATACTCAATATGACTTAATTATACCGAAACACACAGATGTACAGCTCTTTGGTCAATATGACTTAATTATACTGAAACACACAGATGTACAGCTCTATGGTCAATATGACTTAATTATACTGAAACACACAGATGTGCAGCTCTATGGTCAATATGACTTAATTTTTCTGAAACACACAGATGTACAGCTCTATGGTCAATATGACTGAATTATACTGAAACACACAGATGTACAGCTCTTTGGTCAATATGACTTAATTATACTGAAACACACAGATGTACAGCTCAATCGTCAATATGACTTAATTATACTGAAACACACAGAAGGACAGCTCTATGGTCGATATAACTTAATTTTACTGAAACACACAGATGGACAGCTCTTGTCTCAATATGACTTAATTATACTGAAGCACACAGACGTAAAGCTCTACGATAAATATGAATTAATTATACTGAAACACACAGATGGACTGCTCTATGATAAATATGACTTAATTATATTGAAACACACACATGAAGAGCGCTGTGATCAAAATGACTTAATTATCCTGAAACACACAGTTGGCGAGCTCTATGATCAATATGACTTAATAACATGTACACTGAAACACACAGATGGACATCCCTAGGCTCAATATGACTTCATTATCCTGAAACACACAGATGCACAGCTCTGTACTCAATGCCTAAAACATATGGAGAAAACGAAAGGGACTTCGCTAATGTTCAACCTTGTCATATGGATAACAGAAAATACAAAAAAACGTGAACTGTTTAGAACATGTAACATTAGGTATACAGGAAAAAAATCATTCTTCGTTCATTCAACCATTGAAGAATACTTCACTGCAGACGGCAGCCATTTTCGTTGTTGATGTCGATGTCGAAACCATGCTTGACAAATTTAACAAACATTGTCCCAATGATAGTGGTTGGACGAGTGTTTTTTTTAACGTTGTATGGTATCGTATGCTACTCCATTGTGTACCAAAAGTGGAGGCGAACAGTTCATCTCTTTAAATATTCCATGTAATGACCACTTTTGTGACTGGCTTATTTGTCGCCACAACATGGCATTCCGTGATAAAACAATAAGCAGTAATTGCTCACAATGGGGGTAAGTACGATTTTCAATTTATTGTAAATTATCAGATAGAGCCGACCGATGCTGTTACTGCCCCAAAAAGCGTACAATGTGGTACCAAAATAATTTTATGAAAGTAAAAAATCTGCGCTTCAAAAGATTACTTTAATTTTATTCCCATCTTGTTGACAAAAATGCTTGCCATACTTAATGCCAAAGAAGTGTGAAAGTTAGATTTCCATAACTTTATTTGTGAAACTAATTTGAATCACAATGGGTCTCATCCATCATCCGATATGTATGGCACTGAATAAATGGATTGCTGAGAACAAAACACATTTTTTCAGTGATACGAAAGCAATCACAAAAGCCGATTGATTTCAAACAGGAAATGACTAAATATTGCCAAACATATGTGTCTATTCTAAGATGTTGTTGCGGAAAAAACAAAAACTTTTCATTAATGAATAGGGCATTTGTCCTCTTACGGAAACGCGCACATTGGTTTCCACATGCATGGAAATATAAGAAAACATTTCTCGAAAGCGGGTGAAATAGCCGTTAACACTACTGGACCAAAATTCATTAAAATTCCATTAAAATTCATACCATTAATTATGACCCCTTTTAACCATCATTAAAATCATTATTTTCCCCATTAATACCATTAATATTTCATTAAAATGTAAAATAATTTAATGGTTATTGTTTCAATAAAATGTTTAATGGTCCATTAAAATTTAAAAAATAATAGCCATTACATCATTCTGCCTAAGTGGCATTAAAATATTTTTTTCAATAATGCCCATTAAATGATTGGAAAGAAATAATGCCCCTTAAAAGGGGCCATAATTACTGGCAACATTAATTTCCCCTCATCCTTCTGTAAAATATTGTGCATTAAACTTTCAGCTATTTAAACTGTAGTGGTGGTTTGGGTGGATGGGGATTAAGGGCAGGACAGGCTTACTGAAACTCTTCATCTTAATTATACTGAGCAAAAAGAAAAGTATAATAAACTTTGAGGTGCAATTTTGTAGTACAGTGGAGCCCACTTAATTGGATATCTCTTAATTCTATATCCCTGTTAACTGAATATAATTGTCAAACACAAAACCATTTATCATACCTTCAGTACAAATGTGATCTGTTAATTGCATATGGGTTATAGGGTAAACTCCTGTTAATTGTATATAAATGTTTGTAATATGTCGAGAAAATTACTGTGACACGCACCAAATTCCCCTTATTTATCAACCTTTTGGTCCCACTAAATCCAGTACAGACATTTATTCTATTATATCTTGTTTGACAGAGCTCCTAGATATAATAGAATAAATGCTCAGTTTACCCCCAGAACACAGGAAACTGACCAAATCCCTGTTAATTGTATACTCCTGTTAACTGAATAATTTTCACTGGCAAAATGGATATTCAATTAAGAGGATTCTACTGTATTATCGACTTTAATCCCAAACAAATTATTGTAACTTCATACTTCGAGTCTAGCTGTATGAATCTGCATAATTTCATGTTCGTACTGTTGCCAGCGTCACGCCAGGACGTCGCAATTCAGACATGGGGTGAAATGATAAGTATACACATGCAGTCAATAGCGTGTATGTCCACCGTTTGCCTCTTGGGTGGCAAGACATCGACGGCGGATGGACCTGACAAGTCTCTGGATGTCACCCTGTTATATTACGTTCCACTCCTACGTCAGAACATTACATAAATCGCCTAACGTCCGAAAATCATGACATTGTACCCGACGGCCCAGTTGATCCCAAAGATGCTCGATTGGCGACAAATCTGGCGAAAGAAGGGGACAGGGAAGATGTTCGATGCTCTGCTCCTCAAGAATGGCACGACAGATACGGGCCACGTGACATCGGACATTGTCTTACTGGAATAACTGCAATCCTACGTTAGCGTTGAACAATGGGACAACAACAGCGTTAAGAATTTCGTCCCTATATAGTTGTCCATTCAGATTACCATCGATGACGATCAACTGCGTTCGATGGTGCAAGGAAATTCCTGCCCAAACCATCACATTACCCCGCCGAAACGGTCGTATTCCTCTCGCAGTCATCAGAAAACCGTTCTCCTCGTCGGCGATACACTCTTGCCCTACCATCAGCGCGCCGTAGTCAAAATCGTGATTCATCACTAAAAACAACTGTTCTCCAACGCTGCTGAGTCCAGCGAACACGCTAACGTTCCCATTCCATGCTGACGGTACGATGACGTTGGGTAAGGATTTGGTCCGAGGTGTGGACGCCTACTTCGGATGCCGTGTTCGGAGAGTCTGTTGCGGACAGTTTGTGCACTGATTTTATTGTTAGCTCTACTAGGAGTAATTGATGCTGTCCTCGTCGCCGGAAAGAAGCGATCCCGCAAGTGAGACATCCTGGTATGTCGGTCTTGTGCAGGGGTCGTAACTCTTGGTTGATCTGAACGCGGTCGGTCGGCAGTAGATACACTCATTCTGTACCTTACAATAAGACGGTAAATAGTGGCAGCAGCGACTCCGAGTTCAGCAGCGAGCTCATCTGGAGGTACCCCAGCCGCATGCATACCAATGGCACGCAACCTCTGATTTTCGCTTAACCTTGGTATTTTTTAAAATGTTGGAAGACAAAAACTGGCGTGTTTTCACAACACAAAAATGTCAGAGAAACAGTTATAGGAAATTGTAACCTGCATTGGCGAGATGAGGTCAAAGCAAAGAGATCTTTGGGTGGCCGGCGTGATAAAGAGAAGCAAGGTTTTGAAGAGTACTTTGATGGTACCGTGGGGGAGGAGGTCACTGTTGTTCAAGATGAGGTCGAGGTCGCTTAAGCTTAGAGGAAAAACTGGAAAAGACATGACAAAAGTGCCAGATATGTAATTTAGGCGAAGTTGAGACCCTGGAACACATTTTATTTGAATATCCAAAATACCAGTTTATGTGGGTGCAAAGGACACTTGTTGAAGTAGCCCAACGGACACATCACCCCCTTGATATGGCCGATGGGCTTATTTTACCAAGTGTGTGTGTTTGTAAAATTTTCTATAGTGGTAGTCGGTTCTCTGTCCCCGTATGTTCACGAATCTCTTGCTGAAAGTTTGTCATGTGTCACTCTACAGAAATGCAGTAGTTGACGGATCTCAGACTCAGTACGTTCTCGAATCATTTTCCGAACGTTTGTCATGCTGCTCCACTCTACAGAATGTGATAGTAATAGTAGTCAGATCTCTGCTATGTCACAGTACGTTCATGAATATCTTGCCAGAAAGTTTGTAAAGGTTCCACTCTCATGAAATGTTGTGATGGTAGTAGTCGGTTCTCTCTATCTCAGTATGCACAAGAACCCCTTGTCGAATGTTTGTCATGTTCAACACTCCCGTAATGTAGTGGTGGTAGTGATCGGATATGTCCTCTGTCACAGTACAATCACGAATCTCTTACAAAAGGTTTGCCATGTTCCACTCTCCAGAAATGTTTAGTAGTCAGATTTCTATATCTGTACGTTCACTTATCTCTTGCCGAAGGTTTGTCATGTTCCACTCTCTGGAATGTGATATTAATAGTAGTCAGATCTCTGCTATGCCACAGTGCGTTCACGAATCTCTTGCCCGAAAGTTTGTCATGTTCCACTCTCCTTAAATGTTGTAGTAGGAGTCAGATCTCTGCTTTGCCACACAACGTTCACGAATCTCTTGCCCGAAAGTTTGTCATGTTCCACTCTCCTGAAAGTTGTTTTGGTAGTCAGATCTCTGCTCCGTCACAATGCGTTTAGGAATCCTTTGTCCGAATATTTGTCATACTCTACTCTCCTGAAATGTAGTAGTAGTAGTAGTCGGATCTTTGTCATAGTAATTTACAAATCTCTTGCTCACAAGTATTGTCATGTTCCACTCTCCAGCAATGTTGTAGTAGTAGTAGTGGGAACTTCGTCTCAGTATATTCACGAATCATCCGCCCAGAAACGTATATATTCATCGCAATCACAGTCCTGTTGGAAACGTGATAGCCGAATTTCTTCTACAGTTAAAACTAGAAGTCCTGTCATGAAATGCGCACAAATAGCACGTTGATATGCGCGTTTATGTGCGCGTTATGGCCCAATTGAAGCTATCATATTCTGTACATATGGCCTGTGCACAGGCAATGTTTCAGCCAATGGACCTCCGGGTAACCCGGAGGTCCATTGGCAGAAACAGTGCATGTGTTTGCTATGAGTAACCAGGAGAACCTGCCGTGCTTTGGGTGCCATTCGATATGGCAATTGCGTGCAATTCCAACGCGCAATTAAGCCTAGATAAGCGCACTATTCGTGACAGGACTTCTAGTTTTAACTGTAAGTAGGTTCACGAATCTCTTGTCCGAAAAGTATCTCTATATCATCCACTCAGAATCGTATATATTCATCGCGATCAAAGTCATTTTGTTGTCATGTGATAGTCAGATCTTTGCTCTACCATAGTACGTTCACGAATCTCTTGCCGTAGTTTCACTCATCCCATTTGGAACCAAGCATTCGACATTCCGTATGTCACGAGGTTGAAAATCTCTCTCATCCGAGAAAGATGTCTGTCGAATCGACCACATTCGTTGATGAGACACCACAAAAGAGACAGACAGATACCGCGATCGATCTAATTGGAGGGGAGGGGGAAACCTCTCTCAATCGAGAGATCTCTACCGTATCGGCCTCGCGAGCTGTAAAATTACACATTTCTTCGGCAATTTGGACGATTGGGAATCTTTCACATTCTAGAGATCACCGTCGAATCGACGAAATCCGTCGGTCGAACACTTGGAAAAACCGACAAAAAATTACACGTTTTGACATTTTGACTCGCGATTTGTAATTTCACATCGTGAAATCTAAGCGAAATCGATTGAGGGAACACTTAAAGAGCCGTGTAAAAAAATACATGGTTTTGTTTTTGTCACCAACCTGAGATTTTTCATCTTGGGATTGCGGTCATCATTGTCACCTTGTGAAAAAATGCATCAAATTCTCGGAACGAGCTGAAACTGGGCGACCTCGGAATTTTCACAGATTTTCTTAAGATTTTTATTTTCGCCGATCTCCGAGATTCGATCGACAAGACGGAATAAATAAGTATCTCTGTCGGTGATTCGATTTCCCATCCGATTCCCGATTAGAAAAAGTCTTTGCCCTAGTCTAAAGTGGGGTCGTACCGCACTTAGTCGAATTCTCGAGAAAATAACATTGAAATTAGCGAGACATTACCCAAATCAACAAAACCGGAATTAACCCTTTACCCAACGTAATGGCTAAAACCGGCCAGCGGTATTCTCAAAACTCGCCAATTAATTTTCATTATTTTTTCATTTTTTGTCTCAAAAACATAGATTGTGACCCCTCGTTGGAGCGAGTGCGTCGAGCTCGTTCCAACAAGGGGGTCATAACCTATGTTTTTGAGACAGAAAATGAAAAAAATTAGTTATTCAAGAATTTATTTTGCAAGTGTCGTCTGCTTTTCAAGTTAGATAAAGGGTTAAGTAAGCTCGGACTCTCCTTTTACCTCTACTTCTACTAATGTAGTGTAGAAAGAAGTTAAAAAGAATGAACGCATGCGCAAAGAACGCATTCACTCTTTAAAACGGGGCTGTTTTGTTCATGTCTGTAACAACACTTTCGACAGCCAAAGTGACTTCGTTTCGGACAGGATTACCGGTAGAGGAATTCTAAGTACCCAGAGAGACCAACCGATATGTAACAAAAGATTCTAGTGACATAATCTTAACCCTTTACCCAACGCGTAATTTGCAAATTTAGCAGTGGAAAAAATATTATTTTTAAAAAATTTCAACAAAACCATCTGATGTGACCCCTCGTTGGAACGAGCTCGCCTAGCTCGTTCCAACGAGGTGTCACATGATATGGTTTTGTTGAAATTTTAAAAAAAATGATATTTAAAATAATAAATTTTGATATCGTCTGCGTTGGGTAAAGGGTTAAGACGAAGTATAAGAAGAGAACAAATCTAGGTAATATTATTCAATTCCGATACGTCCATTGTGACTACAAGGTATCTATGATAGTTATGCCCCGGTATGTTTCAGTCCCAATCGAGCCGAAATTCTTAAATGCCTCAAGGTCGAAACGCCCATTTTTGAAAAATAATATTTTCTTAACTCCTCCATTTGTATATTAAATGTCCGATTCGTTAAATAAACTTTTCGGGAACACACCCTCCCACCCATCCCCGCTCTTTGTTCTGACTTCTATAGCTTAAGATTGAAAACAGGAATTATGTTTACCAGTCTTTTAAATATATAATGCTAGAAGAGGCTAACCTATCAATATTTTTTTCAGAATCCAAATACCTGGGTTGTTACAAGGACAAGAGAAAACCGCGTGCACTGTCAGGTTACCAGAACCTAAACATGAAGCATTTAACCAACAGAGCGTGTAGAAAGCTCTGTTATAAAAGGAAGTTCAAGTTTTCTGGTACAGAGGTGAGTATCGAAATTTTGTGACATGACGTCTGTTTCAATTGAAAAGGTCCGCGAAGCCAACTGCGCCAGGTATCTGGAACCGCAAAACGGAAGTCAGTTGTGAACGCGAGTTGACGAAGTCCATAAAACGCGAGTCGATTTTCTCCGCAAGCCTACTACGTCCACAAAACGCGAGTCGAGTGTGTTCGCAAGCCGACTACGTCCACAAAACACGAGTCGATTGTCTCCACAAGCCGACTACAAACGCAAAGCACGATTCGATTGTGTCTGCAAGCCGACTACCTCCACAAAACGTGAGTCAATCGTGTCTGCATACCGACTGCATCCGCAAAACGCAAGTCGATTGTGTTCGCACGCCGACTACGTACTCAAAACGTGAGTCGGTTGTGTCTGCAAGCTGATTACGCGGTGGCGTAACAGTAATATGAGGGCCATTGGGGAAGGTAATCGTTACAATCCCAAAGGCGGATACCAAAGAAAACTGTCGTGAGTGCCGAAGGCAAGAGCTGTTGGGGAGTGTTGGAGGTTCCTCTCCGAAAATTCTTTAAATGTGCTATCAAATGAAACATTCTGGTGGCTTTTGGGATGGGAATCCTCTTGAATTTTTAAACAGCGACAATTACTTTTTATCAGGATGCTTCAAATCTCACATTTTTTCTAACTATCAAAATAGAATTGAGATATTTGAAACATGCTGCTAAACATATTACTATTACTGAAGTTGGGTGCGTTGTCGGATTGTGAGTATATCGTTTATCATCGTAATTTAGAATGGTAGATTTTGACGCGTGCACTCCGACTCTACTTCAAACCTAAATGCGATGGTCCCACCATGAGTAACGTTTCACTGATTTTTAATTCGAATAACGATAAATGTCTATATATAGAATATACCCATAGTAGCTTGGTGCACCAAATGTTCACCACGAGTGGAATTTTTTATACAATGATCATCAGATGATTAAGAGTCGGTATTATTTTTTCTCGATTTTACTGAACAGTAGATGTAAACACATGCGAATCTGTTTTTGCTTACATAATCATCGGTGGGCGGTACCTCCGGCTTTAGTTTTATCACCGAAACGAAATGGAAATAGAAGCGGGGCCTTTTTTCAATCCAATAACATAATAACATACTATTTCGAGTTATGGATGCTTTATTAACATGAGACAATGCATTCGTGTTAATTTTTGGTATCTTATGGGCAAACTCATTTAAAAACGTAATAAATAATTGCCACTTTCATTTCACTTTTCACGAGGCGACGTGCGATAAATTTAGACAAGTTCGCATTCAGGTCGACGTCACCAAAGGCCAACTTGGATGTAGTTCCATTGTAGGTGTAAATTTTAACTACTGAAATCCCATTACCGGCGTGTTCACCACGGTTGGTGTGTAAAGCTAAAATTTATGTCATAGGCTTTTCATATACAGGAGAATAGGTAAACATGGTATAAACTCATCTCCACATAGGCTCGTCTATACCTTTCTCTCTGTGTCGCTCGTCTTCTACCTCCAACCCATAATGCACCTCGATTCTTTCCTAACCAACACCAAGGCAAGTACTTCATACCCTAATTTGGGTTTGGAAAGAACCATGAATCAGTGCACTGAAAAACAAACTGTGACGGACTCACGGGCTGTTAGGAATAAAATATGGAATGTTACGCATGGTTCATTCCATCTTGAGAAAATATTCAGTCCTTTAAGTCTAGAAGCCTCATTTCCATCACATTCCATGCATCAGAAACAGGCGACAAAAAGGAGAAACGCTTCAATGAAACCTGTCTCATTATTGACAGATTCAAGGAAATTGATCTTCTCGACTAAAGAGAATTTAGAATTATCTTTGCAATGGGAAACGATCTTGAAGGATTATGTCAAGTGTTGTGGGCCAAACTGCAAAGCTACACATGCGAAGGGTACAATATTATTCACAGTATGCAGATGTGACCCTTTGTAGTCTTTCCATCTTGAAAATGGTGGGCGAACTGTATACTGGTCGCTACCATTCGAAGTGAAGCGCGCTATTGTTGAGACCCGGTATCGGAAATATGTTTTCACGAAAAACTCCAACGGACATCTGCACACCGTTCACTCCACTGACTGCACAGCAAGTGGCAATCCTAAAATATTACCCGATTTTCGAATAAGCTTTTCGCAGAAATAATCAATTTTTTCTGAGTTTGGAATAATTCATGAAATGCAACGTCAATGTAGCAATCGGAAGTCAGTCATATGATTCTACACGGAGAAAATACAACATTACTCGTCTTTGAAGTTTGCGAATTATGGTGTTTACTTACCACTTCTCGGAAGTCTTGGAACGCTACAGCTTATAATTCAGTGTGTATTGTTCATATTTTTGTGCACGCATTTCCCAAGAACAGATTTTAACCAATTACAGAAAACGCATGACGTCAAATATCAAAAGAAAAAACAAACATACGATGTGACCTCCCATTGGAACGAGCTCGATCATTTATTTTAGTGAATTTTTAAAAATGTTTTCTTCTGGACCAGTTGTATATTGCTCTACGGATGCAGCCGATCTGTTTAGTAAGTGTTAATCGCTCGCGAGGCGGAACCGAGGCGTGCTGTTATCTTCTCACAAAAAGTAAAAATTGCAGGCACGATAGCGCGCTAGAGCAACAACTTGCCTCCAAATATAAAGACTGCCCTTCGGCAGTGCAAGTTGCACGACGAAACTTAATGTAATGCACTAAACTTTCAATTTGCCTCTTCTTGCAGCACGGATATGCGCAAACTTGTGGATAAGCTCGTGGTTATCAATTAACCCTTTACTAACATGAAAACCAGACGTCACTTGCAAACAAACTCCTTGAATAACTATTTTTTTTCAATTTTTGTCTCACAAACATAGGTTATGACCCCTCGTTGGAACGAGCTCGACGAGCTCGTTACAAAGAGTCGCCATAACCTATGTTTTTGACACAAAAAAATAAAAAAAATAATTGTCAACTTTTGTGAATAGCGCTGGCCTGTTTTGGCTGTTACGTTGGGTAAAGGGTTAACTTAATCTCTTTACTCTCAATTGACAAAATAGCTACACCATCAAGTCTTTCTTTGCTCCTTGATAATCGCAAATACGCATTTGTTCTACTTTTGAGAATGACCTCTCTGCAGTAGCTGCATAAGATGGAATGGTAAGAAACATTACCAACAATTTGCACAAGTTAGGAAATAACGAGTGTGCTCTGTTTTCAATCAACATGTTTATCATATCACTGGTGCTTTCCCATTTAACAATTTCTAGACGAAGCTCATTTCAGAAACATCATACATCAAAAATTAAAATAGAGTCAAAATCATCCGAATCGGCAGACACAATACTTTGGATACCACTGTCTAATTCCTCCGTAGATAGTTTATGTAATGCTTTGAGAGATAAGGTCTTCTGGTTAAGAAATCTGGAATCAAGTAGTGTTAGGGCCGTGTCCACTGTTTGCTAAAACCCAGTTATCATGAACCTGTCTGCTGCAGAAGAAATTGGTTCATTGTTTGCAATCATGTCAAGCAAGGAACATTCCTTTTCAGAGTTTGCTCAAATTCAATGCTCGGGATTTTGCAATAACATCAGCTATCATTATAACAGAATCCAAGAAGGTGAGAAGCAATCGCAATTCAGTTGCCGCCCAACTGGGGAGTCTGCATGCTACGTCATATCAATTTTGATTGACTGAAGTTCAAGTGATGCTGAATGGATTGCTCGAAGTATCCTCTCCCACATTACCATGAACTTGACGAATTCGTACTTGTCTAGTTGGTTTGTTAAGCATTGCGCATCATTCTGCTCCCTCATGCTCTTCGATATCGGAACCATTCGCGACAATTCGCACATGACGTCAGGATATCGATCTCTTACACCTCTAACAGAATTTAAACGCACAATCCACCGAGTGGTACACAGTCTCTTCAGTGTTAACGACCACTTTGCTTATTCAACTCCCAGTAGCCTCCTTCGTACCAGCGAATTTCCAAAGAAAGCGTACACTTTACGAAGGGTATCGAAAAATGACGCGTTACCTGGTACGCCGGAAACGGCGACATTCATCATCAAATTAAGGTTATGTGAATCGGAATGGACAAAAGGCACTGGCGAATACTGATGGGCGGTATTGGACGTTTGAGTTTGGTATCGCTTTCGGAGTTTTTAGGGTAGGGCATACCTCTGTATTGGGTACCTGACTTGACTGAGATCTGCTAATAGTACCAAAGAGAAATTAACATTAAAAAATACAGAATAAGTTGTTGTAGTATCAATTAACTACATGAGCATGTGCCCTGCCCATGAATTCTGTAGGAGGTCCTGCTTGGCTACAAATCACCGCTAAGCAACTGGACATGTAAAGTTGTAGTCTAGTGGGAATTCAGGACAGTTGCTAGTAGGTGTAAAGTGTCGATTCTAGACCACTTTTCAAAAAAACTGTACACGTACACGTACATGTACGTGTACCGCCATAGGGATTCAGTGTTAAATCGTGTACAGAGTGTAAAAAATGTTGTTTTTACATGGTGATCCAGAATCGGCAATTGTTTTTGACCCTCTCGAATCGCACTTTTCACCGTTCAAACAGCCGTTGGCGAACGAGTGAAATTCGACACACCGCTCGTAAGGGAAAAATGTACGAAATTCGAAGAAAACTTAAATTTACAAATTTTTCTCAACGTTCACATCGTGGGTCAGACCTTCGATCTATCATTGGCGATCGCCGGCAAAAAACGTTTTGCCGATTCTAGACCAGCATCAAAAAAGCGGTTTGCCGATTCTGGAACACCAACCTTCGCCAACAGCTGTTTGAACGGTCAAGGGTGCGATCCGATCGGTGAAACCGATTTGCCGATTCTAGACCAGAAAAAATCGATCTCAAAACGTTTTCTCGACGTTCGCCAACGGTGAAGTGTGCGTGTAAAGCGTAGTTACTCGTCAAAGATGTTTTTTTCAAACTGATTTCAGCTTCCGGTACATCAAAAAAATGCGGTTTGCCAGTTCTGGACCACCGACGTTCGCGATCGCGTGCCGGACGGTCGAGGGTGCGATTCGATCGGCGAAACCGATTTGCCGATTCTAGATTGGGAAAAATCTCAAAACGTTTTCTCCATGTTCGCCAATGGCGCGAAGTGGGTGTAAAGCGAAGTCACTCATCGAGGATTTTTTTCCAAACCAAAACGGAAAAACTCGAGGTTGGAAAATTAGAACCGATGGAACTCGTGCGCCCACGTTCGTCGTGGCTGTTGGCGATCGAGAACTGATGAAATCATTGAAGGGAACTGACGAAAACGTCAAATTCTCGCGACTTTTGTGAGATGAATCGTAATAGAGTCGGTTTTGTCAAGAGGAAACAAAAAAAGTGATTGATATATAGGAGAGAAAAAAATATATAAATAAATAGTTATTTAAAAAAAAAAAAAATTGAATCGAATAGATAATAAAAATATGTAAATCATGAATGCTTCCCAGATTATTAGAGCAAAGTTTCTTTTAAACATGCTGATGAGAGCCTATGCATTATGCATGAACGAACAACTAGGACGTCTCTTGTTAGAATGATGCGCCGGATGTCGGGATCATCTAGACTTCGATCACGAGAATCATTCGTGTCTGATGATGGAAAGGGAAGATATGATCGTCAAGTATTTCGAAGCAGCGTTCGAATGCGTTCGAGTCGACGAAGTGATCACGCTTTGGAGGAGATTAGTCTTCTGTAAGGGGCGAGACAAGCCCACAGGTTCAAAAGAACTGAAATTAGCACGTAGAAGTCTGACTTTAGAAGACAGGGGATGCGTCTTGAAATTATTGCTGAAGGAAGCATACGTCTAAGTTTTCTCGATATAAATAAGGGAGAATAGAAAATAAAAATAAATACACACATAAATTTTTATCTAATATTAGAAAGAAAAAAACATAAAAATGAGAACCAGAAATAAATTGTATCCGACGTTAGATGACGATGAGGATGAGAAGCTGAGCGGTGTTTTGCCAACGGCACCATCGCCAGAAGAAAAAGAAAAAGGAGAGAGGTATTGCATCGATCAAATCAGTAGAATCCAATTGTATCTGACTCTAGAGAGAGATTCTCGTCGTTCTCTCAAGAAGAAGTATTCGCGTCTCCTGAAATTCGTCAACGCGGTCGACACGACACTCATCACGATTTCCATGGGTTTACAGGTGGCCGGCATCGGATTGTTGTCGACCGTGGTCAGCGCTCCGATCCTGTTGACCATAGAAGGAGTGGCTCTCGCCGCCTGATTGTTTAGCATGGTCGGAAACTTTTTGAGTAGGAAATTATATCTGAAAGCTAGGAAACACGAAAAGATTCATGTTTTGGCCGACTCCAAGATCGACAGGGTATCCGAAATGTTCTTGATGGCATTGAAAGACGGTAGGATATCGGACAGGAGAATACTTCACGATATTGGGTGAGAAAACGAAATACGATGCTATGAAAGAAGCCGTGAGAATCAAGACTCGTCAGATCATCAAGGAAGAGATGAAGGATTATCTCATGGAAAAGGGGAGGAAAGAGGCGAGGGAGGAATTAGGTAGGTTGATAGAACTCAAGAGCAGCAATTAAAAAAAAATATATATATATAATAAGAACAGAAGTTTTAAAAAAAAAATATTAAATTTATATATAAAATAAAAAATAAATACGAAATTAATTTAAATAACCTTCAAAAATGTATTGCATAAAGTGTAAGAGAGTTACCGAGGTGGGTAATTCTCGAGAAGTACGAACTAAACACGACAGACAGATGCTTCGCGGAATTTGCAATGTGTGTGGTTCAGTCAAGACTCAATTCGTTAAAAAAAAAACGAGCAGAGGCAAAGCCGTCGTGAATAAAATGATCAATAGTCTACCTTTCGAAATGCATCTGCTGGGTCACAGTTTCACGGGACCTGGAACGAAATTGAACAAGAGACTCAATACCGATCTGACTCCTAAATCTTGGAGCAAACCCGTGAATAGGGTGGACGCGGCCACGTAAGATCACGATCTGTGCTACGCCGGACATCCCGACACTAAGACTCGCAACGACGTCTGCGATAAAAACATGTTGGCGAAATTGAGAGGCATATCTGACCAGGCAAGAGAAGATAGAACGTTCGCTGGTCGGCAATCTGATCAGTGCGAAATGTTGATTCAGATGGGGCATTAAAAAAAAGCACTTCGGAAAAGAAGAAGAAACGATTATTGACGAGCGAACTGGCCAAGGAGTTACACAAACCCATCGTGTGTAAATTTCGAAAGAGAAGGGTATTCGTGAAGGGTCTGGATGACATTTGGTCTACCAACTTGGTCGACATGAGATTGTTTTTGAGGTGAAATGAGGGCATCAATTATCTATTGACGGTCATCAACGTGTTTTCCAAATATGGTTGGATGAGAGCTTTCTAGAATAAATCGGGACATTGAGTCGCTGAGGCTCTGAAGAGCGTGTTCGACTCGCCTTCTCGAAAACCGAATAAATTGTGAGTGGATAAGGGGAAGGAATTCTACAACAAGGATGTTCGTCGATTGGTCGACCTCTACTCGATCGAAAAAGAAGAGAAAGCCAGCATCGTGGAACGTTGGAATCGAACGATGAAGGAAAATATGCACAGATACTTCACGGCGAATTCGACCAAGAAATACATATACGCTCTGAGCGGTCTGGTTGAAGATTACAACAATTACACAACGACACAGATCGATCAAGATGACTCCCGTGGAAGCTAGGGATCCTCGAAACGAAAAACGGGTCTACGAGAATCTATATTCCGAGAGATCTAAGAACAGGAAGAAGTCTAGACCGCCGAAATTTGCGGTTGGCGATTGAGTGAGAATTTACGCTTATAAGAAGCACTTCAAAAAGGGTTGCACTCCTCGAGGGACCACGGAAATCTTTGTGATAATCAGAATATTTCACACTGATCTGGTGAGTTACGAAATCGAAGCTTTGGATGGTGAAGAGATCATCAGAAAGTTTTACGAACAACAATTGCAGAAGACGAAGTTTTAATAAAGAAAAAAAAAATTTTATTTACTCTCTTTAACATTTTCTTGTTTACACATATATATAAAAGAGAGAAAAAATAATAATAATAAAAAATAATTAAAACTATTTTTAGATAAAAAAAGCAAGCTAATTAATAAACAAAAAAATCCTTCAAAAATGGCAAATATACTAGATATCGCACAAAGCATAGTGAAAGATGAAAGTATTCAAGAATACGAGGTTCATGAATACGAACCGATAACCGGAACGAGTTTGAACAATGCGGGAGAGATAAGAATCAATGTCGAAACTCAAGATCTATTTGTTCATCCTGGCGAGAGTTACATAGTGGTGCAGGGACGTCTCACCAAGGAAGATGGGACCGAATACGCCGACGACGACACGGTTACTTTAGCTAATAATGGCATCATGCATCTATTCTGTAGTATAAAATACTTGCTATCCAGACAAGAGATAGAATCTGTGTTTCATCCCGGTCAGGCCACCATGATGTTCGGACTCTTGACATATCCAGATGATTTTTCGAAATCGAGGACTTAATCAGTTGTGGGTGAAAGACACCGTCGGCCCTGCTAGCGCCGGCGCCGCCGCGATATTCGACTACGTCGTCAAGCCGTCCAGACCCAAAGGAACGTTTTCGTTCAGGATACCTTTGAAACACATCTTCGGATTCGCGGACGATGACAATAAGATCATGTACGGATTCAAACACATTCTGATGTTGATTCGAAAGGGAAATGATGATGCGATAGTGAGACTCTCCACGACCGATGCGGGTAAGTTAACTCTAAGCAAGATATCATGGTTTGTTCCACATGTGCAGCCTTCGATCGTGGAAAAAAACGTGTCTCTACAAGATCATAGAATCCAAGAGTAAATTACCTGTAGGATTTAGAATGAGACAGTGCGACACGGCTAGCATTCCACTCTCCACGAATCACTTTGATTGGAGATTGACCGTAAAATCTGCTTCTGAGAGACTGTGTTTCATCGTGGTCGCGTTTCAAACCGATAGGGCCGGGTCTCAGGAAAAGAATGCGTTGCTATTCGATCTCTGAAATTTGAGAAACATGCAAGTGTTTCTGAATGCCATGAGATATCCAGCAATCGATTACAATGCATCGTTCGACAAGAACGATTTCTGCAGACTGTAAGGCGACGCCGCAGATTTTAGAAAGAAGTATCACGGTCTAGACAAATTGATGAGCAACCCTAATATATCTCTCGGTGAATACAAGTCGATGTATCCCATATTCGTATTCGATGTCAGTAAAAAGAGCGAACGACTCAAGAGTAGCGTCTTAGACATTCAGATCAAGATGCAATTCGATAGGAACGTGCCGAGAAAAACCGAAGCCTTCGCCCTGGTCCTGTTGGATAGAGAATTACAATTTGAATCGGATGGAAATAAGATGTCAATCATTCGATGAGAGACGTGTGTGTGAAGAAAAACAGAAAGAAAAAAAAAATATATAAATAAGAATTAAAAAAATAATTACAAAAAATGAATGATAAAGAAAGAGAATACTTGAGAAGAAACAGACGTGGTTTGATTAAAAATATTTCACAAGATTCGCTAGCAATAATTGTAGACACTTTAGTCGAAACAGAACGTTCGATATTGACCGATTATATGAGATGTGAAATCAAAAGCAAAATCTTGATAGAAGATAAGACCAGAAAACTTTTAGACACATTGACGTATAGAGGACCGTCTGCTTTTCGGGAATTTATAAAAGCTCTTCAATATGCTAAAATAGATGTTGATGCGTGTTTTGAGATAGGTGATCCAATTTCACGAGATGAAAGATTATGAGAAATAACGTAATAAAACAAAAAAAATAAAAATAAAAAGTAATGAGATCTAGAGAGATTGAACATCTTTCTAAATTTCATTACCTTTTATTTTTGTTTTGTTTTTAATAATCACTCATTATTTTTAATTAATTATTTCCACGCGTTCACTGTTTGTTCAGAGGATCTAGTTCGATCAGTATGCTCACCACGGAAGTGGCGGCTTTGGGATTATTGGTATTCATAACAAAATTAATCCTGTCTCTGGCGTTCAGTTTGAGAGGCATGCCAAACGTGCTAACATTCGAGTGTTGATTCTCGGTCTTTTCGACACTGTATCTCTTATCGCTCTCTACTCCGTTCACCTTGAGATTGACGACTGCTCTGTTATTCAAATCCGTGGAAGCCAGACTCAGTCTAATGATTTCACCTCCCAACGGCATGGGATATCCCACCTGACCATGTTGCGATCTGCTACTTCCGTTTCGACCACTCGGCTTTTCCCTCCTCTAATGCGCCACTCTCCTCGGCCCACACGGTGATCAATTGCCTGGTGTATTTGACTTTCTCCACCACCAAAATCAGGGTGCAGGCGTCCGACATGTGCACGGGATCCGGTAGATTCGTGAGCGCGTGTCCGCCCATGTCTAGTTTACCTTCCATGATGTCGCCCTTTCTCCAGACTGAGTTGTCGTCCATGTACTTCCTGCTGACCACGCTGGAATCGAATTCAGGATTCGTGATCGAGACTGAATAAATTCTGAACATTCATGTTGATGCCACCCTCCATGGTTCTGCCAGATTGTTTGTTCATGTAGAGATCATCCAATTTCGCTTCTATGTATCCTTGAGATCGCGTCACGGCGGAATCCACGTAGCCCTTGCTGACTACAGTAGAGTCTGCATCCGCATCGTCCACATCGTCGACCTTCAACAGATTCAATATCTTGTTGAATCCGGCATTCAGATCCGATTTCATTTCACGTCTGTCAGACTTTTTCTATTCCAGATCTACGTAATGTTTGGTCGCCACGTCCTTGGGATTCGTGGGAGTGTCCATGTTCGTTATCTTGTTGGAATTGGTGTTCAATTCCAATTGCATCGTTTTCTGAACGTATCTACTTCTCAGGTGTTCGCTGAATCGTGCGTGAGAGTCGTCCGAGTATTTCTTGGTCGCGGCATCAGTGGAATCTATGGGATTCGCGACGTTCACCAAACGTTTGGATTTCAGATCGAGATTGTTGGTCATGGCTTTATCCACGTAATTATCTAGCATGATTGGTTCGAAATCCGCGTTCCCCCTGTCGACGTATTTTTTAGTCGCCGCATCTGCGAGATCTATCGGCTCGGAAAGATTGTAGAGCTTCTTATCGTTCATGTTCAAAGGTTCCTTTCGAGGTTTGTATCTCCGAACATAACGCTCGTCCAAGTTTACAATGTCGTAACCATCGCCAACTTCGAGCATCTTCCTTTTCTTTTTGGGTCGATTTGCATCATCACTTCTACCAAATTTATCGACTGGCATGTTGTTTTGAGGATTTTTTGTTTTAAAAAATATATTTCAAATGCAGTTTATTAAAAATGAATTATTTCACTTATTTTTTGTTTTTATTCGATTAAATTTTTTTAAATAATTTTTTTACCTTTATATATACTATAAAAAAATCTCTCTCTAATGTAAATCATTGAGAATGTCTTGAAACTGATCTCCTTCCGACCATCTCTTGAGAACGTAGAGACACAGATGACTGCAAAACACTTGATCTGGCGATTGCACTCGTTCCGTGTTGTAACAAACCATCGATTCATCAAAATAGTTCTTTATTCCTTTCGGCGGCAAGATTCTGTAGCTGTCAAAATAATAATTCTTCTTCTTCCCGTTCTGGAACCACGCCACCCAGTGAGTGTCTTCACCCAATAAGTCGTCCAGATTTAAAATTCCGCATTCCGATTGTCAAGGTCTTCTCTTCGGCAAGGCATGTCTGGAAAACACTCCTAGAAAATCTTTGATTTTCAAATCCTTCACCACATTCGACAGATCAATGTTGGATAGGGGTTCGTTAGGTAAGACGACACCTTCTATGGATATCTCTTTTTTCTTATTCATAAATGTGTATATTTTTTTTTTATTTATTTATTTTATTATAATTCACTAAAATGACGTTATTTTTTTATATTTTTTTTCTTTTTCTTTTTTAAACTAACTCTCTCGATGTCTCTATCAACTTCCATAATCTTCAATCCATCTAATTCCTCCTAATTTTATGGAATCCTATCATCCTTAATCATATCTGGAATCCTATCTGGAATCCTATAATTCATAATCATATCCAAAGTCCAATGTCCGAGTGCCAAAGTGCTTATTTTATCATCTAACACGAATCTGTTATTGTCGCCAACCATCAGTGAAATCTTATTGACCATTTCTGTATACACGTTGTGATTGTCGCTTCGAATCGATTTCATAGTCTTGTACACCAGACCACTTCCGAACAGACAATCTTTATACTCTCGAAAAGAGATGTTTTTCTTCACCATGCATGCTTTAACCTCTTTACATTTCTTGATCTCTTCACCTTCTAAGCGATAAGCGTATAGTTTAGGTCTCAAACCCACGAATTCGATGATTTGTTTACCGCTGCTCTCGTCCTTAAATTTACCCAGCACCTTCTTGTTGTCATTCGATTGAATGTTGGACAGGCGATTGATGGGATAATTGCTCATGTCGAACCATGCGGCCACGTCTGGAGATATATCTCGGCAGACGTCTTTCATCTCTATCTCGTAAACTAAACTGTCTGTGTCGGTGAACAGTAGTTTAGCTTTCTCACCAAATTTCCGTTTGACGTAATCATAGTGAAACTCGAACATCAATCGCTTGCTGATATCTAAGATGATCGGTCCGTGATAATAGGGTTTGTTGAACTTCAGGTGTGTCTTTTGCATGTGAACGGCCACTAGATTTTCGTCGAATATGGTTCGGTGTCTGTAATTGGGTTTCGCCACTAATGTTTTAGCTTTTTTCTCAGACATGACGAGTCGAATGTCGGTTCTCTTCCTGATGTTTTCCATCGATCTACCGTACACACAGTTGTTCATGAGTTTGAAGAAATCTTTTTCGAAATCGTTCTCGGCTCGAATTCTAAGATTCGTGTTGAGATCGATGTGTTTTTTCATCCAAGGCTCTTTGTCGAATCGAATGACGTGATGTATTTCGACTAATTTCATCCCGTACTCAACATATTGTTTCAAATTCTCGCTGCAGATGACGTACTTACGTTTGTTAAATAAATTGGGAATGAGCTTTTCCTCGTCTCCTTCGATTGGTTCCATTTGTTCAGGAGCTCACGGATAAACATTGTGTAGATCGTGTAATTCTTCCGGATAGTTCAAATCGACTTCTAAAATGCAAGGATAGTCTCTCCATTTTTGCATCTCTTCCAGTTCCGTCACCCATTTGAAATTTCCAATTGGTAAAGGATGACTCATGGCCCAACCAAAGAGATTATTAGCGTCCCAATACTGTATGTATGTATTTGATCGTTCTGAATCAAAACCTTCTTTCATGTAGGCATTGTTGGCTTCAGAATATCTGTAAGACATCATCGAGACGCCACCTCTCGCGACCTTTTCGAACATGAGCAACATGTCCACATTGGATAATAAGTCCAATTGGATTTCAGTGGTCTTAAACAGAGTGTCCCACGCCAGATTGGGTGCGGTTAAATACCAAGCCGGATCCAGATCGTAATTTCGACGACAGATGTCTTGAAAATTTTCAAACACGTCTGGCAGGAGCAGAACGTCGGTCTTCAGATAGAGATCGTGATAATATCTCATGGTTTTCATATCAGATGATTTCAACACGTTTTTGGTGTGTTCGTAATTCTCGTCGGAAATGTCGGATTCGTATAATTTCAAATAAAAATCTTCTTTTGAAGGTAGCGCAACGTCGTCGAATCTCTTTAGATCGTTCATGTAATCGTAAGGATAGACTCCTTTCCTCAACATGACGTCTACTTGTTCTCCGAAGTGTTTGCTCGTGGTTCTAAATTCATCCTTGTTCATGTTAATGACTAATTTTTCCAGAGCGGTTGACATGAATTTAAAACTGTCGATGAAACGTATGGCTCTATGAATGGATTTTGTTTTTTCATTCAACGTCTCTCCATTGATTACTCTTTTCTTCTCCATGCCCTTCCATTTCAGGAAGGAAATGTATCTTTCTTTGTTGTTCATGATGCAGTTTAATTCTTCCTGGGTGGTGCCAAGATTTTTCATGAACAGATGACTGTCGTAACCCAAGAGATTGTGAAATATCACTGAATAGAAAACGGCGTCTCAATATTTTAAATTACACTTGCTGTGAGCCGGACCATGATACAGACCCGTGTAATGATCGTGGTCTCTGACTTACTTATTTTCCTCCAAATTCTCGTCGAACGATTGTCAGCATATGTGACATACGGAGCCACGTCGTCATCTTCACACTGTTTCATGTAGGTGAAGGGACCCATGTCATGTTGCGAGTCGAAAGCACATTTCACGTAAATGCAATAGCCCAATGGCGTGTGCTTTTGATATCTTTCAACATAACTTTGAAGAGCATTGGGTTGGCAGGAACTCATTTTCACGGTGAAGTATTCGAAATCGGCGTACATGACGAATGGTACTTTTAACCTTCTATTGTGATTTTGAAAGTTCACGATGGTTTTGGGTTTAGGCATTTCGACGGCGACACCTTGATTTTCACTGCAATATTCCTGATGTTTTGCTAACGATTTTTCTCTGTGAAACACGTTCATGCAGTTGCAACATAAACATGTCCTATGTGCATGTTTATTATTTTGTCTCGACAGTAAATGGTTGGAATATTTAACCCAGCAATAATGTCACTCCGGTCCAATCAAGATTTTTAGAAGTCTCCTCGTAACGAGAAACTCTATCGGGGTGTATTTTGATGGGGTATAAAGCGGAGGTGACTGACCATTTAAAACACTGATCATCTTTATTTCTCACGTTGATCACAGCTTTTTTTTAGCTAAGAAATACGGTAATTCCACGTAGGAAGATGCTTTCAATGAATCGTTTTTAGTTATATGAATTTCGAGTTTCAACACCTCATCGAACATCCAACTACTACCTTCATGTTGATAATTCATGAGAGACATTAACATCTTGTCTTTCATCATTTTGAAAACGTCTGATAAATCTGAACCTCGAAATACGGGTTCGACATTCGATCTGAAATATGCATTTTTCATGATGCTCTCGCCAGAATTCACGTTGATTTTATTCATCATGCAATGGAGTATCATCTTAATTTTTTGTCCCATGTTCATGTGTTTGTGAAACAAATCCAATACTGTTTTCTTCACTCGTTCCATGAACAATTTCAGATTGACTTTCTTGAACGAGGGAACCACATCAAAAGCTTTAAAAATGCCTTTGATCACACTCTCCCGTTCTACGGGATTTGATTGGAATGCTTTCATGATGACTCATTCTACATATTCTTCTCCTTTCCCTTCATCAATTGCTCATCAAATTTCATTCGATATATCTTGTTTGTCTAGATTCTGAACTGCATAACTCATTTTCGTTTTCGTTTTTTTTTCTTTTGAAACTTGAAGTTCTTCGACGGCTTTCTGTTTAGTCGTCTTATTATTTTTCACAACCGAAACGTTTTTTTTTTTTTTTTTGACGTTGGCATTTCGATTCCCTCTACTACCTTTTTCTTTTCATTTTTCGCAACCGAAGCATTTTTTGACATCGTTGCTATCAACATTTCGTTTGACTTTTCATCGAGCAAACTACGTAACTCCTCATGCATGATCTTTCTAATTTCATTTCATTTTCTATTGTCAGGTGTTACTGCAATCAGCTTATTTTTTTTGCAATTCGTGTCTGTTTAAGTTTGTCCACTTTCGATCTTTCGATTTTTTTCTTTCCATCATTTCGCAAATGATACGCCTGTATGACTTCAATTTTTTTTATTTGGTTCTATGATATCTGAAATTTGGAATGTTTAATTCTTTACACATCTCATTTAACTGAGGTACAGTTTTCTCATTTAAATTTTCCATTTTTTTATTTGTTTGCTTCATTTGTAAGAATATATTTTTTTTTTTGTTGGAATTTTGTTTTTAAATAATAATTTGTTAAAAAAGTTTTAAATTAGTTTTTATATATATGTTTTAATTCCCTCAAAATTTTTTTTTGGATGAAATTAATCAATTTTGAATTAATATGAGAAAAAAGGACGTTAAAATTTAAACTTTTTATTTATATAAAGGGAAAAAAACACTTTTACAAAAAAATAAATTTTCACATTAAAGAAAATTAAAAATTAAAAACTTTTTTTTATATATATAGAGAGTAAAAAAAAAACAAACTTTTTTAACTAATTATTATTTAAACACAAAATTCAAAAATATATATTATTTGCAATAATTCATAAAACAAAAAAAACAAATAATCGATCATGACATTAATATCACATTTATTTTATTTACTTATTTATATATATTCACAATATTTTTTTTTATTTTGCTTTTTATATTTCTCTTATGTGAAATCGTATCGTCACCCTCTCTCCACGAAGATCTAACAGTTCACCATTTTGATCCATCAATGTGGTTTTGAGACTATACAACGTGTCTAAAATCACGGGTAGATAAACTAAATTTCGAGGTCGTTCCACGATTTTATAACCCGGCGACACGTTTGGAAAGAAGGAATAGATCGACGGTTGAGCACTACCATTCACGTAGCTTCCAGCAATCACCTCTACATTCACCAGAATGCTATTGACTGCGAGAATGTCAACTGTATTTTCAGATGCAGCGTGGCCTCGATACATCTTTCGATTGAATCCCAGCATCTTGCCTATAGAATCGTCCGTGTTGAAATCCACTCAAAAATTATCTTCCAAATCCAACATCATCTGTAGGGTATTAGGGTTTGGAGTCTGATCTTGTTGCTTCCCTTTCCATCCATCTTCCATCCATCTTCATTCGCATCTGAATGTAATTGTTCAAATCGTCTATGTTGTAACTTCCTTTGGGAATTCGAATCTCCAACCAATCCACTCTGTCGGAATACTTGAACGAGTTATTCTTTTCGGTGACGTTGGGAAAGGAATAATAAGTCTCAAGATTCACCAACGCCATCTCGTATCTTTGCTCTCTATTCAACTCGATGGAAGGTTCGAATTTCGTCGCAAATCGAGTTGAATTGCCACTCACCACGATTTGAATGGATTGTTTTGCAGCCGTATTCTTGGCTATCCATTCTAACAATTCTCCTTGTTCAAACATTATATTTTTAATTTTTTTTCATTTTTCAAAACTAAATTATTGATGATTTATTATTTTCTAAATTTTGTTTTCGCTCTCTATTTTATTATCATCAGAAACATAAAACTTGTCGAATCCACTCCGATATTTTCCGTGATTAAATTCGCTAGTCAAATCGATCACGACATAATTGTAAAGTCTTCCATCCGAAACCCTCTTGCAGAATCTCCTGAAATTCCGCCACGCTCATGTCGCTTGCGACGTGATCACCGTAGATGTGCTTGAGATTCTTGAGATCCTGGTGAAAGAGACACAGTAAATTAGCATTCTCCCTTCTCGTCTGTCTAAATTTTAAAATAATTCTGCGACAGGTAGAAACAGTCCACGTTGCAGTGACGACCTCTAACGTAATACGATTTGCATCGGTTCTGTCTCTCCAAAAGCAGATCGTCGAAAATCTTGAGATTCTTATCTTCCGATTTCAATTCTCTAGGATCCGGAACGTCGCTAGCGTTCTCATAAAATCGACACTCGACGTTCGAAGACGCATTTCTCTTCATCATTTCCATCGCCGCACCATCCAAAATGGTCGAAAGAGAAACTTCACTTTTGTCGAATTCCTCCCTACTGTCAAAGATTCTGGCTATGGCGTCCTTGGACAATCTATGATCCATGCACTTTAGAAGCAATCTGTATTCGGGTTGAAACAAACTCTTGCCAAACACGAATAATCTGTCATAATCCAACCAGTCGGGTTGCGACAACAGATTCATCAACAGATTGGTCTTTCCACAATTAGATTTTCCCACTATCAAGCCTCTTATGCTTTTGGGAAAGAACTCATTATTCGACCTCTTGGTTGCAGCGTCGTTCCAAGACATATCTTTAATGATCATCTTTTTTTATTTTTTTATTATTTTTAGATTTTCAAACACAATTTTTATGTTTTTTCAAACTCAGTTTTTTTATAAATATTATTATTTATTTATATTACACCGTCGCGAGTTCTCTTCAATCCAGATCCATTCGTCATTTTGGCTAAATCTTGTATGGGTACCACAGCATCCTTAAAATCTTTCCAACTTTTTGGCGATCGCTCTAGCTTGCTTCGCCGGCGGACTGATTAACTTATCAATCAACACGTCGGCTACCCTCTTGCCAGCCACAGAAGTGATCCTACCACTAGCTTCGGAAGTGGCTTTCTTACCAGCATCCAAAGCCGTCTTCTTACCGACCTCAAACGCGGTTGATGCGAGTTTTCTACCTGCATCGCTCGTGAACGCTCACATTATAGAATCGATGATGCCAGAACCGCCTTGAACGTAAGTTCTGACGTATCCCCTGTTCTTTATCACCAACATATTTTTATTTTTTAATATATATTTTGTTTTTTTCTCTGGTAAATCGTTTGTTGTTTAAATACTTTTTATTATTTTCTAGTGTAAAATTTACTGTTTTTATTTTATCTATTTTTTGTTTGTTTGTTCTCTCTACTTATTATATTTTTATCAGTCCTTCAATCGTTCATCAGCCTTTTATAATCGCGTTTATTCAAAACCTTCTGCCTCAACAATTCATCACATATGCTCACTATCTCATTATCTAATCCAGTATTACCAGCGCGTCGACTAGCCATCAACAATCTTAATCTCTGAGACAGAGCGTCAGAATCGCTCGGAAGAAAAGTGGTTCTCACTCCTTTCCCATTCACTGATTCGACGAATTTCTTATTCATATCCTATATGGCTTTCACCACCTTCGTCCACTTGTAACCTCTGTTGGCCTTGGGTCTCGTCTCTTTGGCGTCGTTATTCGTTTTCATGGCGTGAGTCTGAACCAGAATGTCGCCATGATTGTCATAATCCTCTTCGATGTAACCTCCAGGCTTGTCAAACCGAAGCAATTCGCGCAGTCCCTCAGTTTTTTGTACCTATTCGAACCGACGTATAAATACTCATCATCCATCGACACTTTGGTGTAACCCACAAAAGTTCTACCGTCCGAATCCTCACGAACTCCATACAACAGATCTCTCTTACCAACGTCCGACGACGCGACGCTATCTGTGGTAATAGTTGAAGCTGTATCGTCGCTCTCACTCATGTCGGTTTCGATTCCCATGGGAGCGTAATCTGGTGTAGATTGAAAGGAATACTGTTTTGTAAAACTACCAGGCAACGAACCCGTTCTCAAAGAACTTTCTTTTATGGGCTTCAATTCACCAACGATCTCCTTCTTACTTCGTTCCTGAACCTCCGTCACAGGTTTAAATAATTTTGTGGTTTCGCGTCTTAATTCCATCTCTCCCAATCGCCTGCTTCTGTCAGCGGATCAAATGCTTTTTTTGACTCGTACATATTCGTTGAGAAGTTGATCTCTCTGCTTGGAATCTGTGATGTGTAAAAACATTTTTTTTGTTGTCTAAAATTATTAATATTTCCTTTAGAGTATGGTAACGTGAGTTATTTTATTATTCTCAAAAATTAAATGTATAATTATTTTTATGGTTTATGTTTTAAGTAAATAAAATCTTCTGTCTTTAATATATAATAACTAAAACCAGCTATGGAAAAACATTTTACAAAATGAAACCTCGATAAATGCGTTTTGCCCTCGAACGTGTTAAAGATCACATCACCGATTATTCACACCATGATGAATAGAACGACATTGAAAAGTGTGAAAGTTTAGCGCATAAGAATGGAAACGTTATATCGTAATCCTCAAACAGCATTTTAGATGAAGTGAAAAATTCTGTTTTAAAACCATTTTACAAACGAAAAATGAAAAACCGTTTTTTCTAAAAATGATTAAGTAATTCTTTCTAATTTAACGCGTTTGAGAAGAATTGTATCTGTCAAAAGGGTTTATTCATATCTCCGAAACATTATCACAAGTCAATTAAAACTCAGTTTACCTCTTAAAAACCTAACTGAACGGAACGCGAAAAAGAAACAATTTGCGAAGATTTCATAGTGTCAATTAAATACAAATTTTACCACTAAACTATCTGAGTGGAACACAATTTTATAGTCAATTTTATGGAATGAAAAACTATTTATTTACACTGAGTGCAATATTGAAAACTCCACAAAACTGATATATTACGATTTACCTTAAAACTCGCTATGACAAATCGTGGACGCACGATTTCCATTGGTTCTAATTTTCCAAACTCGAGTTTTTCCGTTTTGGTTTGGAAAAAAAATCCTCGAAGAGTGACTTCGCTTTACATCCACTTCGCGCCATTGGCGAACGTGGGGAAAACGTTTTGAGATTTTTCCCGATCTAGAATCGGCAAATCGGTTTCACCGATCGGATCGCACCCTCGACCGTCCGGAACGTTATCGCGAACGCCTGTGGTCCAGAACCAGCAAACCGCATTTTTTTGATGTACCGGAAGCTGAAATCAGTTTAAAAAAAAAAAAAAAATTCCTCGACGAGTAACTACGCTTTACACTCACTTTTCACCGTTGGCGAACGTCGAGAAAGCGTTTTGAGATCGATTTTTCCTGATCTAGAATCGGCAAATCGGTTTCACCGATCGGATCGCACCCTTGACCGTTCAAACAGCCGTTGGCGAACGTCGGTGGTCCAGAATCGGCAAACTGCTTTTTTGATGCTGGTCTAGAATTGGCAAAACGTTTTTTGCCGGCGATCGCCAACGATAGATCGAAGGTCTGATCCGTGATGTGAACGTTGAGAAAAATTTTTAAATTTACGTTTTCTTCGAATTTCGTACATTTTTCCCTTCCGAGCGATGTGTCGAATTTCACTCGTTCGCCAACGGCTGTTTGAACGGTCAAAAGTGCGATTCGAGAGGGTAAAAAACAATTGTCGATTCTGGACCATCATGTAAAAACAACATTTTTTACACTCTGTACACGATTTAACACCGAATCCCTATGGCGGTACACGTTCATGTACCTGTACGTGTACAGTTTTTTGGAAAAGTGGTCCAGAATCGACACTTTACACCTACTGTTGCTTACTCCATTGACGGTTAACCCAAGTGAGAAGAAAACCACAGTCACTTCTGCCATAAAAACGAACCTTTCAACCGTTATCATGCCCCAACAGGGTCTTACAAATGGAGAATGTAGATAGATTTGAAAATTCAGACGGTATCGCTATTCAACGGTTATTTCGGTTCAGTTTTTCAGTATCCCCATTATATCGATATCGATTTTCGGTATATTGCCCATCTCTACTGGCGAATTTGTGAGATCTTTGATAAGTTTTTGAACACCACCGCGTGTTCCCCTCATGACACTAGCTCCGTCATAGCCTTGTCTATTGAGGTCGATGTCATAATTAAGAATTGAATGCAATTTTTATAATCTTTATTGGAGTATGAACGTGTGGGAATGAGTACAAATTATGTATGAATCCCGAAGGGATTTAAGAAGTGAATGCATTTTTTATAATCTTTATTGGAGTATGAACGTGTGGGAATGGGTACAAATTATGTATGAATCCCGAAGAGATTTAAGAATTGAATGCAATTTTTATAATCTTTATTGCAGTTTGAACGTGTGGGAATGGATACAAATTGTGTATAATTACATTCCGTAACTGGTTAAACTGCTTTTTACCAAACAACAAAGCAGAAAGACGAAATAAAACATGTACGAACGAACGAGGCGAAAAACCACCCTCACACAAAAGACAAAGCGCACAAATCTGATTTTTAATTTTCACAACTTTAGAAATGGAACCGAGTATTTTAATAACGGTCTTTATGCCACAGTAGGGAATTGTCACCAAAGAAACAGCAGCGGAGTTGATCACTGCGAGAGGCGCTAAAAGTTAAAAACCCATCCAAACACCGCCCGAATTACATTCTGTCAACTGCACTCTACCGTAAATGCAGGTCAAAGTTCGACCAAATGCATTCATTGGAAAATGAATTACATTTGCTCATGACGTTTTCATCCAGCTGACCAATGGGAATTGAGTATTTGGACCCAAAACGTACAACTACTTTATAGTCCTTCAGCCAGACTAGCAAAATGTGGCTCAACGGTACCAAATGTGCGGGAAAATTACTATTTTATTTTTTCTTGAGATTAGTATTTCTAGAATATAAAAATACATGCTGAATCTGGATTTCACAGCTTTCATAGAAATATGGGCCTTTAAACATTACCCCCACCCACCCCCTCCCCCCCCCCCCCCCCACCCGGCACAGTAAAGTGAAACACCTTTTGACACAGGGGTCGAGTTACCATTTATTATTCTGAATTCGATATCCATAATCGAGATTATTTTTATAAAATTGATTGAGTATATCAATTCAATATTTGAGTGTGTTTATTCACAAAACCGTTCATTTGGGTGGGAGGGGGGGGGGGGAGGTGTCAAAGGTATCTTAAATGCTGAATCATCACAATTTACTTTTACTTTTCGCATTTTATTCTGTACAATACAAATCTGATGGACCTTCCTGCCCACTTATATAAAGTCAGCGAATCTAGGCTGTGATTGAACAAAGCATTTTGCCAAAAATAAATAAATCAACCAATCAATCAATTACAAATAAAACTGAGCTCATAAGGTCAAAGCTTGTTTCAAGTGAATTTGTTTTCGCCGGCATTAACTTTACTTCGTGCGATATCCACATCGCACTGTATAACACCAAATTAAGGTTCCATGTCAGGTATTCAAAAGACCAGACTACATCGCTAGTGCCTGTCCGTTCCACTGAAGGTGCGACGAAGTCAGGTCTGGTCTAGCTCATAGTGGTCAAGTGAAAACTAGACCAAACCGGACTTGCCGAGGGTGGTCCAAACCGATGCAGTCACAATAAAACATCGTGAATGAAGGGTATGGTTTAAAGAGTTACTTTTGGTTAAACTAAAAATAAAATTTTGACACACATCCTTTCATTTCAAGTATTTTATAAGGATTGCAATAGAACACATTTTTGTGTTATAGAAAACACGAAGTCTCTGTCGATTACTGTTTGAAGTTGGTAAACTGTTATATAAACGGCTGTGTCAAGGCTGTGAAGATTGTAGTTGTTTTTTTTTCAATTAAAAACTACTTTCCCTTTCCCCTTGCTCCGCCCCTGATTGGTTTTGGTTCTTTTGCGATTTCATACACTCCTCTTCTATATGCTATAGGGACAAGATCTGACACTACGAAAATAAGATTTCAAAGAAGTACATTAGTCGACTGTAAGTGACTCAGTGTGTGCCGTGTGTGGTCCTTGACAACCCCCCCCCCCGCCCCCCACCCACTCTCCCGCGTGCCAATGTTACATAATGGGGTTAAAACTATATCGGCTCTTCATGTGGACAATGGTGGAAACGATATTAATATTGGTACACAACAGAGAGTCCAGAGAGATTGGTAAAATTTCTGCAATTTGATGTAGTGACTATGAGGTAGATGTTGCCAGGAATAGATTTTACCTATAGTTGGCAATGTCTAACTCAAAGTCCGAAAAAGAAATAATATGTAACTCTAAGTCCACACACACCATACTGCAGGCCGCACATCGTACTGGTTTCAGAGGCGGCGGAAGCTCCAAAAAAGTGTGGGAGGGGGGGGGGGATTTTTTTCCGGGCAGCCGACGGGTGGTAGGACGGAAAATAAGTTTTTAGGCGGGGATTGTTGGAGGTGTACTTTGTCATCGCATATGTCATGCATATGGAATTAAATGCAGCCCCGGGAAGCGAACATATGCGCACGGCATGTCTTACCATAGGCCAAACTTGAACCCAAATTCTGTAATATAATTTTTAGGTATAGTACGTCCTTTGGACGTACCAAACCCAAAAAGTATATTACGGAATTTGGGTCTAAGTTTGAACTAGTTTTACTATTACTATAGCCTGTACTTATTATGACTAAATGCAGCCCCGGAAATGGAACACATGCACTCGACACGTTTTACCATAGGCCAAACTTGCACCCAAATTCCGTAATATAATTTTGGGTTTGCTACGTCCTTTGGACGTACCAAACCCAAAAATTATATTACGGAATTTGATTCCAGGTTTGAACTAGTTTTACTATTACTATAGCCTGTACTTATTATGACTACTTGCGAACTTGCGACGTGCAATATCTCAATATTTTTTACGACGCCGAAAATATGTTGCTAATTTTGTTGGAACTATTACCATCTTCCACAGTCAATTTGGCTATAGGGGTCGTGTAGGTGTGTCAAAATTAGGGTACCCATAAATGGTGAAAAATATGTGTGTGGTGGGAGGGGGGGCACGTGCCCCCTGTACCCCTCCCATCCGGCTCCGCCGCCCCTGACTGGTTTGGTTCTTTTGAGATTTCATACACTCCTCTGCCATAGGGGACACGATCTGACACTACGAAAATAAGATTGCATGCAGTACACGTACATGTGCACTGATGTGGCGATCAAAGATTAGTTTCATCATTATCGATATCATTACTATCGTCATCATCACATTCATCGGAACTGCTTGATGAATAATCTAACTCAGAATCCATATCAGTTTTCTGATTGGAGCAAGATGTCAATCGACACATATCTGTACATTTCAGTCCACCAATCAAACAGGGGCATTTAGTTTCGACACACGACTTCGTGCACTCCCAAGCCAACAGTTCTAATACCTCGTCTGGAGCTGGGTTACTGTCCATCCAGTCAAACTACAGATATTCACCGGAGTCATTCGAGGCAATTTTCCATCCATGTCTGTCTGGTGATGGTACTTCGGGATCGCTTTCAAGGGAGCGTTTCCATATAGCAGCCTGATAGTTAGCCCTCATTGAATGTTTGCGTAAACAGTCAGCACATGGTGGCAGTTGGTGGGATTCACTTTTGCCTTGTTTACAACAGAACAGATTGTAACGGGAGTCGTTCACATTCACATCTACGCTTTTAGACCCATATAACTTGCAGCTAAAAAGTTCCAGTTGTCGGAATAGAGCGTCAGTAAGTGTCCATTCAGCGCTGAGTTCTCGAAAGGTGTTTACAGCCTCTGGATCCTGTTTTAACAGTCGCAGAGAAGACACTTTTCCACGACCAGCAAAAGCACTGACTGAATCACAGCCAGTGAAAGCATGTATTCCCAACAGACTCTGGCAAACAACAATACCTTGAATTTTTGCTCCTTCTTGAATATCGACAAATCGGGTTCAGCCTTGGGTTCTAAACTTTTGGAAAAGTGGAACGTCAGTGTCAAGCGAAAAGGCAACAAGGATTGCAAAAACATCAGTGTCCTCGGAAGCCACAACAACTGATTTTAGACCTGATTTTGAAGCATGAAGAGCGTGAAACATTAACCTTGTAACCGCCTCCTCATGTGAACATTCTAACTCTGGAACAAGTTTGTGTCCATTAGATGATATCTGATAACACTTTGACAAAAGGGTAACATAAATAGTTCTGTGTCCTACATTTGACTTAGATGCGCTGCTGATCCATTCATGGACAAGAAACTCCACAAGTGCAGTCTTATTTGCGTTTCCCTCCAAAAACTTCCGCCACTGTCTAACAATGTGTCCATTCGATATCTCCTTGAACTTCACACTATCCTCTGCTGACCTATTTTGCCATTCTGCGCTTTTTTATACTTATGTCTCTGCACACATCAAAGACGATATCCACGCGAGAACTTAGACGAGCTTCTCTGATGGCAGATGCCATTATAGTTGATGCGACTTGGCCAAATGTCTTCTGCTCTCCTTTTGTTTTCTGAATTAATGTCATACCATCAATGATTGTTGCAGAAGGTTGAGGTATGTTGTCCGCAATACTAATATCTTTCTGCAGTACATTTGCGAGCATTGCCTTGTTGGTTTTTCGAGGACTTCCATCTGGCATTGCAAGAGACCATGGTACAGGCCCCAGAGGATATTTGAATATATCCCGCAGCTGCAGATTATTCCGTGTTTTGCTCACTAGGATCATCTGTGTGAATAAGTTTCTATCTGCTTTTAAAATTATCGCCTTACCCCTGGCACTCGTTATTTTCTTTTTTTGCTTCATGTTTGCAAATGTCTTTAGTCTATTTTTAGCTATCGGGTCATGAAATGTTTTCTCTGGGTCTTGTTCCATCCTCTCTGTCTTAAACAGTTCAAATTGGCGTTCACCAACTGTGAATGCTCTAGCGAGGTCATCTGCTACTTCATTATTCGCCGCATGCGACGAAGATAAATTGGTCAGCTCATAAGGTCCCACGAAGGGATTCGTCCAATTTTCAATGACATTGATGACGGAAAAAACTGACCTTTCGTCCCTTTTCATTCTCGGTACGTTCTGATCGGCATGTACACTTTTTTGTTTATTTAATCCTACTATATCTCTAAATTGTCGAAGAAAGGAACTTCTGTATTCTGCCATCAGGTAATAGCGTGACACAGCACACTGTTTTAAACTGAATCGCTTCACCCCTGATGCAGATTTGGTGTCTTTATTGACGGTTTCCTCGATTGTTTGATCGACGGGAATTCTCCCGAAAGGATTTTCCTTTCCAATCTGAACAGAAAAGCCTCCACGTCTAAAATTATCTAGCACCTCGGGATTAGTATTCTCTAGCACCGACATCTCGCCATAGTAGATGGGTAAATATCGATCATAGTTAGTGTTGTTGTACGCATGACACCACGGGATCATCTTTCGAACAGCTGCCATGTGGATGTCCCAATAACCTTCTCGTGATGCACGTATCATTGCCAGCAGAATATCACCAACCATGTCTATGTAAGACATCCAAAAAGCCGAAAGAGCTCCATTCGAAACCCTCAGATAATCCAAAAACTGTTCAAATTTTTCGAATGTGCGTTTGAGGAGTTAATTTTCAAATATGTCCTTAAATGTAAAATTATCCGAATCGGAATTGTCATTGTCCGACAAAACTTTAAGAAAAGAATCAACAGAGGACTTCTCCTGTGGGTTGGTTTCTTGAATCCAAATGGTAAATTGACTCCGAACAGCTCGGTTGTAATGTTTTCCGCTCATGGCAGCTGAAACCGAACCTTCAGCCAATATGCCAGACTCTATGCAGACATCTCTCATATCTGCATCCTGAAACCTTTCCCGAGGATGCTTAGAAAGTTACAAATGATGTGAAAAATCCCAAGCCTTAAGACAACACCGGAAAATGCACTTTTATCCTTCCAGTTGACCTCGGCAACCTTAGCATACAAGGCCTGATCTAACACAACAACGATGCTAGCACGATTAAATTTATCTTGTGTTGAAACAGAGTTTTTTTAACCCTTTACCCAACGTAACGGCCAAAACCGGCCAGCGCTATTCTCAAAAATCGACAATTAATTTTCACTATTTTTTTCATTTTTTGTCTCAAAAACATAGGTTATGACCCCTCGTTGGAACGAGCTCGTCGAGCTCGTTCCAACGAGGGGTCATAACCTATGTTTTTGAGACAAAAAATGAAAAAAATTAGTTATTCAAGAATTTTTTTTGCAAGTGTCGTCTGCTTTTCATGTTAGGTAAAGGGTTAATATAGCAGCACATGTTGCCATGTCAGTTGCTGGTGCACTAATAGTTGGAAGATATCCATTGTTATCTTGAACGACATTAACATCTGGACGCATCCTAATGTTGTATCCAGTCCACCCAGGAATTGTATGCCTGTGGAGTCCTTGGTGAATGGTGAATGACACGGGATATCACCCACAACACATTCTTTCGACGAGCGCAATTTAAGTGAACTGTCCTGTCAGTTTCAATTGTGAGTAATGTACTTGGGCCTATTCTTTTTCTGGCATTATAAACTGGTAGATGGAACTCCTGTGGTTCGATGCTTCGTCTCTTATCTCTAATTGAAGGCGATTGTTTTCTGGCAGGTTGTGGACCAAACACCTGTGGTTGAACAATGATGCCATTTACTCTATGTGTTATTCCATCCCCAGTCTCAGTTTCTTCCAGTAAATCAATGTTGTCCCAAGCTAAAGTTGTGAAAATGTTGGATGCAACAGTATTTGGCACAACTGTGTCTCCTTCACTGGAAGTCTCCAGCTTTTTTCAGACAAATAGCAGTCTAATTTTCTTCAATCTGCGAGTATGATGCCGCGTGGCCCAATCTGTTAAGAGCCTGCATCAATTCGGTATTTCCGGTCAGAGCCTTCACAGCCATTGGCAGTACAACATGCTTGAGTGTTTTCTGAGTTCCACAGCTGACCGCGTATATAATGTCTTGTGAGAATGAATCAGTGAGCCATTTGAGACGCTGAGAAACAATTGGTGGTTCCGACTGGCCAGTCAAAAGTGTTGTATAAAATAATGTGAGGAGCGGAGGTATGTGATGAAGCTCTAACAATGTTTCTGGGGTCAGTGGCCATTGTGATGTTTTGTCACGATCCTTGACAGTGGCTCTAAGAACTTTGGCGGCATTTACAATCAAGACGCGCTCGGGCAGTCCTTTGCGTAGAGAGTTGAGCTCATCTTTCAGAACTTTGTTTTCTTTTGCCAAGTCAAAAACAGTCATTTTCTCAGGCATAACAAGAAGTTTCCCCCGGTCATCAGGAAATATGCATAAAGTGTTTCCGCATTCGGCTTCCAAATTCCGACGAAGGTGTTTCTTTGTTGACGCTCGAATGTCATGGATTCCGAAATCTCACATATGGCCTATAACAACATCAGCGAGACTAACCATCGTCGTTACCCGAAGACAGACAAAACAAATCGTCGCGAATATAAGCGAATAGCTTGGAGTAGACTGCAGTTTCAGCATCGTCGTAGGCAAAGGGTGCACTATTCCATTCAGTTTCAGTTTCAATGGAGTCGTTGATAGATTCCTTGCCGGTCTTCGTCCGCTCGACACGTGTCTATTCCTTGTAGCAGCTTCGGTGATACCATGCCTCGGCCGCAACTAGATCGGGCGAAACTATGGGCATAAGAATTGCATCCATCTTCATTATAGCGGCATCCCCCAGAGTCGTATCTACTCTCATATTAACGCACTGAAGCAACCGTTCCCGCGTATTAACGTTAGGCCTCTTTTGGTATTTATCTTTATGACAAATTATGCACTCCTTACTATACACTCGAGATTTCTTAGCGCTAGGTGCCTCCCGTGTGGCCATATCTCGTTTTATGTCTGTGCTATTTGCATCCCGCTGCGGTCCTCCCCTTTCCATTTGATCAAGAGTTCGTTTGTGCGTAAACATGAATCTACACGGACGATGGTAGAGGATATTTTGGGGGATTTGGTCACCTGATGCTTCAAGGTTTAAAAGAGGCGTGTAATCCCTAATCACAGCTGCCCTTCGAAGTGACATCCATGAATTAATGTCTTTAGGGGAGCTCAACTGAGATTCATCATCGTATACTGGAACATGAATTATACACCCATTTGATATTTTCCTTATTTTATTCCGAGGCTCCACGCGCACACCAGCAGCCTTGTTCACATTACACCACTCTTCAGAATCTTTAGTAGTTTCCATTGCCTCCCGAGTGATTAAGAATGTCTCTTTCGGTAGTTGACTTTATGAGAAGGTTGTTATGGCTTTCCGTATTTTCGCGAACTCATCGAGCGTGCCAGCTTTTCCAGTAAAAGTTCTCGGAAATTTTTATAGGTGCACATTGTCAATTAATCTCAATTATGGGGCGATACGAATGTTCCACTGTGGCCTATTTATTGTTTGATGACATGCAGTTGTTTCTGTGTGAGTTTTTACAGAAAATTCTCTCGATTTGTTGTTAATGCTGAATAGCGCGGTGAATAAACTTTATAAACAACCTATGATCGTGACGTTTTCGGGGTTACGGAAAGTTAGATTGTTCATAATTATAACTCCGGAAAAAGAACCGTTTTTCTCAGAGTTAGCTGTGACTACGAATTTGCCATCATGCATTTTTGAACAAAGTAATGTGAAGCCTTTATAGGAATAACAGTGGCAATTTGCCCGCATATTTGGTACCGACGGATGGGTCTAGCTGAAGGACTATTAACAATGTAATTATTTTGCGATGATTTGTCGAAATATGTTAACCAAACCCTGCACTGTGGGTTGTCAATTTTTAGAAACCCCCCAAAACTTACTAATTTCCCATCGTAATTCACTTCATCCCACCGCATTTTAACCCTGAGCTGACCCACACTATCTATGTCACTTGTTGTGTCTAGAATGGATGACCAAAGGTGGAACGTTCTTGATTTGTTCAACACCAGACGATTGTACAGATTTTGCTAACATGCTTATTACCTCATTTTGTGTCTGTCGGACTAAGATACGTTGTCACTAGAGATGTCAACGCAATTACACAAGACAGTATCAGCCTAAGAACTTTTTCACCTTCACAAATAACACCATGTATGTTTTCCCTGTGACCCCTGAACAGCAAAGATAACTGCGGCATTGTTAGTATGATGGGTACAAGTCTTTCCAAAACTTTATACATAAAGTTGGCCTTCTGCAGCAGTTCCCGTTCTTGCATTGTATCTCTACTACGGTTGAATTTCCATGCCATTCAACTTGTAAACGCTTGAATATGCGCATTTAATTGTTCATGTCTTTCAATTTTATTGGCCATGTTGTGTATGTGACCATAGACACCATTAATCCAAGGTTTGCTCTTTGAATAGCTAAACGCTGCAATGGTCAGCAAATAGCCAGAAAAAATCACAATATGTCATTTTTAACTCATTAGAATAACATATTGATAACCTCGGTAAATGTAAGTTATCACTCTGTATATAATAGTTTACTGAAAAAGCAAAAATATACCTTTCGCGTCTGTAAACTCAAAAGTCCAGTTTGGGCTGCATGATCCATGCTTTACCACAGTGGCGTAACAGTAATAATATTAGGGACCCTTAGGCCACATAATGTAATTATTCAGTACATTACAACGTTATATTCTATCAGGCTGACTGGGTTCAAAGATTATATTCAGTATAATATCCATCCGACATTGACAAACTTGAGAGTTTCCAGTGATGGTTAGTGTTTACTGCATAGCCGTCGTGGACAATATTTCGGCGGACGCAATAATATTGGATTCTAGATATTAATTAATTAATTTTGAGCTTTTGACTCTCTTATATATAACTCAAAAGATTATGAGGTTTTGACAAACAAATAGTCAACTATAACACTGTTTTGGGGAACCTAATAATTATATTTTCCCAAAATGTTCTGGGCCCACAAATTAGTGCAACTGTTAGATGCCCTTAGGGGACGTCCTGACCTTACTGTACGGGCGCTACGACAACGTCCGAAAAAAAGCAAATCGAGTGTCTGAAAGCCGACCACGTGCACAAAACCCGAGTCGATTGTCTCAGCGGGCCGACTACATCCATAAAATGCGAGTCAGTTGTGTCGGCAAGCCGATTACGACCGGAAACGCGAGTCGATGGTGTCTACAAGCCGACTACTTGCACAAAACTCGAGAAGACTGTCTCTGTAAGCCGACTACAAACACGAGTTGATTGTGTACGCAAGCTGATAACGTCCGCGAAACGGGATTGATTCTGTCTGCATGCCGACTTCGTCCACAAAACGCGAGTCGATCGTCTCTACGAGCCGACTACGTCCACAAAACGGGAGTCGATTGTCTCTGCAAGCCGACTACGTCCACAAAACGCCAGTCGATTGTGTCTACAAGCCATCTATGTCCACAAAATGCGAATCGATAGTGTCTGGAAGCCGACTACTTCCACAAAACGCGAGTCGATTGTCTCTGCAAGCCGACTGCGTCCACAAAACTCGGGCGAGTAGATTGTAGTTGAGTATAAATGAATGTTCGATCCCACTGAGCTACATAGGTAATGTCTCGCGATTTTCGAGCTCATTTTCTCGAGAAACAATACGAGCCCACTAAGCTACATAGGAAATGTCTCGCGATTTTCCAGCTTATTTTCTCAAGAAACAATACGAGCCCACTTTAGACTTCTCGCAAAATATGCTCGTATACTACGAGACGTCACGCGACTTTTTTGAGTACGAAATCAGATGGATAATCGAATCTCCGATAGAGAGACTTCGAGAATCTACCCCGTCTTATCGATCGAATACAGGAAATGGAACAAAAAGGAGATCTTGGAAAATATTAGAAAATCTGAGAAAAATCCTAGTTCGCTCAGTTCTGGCCTAGTCGGAGAATTCATTGCAGTTTTTTCCCAAGATTGAGTGTTCCATCGCCTGATTTCATTTATTTCGCCGAGATATCTCTGATGCGAAATTGCACAACGCGACACAAGTTAGCAAGCGTGTAATTCTCTGTCAGTGTTTTAAGTGTCTCATCGATGGAGTTGGTCGATCGATTTTGGCTGTGATTACTAGTGATCATTGAGGTGATCAGATTGTCGGATCACATGAGTTGCCGCAGGCAGCTCGTGCGATCCGATAATCTGGCCACCTCAACTCGACATGATACTACGCCACGGATCAACGCACTGTTATGATAATATGCATATATCCGGTTCGTTATGGTAGATGGTTGAAAGTTGGATAACAACCTTTAAGGATGCTCTCTTTACTCATTATTTATAACTAAAATGCTGTGTTTTGTTTTCTTTTATTCTTATTATAAAGAAAAGAAAAATTATTTAGAAAAGAAAATAAATAAAATTAATTTAAAAAAAACAAAAGAGAAAGCTGGGGAATTATAAATATTTGTCAGACAAATTACAGGCTTTCTCACCTATTTAATGTGAAGAAGTCAGACTGGTTTGAACGCGAAACTATCAATCATTTTGATTATCTTTACACCTGATAACGACAGCTTTGTTAAGGAGCCTGACAGGGAGAATCTTGAGTTAAAGGCAATAGGTGGACAATAGAAACAGAGGACCAGCAAATAATTAGAGAGAGCGGAGATGCGATAGATCTAGAAAATTTATAAAACAACGTAATACTGAATTTATTCTTTTATTATATTTGGTAAAACAAGACCCGCCAACCAACCCTTGGGGAAGAAGACGTCTAAAGTATGCAGCTCATGTGTCAACGATTAGCTAAACTTGAATAGATACCTATGCTGTGGCCATGATATAGCCATAGATGCTTATAGTGACCTTAAATACCAGTAATTAATTTATTTTCTCCCATTCTGTTTTTTAATAAAAGTTTGGGAAATACCAAAAAATAAATTATGCTTCTCACTCCGACGATTTCACAATATTTCCAACGTACCTGTTTCAGATAAAATGAAATACATGTAATACAAACTACAATTTTTTTGTAGAATTCGTGATGTTAGCTGCTCCATATACTGACCTTTATGGTTGTCAAATGAACATGAATAACAGCATTTTTCCATTTTTCTCACTGTTTTCTTCCAGAAAGTAAGGAAAATGGAAGTCCATGAAGTAAAGTTCAATTTCCATGGTGCAACTAGTCTGTTCTATTTATTTATATATTGGGATTTAATGACACTTTCAACAGATAGCGACATCCCTACTTCAATGTTTTTTCAGTATGCACATCTGCACCCAATGCCGCAGAGCACTTAGGTTAACCCTCAAGAAACTGATACAAAATAGTAACCAAAATGAGCAAAGTTTGGTATTTAAACTCTACTTATTCTGTTGATTGGGATACTCGGGGGTTAAATCGGCCAGAAAGAAAGGTTAGTGGCAACGTTTGTCTACTGCCATTGCTACATTTATTCAAACCAAAATATTTGTCACATGATGCTCACGATAATGGTGAATGGCATTTGGAAGGCATTCAGTTTTATAATGGGCACACAAATATTCCAATGTTAACACTCACGGCCAATCACGACGTGAATGCAGTAATGTTTGGTAAACATGAACGCGTTACAAATGCCATTTTTGTGTCACACATAATTCAACACATGTTTTGAAACCTTTTTACCGGGGGAAGAGTCAGAGGAGAGCGTTCTGTCATCGGTGCCTGGTACGCGAGCTTTGTTAACGAGGCAGCTCCCCAGTGGCGTAGATAGCTTTTCGCTGGCGGAGGGGCAAGCCCAAAATTTTCCGACAGAACGAAAATTTTCTGACAGTGTAACAACAACAACAAAAACCCAAACAAACAGAAAGAATCTGTTGTTTACTGCAAATGTACTGAAAATTGGTCTTTTTTACCCAAAATTTACCCAAAATGGCATGTTTTTATCCCAAAGCCAGCATTTTAGGGTTATTAGGCATAAATTCGCCTAAAAATGGTCCCACAAATTTTCCGACAAAACTTCTGGGGGGGGGGGGGGGGGCTCCGCCCCCCTTTATCTACGCCACTGCAGCTCCCTTGGAACCTGACAGGGCGAAACTTGATCAGTTAACCCTTTACCTAACGTAACGGCCAAAACCGGACAGCGCTATTCTCAAAAATCTCCAATTAATTTTCAATATTTTTTTCATTTTTTGTCTCAAAAACATAGGTTATGACCCCTCGTTGGAACGAGCTCGTCGAGCTCGTTCCCACGAGGGGTCATAACCTATGTTTTTGAGACAAAAAATGAAAAAAATTAGTTACTCGAGAATTATTTTTGCAAGGGTCGTCTGCTTTTCAGGTTAGGTAAAGGGTTAAAGGCTGTAGGCGTGCAATAGAAACAGATATCAAGCAAATAATTAGAGACATCAAGGAAGTCAATTGGAAGCAAACTAAAAAAAAACAACGCGATACTGAATTTATTCTTCTTTATTATATTGTGGTAAAACAGGACAAGACAACCAACGCCTGGTGAGGAAGTCGTCTCAAGTATTCAGCTCAGGTATCAACGATTAACTGGTACAGTGCTAAATTATTTTGGGCCTTCAAAACTTGTTCACATGTCTTGGCCCTGTTACAATTTATGAGAGAGTGCCTATAGGCAGTCTCCTATAAATTGTAACAGGGCACATCTATACAGACTCAATAATTCCACATCGAAGATAATATGAAGCACATCCACAGAATATGGATCCTTTAATCTTTACCTGCATTTCAAAGTAAAGCCCAAATATGGACTTGCCGCACTCTACCAATTAACTAAACTTGAATGAAAACCTACGTTATGGTCATGATATAACCATAGATGTAGAAAGTGACATTAAATACCAATAATTAATTTATTCTCTACCATTCCGTGTGGGACATGCCAACAAAACAGAATGTGCTTCAAATGTCAGCCAATAGCTAAACTTGAATAGATGCATTTGTTATGGTCATGATGTAACCCATAGATGCTGAAAGAAACCTTAAATACAGCTGATCAATTATTCTCAACCATTCTGTCTCTTTATGAGGGTGTAGGACCTGCCAAAGAAAGAGGATAAGCTTCCCACTCCAAAGATTTCACAATTTTTCTAACATATCTGTTTCACATAAGATGAAGTACATGTTATACAAATTAGGGTTTCTTTTGTAGATGATGTGGTGTTTGCTTCTCAAAATACTGATATTTTTGGCTGCCAAATTAATATTAATAACTTTGCAATTTTCATTTTTTCTCACTGTTTTCTCCAATAAAGCAAGATTATGCATTCAAGGCCATGAAGAATGAAGATCAACTTTTATGGTGCAACAAATCTGTTGTATTTATTTATTTATTTATTTATTTATTTATTAATTTATTTATTTATTTATTTATTTATTTATTTATTTATTTATTTATTGGGATTTAATGACACTTTCAACAGATAAATTCATCCCTACTTCAAACATTATAACAGCAAATTTATTCAGAAGGCACCTCTGCACACAGTGACACAAAGCGTCTCAGGTTAACCCTCACCAAACTAACACATAATAGTAATCAAAATGGGAAAATGTTGGTATTTTAACCCTTTACCCAACGTAACGGCCAAAACCGGCCAGCGCTATTCTCAAAAATCGCCAATTAATTTTCAAAATATTTTCATTTTTTGTCTCAAAAACATAGGTTATGACCCCTCGTTGGAACGAGCTCGTCGAGCTCGTTCCAACGAGGGGTCATAACCTATGTTTTTGAGACAAAAAATGAAAAAAATTAGTTATTCAAGAATTTTTTTTGCATGTGTCGTCTGCTTTTCATGTTAGGTAAAGGGTTAAAACTGTACTGATTCTAGTGAGAAGGATAGCAGGGGTTAACCCTTTACCCAACGCAGACGATTTCAAAATTTATTATTTTAAATATTATTTTTTAAATTTTTTCAAAAAATTTCAACAAAACCATATCATGTGACCCCTCTTTGGAACGAGTTCGACGAGCTCGTTCCAAAGAGGGGTCACATGACATGGTTTTGTTGAAATTTATCGAAAAATAATATTTTTTCATCTGCTAAATTTGCATATTGCGCGGGCGGATGCGGCCGATTCGTTGGGTAAAGGGTTAAACAAAACAGAAAAAATGTTAGAACGTTTGTCTACTGTCATTGCTGCACCTATTCAAACCAAACTATTTGTCGCTCACGGTAATAGTAAATAACATTTGGAGAGCATTCAGTTTCACACAAAATCGCTGCATTTACGTCGTTTGTTGCCGTGGGTGGTTAGCATTGATATATTTGTGTGGTTATTTTAGTGTATCGTATTCTGCTCTACATTTATGAAACCTTTGAGTTGCCAGCATCGGTGTTTAAAAGCCAACATCCAGGTATTAAATCTCCATATACCATACATGTTGACGGAGATAATTTATACTATCGAAAGGCAAGATCTCTTTCTCCATCCAAGCGAAAGTTACCTCCAGATAGAAGAATGCTTGACGAAAAAGGATGGTAGCCACTGAAAGATAATGACTTCATCATTTTAGCTCAAAATGGCATGATGCTTCTTTTAGACAGCATATCATATAAACTCTCAGGTCAAGAAGTTGAAACCGTGTTTCATCCCCAGCAGGCATCCACGATGTTAGGACTTTTGAAATATCTAGATGATATTTCTAAATCTAAGGGACTCAATCAACTGGTGATGAAAGATACCAGGTCAGACGCGACTGTCGACAGTGTGTGTGCAGCCACGAGATTAAAACACACCACTCAAGTGTCTTTGCAAAGAGGGAAGGTCTCATTTAGGATTCCTTCTGAAGCAGATTTTTGGATCGCCGAAGATTCCGACAAAAATATCTACTTATTAAGATACAATCTCCAGTTCGTAAAGGGATGACGGTACCATCGTGTGAGCTGCCACAACAAAAGCCGGAATGGTGCATCTGAGTAATATGTCTTGGTTCATACCACACGTTCCACAGAACGGTGAACAAAGAATTTAACTTTTCAAGATCATCGAATCAAAAAACAAAAACTAGTTTACCTGTTGGATTCAGAGTGAGACAGTATGATATTACAAACGTTCCAGCATCGACTCCGTTCAATTGGAGATTGTCGGTGAAATCTTCTTCGGAAAAACGCGTTTCATCATAGTCGAATTTCAGACGGACGGGATCAGATCTCAAGAAAATAATCTCTATTCGATCATTGCAACTTGAGAAAAATGCATGAGATATCCGGCCAAAGACTTCTACAACTCCTCCTTTGCGAAGAACGACATTTCTAGGATGTACAGGTCGATGTTTCAGATCGAAATATCATAGGGTGGACGAATTATAAGCAATACGAACGTAACGTCTACCGAATACAAGACGCCCTATCCCCTGTTCGTGTTCGACGTCAGCAAACAGAGCAAGAAACTTAAGCACACCGTTCTGGACATCCTGATCAAGATACAGGAACGTACCTAGCAAACCCAAAGCTTTCACAGCTGTCATATCCAACAGAGTATTGACATTTCAGTTAGATGGAAGTAAAATATCTGTTATTTCCTGTTTTCGAACACGTCTGCCAAGAGAACGGTATAGGTGTCCAGATACAGGTCGTGAAAATCTCCCAGGAATTTCATGTCAAATATTTTCCTAACTTTTTGAGCATGTTCAAAGTCGACATCTGAAATGTCACCATTGTATAATGTCGAATAAAAATGATTTTTGGAAGGAAGCTCCGACTCATCAAATTTTTGCAACCATCCATATAATCAGAGGGACAGATTCCTTTCCTCAATATGCCCTCCAATTGGAACTTTTCTCGAAAGTCTTCAATCATAATCTCGAGTTTCTCCTTCCCTAAATTGCCAACTAGTTTCTCGAAACTGGTCGACATGAGTTGAAAACTATCCATGAATCGTATTTCTCCATTGAATTTGACTGCTGAATTTTTCCATCTTTTTTTCTCCTTTTTGTCTGCAACTAACCATTTCGCAAACGAAATGTATTGTTTCTCGCTCTCCATGATGCAGTGTACATAACCTTTGCCTACTTTACTGACGTTCTTCACGAACAGATGACTGTCATAACCCGACAGTCTGTAAAATATCAGCGGAAAGAACTTAGCATCCTGATATTCGAAATTGCAGTTACCGTGCGTGGCACCTCACCATTTTCCCCTGTAGAGATTGTGATCTCTCACTTTCTTGTATTCGGATGCCGAAGTTTCGGTGAATGGTAGTCTACAGATTTAACATTTGGTGTCTTTCATTAGCTCGTGATGATCTTCTTCTCAGAAGGTTTTAACTTGTGCGTATAATTTTCGATGTGAGATTCCAAATCTTCCACGAATTTCTGAGCCTCATTGTCATCACACGACTGTTTCTTTTTGGTGTCTGGGCCCGAAGAAAGTCAATCGTCAAAAGAACATTTTATGTAGAAACACTAAGCAGACGATGTGTGCTTCTGATATTTTTCGGTGTAACTCAGACCATCATCGGGCTAACACGGACGGCTTCACCGTGAAACATTTGAAATCGGCATACACCACAAAAGGCAGTCTCAGTCTTCTGTTGTGATGTATGAATCAAATGTAAGTGTGAGGTTTGGGCATCTTTGACGGCAACGCATTGGTTTGAGCTACAATACTCCTCTTGACGTTCTAGCTATTCACTGCGTTGGAAGGAATTCAGGCGGTTGAAACAGAAAAAAAACACTCTCCACTGTATTTGGTAGTCTGTGCTGACAATAATCGCATCGATCAATTTTGGGGGGAACTTATGCTAAGAGGAAATATGTGTTTCTTCAAATTGTCATATCCCATACTGTTTATTGCGAGCATGGGATTTCGATCTTCTAATTGATCGAAGTCGTGTAGCAGAGTCAGAAAATAAATTTCCGACCAATCTAAATTCTTTGAAGTTTCTGCATACTTTCATACTCTCTATTGATGGTTTTCTATGGGATATAACACAGATGTTACAGCTCATTTGAAGCATTGACTGTTATGTTTATTTTTCACATTGTTTGCAGCTTCTTTCTTTCCAATAACATGAAACATTTTTATGTATGAAGACGTGCACAGTCAATATGAATTTCGAGATTCAGTACGTCTCAGTATCTTCAATTGCTACCTTCGTTTTGATACTGCCCCAAAGATTGTATTATTTTTTCTTTCATGTTATTAAAGATATCGGGCATAGAAAAGCTTTCGGTCACGTTGTTTGTGCGAGATTGAAAATGAGCTATTTTTTCTTGACTTCACTCATATTCAGTTCGATCTTCTCCATCTGACACTTCAATATCAATTCCGTTTTGATACCAATACCTTGCACCCGACGAAATAAATCCAAGACATATTTGGATTGAAACCTTTTTATACCATTGTCAAACGTTTTGAAAAATCCTATGATGCCCTGCTCGTTTTCTATGGGATTGGGGAAACAATTGTTTGCGTATGAATTTAGCAAGTTATTTGATATTTTTTCTCTTTTTTATTTCCACTATCGCAAATTGAATTGGAATGTTTTGTTTTTGTTTCCTCTTTTCACCTGTTTGAATTGTTGTTTTTCTCATCTCATCGCTTCTTCCTCATCCTTCAACCATCGATTTTATCAGCTCATTTTTATTTTTTGACCATACACCTTTCAAACCCATCCGACGCCCTTTAGATCTCCGTTATTTTCATCTGATGTTTGAAATGAGTTCGACTGCACGCTTCTAATAAAAAGGACATCTTTTTCTATAAACTTAAAAATATATTTTACAACCTTTCTAACATTTTATTTTTTTTATAAGAACAATTTTTTTTTCCATAAATTTTGAAATTTTTGTATAAATTTTCAATTTTTTCACAAACTTTTAAATTTTATTACAATTTTCAATTTTTTTTTAACTTTCATAATTGATTTGTAAACTTTAATTTTTCTTCCTCTTTCATTTCTCATATTTAAGAAAAAAAAGAACTTTATATAATAGGAAATGAAAAATTAAACTTAACATATAAGAAATGGGAAAACTTGAAAAATTTGGAGGCATGCAAGAAAGATATAATTTAATTTAAAAAAAAAACATTTAAAAACAAAATTGTAATTTTTTTTATCAAATTATTTTCCATGTATTTAATAGGAAATAAAAAAAAATAAGTTCAAATTTAAAAAAAAATAATCACAAAAATAGCAATGGAAAAAAAATCGAATTGAAAAGAATGATTCCTTATAATTAATTTGAATGTAAATCTTTTCTTTTAAAACCCCATCAAATCGAATTGGAAGATGTTGAGTGATAAAGTTTAGTATAAATATGAAAATTATAACGTGGGATTAAAACTGAATGAAGATCAAGCAGATTCGTTTTTAGAGTTGGAAAATTCTTGTCTGGAAATCCTGAAAGACAAAGAGAAAGCTTCGTGTGAGAACCATAAGGTTCTATCTTCTACTGGAAGATAGAACTTTATGGTTCTCACGCGACGAAAGGAAACATCGATAATGTAGACTTTATTCTACGGCAAACACAAGATATTTCTGGAAATCGATAAAGGTGTTTTAGATCAACTCGGGACAGAAGATCTGGGAAATGTGAAAAAACTAATGCAAACAGACATGGTCATCATATAATTACATACAAATAAAGAGAGGAGAGAGACAGCTCGCATGCTAATAAAAGATATAAAAAAAAAATTGTGGAAAAAACAAAAGAAAACGAAATTCTAAATGAGAAAAAACCCCAACTATGTTGAATATGGTAAATATCCTGTTTTTTATATTGGAAATAATAGTTTATATTTTTTTATAATATACCCATAGTAGCTTGGTGTGCCGAATGTTCACCACTCAACCACAAGCCATTGTCGTGCGGTTAACACCACTTTACCATGAGTAGTGAACATTTGGTACACCAAGCTACTTTGGGTATATTTTATATATTCCATGATCGTCAGATTAATAAGAGTTTAAATGTTAAATAAATCAATATTCACACTTGCGAATTTGTTCTTGTTTACATGAGCACTGGTGGGCGGTACTTCTATTGGCAATTTTATCGGCAGAGCAAAATAGAAAACGAAACACACAAATTATGGAGCCTTTTTCATCTCAACAACATAATGACATACTATTTCCAGTTATGGATGCTTTATTAACACGAGACAACGTATGTTTGTTAAGTTTTGGTATCTTATGAGATAATCCTATTCAAAAACGTAATAAATAATTACCGGTTTCATTTCACTCTTCACGAGGCGACGAGTGATAAATTTGGACAAGTTTGCATTCAAGGCTAGGTTACCAAAGGTCAAATTGGATGTAGTTCCATTGTAGGTGTAAATTTTAATTATTGAAATCCCATTGCTGGCGTGTTCACCACGGTTGGTATGTAAAGATAAATTTATGTCATTGGCTTTTTTATATACAGCAGAATAGGTAATCATGGTATCAATCGGTATTCTTTCATATTTTGTTTTTAAATTCTCTTTTGTTTTCCTATTTAATAATTATTTTCATTTTCTTTTGCCCCCTTCACAATATCTCAATGGGATATTCTCTACCCAGTAGTAAATTCAAAACACTGCCTTGATCGTAATTAGTGAGAGTTCTCGACATTTTCCGAAACTGCCTAATTGTGAAATCCAACGGCTGTGGTTGCCCTCGACACTTAAACAAACCGAGTATAATATACGTGGTTTGGAGATTTTTCATCTCGGATTTATTCTTCTCGTATCTTCACTATCATCTTGGGAAAAAAATCAGCAATGAATTCTCGGACTGGGACAGAACTGTTCGAGCTCGCAATTGTTTCAGATTCTCTAATATTTTCCAAGATTTCATTTTTGCACGATCACCGAGATTCGATCAAAAAGATGGGACAGATCCTCGTGGTTACATCCAAGTTCTGACTTGTAAAGGTCATGTATCGTCTCATGGTATACGAGCCCATAACTATGGGGCTTAGTAGGTAAAATCGCGAAATATTACCTATGGGTCTTAGTAGGTCCAAACACTCTTTCATACTCTACTGATTGTGTCTGGGCTCTGACTACGTCCACCACCGCGAGTCGATTATGACCTCAAGCTGACAAGATGCACAAAAACGCGAGTCTGTTGTATCCGTAAGCCGACTAGGTCCACCAACGCGAGTCGATTATGTCCGCAAGCTGACGAGGTCCACCAAGGCGAGTCGATTATATCCGCAAGCCGACTAGGTCCACCGATGCGAATCGATTATGTCCACAAGCCGGCAAGGTCCACCAACGTGAGTCTATTATGTCTGCAAGCCGATTACGTCCACCAACGCGAGCCATTTATATCCGCAAGCCGACTAGGTCCACCAACGCGAGTCGATTATGTTCGCAAGCCGACTACGTTCTCCAACGTGACTCAATTATGTTCGCACGCTGACTGGGCGAGTCGATTATGTTCGCAAGCCGGCTACGCCCACCAACGAGAGTCGATTATGTCTGCAAGCCGACTATGTCCACTAACGTGAGTCGATTATATTCGCACGTCGACTAGGTCCACAAAAACGCGAGACAATTGTGTCCGAAAGCCGAGTACATCCCCAAAACGCGAGTCGATTGTGTTCGCAAACCACCTACGTCCACAATACATGAGTCGATAGTGTTCGCAAGCCGACTACGTCACGATAAGTGAGTCAGTTGCGTTCGCAAGCCCAATACATCCACAAAACGTGAGTCGATTGTGTTAGCAAGCCGACTTCGTCCACAAAAGTCGAGTCGATTGTGTCCACAAGACGACTACGTCCTCCAAACGCGAGTCAATTATCTCTGCAAGCTGACAACATCCACAATACACGAGACGATTGTGTCATCGGGTAACCTTCGAGCCGATGTCGTTCACAAAATCCCACACGTCACAACTCGGATGATTTCGTTACTTGAATATTACCTCGTCAGTAGTGGGAAAGGGGGCATTCCGGACCAAAAGAACAGTAGCACCACAATGTCGAAGAGTGAGTATGAGGTCACTGGGAAAAAGTGGTTCAGAAAATTAAACAACAACAGCCCTGTTATGTTACGGCCGAGAGTTACATTTCAGAAGATTTTTACATTCGTTCAGTGGCAATTTCTTAATTATGGCCCCACCCATTAGAAGTGACATCATGGCGAACGAAGTGAAAAATTTGGTCGTTTTTCAATTTGCAAAATACAACTGATCCTTGATGTCTTCCATGTTTTTGTGTGGGGAAAATTGGCGACACTTGCATTTTCACTATTTTTCTTTTTTTCACATTTTGTAAGTATGCCTCTTTACCAGAACATTGTTAGTTATTGGTAGGAACTTTACCGTGGGTAGCAGCCAACACATTCCTCGTGAAAAGGCTTTATTAATACAGCACCGAAAGATTGAAACAAGCTGAAAAGACATACGCAAAAGTAAACGCATGCAATGGAAACTCAACACGCCGTCTGTTCTCTCTCACTCTCCCTATCCATCTGAGCATCTCACCACACAAAGAGCAATGCCAATTCTGTTCGCGTTCAACTTTTCCCATCATCGGCTAGGTTACATAAAGTTTCCCCGAACAGAAGGTAGAAGCGCCCATCATCCCATATTAAAGCTTTCCCCTTCCATTCATTCACAATAGCAGAGAGCATGTTTGACCAACTATTACATAAATTATAAACATTATACATTATAAACTACATAGCACACAACTATTGACGTCACCGCAGATAGAACAGTAAATAACCAATGCGTCGCATAGGGTCAGCGTTTCTTCTTATCAATAACAGGATACAGAAAGTAATTATCCGGGGAGTTCATTGCTGAAATATTTCCCTCCTGTATGTTATGCTTTCTACAGTAATTAAGATGTTTCATGTGTGGAGTGCTAACTTCGTTGTCATTTTGTCTGCATCATAGATGGCCATAGTCTGTGAACTTTATTTGGACACAGCTGTATCGCTAAACAATAAACACATATTACTGTAACTGTTTTATATCAAACATTTAGCATCTTGGTTTAATTTTTTTCATGTTTTGCAGAATTCCATTGAATGCTTTTGTGGCAACAAAGTAAAAAAGCCTATAAGGGTCCGGTCTAAAGATTGCAATAAGCGGTGCAGTGGAAACAAAAAAGAGAAGTGCGGCGGCGCACGGAGGATATCTCTATCTCGAACAGGTAAATATCGATTGCACTGCTTACTTCCCACTTACTTCTCCGATTAATATAAAGAATAATTCACCAAAGACGGGTAAGGCGGCCAATTGGGCATGTAAACTGCTCATTGTTATCGTTTGGTCAACTATGTAACCTGTGTAGGTTTGTTGGGGCAAAACTTATTTACATAATCAGTTATAATCGTAACACCTTCGCATCAACGTGCGCGTCGATGACTTACACTGCGCCGAGTTACTAGAGAGACAGAAGCATACTCCTACTCTGTTTCAGAGACCAGTGTTGACCAAGTAGGCAATGTTATATTACACCCGATTAATCTGGAATGAAATGATACGCCACATGTTTTATATGTTAAAATGGATCCAAGGAATTTTGCGTGTTATCGGTCTGTAAAAAAAGAAGTTAGCGTTTTAACTTCCCCAGAAAAACGATCACTGTCCGAGTGAAATACAGTTCACGCGAACTAAGGTGGAACTAAATGATTAGTCTCGCCACATTCACAGCTTAATAAGGGTAAATGGAATATCCTCTTCGAAATGAATGTTTTCAGTCGAAGCCCTCACAGTTTTTTTTATATTACCTCTTATTTCAATGCTTGCTGCCCTGTGTATTATCAAAACTCCATTTCTTGTGACAGTTAGCATACATGTGTATTTAGGATAACATTTTGTTTTAACTGATTTAAACCAGAAGATTTAAAAATTGTGCGAGAAATCACAATCTATGGTTGCCTTACAGACTCCATGAATAAAGCAGAAACACAAACTCCTGCCATTATGTTTCGTAGAAAATTTGTGTTATTCCAGGGAAGAAAATACACTTGACCGGTGTTTTTGTCTGCAATCACTCTGTTCACACTGTATGCACAGTGTTAAAAATACCTTATTTCTTAAAATGTTTGAGAATGTCATAGGATTTAAGCGTATCATACACAGATAGTTGGAATCTATACAGGAGTGTACAGCCCAGCGCCACCCCCACCCCCACCCCATCCCCACCCCCGTTTACTCATCTCTATCAACATGACGAAAGGCAACGAACGATTCGCACTGAAGAGGGAACAGCTTCATAATCCATTAACCATAACATGATAACATTCGCTAATTGACGAAACGAAAAAGTAATAACGTAAAAAAAAAAATATTGTTCGGCTGGAACTATGATTTAATAAATCCTCGATTTTCTATAATAAAGAGAATGAAATTACACTCTGAACCAGGAACCGGGAAATGTCCCGGATAATATGAAGTAAATTTACAAGAGTAACAAGGCGCATTTATTTACGTAAGAATGAACGCATTTTGTTCATAGTCTGCCTTTTCCATATGGAAAAGTTCTTTTCCTAAGAGAAGTGTGAAAAGAGAAGTGTGGTGGTTTGATCCCCATCGGCGTCAGAGTCTTTCATCCTGAGAAATGCCTAACAGAAGTGCCGAATTCTGTGTTCTATACCTCAAGCAGGAAATTTGAAAGAAGGGATTGTTTCTGACTGATTTCATCTGCATTACATGGTATAATTCATTGTGAACAGCTAATTCCGGGGGATACCGAATAATTTCGTGTGGACTGTGCCAGTTCCATGGACACTCGACCTGCTAGCATGTCCTTTTGGGGGCCTGTCGGTAGCCGAGTGGTCTATGGCGCTGGTCCAGTTTCGCTAGGCGATTGGTGTCGCAGAAATGTACTCTCGTCAAGGCTGTGGTTTGATCCCCATCTGCGCAGAGTCTTTCATGCTAAAAAATGCTTAACAGAAGTGCCGAATTCTGTATTCTGTAACGCAAGCAGGAAATTTGAAAAAAGAGATTGATTCACACTGATTTCATCTGCATTACATTGTACAATGCATTATAAACAGCTAACTCGGGGGGGGGGGGGGGGGGTACAGAGTAATTTCATGTGGACTGTGCCAGTTCAATGGACGCTGGACCTGCTAGCATGCCTTTTTAGGGGGCTTTTCGGTAGCCGAGTGGTCTCTGGCGCTGGTCCAGATTCACAAGGCGATTGGTGCCGCAGAAATGTATTCTCGTCAAGGCAGTGGTTCGATCCCCATCGGCGTCAGAGTCTTTCATCCCCAAAAATGCATAACAGAAGTGCCGAATTCTGTATTCTATACCTCAAGCAGGAAATTTGAAAAAAGAGATTGATTCTCGCTGATTTCATCTGCATTACATGGTATAATTCATTGTGAACAGCTAATTCTGAGGGATACCGAGTAATTTCGTGTGGACTGTGCCAGTTCCATGGACGCTCGACCTGCTAGCATGCCTTTTTGGGTGCTTGTCGGTTGCCGAGTGGTCTGTGGCGCTGGTCCAGTTTCGCTAGGTGGTTGGTGCCGCAGAAATGTTCTCTCGTCAAGGCAATGGTTCGATCCCCATCGGCGTCAGAGTCTTCCATCCCAAAAAATGCATAACAGAAGTGCCGAATTCTGTATTCTATACCTCAAGCAGGAAATTTGAAAAAAGAGATTGACTTTCGCGGATTTCATCTGCATTTCATGGTATGATCATTGTAAAACAGCCAATTCTGGGGGATACCGAATAATTTCGTGTGGACTGTGCCAGTTCCATGGACGCTCGATCTGCTAGCACGCCTTTTTGGGTGCTTGTCGGTTGCCGAGTGGTCTATGGCGCTGGTCCAGTTTCGCTAGGTGATTGGTGCCGCAGAAATGTTCTCTCGTCAAGGCAGTGGTTCGATCCCCAACGGCGTCAGAGTCTTTCATCCCCAAAAATGCATGACAGAAGTGCCGAATTCTGTATTCTATACCTCAAGCAGGAAATTTGAAAAAAGAGATTGATTTTCGCTGATTTCATCTGCATTTCATGGTATAATCATTGTAAAACAGCAAATTCTGGGGGATACCGAGTAATTTCGTGTGGACTGTGCCAGTTCCATGGACGCTCGACCTGCTAACATGCCTTGTTTTGGGGCTTGTCGGTATCAAGGATAAATGTGTGAGTTGAGTTTGGGAACTCAAGAATAGGCAGTGATGTTAGTGCATCCATAAGCCTGTCAAACACTTTTTGTTGCTCAGCACCCCAAATTGAACTCATTCTTTCCAGTAACTTTGTACAGAGGCCTGGCCAACTTGGCGTAATTCTTAGTGAATGAACGATGGTAGTTAACCAGCCAACATAAACATTCCATATCTTTTGTATGTCAGGTTACAGGCCTGTTTTGAAAAGCCTCAATTGAAAAGTCCAACATTTTCCCTCCTTCCTTACTAACTGTTCTTCCAAATCTTTCTACTGTCTTTTGAAAAAAGAATCACGTTTGCGGGCTTAAGTTTCAAGTTATATTTCCAAAATCTTGAAAGTACTTTCTCATTGTTTACCAAATGTCTCAGACTCTCCCAATACAACCAAATCATCTATGTAGCCTAATCAAATGTCCCAATTCAAACCTCGAAACACTAGATTAATCACCCATGTGACCCAGTGAGCCCAAAAGGCATTTTGAGAAAATGAAATGTTCCATATTTTATAATGAACGCTATTTTTGGGTCATCTCTTTGAATAGGAACCTGGTGATATGCTATAACCCGTGAAACACTGTTGGATTTAGATCTTTTTGTTCGGACTGTAGTAGCTTACAGATTTCCAAGGAAACAGAACCTTCGGTGACAACAATTTTAGCTTCATGTTTCCTAGGAAAGTCCATCCCTAACAACATATCATCCTCAATGGGTGCTGCATACACCTTTGCCATAGATTCAAACACCATCAATAGTGATTGTAACTGTTCCCACTAGACTACCATCAATAGCAGCTGTTTTGAATTTTATTGTCTTAATAATTGGCAGTATTTGTTCAAATTTGCTGTAATGTTTACCTGAAAGGATGGTGGCATGGTGGCATCCGCTGAGGTATTGATACTGTGCTAACGATGGTACCACAAATCGACACTGGAACCTCAATAGTTGATGGGAATACTGACTTCTCATTTCTCTGCATCGGCAATATCGATGTTAGTGCGGTCATCGCTTACCGTTGGGGACCCACCTCGTATCCACTTAAATTGTCTTCAAATTTAACTCTGGTCTCCTTATTTGAACAGTTGCTGAAAATGCCCATAACCCTCAAATGTGTAGCACATGACCTTGGAAAGCAATGGTGAGCTTTACCTACTTTACAATTTTGACTCTTTACTGGGCGTGCTTTGATTAGAAGTTACCTTGGGCTGCTCATATTTTGAAGATAATTTATGCAATGTAAGAGAAAGTTTCTCAAACTTTGTATGGAGACTTTCCGGGCTGTCTTCTAACTCAAGTGTGCGAGCCTTCAAGGCTAAAAAGTCTCTGGTGTTTCAGCCCTTCCAAAGGATTTGTAGGGTTTATGTCAGGTAGCAGATGTAGCGTCAGTTTCCGAATCGGACCATGTTGACTCTTTCTTTGAAAATTGACCCTTTGACACATACATGGTATATTGCCCACTTGGGTTAATCCAAATAGTCTGTTGGCCAGTGGTATGTTGGGTGGTTGTGGGTGACCTGGTACTGCTCCCTGAGGCAGCCCTGCATTACTAAATGCCCCTAAATTAGTTTGAGAGGATACCACATCCCTGTTTGGTAGTATATTTATTCATGCATGGTATATGGCACAATTGGGTTAGTCCAAATACTCTGTTGAACCAGGGGTATCTGTTGTATTGGTACCTACAAACTTTGCTGAAAGGAAGCTACTGGGAAATGTCCAGTTACTGGTGGTGTCTGGATTGTGTACCCCTAATTGGCGAATCAAGATTGTTTGCATGTTATTGTACTGTGGCGCAGGTTGTAGTTGTGAGTCCTGTTTCATTCCAGCATTGTGTATTTCGTGATGACCCCTTGTCAAAGGTATTGTAGATGATAATGGCCATCTCCTAGTTCTGAGTGTGTGAATTTGAAATATTCGTCCTATACGTTTTGGGGCGTGCGTCTGAGGTGTTCTGATTTTCCACGATAGTATGAAAAGTATCCAGCAAGTTGGCGTGCATATCTCTCGACTGTAAGCTGGAAGGGAGCAGCCTTCTTCTCGCCCTGTTTTTCAATAGGGTGAAATTCCTCTCCGGGAGGGATGTCTGTATCTCCGTGTTGGAGCGAATTCCATATGCTTTGTAGACTATTTTTTGCAGATGGGGTTGCTCCCCATAACTTACGTTGGCCAACATTTGTTGTCACAACAGTACTCGTCTGTCCTCCATACTTTTGATCTGTTTTAGTATGTGATTGTCCTGGAGGACCTAAGAAGTAATTATGTTAGGGACTGGACGTCCGGATGTCATTCAGAATCTAACAGGTGGCGTCATAGTCAAGTGAACTAGTGGCGCCATGTTGTGTTGTTGTGGTAACCCGCGTGAGCGGCCATGTTGTGACGTAATTACCATAGTGATACGTGGTGTTATTACGCATGCAGAGCGTGTGTTGTTAGGGTGATACGTGTGTCCGTCGACCATTTTGTTTATTGGAAACCGCCATCTTAGTTTCTGGAGAGCACGTGGCCCCTAGGTTACCCACCTCCTTCTTATAGGGCCAAGAAGCCTCTAAGAGGTATGTCCGATTGAATAGGAGTATTTTCCTTGTTCATTTACTTCTTAGAATTACCACAAATAACCCGACAATTCCTCAAAATGACCCCAAATGACTTCATTTGCTGTAGATTCCTCCAGAATTTTTTTTTTCCAATAACAGGCGCGTTCCTTTGTATAAAAGTCAAAATAATTACCCAAATAGATCCAACTTTTCCTTTAAATCACCACAAACAACCCCAAACCTTCTCTTACGATCCACCGGAGTTTGCGACGGGAACATAAACGCACAAATGTAAGGGACCACATTTTGGAGCCGATTGCCATCATTTGTGGTCGCCGTTTCCTTCAAGTCACAACCCGATTGTTCCTTTGCTCGGTCACTCGATTGACCGTTAGAGCAATCGATTAATGACTCGATCGACCATTAGAGCAATCGAAGACAGATAGCAAGCCCGTAGTAATAGTTCAAGTCAGCTGTAATCGTTCAAGGCTGTAAGGGGTACAGAAGACTATAGCATTAGGGGGAAGCTAATTAGTGGAAGCTAAACATAGAACAGACAACATATGGCGTAGTGGAAGGCGACGGTAAGACTACCTGTACATGAGCTGTATAAGAGTTGTATAGGAGCTTGGAATCCCACCTATGGTATCCCAGTTATGGAATCCCTTTTTTAGAATTCATATGGAATTTTTTTGGGGGAAACATCTGTGGATATGGAATCCTTTTTTGTCGCATGATGCCTTACGGGATGGTAAATTATACTTCACTGAGGAATTTTCTCATGACCCTCATGGCTTCATTCGATAGCAAATGGATTCCATATGCATAGACAGGGACCACAAGAAGGGATTCCATGGGACATGGCAGTTAAATACCAAGAAGATGAGGTAAAGAAACCGATGTGGAGACATTCGATGGAGCAATTGCTCTATAGCTCCATTGATCGTTGGGATTCGAGTTGTTCGTTCAGTGACTTTTCAGTAATTTATGTATAGCTTATTAGGGGAAAACATCAGTATTGTTTCTAGATATCCCACTTTAGGAATCCCTTTTTAAAAAGAACTATGATTTTGAAATCCCTTTTTCCAAAGTGAATCTTAAAGCAGTATGTTTCAATAAGACTAAAATCCTCGCCCTCTGATCGGACGAGAGCTCCCTTAATGTTTTGTGTGTTTACAGCTCAAGTAGCATATGTTATCACCTGAGGTCACCACGTGAAATATTTGAAAAGGTTATAACAATGGGAAGAGATTCAAAGTACACACTACCTTTATCATCGTATTTTTCGAGGCCAGTGATCATTTTATGAGTGTATACTCACAACCCACTATAAAAAGTCGAGGTTACCCCTTCTCATTTGAAATCATGAACTTGTTGATGATTGGAACTGAGATGGAGTAACCTCGACCATTATCTGAGTTATTGATTTTTTTGGTTGTCCAGTGGCGTCGTGGGGTACACGAAATGTTTATTTACTAAATTTGTTATCCTTAAAGTTGCCTTGTTTATCCAAGTTCATTTAACGACATGGGTTCTTGGCTATGGGTGGGATATTATCAGTTGCGTAGCGGAAAATCTTGTGCCCCCCACCCCCACCGCCCCTCCCGCGAGATAGAGACGAGGTCCCTTTCATAACGGTGGTTGCCTTTAAAATTTAGTGTTGTTACCGTGCACAACACGTTCCAACGAGAGGTCATAACCTATGTTTTTGAGACAAAAAATGAAAAAAATAATGAAAATTAATTGGAGATTTTTGAGAATAGCGCTGGCCGGTTTTGGCCGCTACGTTAGATAAAGGGTTAAAAGAATAATGCATAGACGACAATGAGTACGTCGCGTGGAAGTGAGAGTTTGAAATTATGTGTATTTGGTACACAGTCTCGCTCTCTCTCTCCCTTTCCCTCTTTCTTCCAGCGTTGGGACGTCCTTCCATACGGGGGTCCCCCTTCTAGCCGCCCCCACCCACAATGCGGGCCCTGCGGGCCCATCCCCTACGCCACTGGGTATTATTGAAACATATATGTTATTGTGATGAATTGACGGTAACATGGTCTGAGGTTCGCGGCTCGGAGCGTATGTTCAACCTCGACGCTTCGCGTCTCGGTAGAACGTAAGATTCGATCCGCAAACCTCAGACCATGTTACCGTCAGGTCATCACAATAACGTATAACGTGGAGTGAATCGATCAAACAATTACTTTTTAGCTCATTTTCTGGATGGAATTCGAGTCGTAACTGCTCGATTGTCTTTTGGGTTTCAGAAAGGAAGTCGATTATAGGGGGCGCAGTGGCTCAGTAGGTAGAGGTTCAGGCTGCAAGCCGAGAGGTCCTCGGTTCGAATCCTACCTGCGGCAATCGCGTTGTGTCATTGGGCAAGACACTTCACCCCCATTGCCCACGTGGGGCGCGGTGACGTTGTGTACTAAGGCGTACTGCACGTCCATGGTGCACCTGTCTTCAACCAATGCTAACCCTGCTTGTGTGGAGTTAGTATGTTGGGGGAGCTGACAGTTGCTCGCCGTTGCTCGGTGGTTCTCTCCGGGTACTCCGGCTTCCTCCACCCATAAAACTTTAGTGGCCATGATTATCCGTTGTGCAGAAATGTGTGACCTTAAACACCAATAAATAATAATAAGTCGAGTATATTTTCCAACTCCCTTTCCTCTTTGTTTGCTTCATTCAACCCCAAGTTGAAGAACTCTATCATTTTGGAACGTCTTGAGAAGTTGAATACTCTCATGTCTGACCAGTATGTTATCGTGTTTTTCTGGCTACCTGGAGGCTTAGGTAACCCCGGTAACAACAGAGCAGACAGTGCGGCAAATCAGGCTTTAACCAAGCATGTCACTGATTTTAAAATTCGTTTCACTTATTTTAATCCACATATCAATAATTACCTAAAATCTGTGTGGCAGGCGGATTTGGGATGGAGCGACAAATAACAAGCTCCATAGCATCCGACCAAAATGTTTTGATCACTTCTCGCCCAGTAACCTGAGTAGAAAAGATCATCCAATTTTGACGCGATGTCATATTGGTCATACAAGATAACACATGAACTTAAAACATGTAATAAAAAAATCTACAGAGCCGTACTTTTAGAATCGATCCTATATGCTACACCTTCATTTAATTTATGGCGTATGTACTACGTGAAATCCTGTATGTTGTTCACGGTAACAACACTAAATTTGCTCCCGTTTTAAAGGCAACCACACACAATTTTCCACTACGCCACTGCAGGTGCAAAAGGTCCTGGTGAAATCTTACAAAGTTACTTTGGGGCAGTTTTTCGATGTAGAAATCTTCTTCATTTAAACACACAAACAGTGCCATGCATGATTCCCAGTTCCGTGCTATAAATTTCTCAAGTATCGTCTCCGGGTTTTGTAATCAAAAGCCAAGGAATTCTCATTCCCGCGATTAAACCCTACTTAAACTGATCATACAGAAATTATTTTCCTCGAGTTTGAAGAGTCCACACACCGAAAGAAAACTTGGACAAGCTCCAAAATGTAATTGATCGAAATAAATTGTAGAATACAACACATGAATTCCGCCGTCAGTTTAGCTTTGCAGACAAGTGAAGATAAAATGAAATAAATATTCTCGTTATATAAACCTACACAAAACATCAGGAAAAGATATGTACTTCCTTTTAGAGAACAGACCAGAACGAAAGTTTATTCGAATTATGTAATTTTATACAAGTATAATGAACACTATAGGATACAGCTAGTTGTTAGCATCTTCGGGAAGTGACATGGCCTATTTGACTATTTCCAATCTCCACACATGGCGTGTAGATAGGTAACAACATTTCTGACCAGCGCCCCAGGTTCCCATGACGGCCTGATGGCACTCACGGTGCTTGTACAGGGGAAATCGGCCTCATTTTAATTTAATTGTTTTCGTAGAGCCCTTATAAAAAGAGTAGTATCTGATGTAAAAAATTACTGTCGGTTGGAAAAAACTGAACTATTTAATTTTTCCTTGGCCTAGCGTATGTTTTGAGGTAAAAATTGAAAACACCTTTGTCTTAACTTATTCAAAGGTTTTCAGGGTTTAATGTGTGAGTGAAATTCACAAGCATACTTTGTTACTAATATTCCATCACCAGACACACTGAAGAACAGACGGCATATGTGAAGAAAACATTTTTTAACAAAATATTGCGAATAGTGAAACATTTTCATTCTTGCATGGAAACCTTAATTTATTACTCCTTATTGCAATCAGCTCTTTTATCTCTCTCCAATGAAGGGTCATAACCAATGTTTTTGTGACGAAAACTGAAAAATAATAATGATTTGAATGTCTATTTATTCGAACTCCGGCCATTGTGCTTTGTTGTGCTAAGTAAACGTGTTAAGTCAACAAGTTTTGTATTAACAGGTTATCGAAGATCCCGGAAAAGCAAGAAAGAAGGTTCGCCATCGAGTAAGTATAATTACTTTATGAAACTAACCTACGTTTTGAAGTAAAAAATGAAAAACAAAAACATCAAAACCTTTGTGTTAACTTATTCAGATTTCCTGATTGTATCCTTTGACCCGAAAAAACTGCTTTTTCAACCTGAATTCATAAAGAACAGTACGTAGCGAGTGGATTGTAAGTGAATCACCCGCGGAGTGGAGTTATCCCCCAAGCTATAACTTTCAAATTTGTACATATCGACAAAAAACACAGGCAATGTTTCAGCCAATGGACCTCCGTGTTTAACCCTGAGGTCCATTGGCTGAAACTTTGCTTGTGATGGTTATGCTTTGCAACAAATTTGCAATTATTACATGATTTGACCTTGTTTTTGTGATGATAGTTGTATATATCAGTGGCTTAAGAAACAAATAACAATGCATATACTGGCTGAGCTCCAAAAATACTAAGGATGGGCGGTGTTGAGTTCGGTATCGTTTTCGGTATCTTTATGGGGGTATACTCATGGAATTAGGTATCTGACTTGACTGAGATGTGCTGATAGTGCCAAAGAGGAATTCACATCAAGAAAAGCAGAATAAGTTGCAGTATCATTCTACCACAACGCAAAAATGGCACTGCCAATGATCTCAACTGTGGCATTCTTTCACAACCACAAATCATATACACAGTAATTTTGTTATTTGTTCTTGACGATCTTAATGGCTTTGACGATCTATTAAAGGCCTTTTGCGATCTCTTAGAGCATGTGCCCTGACAGGGGATCCTGCTGACAATAGACAAAAAAAAAACCCGCCTTGGTAATGAGTTTTTGTCGTGTCTTGGTTGCCTTAACAAGCAACCAAAACTTCACTAGAAATTACTGCAAAGCAATTGGGCATGCATAGGATGTAGCCTTGTGGGAATCCACCCAATGCAGGACAGATGACCACACCACTGAAGATTAACAAAACTAAAAAGAAAATCAGTCACTTATTTCATAAAAAATGAACTTTTCAACTGTTATCAAGTCTTAACGGAGACTTATAAATTTCGAATGTAGGAAAATTTGAAAATTCATGCGGCATACATGTAGGCCTTCAACGATTGGTTCGGTTCGGTTTCTCGATATCCCCATGCCATCGGTTCGGTTTTTCAGTATCCCCATGATATCAGTTCGGTTTTTCGATATATTATACCCATCTCTAACAATGCGCACTCATGACCCCTGTACTTTCAAGTATTCAGTAATGGAAACTACAGTTCCAAACTCTTGTTATGATATCAATGGGTGTGTTTTGGATTTTTTTTTATCCCCAACATAACTGGCAATGATTTTATTTTGCACAGGAATACAACTGGCCGCATGTATGTCTACTTTCTGAATGCTGTTGAATTTTCGTGCTATACGGCGTTTGGGGAATGAGTTTAAAACTCCGAGAAGGGAGGGGGTGGAGTGAAGATCATGTGATAAATACATGTATTGTTAACGGGAGAGAAGCACATCAGTCAATCTTTACGTTTGAATATTAAAATAGAAATGATGGTAATTATCATCCAAACATCTGGGGATTCCCCCGTCCGAAATTATCAATACTGGGTGGTTTTTCGATGTCATGTCGAGTTACCTCCCTTATACCATAGAACGTTCACAGTCATGTCGTGTTTAATCTACACCTATCTTGCGACACGAGTGATGAATCTTGATAAATAACGCAGCCTATTGTCGATGTGGTTATAACAGGTTGAAATACACACACCTGTCGAGTTTGAAGTCGATCAGGCCTGAAGAGTCAGAGGAGATGGAGCACATCCTGACAACAAAAAAAAACGACAATCGACATAACGTCGTTTGAGTGCTAGAATGTATGTCCCATAAGTCATTCCAGCACTCAGACGACGATAACTCAAATTATACTAAGATTTCGCATTGTCCACCTCCAAGCATAAATAGAGCTACTTTCTGTTGAATGCCGATTTCCGTGGCTCCCTTCTAGTCTGGTCACACACACTCATTACAAAACAAGTTTTATTCCTATGCGTGTGGTTGTTATTCAACATGTCAACTATCGATCCATATTATATCTCACGTGACTTCCTTGCATTCTGATTGGCTGAAAGATGATACCCTATTTCGTGTAGTTTGCATCCACAGAACTGACCAGGCACTACACCCAGGCAATACACGTTTTCCATTTTTAGCACACTACTATATCAGTTTTCTTTTCATACTGGGCGAATAAAACTGATCAGGCTATATTTAAAAATCGATTCACAGAGGCACAACATCCACAAAACGACCCGGAAAGAAATCTTTGTGGAAAAATGTATCGCTTTTCCATTGTTGAAGGCACATTTTTCGAGGCGTTCATTTTATTCCTTGAGAAGATGATCCATATCCCGTTTTGAAGAGAATGATCCATACCTGGGTCCAACTTTCATGAGAACGCGCCCGGATATGAAAAATCGTTTGTTTCGCTGCTCATATTATTTCGCTATTTAATTGTATGTTTTGGGCAGTAAACGAATAAATAATGGAATTCAATTGAATCTTCGGAGTTTGTATCCCGTGCTGACCCATTCGGTAATGTATATGTGTGACAAATGTGTGGAAATTATCAAACTGCGTTGTCAAATTTCGAAAATTTTAGTTTTCATTCGCGAGTTGCGCGATTCTAGAATACACAGTTCCGTTTGGGGGAAATGTTTTGTTTACCCTTGCCGACCAATTCAAAATTGGCTTCTGCTCATATCAATAATCCAAGTTAGCCATGTTTTGGAAGAAGAAAATGTTTTTTAAAAACTACATTGTATTTTTTTCTATATAACGCTGGTTGGTAGGGCTTCTACCTTGGTAATAGATTAACAAATCGGACAGATGTTTTTCTTGATGGGTGTTTAATATAATATAAGGATTAGTGCATGCCTTGTCGTTGACTATGCCCATATAGTGCCCAATGAGGTGGTGTAGTTCCCTCCGCTTCGCGGCGGGAACTACAACACCTCACTGGGCACTATATGGGCGTAGTCAACTCCAAGCCATGCACTATTCCTTAAATAGTCCCCTGTTCCGCTACTGCCCGAGCAGACATATAATGAGAAATTCACCACATACGCACGATTTACGTCCGTGCTTCCTGATAACTATTTAGGCCTTTGTTGTAAATAAAACCTTGATATCAAGGAGAGCTCAGACAACAGGGTATATGATTTAGTTGAAGTCATTCAGTGGCGTCGCTAAGGAGGACTTAAGGGGTGTGACACCTCTACTAATTTTTTCAGTAGGGGAATTTTCATCACCATCCAACTCTTACGATATTACTGCGAAATCAAGGCGACATCCAAACACCGCAAACGAAAACAGCAGGGCTCAAAATAAGCGGTCTCGAGTCGCTTTTTGCTATACAAAACTTGCAAAAAGCTACACAAAGTTCAATTATGTATTGCATTTAGTGATACAAGATAATCAACTGCAGCCTATTAGGCTGCAGTTGATTATCTTGTATCGCAAAATGTAAATGAAAATTTGCAAACAAATTTGAAAACTAGTTCACTGATACTTTACTTCTGATTGTGGAACATTCCAGGCATAACTCAGATTAACTCTCCATCAAGCATCATTAGCAACTTCAAATGTAATATGAATTCTATTGGTTTACATTCTTTCTGTTTTGACAACATTTTGCATAAAATGTACATTAAGCTCATCAAATTAAAAATCCCAACTTCCATTTTGAGAACTCTGTTGAACAACCAAGACGCTATTTGAAAATATCCAAGTCCATGCAACCCTTAAAGGCAGTTCAGTTGAAAAAACATAGTAAATGTTTCATGTGTTGCAGAATATTTGGAAATCCCAGAAATGAAAGGAAACTGTTCAATCTACTTAGAAGAATTCAATACAAAGCAGCATAACATAACTGTGGTATACAAAAATAGCTATATAATTTTTACAAAATGCTATTCATTTTTTTTTAAATTTGTAGCATTTTGCTACGCAAAGAAAAAAAAGTTATTTTGAGCACTGGAAAACTGCAACTGAAATTAAATGTTCCCTTATTTCTTTTTCGACATGTAACGTTATGATGTATTTCGGGTAGTTAAGTGGACATTGCATCTCGTTCAGGTAGAATGTTTGGGAATTTACAGGACGGCAATACATTTTTAGATATGTTTTTGCGGGGATTGTATTCCCAAAATTCAGAGCGATGTAGTGAAAATGGAGATGGAATTTGAAATCATTAAATTCTTAGAATCCGACCCCATCCAACGAAGTGTCGAAATTCTGAAAAAGTAAAACTGGATGGATCAACTTCAGATAACCGGTAATAGAAGACGGAAAGCTGTATCTTTTAGAACTATGGAGCTACGTGTGTCACAAAATCAGAGTTTCTAATAAGAAAAAGCAAAAATATGAATTGAATTACAATCGTCAAAAACTGAAGAATCTCAAGAAACCCAGAAGTCTCTTATTTTTACTTGCTCTACAACATATTAAAAATTCCGGAAAATCGGACAAAGTTGAATTTTTCCGACTTATGACGTCACTTGAGGGATTAAGGACTTCGGAATGGTAAAGACATTTTTAGATATGCATTTTACTGGAGATTTTATATTAAATGTTTGAAAGAAAGAAGTTTAGTACAGTCATTTATATTTAAAAATATTAAAAATAGGACAAAAATCAAATCCGCATCACTCTCTTCATGTACAAAATTTCGGGAAATGGATGACTGACCAGGCGAGATTTCCATACTTCAGATTAGTGTGCCCAATTACGCGAGTGTGTGTTAAGGCGAAAAGTCCCCTAAATGTTGATCTGACGTAAAAGCATAAAAAGAAGAACGCAATAAGTTATTCCAACATCGTTAGATAAACGTAATTATTCTGAAACACACGGTCGCGCGGTGGCTCAGTAGGTAGATGAGCAGGCTTCAAGCCGAGAGATCCTCGGTTCGAATCCCACCTGCGGCAACGGCGTTGTGTCCTTGGGCAAGATACTTCACTCCCATTACCCATGCGAGGGCACACTGGCGTTTTGCACTAGGGCGTACTGCACGTCGACGGTGCACAAACCCTGTTTGTGTGGGGTTAGTGTGTTGGGGAACCTGACAGTTGCTCGTCGCTGCTCGGTGGTTCTCTTCGGCTACTCCGGCTTCCTCCACCGGTAAAACTGTCCAACACGAGGTGACCCTGCTGTCGTAAAGACGTTTTTTTATTAGGGTTTAACGACACATTAACAGCCAGGGCAGATCATGTCGGTGACAGTTTTACGGGTGGAGGAAGCCTGAGTACCCGGAGAGAACTACCGAGCAGCGACGAGCAGCTGTCAGCTCTCCAACATCGCAACTCTGAACTCTGCACCGCGGCACAGGCAGGGTTAGATTGGTTGAAGACATGCGAACCATCGACGTGCAGTACGCCTTAGTACACAGCGTCATCGTGCCCCCATGTGGGCAATCGGGGTGAAATGCCTTGCCCCAAGGACACAATGCGGGAGCACGAATCAGTCGCTGAAATGGTCACCCATCGAAAAGTCGTTAAACCCCAACAAAAAAATAAACACTGAACAGCTCTATACTCAATATGACTGAATTATACTGGAACACACAGATGTACAGCTCAATGGTCAGTATGAGTGAATTATACTGAAACACACAGATGTACAGCTCTATGGTCAATATGACTTAATTATACTGAAACGCACAGAAGCACAGCTCTATGGTCAATATGACTGAATTATACTGAAACACACAGATGTACAGCTCTTTGGTCAATATGACTTAATTATACTGAAACACACAGAAGGTCAGCTCTATGGTCGATATGACTTAATTACACTGAAACACACAGATGGACAGCTCTTTTCTCAATATGACTTAATTATACTGAAACACACAGACGTACAGCTCTACGATAAATATGAATTAATTATACTGAAACACACAGATGGACAGCTCTATGATAAATATGACTTAATTATATTGAAACACACACATGAAGAGCGCTGTGATCAAAATGACTTAATTATCCTGAAACACACAGTTGGCGAGCTCTATGATCAATATGACTGAATTATACTGAAACACACAGATGTACAGCTCTACAATAAATATGACTTAATTGTACTGAAACACACAGATGCACAGCTCTTTGGTCAATATGAGTTAATTATACCAAAACACACAGAGGTTCAGCTCTATGGTCAATATGATTTAATTATACTGAAACCCGAATTTGCAAAGCTCTTTTCTCAATATGACAGAAGGACAGCTCTATGGTCGATATGACTTAATTACACTGAAACACACAGATGGACAGCTCTTTTCTCAATATGACTTAATTATACTGAAACACACAGACGTACAGCTCTACGATAAATATGAATTAATTATACTGAAACACACAGATGTACAGCTCTACGATAAATATGACGTAATTATACTGAAACACACAAATGGACAGTTCTATGATCAATATGACTTAATTATATTGAAACACACAGTTGGAGAGCTCTATGATCAATATGACTTAATTACATGTACACTGAAACACACAGATGGACAACTCTATGATCAATATGATTTAATTATCCGGAAACGCGCAGATGCACAGCTCTGTACTCAATGCCTGAAACTTATGGAGAAAACGAACGGGACTTCGCTAATGTTCAACCTTGTCATAGGGATAACAGACAATACAAAAAAAAACATGAACAGTTTAGAACATGTAACATTAGGTATACAGAAAAAATCATTCTTCGTTCATTCAACCATTGAAGAATACTTCACTGCAGACGGCAGCCATTTTCGTTGTTGATGTCGATGTCGAAACCATGCTTGACAAATTTAACAAACATTGTCCCATTGATAGTGGGTGGACGAGAGTAGTATGTCATGTTCCCCTATAGGGAATATTTGGGGGACCCTGGTGGGGGACCCCGGAAGTGACGTCATGTCACGTGACCTAGTGCCGCCATGTTGTGTTGTCATGGTAACCCGCGTGAGCGGCCATGTTGTGACGTCATCTCCATAGTGATACGTGGTGTGAGTGCGCATGCGCAGCGCGTGTTGTTAGGGTGATACGTGTTTCCGTCGTCCATTTTGTATACTGGAGGCCGCCATCTTGGTTTCTATGGTAGCACGTGGTTGCTATGTTACCCAATTTTCTGCAATAAGACGGGGTATGTTTTGAGGGTATTTTCCTTTGTAGAAGAGTAAATCTAATTACCACAAACGACCCGACAATCCTTCCAAATCACCAAAATCCACCCGAAATCACCGAAATTGACTTTATTTCCCCAATTGATCGGCTTAGCACGTAGTGCTATAATACTAAGGGGTACAAGGGGTGCATTCGACTGAAGTGGGGTAATTTTCTGGCTTAGAATTCTCCCAGAATCCCTTTTTGGATCCCTATCCCTTGACGTTTTTCCCATTAAAAGACACATTCCTTTGGTCATTACCTAGAATTCTCTGCTTCTGTCTATATATGCAATAGTTTACGTCTATCTTACCCTATTTCTTTGTTCTAGAGTATACTCCAGTAGCATAGAAGAGCCTATCAGTTGGAACAGCTTTGCTTATTGTTACAATATTTAGCTATTTCTGGTCTATTCTTGTTAGTTCTGATCCTATTCCGTGTACTCTTGTTGTTTCATTTATCTAGATCCTATTTATAGATCATAATTAACCAATCAGATTGCTTGATTTCCCATAACCTGTATGCAGAGTTATCTCCCTTCTGTATAATGAAAGACTATATCCAATGGCAATATCCCCGGGCACCCCAATTTAGGCACCCCTTTTTTTGAAAAACATATGACCTTCGGCACCCCTTTTTTGTCATATGTGCTTATGTGAAAAAGCACAATGTGACACATTGTGCCCTAGCACACAGGCACATGATTTATGTGCCGATATGTGCTTATGTGAAAAGGCACAATGTGACAGAATGTGCCCTAGCACATAGGCACATACGGGTATTTGAGGATACCTATTGCCTGGTATTGTATTATTCGAGGATACCTACTAGAGAATCCCTTTTTTGTCATATGTGCTTATGTGAAAAGGCACATTGTGACACAATATGCCCTATCACATAGGCACATGCTTTATGTGCCGATATGTGCTTATGTGAAAAGGCACAATGTGACACAATATACCCTATCACATAGGCACATACGGGTATTTGAGGATACCTATAGCCTAGTATTGTATTATTTGAGGATACCTATCTAGGATACCTTCTGGAGAATCCCTTTTTGTCATATGTGCTTATGTGAAAAAGCACAATGTGACACAATGTGACCTAGCACATAAGCACATGCTTTATGTGCCGATATGTGCTTATGTGAAAAGGCACAATGTGACACAATGTGCCCTATCACATAGGCACATACGACCAAAATGGGATTCCATAGCCACAGGCGTTTTCGAAAAAGGGATTCCACAAATGGTATTCCAAAAAAGGGATTCCACAAATGGGATTCCGTCTCCATCTTGTCGCCAAAGCTCCACCGCCACTACTGGTCTATGGTCTATCTGTCCTATCATTAGCTTCAACAACAGTCTTGTTCCATTGCAGCCTTGTACCAGTACTATTGGCTAAACTACCATCAATTACTTCATAGCTATACCTTCGCTGAAGCTTTCAAAATGTTCCATCTGATTTCCCCTGTATACATATAAGGCATTCCGTGTGTGGCCCAGTCCGTAAAATTTGGATTCCGTGTTTTTACATCGACACTCGAGGGTATTCCCATTCCCTATTGGAAGAATTCAGTTCAACTGGGTGATAATACCTTCATTGGGATTATGGTTCAAAAATTCATTCAGTTGAAATTTATTAAGTTTAAAAATTTATTCAGTTCAAAGGGTGTTTATTTATATTAGATATAAAGAGTTCATTCGGATCAAGGGGGTTAATTATATATACATTCATTAGGGTATAGTTCATTCAAACAGTTCAAAGGGGTTAATTATATATACTTTCATTATGGTTATAGTTCAGAACTTTGTTCAGTTTGTTATGGTCAATTCAGTTCGATACATTCATTGGGTCAGTTCTCTTCTATCTGTTCAGTTCGATTTTCGTCACTTTGTTTTGATCACTTCGATCTTAGTTGTGTTGGATCTTTGGTCACTTTGTTCTGTTAAGTCTGTCAAACGTGTTCGATCAATCCGACTAGTTTGACATTCTTTCACTTTGTTATGTTTATTTCGATCTTGGTTATGTTGGATCTTCGTTCGGTAACTTTATTGTTTTGTAGTGGTTGGTTGTCTCTGTTCAGAGTCTTGTAGTCATTGAGTGTTACCAATCCCTTTCCATACCCTTGAGTGTCGATGTAAAAACGCGGAATCCAAATTTTACGGACTGGGCCACTTACGGAATGCCTTATATGTATACAGGGGAAATCAGATGGAACATTTTGAAAGCTTCAGCGAAGGTATAGCTATGAAGTAATTGGTGGTAGTTTAGCCAATAGTACTGGTACAAGGCTGCAATGGAACAAGACTGTTGTTGAAGCTAATGATAGGACAGATAGACCATAGACCAGTAGTGGCGGTGGAGCTTTGGCGACAAGATGGAGACGGAATCCCATTTGTGGAATCCCTTTTTTGGAATACCATTTGTGGAATCCCTTTTTCGAAAACGCCTGTGGCTATGGAATCCCATTTTGGTCGTATGTGCCTATGTGATAGGGCACATTGTGTCACGTGCCTTTTCACATAAGCACATATCGGCACATAAAGCATGTGCTTATGTGCTAGGTCACATTGTGTCACATTGTGCTTTTTCACATAAGCACATATGACAAAAAGGGATTCTCCAGAAGATATCCTAGATAGGTATCCTCAAATAATACAATACTAGGCTATAGGTATTCTCAAATACCCGTATGTGCCTATGTGATAGAGTATATTGTGTCACATTGTGCCTTTTCACATAAGCACATATCGGCACATAAATCATGTTCCTGTGTGCTAGGGCACAATATGTCACATTGTGCTTTTTCACATAAGCACATATGACAAAAAAGGGGTGCCGAAGGTCATATGTTTTTCAAAAAGAAGGGGTGCCTAAATTGGGGTGCCCGGGGATATTGCCATTGGATATAGTCTTTCATTATACAGAAGGGAGATAACTCTGCATACAGGTTATGGGAAATGAAGCAATCTGATTGGTTAATTATGATCTATAAATAGGATCTAGATAAATGAAACAACAAGAGTACACGGAATAGGATCAGAACTAACAAGAATAGACCAGAAATAGCTAAATATAGTAACAATAAGCAAAGCTGTTCCAACTGATAGGCTCTTCTACGCTACTGGAGTATACTCTAGAACAAAGGAATAGGGTCAGATAGACGTAAACTATTGCATATATAGACAGAAGCAGAGAATTCTGGGTAATGACCAAAGGAACGTGTCTTTTAATGGGAAAAACGTCATGGGATAGGGATCAAAAAAGGGATTCTGGGAGAATTCTAAGCCAATTTAGAAAATTACCCCACTTCAGTCGAATGCACCCCTTGTACCCCTTAGTACTATAGCACTACGCGCTAAGCCGATCAATTGGGGAAATAAAGTCAATTTCGGTGATTTCGGGTGGATTTTGGTGATTTGGAAGGATTGTCGGGTTGTTTGTGGTAATTAGATTTACTCTTCTACAAATGAACATACCCTCAAAACATACCCCGTCTTATTGCAGAAAAATCGGGTAACATAGCAACCACGTGCTACCATAGAAACCAAGATGGCGGCCTCCAGTATACAAAATGGACGACGGAAACACGTATCACCCTAACAACACGCGCTGCGCATGCGCACTCACACCACGTATCACTATAGAGATGACGTCACAACATGGCCGCTCACGCGGGTTACCATGACAACACAACATAGCGGCACTAGGTCACGTGACATGACGTCACTTCCGGGGTCCCCCACCGGGGTCCCCCAAATATTCCCTGTAGGGGAACATGACATACTACTGACGAGTGTTTTTTTTAACGTTGTATGGTATTGTATGCTACTCCATTGTGTACCAAAAGTGGAGACGAACAGTTCATCTCTTTAAATATTCCATGTAATGACCACTTTTGTGACTGGCTTATTTGTCGCCACAACATGGCATTCCGTGATAAAATAATAAGCAGTAATTGCTCATAATGGGGGTAAGTACGATTTTCAATTTATTGTAAATTATTAGAGAGAGCCGACCGATGTTGTTACTGCCCCAAAAAGAGTACAATGTGGTACCAAAATACTTTTATGAAAGTAAAAAAAAACTACGTTTCAAAATATTATTTTAATTTTATTCCCATCTCGTTGACAAAAATGTTTGCCATACTTAATTCCAAAGACGTGGGGAAAGTTAGATTTCCATAACTTTACATGTGAAGCTAATTTGAATGACATTGGGTCCCATCCATCACCCGATATGTATGGTACTGAATAAATGGATTGCTGAGAACAAAACACATTTTTTCAGTGATACGTAAGCAATCACAAAAGCCGTTTGATTTCAATCAGGAAATGACTAAAGACTGCCAAACATATGTGTCTCTTCTAAGATGTTGTTGCAGAATATACAAAAACTTTTCATTAATGAATAGGACATTTGTCCTCTTACGGAAACGCGCACATTGATTTTCACATGCATGGAAATATAAGAAAACATTTCTCGAAAGAGGGTGAAATAGCCGTTAAAACTACTGGACCAAAATTCATTAAAATTCCAGTAAAATTCATACCATTAATAATGACCCCTTCTAACCATCATTAAAATCATTATTTTCTCCATTAATACCATTAATATTTAATTAAAATGTAAAATAATATAATGGTTATTGTTTCAATAAAATGTTTAATGGTCCATTAAAATTTAAAAAAATAATAGCCATTACATCATTCTGCCTAAGAGGCATTAAAATATTTTTTTCAATAATACCCATTAAATGATTGGAAAGAAATAATGCCCCTTAAAAGGGGCCATAATTACTGGAAGCATTAATTTTCCCTCATCCTTCTGTAAAATAATGTGCATTAAACTTTAAACTATTTAAACTGTAGTGGTGGTTTGGGTGGATGGGGATTAAGGGCAGGATAGGCTTACTGAAACTCTTCATCTTAACTATACTGAGCAAAAAGAAAAGTGTAATAAACTTTGAGGTGCAATTTTGTAGTACAGTGGAGCCCACTTAATTGGATATCTCTTAATTGTATATCCCTGTTAATTGAATATAATTGTCAAACACAAAACCATTTACCATACCTACAGTACAAATGTGATCTGTTAATTGCATATGGGTTGTAGGGTAAACTCCTGTTAATTGTATATAAATGTTTGTAATATGTCGAGAAAATTACTGTGACACGCACCAAATTCCCCTTACTTATCAACCTTTTGGCCCCACTAAATCCAGTACAGACATTTATTCTATTATATCTTGTTTGACAGAGCTCTATGAGCTCTGTCAAACAAGATAAAATAGAATAAATGCTCAGTTTACCCCCAGAACACAGAAAACTGACCAAATCCCTGTTAATTGTATACTCCTGTTAATTGAATAATTTTCACTGGCAAACTGGATATTCAATTAAGAGAATTCTACTGTATTATCGACTTTAATCCCAAACAAATTATTGTAACTTCATACTTCCAGTCTAGCTGTATGAATCTGCATAATTTCATGTTCGTACTGTTGCCAGCGTCACGCCAGGACGTCGCAATTCAGACATGGGGTGAAATGATAAGTATACACATGCAGTCAATAGCGTGTATGTCCACCGTTTGCCTCTTGGATGGCAAGACATCGACGGCGGATGGACCTGACAAGTCTCTGGATGTCACCCTGTTATGTTATTTTCCACTCCTGCCTTAGAACATTACATAAATCGCCTAACGTCCGAAAATCATGAAGTTGTACCCGACGGCCCAGTTGATCCCAAAGATACTCGATTGGCGACAAATCTGGCGAAAGAAGGGGCCAGGGAAGAAGTTCGATGCTCTGCTCCTCAAGAATGTCACGACAGATACGCGCCACGTGACATCGGACATTGACTTACTGGAATAACTGCAATCCGACGTTAGCGTTGAACAATGGGAGAACAACAGCGTTAAGAATTTCGTCCCTATATAGTTGTCCATTCAGATTACCATCGATGACGATCAACTGCGTTCGATGGTGCAAGGAAATTCCTGCCCAAACCATCACATTACCCCGCCGAAACGGTCGTATTCCTCTCGCAATCATCAGAAACCGTTCTCCTCGTCGGCGATACACTATTGCCCTACCATCAGCGCGCCGTAGTCAAAATCGTGATTCATCACTAAAAACAACTGTTCTCCAACGCTGCTGAGTCCAGCGAACACGCTGACGTTCCCATTCCATGCTGACGGTACGATGACGTTGGGTAAGGATTTGGTCCGTGGTGTGGACGCCTACTTCGGATGCCGTGTTCGGAGAGTCTGTTGCGGACAGTTTGTGCACTGATTTTATTGTTAGCTCTACTAGGAGTAATTGATGCTGTCCTCGTCGCCGGAAAGAAGCGATCCCGCAAGTGAGACATCCTGGTGTATCGGTCTTGTGCAGGGGTCGTAACTCTTGGTTGATCTGAACGCGGTCGGTCGGCAGTAGATACACTCGTTCTATACCTTACAATAAGACGGTAAATAGTGGCAGCAGCGACTCCGAGTTCAGCAGCGAGCTCATCTGGAGGTACCCCAGCCGCATGCATACCAATGGCACGCAAACTCTGATTTTCGCTTAACCTTGGTATTTTTAAAATGTTGGAAGACAAAAACTGGCGTGTTTTCACAACAAAAAAATGTCAGAGAAACAGTTATAGGGAATTGTAACCTGCATTGGCGAGATGGGGTCAAAGCAAAGAGATCTTTGGGTGGCCGGCGTGATAAAGAGAAGCCAGGTTTTGAAGAGTACTTTGATGGTACCGTGGTGGAGGGGGTCACTGTTGTTCAAGATGAGGTCGAGGTCGCTTAAGCTTGGAGGAAAAACTGGAAAAGACATGACAAAAGTGCCAGATATGTAATTTATGCGAAGTTGAGACCCTGGAGCACATTTTATTTGAATGTCCAAAATACCAGTTTATGTGGGTGCAAAGGACACTTGTTGAAGTAGCCCAACGGACACATCACCCCCTTGATATGGCCGATGGGCTTATTTTACCAAGTGTGTGTGTTTGTAAAATTTTCTATAGTGGTAGTCGGATCTCTGTCCCAGTATGTTCACGAATCTCTTGCTGAAAGTTTGTCATGTGTCACTCTACAGAAATGCAGTAGTTGTCGGATCTCAGACTCAGTACGTTCTCGAATCATTTTCCGAACGTTTGTCATGCTGCTCCACTCTACAGAATGTGATAGTAATAGTAGTCAGATCTCTGCTATGTCACAGTACGTTCATGAATATCTTGCCAGAAAGTTTGTAAAGGTTCCACTCTCATGAAATGTTGTGATGGTAGTAGTCGGTTCTCTCTATCTCAGTATGCACAAGAACCCCTTGCCGAATGTTTGTCATGTTCAACACTCCCGTAATGTAGTGGTGGTAGTGATCGGATATGTCCTCTGTCACAGTACAATCACGAATCTCTTACAAAAGGTTTGCCATGTTCCACTCTCCAGAAATGTTTAGTAGTCAGATTTCTATATCTGTACGTTCACTTATCTCTTGCCGAAGGTTTGTCATGTTCCACTCTCTGGAATGTGATATTAATAGTAGTCAGATCTCTGCTATGCCACAGTGCGTTCACGAATCTCTTGCCCGAAAGTTTGTCATGTTCCACTCTCCTTAAATGTTGTAGTAGGAGTCAGATCTCTGCTTTGCCACACAACGTTCACGAATCTCTTGCCCGAAAGTTTGTCATGTTCCACTCTTCTGGAAGTTGTTTTGGTAGTCAGATCTCTGCTCTGTCACAATACGTTTAGGAATCCTTTGTCCGAATATTTGTCATATTCTACTCTCCTGAAATGTAGTAGTAGTAGTAGTCGGATCTTTGTCATAGTAATTTACAAATCTCTTGCTCACAAGTATTGTCATGTTCCACTCTCCAACAATGTTGTAGTAGTAGTAGTAGTAGTGGGAACTTCGTCTCAGTATATTCACGAATCATCCGCCCAGAATCGTATATATTCATCGCAATCACAGTCCTGTTGGAAACGTGATAGCCGAATTTCTTCTACAGTTAAAACTAGAAGTCCTGTCATGAAATGCGCACAAATAGCACGTTGATATGCGCGTTAATGTGCGCGTTATGGCCCAATTGAAGCTATCATATTCTGTACATATGGCCTGTGCACAGGCAATGTTTCAGCCAATGGACCTCCTGGTAACCCGGAGGTCCATTGGCAGAAACAGTGCATGTGTTTGCTATGAGTAACCAGGAGAACCTGCCGTGCTTTGGGTGCCATTCGATATGGCAATTGCGTGCAATTCCAACGCGCAATTAAGCCTAGATAAGCGCACTATTCGTGACAGGACTTCTAGTTTTAACTGTAAGTAGGTTCACGAATCTCTTGTCCGAAAAGTATCTCTATATCATCCACTCAGAAACGTATATAATCATCGCGATCAAAGTCATTTTGTTGTCATGTGATAGTCAGATCTTTGCTCTACCATAGTACGTTCACGAATCTCTTGCCGTAGTTTCACTCATCCCATTTGGAACCAAGCATTCGACATTCCGTATGTTACGAGGTTGAAAATCTCTCTCATCCGAGAAAGATGTCTGTCGAATCGACCACACTCGTTGATGAGACACCACAAAAGAGACAGACAGATACCGCGATCGATCGAATTGGAGGGGAGGGGGAAACCTCTCTCAATCGAGAGATCTCTACCGTATCGGCCTCGCGAGCTGTAAAATTACACATTTCTTCGGCAATTTGGACGATTGGGAATCTTTCACATTCTAGAGATCACCGTCGAATCGACGAAATCCGTCGGTCGAACACTTGGAAAAACCGACAAAAAATTACACGTTTTGACATTTTGACTCGCGATTTGTAATTTCACATCGTGAAATCTAAGCGAAATCGATTGAGGGAACACTTAAAGAGCCGTGTAAAAAAATACATGGTTTTGTTTTTGTCACCAACCTGAGATTTTTCATCTTGGGATTGCGGTCATCATTGTCACCTTGTGAAAAAATGCATCAAATTCTCGGAACGAGCTGAAACTGGGCGATCTCGGAATTTTCACAGATTTTCTTAAGATTTTTATTTTCGCCGATCTCCGAGATTCGATCGACAAGACGGAATAAATAAGTATCTCTGTCGGTGATTCGATTTCCCATCCGATTCCCGATTAGAAAAAGTCTTTGCCAGAAGTCTAAAGTGGGGTCGTACCGCACTTAGTCGAATTCTCGAGAAAATAACATTGAAATTAGCGAGACATTACCCAAATCAACAAAACCGGAATTAACCCTTTACCCAACGTAATGGCTAAAACCGGCCAGCGGTATTCTCAAAACTCGCCAATTAATTTTCATTATTTTTTCATTTTTTGTCTCAAAAACATAGATTGTGACCCCTCGTTGGAGCGAGTGCGTCGAGCTCGTTCCAACAAGGGGGTCATAACTTATGTTTTTGAGACAGAAAATGAAAAAAATTAGTTATTCAAGAATTTATTTTGCAAGTGTCGTCTGCTTTTCAAGTTAGATAAAGGGTTAAGTAAGCTCGGACTCTCCTTTTACCTCTACTTCTACTAATGTAGTGTAGAAAGAAGTTAAAAAGAATGAACGCATGCGCAAAGAACGCATTCACTCTTTAAAACGGGGCTGTTTTGTTCATGTCTGTAACAACACTTTCGACAGCCAAAGTGACTTCGTTTCGGACAGGATTACCGGTAGAGGAATTCTAAGTACCCAGAGAGACCAACCGATATGTAACAAAAGACTCTAGTGACATAATCTTAACCCTTTACCCAACGCGTAATTTGCAAATTTAGCAGTGGAAAAAATATTATTTTTAAAAAATTTCAACAAAACCATCTGATGTGACCCCTCGTTGGAACGAGCTCGCCTGATATGGTTTTGTTGAAATTTAAAAAAAAATGATATTTAAAATAATAAATTTTGATATCGTCTGCGTTGGGTAAAGGGTTAAGACGAAGTATAAGAAGAGAACAAATCTAGGTAATATTATTCAATTCCGATACGTCCATTGTGACTACAAGGTATCTATGATAGTTATGCCCCGGTATGTTTCAGTCCCAATCGAGCCGAAATTCTTAAATGCCTCAAGGTCGAAACGCCCATTTTTGAAAAATAATATTTTTCTTAACTCCTCAATTTATATATTAAATGGCCGATTCGTTAATTAAACTTTTCAGGAACACACCCTCCCACCCATCCCCGCTCTTTGTTCTGACTTCTATAGCTTAAGATTGAAAACAGGAATTATGTTTACCAGTCTTTTAAATATATAATGCTAGAAGAGGCTAACCTATCAATATTTTTTTCAGAATCCAAATACCTGGGTTGTTACAAGGACAAGAGATCACCGCGTGCACTGTCAGGTTACCAGAAGTTCAACATGAAGCATTTAACCAACAGTGTGTGTAGAAATCTCTGTTATGAAAGGAAGTTCAAGTATTCTGCTACAGAGGTGAGTATAGATCAGAGAAAATCGAAATTTTGTGACATGACGTCTGTTTCGATTGAAAAGGTCCGCGAAGCCAATTGTGCCAGGTAGCTGGAACCACAAAACGGAAGTCAGTTGTGACCGCGAGTTGACGAAGTCCATAAAACGCGAGTCGATTTTCTCCGCAAGCCTACTACGTCCACAAAACGCGAGTCGAGTGTGTTCGCAAGCCGACTACGTCCACAAAATACGAGTCGATTGTCTCCGCAAGCCGACTACAAACGCAAAGCACGATTCGATTGTGTCTGCAAGCCGACTACCTCCACAAAACGTGTGTCAATCGTGTCTGCATGCCGACTACATCCGCAAAACGCAAGTCGATTGTGTTCACACGCCGACTACGTACGCAAAACGGATGGAAATAAGATGTCGATCATTCGATGAGAGATGTGTGTGTGAAGAAAAAAAAAAATAAAAAAAAATATATAAATAAAAATTAAAAAAAATAATTACAAAAAAAGAATGATAAAGAAAGAGAATACTTGAGAAGAAACAAACGTGGTTTGATTAAAAATATTTCACAAGATTCGCTAGCAATAATTCTAGACACTTTAGTCGAAGTAGAACGTTTGATATTGACTGATTATATGAGACGCGAAATCGAAAGTAAAATCTTGATAGAAGATAAGACCAGAAAACTTTTAGACACGTTGACATATAGAGGACCGACTGCTTTTCGAGAATTTATAAAAGCTCTTCAAAATGCTAAAATAGATGTCGACGCGTGTTTCGAAATAGGTGATCCAATTTCACGAGATGAAAGATTATGAGAAATAACGTATTAAAACAAAAAAAAAAAAATAAAAAGTAATGAGATCTAGAGAGATTGAACATCTTTCTAAATTTCATTACTTTTTATTTTTTGTTTTGTTTTTAAAGATCACTCATAATTTTTAATTAATTATTTCCACGCGTTCACTGTTTGTTCAAAGGATCTAGTTCGATCAGCATGTTCACCACGGAAGTGGTGGCTTCAGGATTATTGGTTTTCGTAACGAAATTAATCCTGTGTCTGGCATTCACTTTGAGAGGCGTGCCGAACGTGCTAACATTCGAGTGTTGATTCTCGGTCTTTTCGACACTGTATCTCTTATCGCTCTCTACTCCGTTCACCGTGAGATCGACGACTGCTCTATTATTCAAATCCGTGGAAGCCAGAATCATTCTAATGATTTCACCTCCCAACGGCATGGGATATCCCACCTGACCATGTTGCGATCCGCTACTTCCGTTTTGACCACTCGGCTTTTCCCTCTTCTAATGCGCCGCTCTCCTCGGGCCACACGGTGATCAATTGTCTGGTGTATTTGACTTTCTCCACCACCAAAATCAGGGTACAGGCGTCCGACATGTGCACGGGATCCGGTAGATTCGTGAGCGCGTGTCCGCCCATGTCTAGTTTACCTTCCATGATGTCGCCCTTTCTCCAGACCGAGTTGTCGTTCACGTACTTCCTGCTGACCACGCTGGAATCGAATTCAGGATCATGATCGAGTACAAATAAATTCTGACCATTCATGTTGATACCACCCTCCATGGTTCTACCAGATTGTTTGTTCAGGTAGAGATCATCCACTTTCGCTTCTATGTATCCTTGAGATCGTGTCACGGCGGAATCCACGTAGCCCTTGTTGACTGCGGTAGAGTCTGCATCCGTACCGTCCGCATCGTCGACCTTCAACAGATTCAATATCTTGTTGAATCCCGAATTCAGATCCGATTTCATTTCACGTCTGTCAGACTTTCTCTGTTCCAGATCTACGTAGTGTTTGGTCGCCACGTCCTTGGGATTCGGGGGAGTGGCCACGTTCATTATCTTGTTACAATTGGTGTTCAATTCTGATTGCATCGTTTTCTGAACGTATCTACTTCTCAGGTGTTCGCTGAATCGTGCATGAGAGTCGTCCGAGTATTTCTTGGTCGTGGCATCGGTGGAATCTATGGGATTCGCGACGTTCACCAAAAGTTTGGATTTCAGATCGAGATCGTTGGTCAAGGCTTTATCCACGTAATTATCTAGCAAGATTCGTCCGAAATCTGCGTTCCCCCTGTCGACATATTTTTTAGTCGCCGCATCTGCGAGATCTATCGGCTCGGGAAGATTGTAGAGCTTCTTATCGTTCATGTTCAAAGGTTCCTCTCGAGGTTCGTATCTCCGAACGTAACGCTCGTCCAAGTTGACAACGTCGTAACCATCGCCAACTTCGAGCATCTGCCTCTTCTTTTTGGGTCGATTTTCATCATCACTTCTACCAAATTTATCGACTGGCATGTTGTTTTTCCGCATATTTTTCCCACACTATCCCGCAATATACATCATTAGCATCTAATCGTTTTTCTACATCTTTTTTGCACTCTATCTCATGATATTCATCATTATCGTCTAATTGTTTTTCCACCTTTTTATCCATTTTATATTATTTTTTTATACTTTCTATGATTTATATTTTTATATTTTATTTACATTATAATAACATACTCAAAATTGGTATATTCTTAAACGGCGAATTCTCACCAAACATCAAACCCTTACCGAGTCGCTCAACGTTCTGTCCACTTTTCAGATAGAGACCGTTTCAACTGAAAGTGTTGCCACCTTTAACAGGCTCAAGATACAATCCTTCACCGTTGTCGTCTATCTGGACGCGGCATACGGCTCCTCCCTTCTTCAAAAACAGTCCGCTACCACCCATTAATTTCTCAACTTCCGAACTCGCGAGTCCCGAGAGAGCTCCCACGCCGAGAGTCTTTCCAAGAAAGGGCAGTGCTTTTGCGGCAAAGGGCAATGCTTTTGCTGCGATACCTGCCAATAGCGGTAGGAAACTGCCTTTCATTTTCAAGTTGTATTTCAATGGAGTGGGACTCAATCTCACCTTCAACCCTCTTCCATCACCAATCGCTTTCTCCATCCTTTTGATTTGAGTTCTGGTCCAGGCAATTTGATCGTCACCGCCACTCATCAGATCTTCGTGAGTGAATTTGAATCTCATCGGCTCACCTCGAGTTAACACTCTCTCAAGTTTCTTCCTCTGTCCTTTGAATATGTTCACGTCTTTAACCACGTATTCAGTCATATTTCTTTTTTTTTAAAATATATTTTGTTCTATTGTTTTTTTTGTTTTAATAATAATTATATTTATCACATGACTATTGTAAAGTTCAATGAAAAAGTCCATCTGATATTCTTCTATATGAGAACACGTGTAATATGACCTGCAAGGATTTTCATTGGCTGAATTTTAAGCCTCATCACCTAATTAATATTCATATTGTACCACTCCATTGTTTACAAACAAAACATGTCGCGTGTACTTAACTATCGAGTGAACGAAATTGTGAAAATAGATGGAAAAGGAGAAGGGGAAATTGTTAAGATCATTGATTCCACAAAAGGCTTGTTATACACTGTGAAAATAATAGGTATCGACTTTGAAGTGACTCTCTCGGCAGAACGTTTGAGCCCATTCCACGATGAACGCTACCAGACGCTAGATTGCCAAGAAACTGTTGGCGTTGCTAAGCAAACGGGCGCTACTCAACAGCGTCGTTTTGTTAATGTCAGCGGTGCAGATATAGATGGATTTGTTGAAAAAGAAACAAATAAAAACACTTTAAGCAAGACCTTTTATGATATGAAGTTAGTAAGAAATGTTCTTCAAAGCAATGATATAAATGAGCATCGTGAAATTCACAACATACCGCCCAGTGAACTGTGTGTTATTTTATGCAAATTTATCCTGTCAATCAGAAAATCTGACGGCTCTGAATATGAACCAAGCTCGTTGCGTGGATTTATTTCCAGTATTGACAGAAATTTAAAACGTTTTAATTATGGCCGCACAATAGTTAGCAGTGTAGAATTTGTGAAAGTGAGAGACATATTGAAGGCCAAACAACGACAACTGAAACGAAGTGGCTTGGGCAATCGGGAAAAAAGGCAGAGCCAATAAGTGACAATGAAATTGACATTTTGTGGCAAAGCGGTCAACTGGGTTCTTCGACACCCGAATATATAATAAACTCCTTGTGCTTTTTAAACACTATTCACTTTGGTTTACGGGGCTCAGATGAGCACCGTAAAATGTGTTGGGGGGGGGGGATGTTAGTTTGCACAAGGACCCAAATGGCCAGGAATATTTACAGTTTATAGAAAGACAAACAAAAACTCGCCCTGGTGACAATGTGAGAGATGTTCGAAGTGTGCCACCCAGAATGTGGTGTAACTTTGATTTACCAGAAAGGTGTCCTGTGAATATTTATAAAAAGTACTCTCTTTTAAGGCCCTCTGGTTACAGTGACGAAAGTGACCCTTTTTATATAGCAACACATACTAAACAAGATATTATGAATGTCGGTGATCAGTGGTTTAAAAGACAGCCGAATGGAATAAATAAACTTACCTCCATCATGAAGCGCATGGCAAAAGCAGCTGGTCTATCACCGGAAAAGAAACTTACAAATCACAGCGCTCGCAAACATCTTGTTCAGAAACTTAGTGAAAATAACATCCCTGCTCACCAGATTATGCAAATCACAGGACACAAGAATATCCAGTCAATTAACAATTACAGCCATATCAATGAACAACAACACAAACAAATTTCTCGTGTGTTATCTAACTCCAATCTTCAAACTGAAAATAGGCCTCAATATCCTAAATCCATGGACACAGATGTAGTTTATCAAAACTAGTCAATTTCTAACACAAATTCCATTGATCGAAACACACAATTTGCGGGTAGACTACAGAATATGTTCACAGGCAACATTTATGGTCGGCACTTTGAAATACACATTCATAACCCAGAAACATCATCATCCCAACCCGCTCAGAAACGTAGGCGCATCATTGTGTCCGACAGCGACTCGGATTAAAGTTTATAAAATATAGAAATTGCAAATCCCTTCTTTGGATTTGCTTCTCTTATTGTTGACAATTGAATTACTAATGAGGGTTTTGTTGCAGTCTGTTTATTAAGTGTCAATAAGACCGTTTGTTTTGAGAACTATTTTGCAAAGCGGAAGTATTGAACGCATTCAGTCAACATGGCGAAAGTAGGTTAATTTTCTTTTTCCATGTACGGGAACACAGACTCGTTAAAAATAAATCGGTTCAAGTTCGTTTGTGTGTGTCATGTGATAAAAAGAATCTGAAATTCGTTTCTCTTTGACATAAGATTTATGAAACTCGTTTCGACAATTTTATTTTAGCTCGCCAGAGGCTCGCTAAAATAAAATTGTCTACACTCTTTTCATAAATCTTATATCAAAGAGAAACTCATTACAGATCCTCTATATATTAAATAATTTTTGTAAAATTAATATCGCGTTTATTTTATTTACTTATTTATATATATACACAATATTTTTTTTTATTTGGCTTTTTATATTTCTCTTATGTGAAATCGTATCGTCAGCCTCTCTCCACGAAGATCTAACAGTTCACCATTTTGATCCGTCAATGTGGTTTTGAGACTATACAAAATCACGGGTAGAGATAAACTAAATTTCGAGGTCGTTCCACAATTTTATAACACGGCGACATGTTTGGAAAGAAGGAATAGATCGTCGGTTGAGCACTACCAATCACGTAGCTTCCAGCAATCACGCCCACGTTCACCAGAATGCTATTGACTGCGAGAATGTCAACCATATTTTCAGATGCCGCGTGGCCTCGAGACATCTTTCGATCGAATCCCAGCACCTTGCCTATAGAATCATCCGTGTTGAAATCCACTCGAAAATTATCTTCCAAATCCAACATCGTCTGTAGGGTATTAGGGTTGGGAGCGAGTCTGATCTTGTTGCTTCCCTTTCCATCCATCTTCATTCGCGTCTGAATGTAATTGTTCAAATCGTCTATGTCGTAACTTCCTTTGGGAATTCGAATCTCCAACCAACCCACTCTGTCGGAATACTTGAACGAGTTACTCTTTTCGGTGATGTTGGGAAAGGAATAATGAGTCTTCAGATTCACCAACGCCATCTCGTATCTTTTCTCTCTATTCAATTCGATGGAAGGTTCGAATTTAGTCGCGAATCGAGTCGAATTGCCACTCACCATCATTTGAATGGATTGTTTTGCAGCCGTATTCTCGGCTATCCGTTCTAACAACAATTCTCCTTGTTCGAACATTATATTTTTAATTTTTATTTTATTTTTCAAAACTAAATTATTGATGATTTATTGTTTTCTAATTTTTGTTTTCGCTCTCTATTTTATTATCATCAGAAACATAAACCTTGTCGAATCAACTCCGATATTTTCCGCGATTAAATTCGCGAGTCAAATCGTTCACGACAAAATTGTAAAGTCCTCCATCTTGAGATCCTGGCGAAAGAGACACAGTAAATTAGCATTCTCCTTTATCGTCTGTCTAAATTTTAAAATAATTCTGCGACAGGTAGAAACAGTCCACGTTGCTGTGACGACCTCTAACGTAATACGATTTGCATCGGTTTTGTCTCTCCAAAAGCAGATCGTCGAAAATCATGAGATTCTTATCTTCCGATTTCAATTCTCTAGTTTCCGGAACATCGCTGGCGCTCTCATAAAATCGACACTCGACGTTCGAAGAGGCATTTCTCTTCATCAATTCCATCGCCGCACCGTCCAAAATGGTTGAAAGAGAAGCTTCACTTTTGTCGAATTCCTCCCTACTGTCAAATATTCTGGCTATGACGTCCTTGGGCAATCTACGATCCATGCACTTTAGAAGCAATCGGTATTCGGGTTGAAACAAACTCTTGCCAAACACGAATAATCTGTCATAATCCAACCAGTCGGGTTGCAACAACAGATTCATCAACAGATTGTTCTTTCCACAATTCGATTTTCCCACTATCAAGCCTCTTATGCTTTTGGGAAAGAACTCGTTATTCGACCTCTTGGTCGCGGCGTCATTCCAAGACATATCTTTAATGTTCATCCTTTTTTTTATTTTTTTGTTATTTTTAGATTTTCAAACACAATTTTTATGTTTTTTCAGACTCAGTTTTTTTTATAAATATTATTATTTATTTATATTACACCGTCGCGAGTTCTCTTCAATCCAGATCCATTCGTCATTTTGGCTAAATCTTGTATGGGTACTACAGCATCCTTTTGTTGTCTAAAATTATTAATATTTCCTTTAGAGTATGGTAACGTGAGTTATTTTATTATCCTCAAAAATTAAATGTATAATTATTTTTATGTTTTATGTTTTAAGTAAATAAAATCTTCTGTCTTTAATATATAATAACTAAAACCAGTTGAGGGAAAAATATTTTTCAAAATAAAACCTCGATAAGGCGTTTTGCCCTCGAACGTGTTAAAGATCACATCACCGATTATTCACACCGTGATGAATAGAACGACTTTGAAAAGTGTGAAAGTTTAGCGCATAAGAACGGAAATGTTTTATCGTAATCCTCAAACAGCATTTTAGATGAAGTGAAAAATTCTGTTTTAAAACCATTTTACAAACGAAAAATGAAAAACCGTTTTTTCTAAAAATGATTAAGTAATTTTTTCTAATTTAATGCGTTTGAGAAGAATTGTATCCGTCAAAAGGGTTTATTCATATCTCCGAAACATTATCATGAGTCAATTAAAACTCAATTTACCTCTTAAAACCCTAACTGAGTGGAACGCGATTTTTCCGTCTCATTCATTGAACGAAAAACCTTTCATTTACACCGGAACAAAAAATGAAACGATTTGCGAAGATTTCATAGTGTCAATTAAACACAAATTTTACCACTTACCTATCTGAGTGGAACGCAATTTTATAGTCGATTTTATTGAATGAAAAACTATTTATTTACACTGAGTGCAATATTGAAAACTCCACAAAACTGATCTATTACGATTTACCTTAAAACTCGCTGTGACAAATCGTGGACGCACGATTTCCATCGGTTCTAATTTTCCAAACTCGAGTTTTTCCGTTTTGGTTTGGAAAAAAAATCCTCGAAGAGTGACTTCACTTTACACCCACTTCGCGCCATTGGCGAACGTGGGGAAAACATTTTGAGATTTTTCCCAATCTAGAATAGGCAAATAGGTTTCGCCGATCGGATCGCACCCTCGACCGTCCGGAACGTGATCGCGAACGTCGGTGGTCCAGAACCGGCAAACCACATTTTTTTTATGTACCGGAAGCTGAAATCAGTTTGAAAAAAAAAAATCCTCGACGAGTAACTACACTTTACACTCACTTTTCACCATTGGCGAACATCGAGAACACGTTTTGAGATCGATTTTTCCTGGTCTAGAATCGGCAAATCGGTTTCACCGATCGGATCACACCCTTGACCGTCCAAACAGCCGTTGGTGAACGTCAGTGGTCCAGAATCGGCAAACCGCTTTTTTGGTGCTGGTCTAGAATTGGCAAAACGTTTTTGCCGGCGATCGCCAATGATAGATCAAAGGTCTGATCCATGATGTGAACGTTGAGAAAAATTTTTAAATTTACGTTTTCTTCAAATTTCGTACATTTTTCCCTTCCAAGCGATGTGTCGAATTTCACTCGTTCGCCAACGACTGTTTTAATAGTCAAAAGTGCGATTCGAGGGGGTCAAAAACAATTGCTGATTCTGGACCACCATGTAAAAACAACATTTTCTACACTCTGTACACGATTTAACACTGAATCCCTATGGCAGTAACCGGCAAACCGCATTTTTTTATATACCGGAAGCTGAAATCAGTTCGAAAAAAAAAATCCTCGACGAGTAACTACGCTTTACACTCAATTTTCACCGTTGGCGAACGTCGAGAAAACGTTTTGAGATCGATTTTTCCTGGTCTAGAATCGGCAAATCGGTTTCACCGATCGGATCGCACCCTTGACCGTTCAAACAGTCGTTGGCGAACGTCGGTGGTCCAGAATCGGCAATCCGCTTTTTTGGTGCTGGTCTAGAATCGGCAAAACGTTTTTTGCCGGCGATCGCCAACGATAGATCGAAGGTCTGATCCGCGATGTGAACGTTGAGAAAAATTTTTAAATTTACGTTTTCTTCGAATTTCGTACATTTTTCCCTTCCGAGCGATGTGTCGAATTTCACTCGTTCGCCAACGACTGTTTGAATGGTCAAAAGTGCAATTCGAGAGGGTCAAAAACAATTGCCGATTCTGGACCACCATGTTAAAACAACATTTTTTACACTCTGTACACGATTTAACACCGAATCCCTATGGCAGTACACGTACTTGTACGTGTACAGTTTTTTTGAAAAGTGATCTAGAATCGGCACTTTACACCTGCTGTTGCTTACTCCATTGAGGGTTAACCCAACTGAGAAGAAAACCACAGTCACTTCTGCCATGAAAACGAACCTTTCAACCGTTATCATGCCGCAACAGGGTCTTACAAATGGAGAATGTAGATAGATTTGAAAATTCAGACGGTATCGGTATTCAACGGTTATTTCGGTTCAGTTTTTCGGTATCCGCATTATATCGATATCGCTTTTTCGGTATATTGCCCATCTGTACTGGCGAATTTGTGAGATCTTTGATAAGTTTTTGAACACGACCGCATGTTCCACTCATGACACTAGCTCCGTCATAGCCTTGTCTATTGAGGTCGATGTCATAATTAAGAATTGAATGCAATTTTTATAATCTTTAATGGAGTATGAACGTGTGGGAATGAGTACAAATTACGTATGAATCCCGAAGGGATTTAAGAAGTGAATGCATTTTTTATAATCTTTATTGGAGTATGAACGTGTGGGAATGGGTACAAATTATGTATGAATCCCGAAGAGATTTAAGAATTGAATGCAATTTTTATAATCTTTATTGCAGTTTGAACGTGTGGGAATGGATACAAATTGTGTATGAATCCCGAAGGGATTCATACAATTTGTACCCATTCCCACACGTTCATACTCCAATAAAGATTATAAAAATTGCATTCAATTCTTATAATTACATTCCGTAACTGGTTAACCTGCTTTTTACCAAACAACAAAGCAGAAAGACGAAATAAAACATGTACGAACGAACGAGGCGAAAAACCACCCTCACACAAAAGACAAAGCGCACAACTCTGATTTTTAATTTTCACAACTTTAGAAATGGAACCGAGTATTTTAATAACGGGCTTTATGCCACAGTAGGGAAATGTCACCAAAGAAACAGCAGCGGAGTTGATCACTGCGAGAGGCGCTAAAAGTTAAAAACCCATCCAAAAACCGCCCGAATTACATTCTGTCAACTGCACTCTACCGTAAATGCGGGTCAAAGTTCGACCAAATGCATTCATTGGAAAATGAGTTACATTTGGTCATGACGTTTTCATCCAGCTGACCAACGGGAATTGAGTATTTGGACCCAAAACGTACAACTACTTTACAGTCCTTCAGCCAGACTAGCAAAATGTGGCTCAACGGTACCAAATTTGCGGGAAAATTACTATTTTCTTTTTTCTTGAGATTAGTATTTCTAGAATATAAAAATGCATGCTGAATCTGGATTTCACAGCTTTCATAGAAATATGGGCCTTTAAACATTACCCCCACCCACCCCCCCCCCCCCCCCACCCGGCACAGTAAAGTGAAACACCTTTTGACACAGGGGTCGAGTTACCATTTATTATTCTGAATTCGATATCCATAATCGGGATTATTTTTATAAAATTGATTGAGTATATCAATTCAATATTTGAGTGTGTTTATTCACAAAACCGTTCACTGGGGGGAGGAGGGGGGAGGGGGTGTCAAAGGTCTCTCAAATGCTGAATCATCACAATTTTCTTTTACTTTTCGCATTTTATTCTGTACAATACAAATCTGATGGACCTTCCTGCCCACTTATATAAAGTCAGCGAATCTAGCCTGAGATTGAACAAAGCATTTTGCCAAAATAAATAAATCAATCAATCAATCAATTAAAAATAAAACTGAGCTCATAAGGTCAAAGCTTGTTTCAAGTGAATTTGTTTTCGCCGGCATTAACTTCGCTTCGTGCGATATCCACATCGCACTGTATAACACCAAATTAAGGTTCCATGTCAGGTATTCAAAAGACCAGACTACATCGCTATTGCCTGTCCGTTCCAATGAAGGTGCGACGAAGTCAGGTCTGGTCTAGGTCATATTGGTCAAGTGAAAAACTAGACCAAACCGGACTTGCCGAGGGTGGTCCAAACCGATGCAGTCACAATAAAACATCGTGGATGAAGGGTATGGTTTAAAGTGTTACTTTTGGTTAAACGAAAAATAAAATTTTGACACACATCCTTTCATTTAAAGTATTTTATAATGATTGCAATAGAACACATTTTTGTGTTATAGAAAGCACCAAGTCTCTGTCGATTACTGTTTGAACTTGGTAAACTGTTATATAAACTGCTGTGTCAAGGCTGTGAAGATTATAGTTGTTTGTTTTTTTTTCTATTAAAAACTACTTTCTCTTTCCCCTTGCGCCGCCCCTGATTGGTTTGGTTCTTTTGCGATTTCATACACTCCTCTGCTATATGCACTAGGGACAAGATCTGACACTACGAAAATAAGATTTCAAAGAAGTGCATTAGTCGACTGTAAGTGACTCAGTGTGTGCCGTGTGTGGTCCTTGACCCAACCCCCCCCCCCCTCTCCCGCGTGCCAGTGTTACATAATGGGGTTAAAACTATATCGGATCTTCATGTGGACATGGGTGGAAACGATACTAATATTGGTACACAACAGAGTCCAGAGGGATTGGTAAAATTTCTGCAATTTGATGTAGTGACCATGAGGTAGATGTTGCCAGGAATAGATTTTACCTATAGTTGGCAATGTCTAACTCAAAGTCCGAAAAAGAAATAATATGTAACTTTAAGTCCACACACACCATACTGCAGGCCGCACATCGTACTGGTTTCAGGGGCGGCGGAAGTTCCAAAAACGTGTGGGGGGGGGGGGGGGGGCATTTTTTCCGGGCAGCCGACGGGTTGTAGGACGGAAAATAAGTTTTTAGGGGGGATTGTTGGAGGTGTACTTTGTCATCGCGTATGTCATGCATATGGAATTACATGCAGCCCCGGGAAGGGAACATATGCGCACGGCACGTCTTACCATAGGCCAAACTTGAACCCAAATTCTGTAATATAATTTTTAGGTTTAGTACGTCCTTTGGACGTACCAAACCCAAAAAGTATATTACGGAATTTGGGTCTAAGTTTGAACTAGTTTTACTATTACTATAGCCTGTACTTATTATGACTAAATGAAGCCCCGGAAAGGGAACACATGCGCTCGACACGTTTTACCATAGGCCAAACTTGCATCCAAATTCCGTAATATAATTTTGGGTTTGCTACGCCCTTTGGACGTACCAAACCCAAAAATTATATTACGGAATATGAGTCCAGGTTTGAACTAGTTTTACTATTACTATAGCCTGTACTTATTATGACTACTTGCGAACTTGCGACGTGCAATATCTCAATATTTTTTACGACGCCGAAAATATTATGTTGCTAATTTTGTTAAAACTATTACCATATTCCGCAGTCAATTTGGCTATATGGGTCGTGTAGGTGTGTCAAATTTAGGGTACCCATAAATGGTGAAAAATGTGTGTGTGTGTGGGGGGAGGGGGGGCACGTGCCCCCTGTACCCCTCCCATCCGGCTCCGCCGCCCCTGACTAGTTTGGTTCTTTTGCGATTTCATACACTCCTCTGCCATAGGGGACAAGATCTGACACTACGAAAATAAGATTGCATGCAGTACACGTACATGTGCACTGATGTGGCGATCAAAGATTAGTTTCATCATTATCGATATCATTACTATCGTCGTCATCACATTCATCGGAACTGCTTGATGAATAATCTAACTCAGAATCCATATCAGTTTTCTGATTGGAGCAAGATGTCAATCGACACATATCTGTACATTTCAGTCCACTAATCAAACAGGGGCATTTAGTTTCGACACAAGACTTCGTGCACTCACAGGCCAACAGTTCTAATACCTCGTCGGGAGCAGGGTTACTGTCCATCCAGTCAAACTGCAGATATTCACCGGAGTCTTTCGAGGCAATTTTCCATCCATGTCTGTCTGGTGATGGTACTTCGGAATCGCTGTCAAGGGAGCGTTTCCATATAGCAACCTGATAGTTAGCCCTCATTGAATGTTTGCGTAAACAGTCAGCACATAGTGGCAGTTGGTGGGATTCAATTTTGCCTTGTTTACAACAGAACAGATTGTAAAGGAAGTCGTATACTTTCACATCTACGCTTTTAGACCCATATAACTTGCAGTTGAAAAGTTCCAGTTGTCGGTATAGAGCGTCAGTAAGTGTCCATTCAGATCCGAGTTCTCGAAAAGTGTTTACAGCCTCTGGATCCTATTTTAACAGTCGCAGAGAAGACACTTTTCCACGACCAGCAAAAGCACTGACTGAATAACAGGCATTGAAAGCATGTATTCCCAACAGACTCTGGCAAACAGCAATACCCTGAATTTTTGCTACTTCTTGAATATCGACAAATCGGGTTCTGCCTTGGGTTCTAAACTTTTGGAAAAGTGGAACTTCAGTGTCAAGCGAAACGGCAACAAGGATTGCAAAAACATCAATGTCGTCGGAATTCACAACAACCGATTTTAGACCTGATTCTGAAGCATGAAGAGCGCGAAATATTAACCTTGTAACTGCCTCCTCATGTGAACATTCTAACTCTGTGACAAGTTTGTGTCCATTAGATGATATCTGATAACACTTTGACAAAAGGGTAACATAAATAGTTCTGTGTCCTACATTTGACTTAGATGCGTTGCTGATCCATTCATGGACAAGAAACTCCAAAAGTGCAGTCTTATTTGCGTTTCCCTCCAAACACTTCCGCCACTGTCTAACAATGTGTCCACTCGATATCTCCTTGAACTTCACACTATCCTCTGCTGACCTATTTTGCCATTCTTTTTTATACTTATGTCTCTGTACACATCAAAGACGATATCCACGCTAGAACTTAGACGAGCTTCCCTGATGGCAGATGCCATTATAGTTGATGCGACTTGGCCAAATATCTTCTGCTCTCCTTTTGTTTTCTGAATTAATGTCATACCATCAATGATTGTTGCAGAAGGTTGAGGTATGTTGTCCACAATACTAATATCTTTCTGCAGTACATTTGCGAGCATTGCCTTGTTGGTTCTTCGAGGACTTCCATCTGGCATTGCAAGAGACCATGGTACAGGCCCCAGAAGATATTTGAATATATCCCGCAGTTGCAGATCATTCCGTGTTTTGCTCACTAGGATCATCTGTGTGAATAAGTTTCTATCTGCTTTTAAAATTATCGCCTTACCCTTGGCACTCGTTATTTTCTTCTTTTGCTTCATGTTTGCAAATGTCTTTAGTCTATTTTTAGCTATCGGGTCATGAAATGTTTTCTCTGGGTCTTGTTTCAACCTCTCTGTCTTAAACAGTTCAAATTGGCGTTCACCAACTGTGAATGCTCTAGCGAGGTCATCTGCTATTCATTACTCGCCGCAAGCGACGTAGATAAATTGGTCAGCTCATAAGGCCCCTCGAAAGGATTCGTCCAATTTTCAATGACATTGATGACGGAAGAAACTGACCTTTCGTCCCTTTTCATTCTCGGTTCGTTCTGATCGGCATGTACACTTTCTTGTTTATTTAATCCTACTATATCTCTAAATTGTCGAAGAAAGGAACGTCTGCCATCAGGTGATAGCGTGACACATCACACCGTTTTAAACTGAATCGCTTCACCCCTGATGCAGATTTGGTGTCTTTATTGACGGTTTCCTCGATTGTTTGATCGACGGGAATTCTCCCGAAAGGATTTTCCTTTCCAATCTAAACAGAAAAGCCTCCACGTCTAAAATTATCTAGCACCTCGGGATTAGTATTCTCTAGCACTGACATCTCGCCATAATAGATGGGTAAATATCGATCATAGTTAGTGTTGTTGTACGCATGACACCACGGGATCATCTTTCGAACAGCTGCCATGTGGATGTCCCAATAACCTTCTCGTGACGCACGTATCATTGCCAGCAGAATATCACCAACCATGTCTATGTAAGACATCCAAAAGCCGAAAGAGCTCCATTCGAAACCCTCAGATAATCCAAAAACTGTTCAAATCTTTCGAATGTGCGTTTGAAGAGTTCATTTTCAAATATGTCCTTAAATGTAAAATTATCCGAATCGGAGTTGTCATTGTCCGACAAAACTTTAAGAAAAGAATCAACAGAGGACTTCTCATGTGGGTTGTTTCCTTGAATCCAAATGGTAAATTGACTCCGAACAGCTCGGTTGTAATGTTTTCCGCTCATGGCAGCTGAAACCGAACCTTCAGCCAATATGCCAGACTCTATGCAGACATCTCTCAGATCTTCATCCTGAAACCTTTTCCCGAGGATGCTTAGAAAGTTACAAATGATGTGAAAAATCCCAAGTCTTAAGACAACACCGGAAAATGCACTTTTATCCTTCCACTTGACCTCGGCAACCTTAGCATACAAGGCCTGATCTAACACAACAACGATGCTAGCACGATTAAATTTATCTTGTGTTGAAACAGAGTTTTTTTAACCCTTTACCCAACGTAACGGCCAAAACCGGCCAGCGCTATTCTCAAAAATCGCCAATTAATTTTCACTATTTTTTTCATTTTTTGTCTCAAAAACATAGGTTATGACCCCTCGTTGGAACGAGCTCGTCGAGCTCGTTCCATCGAGGGGTCATAACCTATGTTTTTGAGACAAAAAATGAAAAAAATTAGTTATTCAAGAATTTTTTTTGCAAGTGTCGTCTGCTTTTCATGTTAGGTAAAGGGTTAATATAGCAGCACATGTTGCCATGTCAGTTGCTGGTTCACTAATAGTTGGAAGATATCCATTGTTATCTTGAACGACATTAACATCTGAACGCATCCTAATGTTGTATCCAGTCCACCCAGGAATTGTATGACTGTGGAGACCTTGGTGAATGACACGGGATATCACCCACAACTCATTCTTTCGACGAGCGCAATTTAAGTGAACTGTCCTGTCAGTTTCAATTGTGAGTAATTTACTTGGGCCTATTCTTTTTCTGGCATTATAAACTGGTAGATGGAACTCCTGTGGTTCGATGCTTCGTCTCTTATCTCTAATTGAAGACGATTGTTTTCTGGCAGGTTGTGGACCAAACACCTGTGGTTGAACAATGAAGCCATTTACTCTATGTGTTATTCCATCCCCAGGCTCAGATTCTTCCAGTAAATCAATGTTGTCCCAAGCTAAAGTTGTGAAAATGTTGGATGCAACAGTATTTGGCACAACTGTGTCTCCTTCACTGGAAGTCTCCAGCTTTTTTCAGACAAATAGCAGTCTAATTTTCTTCAATCTGCGAGTATGATGCCGCGTGGCCCAATCTGTCAAGAGCCTGCATCAATTCGGTATTTCCGGTCAGAGCCTTCACAGCCATTGGCAGTACAACATGCTTGAGTGTTTTCTGAGTTCCACAGCTGACCGCATATATAATGCCTTGTGAGAATGAATCAGTGAGCCATTTGACACGCTGAGAAACAATTGGTGGTTCCGACTGGCCAGTCAAAAGTGTTATATTAAATAATGTGAGGAGCAGAGGTATGTGATGGAGCTCTAACAATGTTTCTGGGGTCAGTGGCCATTGTGATGTTTTGTCACGATCCTTGACAGTGGCTCTAAGAACTTTGGCGGCATTTACAATCAAGACGCGCTCGGGCAGTCCTTTGCGTAGAGAGTTGAGCTCATCTTTCAGAACTCTGTTTTCTTTTGCCAAGTCAAAAACAGTCATTTTCTCAGACATAACAAGAAGTTTCCCCCGGTCATCAGGAAATATGCATAAAGTGTTTCCGCATTCGGCTTCCAAATTCCGATGAAGGTGTTTCTTTGTTGACGCTCGAATGTCATCGATTCCGGAATCTCACATATGGCCTATAACAACATCAGCGAGACTAACCATCGTCGTTACCCGAGGACAGACAAACAAATCGTCGCGAATATAAGCGAATAGCTTGGAGTAGGCAGTAGTTTCAGCATCGTCGTAGGCAAAGGGTGCACTATTCCATTCGGTTTCAATGGAGTCTTTTCTTTGATAGATTCCTTGCCGGTCTTCGTCCGCTCGACATGTGTCTATTCCTTGTAGCAGCTTCGCTGATACCATGCCTCGGCCGCAACTAGATCGCGCGAAACTATGGGCATAAGAATTGCATCCATCTTCATTATAGCGGCATCCCTCAGAGTCGTATCTGCTCTCATATTAACGCACTGAATCAACCGTTCCCGCGTATTAACGTTAGGCCTCTTTTGGTATTTATCTTTATGACAAATAATGCACTCCTTACTATACACTCGTGATTTATTAGCGCTAGGTGCCTCCCGTGTGGCCAGATGTCGTTTCATGTCTGTGCTATTTGCATCCCGCTGCGGTCCTCCCCTTTCCATTTGATCAAGAGTTCGTTTGTGCGTAAACATAAATCTACACGGCCGATGGTAGAGGACATTTTGGGGGATTTGGTCACCTGATGCTTCAAGGTTTAAAAGAGGCGTGTAATTCCTAATCACAGCTGCCCTTCGAAGTGACATCCATGAATTAATGTCTTTAGGGGAGCTCAACTGAGATTCATCATCGTATATTGGAACATGAATTATACACCCATTTGATATTTTCCTTATTTTATTCCGGGCTCCACGCGCACACCAGCAGCCATGTTCACATTACACCACTCTTCAGAGTCTTTAGTAGTTTCCATTGCCTCCCGAGTGATTAAGAATGTCTCTTTCGGTAGTTGACTTTATGAGAAGGTTGTTATGGCTTTCCGTATTTTCGCGAACTCATCGAGCGTGCCAGCTTTTCCAGTAAAAGTTCTCGGAAATTTTTATAGGTGCACATTGTCAATTAACCTCAATTATGGGGCGATACGAATGTTCCACTGTGGCCTATTTATTGTTTGATGACATGCAGCTGTTTCTGTGTGAGTTTTTACAGCAAATTCTCTCGATTTGTTGTTAATGCTGAATAGCGCGGTGAATAAACTTTATAAACAAACTATGATCGTGACGTTTTCGGGGTTACGGAAAGTTAGATTGTTCATAATTATAACTCCAGAAAAAGAACCGTTTTTCTCAGAGTTAGCTGTGACTACGAATTTGCCATCATGCATTTTTGAACAAGGTAATGTGAAGCCTTTATATGAATAACAGTGGCAATTTGTCCGCATATTTGGTACCGACTGATGGGTCTGGCTGAAGGACTATTTAAGGAATAGTGCATGGCTTGGAGTTGACTACGCCCATATAGTGCCCAGTGAGGTGGTGTAGTTCCCGCCCAAAGCGGAGGGAACTATACCACCTCACTGGGCACTATATGGGCGTAGTCAACGACAAGACATCCACTAATCCTTATATTATTTCGAACACCCATCAAGAAAAACATCTGTCCGATTTGTTAATCTGTTACCAAGGTAGAAGCCCTACCAACAAGCGTTATATAGAAAAATACCATGTAGTTTTTAAAAAACATTTTCTTCTTCCAAAACACGGCTAACTTGGGTTATTGATATGAGCAGAAGACAGATTTTGAATCGGTCGGCAATGGTAAACAAAACATTTCCCCCAAACGCAACTGTGTATTCTAGAATCGCGCAACTCGCGAATGAAAACTAAACTTTTCGAAATTTGACAAGGCAGTTTGATACTTTACACACATTTGTCACACATATACATTACCGAATGGGTCAGCACGGGATACAAACTCCGAAGATTCAATTGAATTCCATTATTTATTCGTTTACTGCCCCAAACATACAATTAAATAGCGAAATAATATGAGCAGCGAAGCAAACGATTTTTCATATCCGGACGCGTTCTCATGAAAGTTGGACCCAGGTATGGATCATTCTCTTCGAAACGAGATATGGATCATCTTCTCAAGGAATAAAATGAACGCCTCGAGAAATGTGACTTCAACAATGGAAAAGCGATACATTTTTCTGCAAAGATTTCTTTCCGGGTTGTTTTGTGGATGTTGTGCCTCTGTGAATCGATTTTTAAATTTAGCCTGATCAGTTTTACTCACCCAGTATGAAAAGAAAACTGATATAGTAGAGTGCTAAAAATAGAAAACGTGTAGTGCCTGGGTGTAGTGCCTGGTCAGTTCTGTGGATGCAAACTACACGAAATAGGGTATCATCTTTCAGCCAATCAGAATGCAAGGAAGTCACGTGAGATATAATATTAACAATGTAATTATTTTGCGATGAATTGTCGAAATATGTTAACCAAACCCTGCGCGGTGGGTCGTCAATTTTTAGAAACCCCCAAAACTTACTAATTTCCCATCGTAATTCACTTCATCCCACCGCATTTTAACACTGAGCTGACCCACACTACCTATGTCACTTGTTTCTAGAATGAATGACCAAAGGTGGAACGTTCTTGATTTGTTCAACAACAGACGATTGGACAGATTTTGCTAACATGCTTATTACCTCATTTTGTGTCTGTCGGACTAAGATACTTTGTCACTAGAGATGTCAACGCAATTACACAAGACAGTATCAGCCTAAGAACTTTTTCACCTTCACAAATAACACCATGTATGTTTTTCCTGTGACCCCTGAACAACAAAGATAACTGCGGCCTTGTTAGTATGATGGGTACAAGTCTTTCCAAAACTTTATACATAAAATTGGCCTTCTGCAGCAGTTCCCGTTCTTGCATTGTATCTCTACTACGGTTGAATTTCCATGCCATTCAACTTGTAAACCCTTCAATATGCGCATTTAATTGTTCATGCCTTTCAATTTTATTGGCCATGTTGTGTATGTGACCATAGGCACAATTAATCTAAGGTTTGCTCTTTGAATAGCTAAACGCTGCAATGGTCAGCAAATAGCCAGAAAAAATCACAATATGTCATTTTTAACTCATTAGAATAACATATTGATAACCTCCGTAAATGTAAGTTATCACTCTGTATATAATAGTTTACTGAAAAGTAAAAAAATATACCTTTCGCGTCTGTAAACTCAAAAGTCCCGTTTGGGCTGCATGATCCATGCTTTACCGCAGTGGCGTAACAGTAATAATATTAGGGACCCTTAGGCCACATAATGTAATTATTCAGTACATTACGTTATATTCTATCAGGCTGACTGGGTTCAAAGATTATATTCAGTATAATATCCATCCGAAATTGACAAACTTGAGAGTTTCCAGTGATGGTTAGTGTTTACTGCATATCCGTCGTGGACAATATTTCGGCGGACGCAATAATATTGGATTCCAGACATTAATTAATTAACTTTGAGCTTTTGACTCTCTTATATATAACTCAAAAGATTATGAGGTTTTGACAAACAAATAGTCAACTACAACACTGTTTTGGGGAACCTAATAATTATATTTTCCCAAAATGTTCTGGGCCCACAAATTAGTGCAACTGTTGGAGGCCCTTAGGGGACGTCCTAACCTTATTGTACGGGCGTTACGCAAACGTCCGAAAAAAAGCGAATCGAGTGTCTGAAAGCCGACCACGTGCACAAAACCCGAGTCGATTGTCTCAGCGGGCCGACTACATCCATAAACTGCGAGTCAGTTGTGTCGGCAAGCCGATTACGGCCGAAAACGCGAGTCGATGGTGTCTACAAGCCGACTACTTGCACAAAACGCGAAAAGACTGTCTCTGTAAGCCGACTACAAACACGAGTTGATTGTGTATGCAAGCTGATAATGTCCGCGAAACGGGAGTTGATTCTGTCTGCATGCCGACTTCGTCCACAAAACGTGAATCGATCGTCTCTACGAGCCGACTACGTCCACAAAAAGGGAGTCGATTGTCTCTGCAAACCGACTACGTCCACAAAACGCGAGTCGATTATGTCTACAAGCCAACTATGTCTACAAAATGCGAATCGATAGTGTCTGGAAGCCGACAACTTCCACAAAACGCGAGTCGATTGTCTCTGCAAGCCGACTGCGTCCACAAAACTCGGGCGAGTCGATTGTAGTAGAGTATAAATTAATGTTCGAGCCCACTGAGCTACATAGGTAAAGTCTCGCGATTTTCGAGCTCATTTTCTCGAGAAACAATTCGAGCCCACTAAGCTACATAGGTAATGTCTCGCGATTTTCGAGCATTTTTTCTCAAGAAACAATGCGAGCCCAATTTAGACTTCTCGCAAAATATGCTCGTATACTACGAGATGACACGCGACTTTTTCGAGTACGAAATCAGATGGATAATCGAATCTTCGATAGAGAGACTTCGAGAATCTACCCCATCTTATCGATCGAATATAGGAAATGGAACAAAAAGGAGAGCTTGGAAAATATTAGAAAATCTGAGAAAAATCCTAGCTCGCTCAGTTCTGGCCTAGTCGGACAATTCATTGCAGTTGTCTCCTAAGATTGAGTGTTCCATCGCTCGATTTCATTGATTTCGCCGAGATATCTCTGATGCGAAATTGCACAACGCGACACAAGTTAGCAAATGTGTAATTCTCTGTCAGTGTTTTAAGTGTCTCATCGATGGAGTTGGTCGATCGATTTTGGCTGTGATCACTAGTGATCATTGAGGTGATCACATTGCAGATCACATGAGTTGCCGCAGGCAGCTCGTGCGATCCGACAATCTGGCCACCTCAACTCGACATGATACTACGCCACGGATCAACGCACTGTTATGATAATATGCATATATCCGGTTCGTTATGGTAGATGGTTGAAAGTTGGATAACAACCTTTAAGGATGCTCTCTTTACTCATTATTTATGACTAAAATGCAGTGTTTTTTTTTTTTTTTCTTCTTATTATAATGAAAAGAAAAATTATTTAGAAAAGAAAATAAATAAAATTAATTTTAAAAAAAAACGAAAGAGAAAGCTGGAGAATTATAAATATTTGGCAGACAAATTACGAGCTTTCTCACCTATTTAATGTGAAAAAGTCAGACTGTATAGTACGCGAAACTATCAATCATTTTGATTATCTTTACACCTGATAATGACAGCTTTGTAAAGGAGCCTGACAGGGAGAATCTTGAGTTAAAGGTTATAGGTGGACAATAGAAACAAAGAACTAGCAAATAATTAGAGAGAGCGGAGATGCGATAGATCTAGAAAATTTATAAAACAACGTAATACTGAATTTATTCTTTTATTATATTTGGTAAAACAGGACCCGCCAACCAACCCTTGGGGAAGAAGACGTCTAAAGTATGCAGCTCATGTGTCAACGATTAGCTAAACTTGAATAGATACCTATGCTGTGGTCATGATATAGCCATAAATGCTTAAAGTGACCTTAAATACCAGTAACTAATTTATTCTCTCCCCTTCTGTCTTTTTATAAAAGTTTGGGACATGCCAAAAAAGAAATTATTTCTCATTCCGACGATTTCACAATTTTTCCAACGTACCTGTTTCAGATAAAATGAAATACATGTAATACAAACTACAATTTTTTTTGTAGAATTCATGGTGTTAGCTGCTCCAAATACTGACCTTCATGGTTTCCAAATGAACATGAAAATAGCATTTTTCCATTTTCTCAGTGTTTTCTCCCAGAAAGTAAGGAAAATGGAAGTCCATGAAGTAAAGTTCAATTTCCATGGGGCAACTATTCCGTTCTGTATATTTATATATTGGGATTTAATGACACTTTCAACAGATAGCGACATCCCTACTTCAATTTTTTTTTTCAGTATGCACATCTACACCCAATGACGCAGAGCACTTTAGGTTAACCCTAAAAAAACTGATACAAAATAGTAACCAAAATGAGCAAAGTTTGGTATTTAAACTATACTTATTTTGTTGATTGGGATACCAGGGGGTTAAATCGCAAAAGAAGAAAGGTTAGTGGCAACGTTTGTCTCCTGTCATTGCTACATTTATTCAAACCAAAATATTTGTCACATGATGCTCACGATAATGGTGAATGGCATTTGGAAGGCATTTAGTTTTGCAATGGGCACACAAATATTCCAATGTTAACACTCACGGCCAATCACGACGTGAATGCAGTAATGTTTGGTAAAAATGAACGCATTACAAATGCTATTTTTGGTGTCACACATAATTCAACACATGTTTTGAAACCATTTTTACCGGGGGTAGAGTCTGAGGAGAGCGTTCTGTCATCTGTGCCTGGTACGGGAGTTTTGTTAATGAGGCAGCTCCCCAGTGGCGTAAATTATTTTGGGCCTTCAAAACGTGTTCACATGTCTTGGCCCTGTTACAATTTATGAGAGAATGCCTATAGACACTCTCCTATAAATTGTAACAGGGCACATCTATACAGACTCAATAATTCCACATCGAAGATAATATGAAGCACATCCACAGAATATGGATCCTTTAATCTTTACCTGCATTTCAGAGTAAAGCCCAAATATGGGCTTGCAGCACTCTACCAGTTAACTAAACTTGAATAAAGACCAACGTTATGGTCATGATATAGTCATAGATGTAGAAAGTGACATTAAATACCAATAATTAATTTATTCTCTACCATTCCGTAGGTTTGTGAATGTGTGAGACATACCAACAAAACAGAGTGTGCTTCAAGTGTTAGCCAATAGCTAAACTTGAATAGATGCCTTTGTTATGGTCATGATATAGGCCATAGATGCTGAAAGAAACCTTAAATACTGCTAATCAATTATTCTCTACCATTCTGTCTCTTTATGAAGGTGTGGGACCTGCCAAAATAAGAGGATAAGCTTCCCACTCCGAAGATTTCACAATTTTTCCAACATATCTGTTTCACATAAGATGAAGTACATATAATACAAATTAGGGTTTCTTTTGTAGATGATGTGGTGTTAGCTTCTCAAAATACTGATATTTTTGGCTGCCAAATGAACATTAGTAACTTTGCAATTTTCATTTTTCCTCACTGTTTTCTCCAAAAAAGCAAGATTACGCATTCAAGGTAATGAAGATTGAAGATCAACTGTTGTGGTGCAACAAATCTGTTGTATTTATTTATTTATTTATTTATTTATTTATTTATTTATTTATTTATTTATTTATTTATTGGGATTTAATGACACTTTCAACAGATAAATTCACCCCTACTTCAAACATTATAACAGCAAATTTATTCAGAAGGCACCTCTGCACACAGTGACACAAAGCGTGTCAGGTTAACCCTCACCAAACTAACACATAATAGTAATCAAAATGGGAAAATGTTGGTATTTTAACCCTTTACCCAACGTAACGGCCAAAACCGGCCAGCGCTATTCTCAAAAATCGCCAATTAATTTTCAAAATATTTTCATTTTTTGTCTCAAAAACATAGGTTATGACCCCTCGTTGGAACGAGCTCGTCGAGCTCGTTCCAACGAGGGGTCATAACCTATGTTTTTGAGACAAAAAATGAAAAAAATTAGTTATTCAAGAATTTTTTTTGCATGTGTCGTCTGCTTTTCATGTTAGGTAAAGGGTTAAAACTGTACTGATTCTAGTGAGAAGGATAGCAGGGGTTAACCCTTTACCCAACGCAGACGATTTCAAAATTTATTATTTTAAATATTATTTTTTAAATTTTTTCAAAAAATTTCAACAAAACCATATCATGTGACCCCTCTTTGGAACGAGCTCGACGAGCTCGTTCCAAAGAGGGGTCACATGACAAGGTTTTGTTGAAATTTATCGAAAAATAATATTCTTTCATCTGCTAAATTTGCATATTGCGCGGGCGGATGCGGCCGATTCGTTGGGTAAAGGGTTAAACAAGACAGAAAAAAATGTTAGAACGTTTGTCTACTGTCATTGCTGCACCTATTCAAACCAAACTATTTGTCGCTCACGGTAATAGTGAATAACATTTGGAGAGCATTCAGTTTTACACAAAATCGCTGCATTCACGTCGTTTGTTGCCGTGGGTGGTTAACATTGATATATTTGTGTGGTTATTTTAGTGTATCGTATTCTGCTCTACATTTATGAAACCTTTGAGTTGCCAGGATCGGTGTTTAAAAGCCAACATCCAGGTATTAAATCTCCATATACCATACATGTTGACGGAGATAATTTATACTATCGAAAGGCAAGATCTCTTTCTCCATCCAAGCAAAAGTTACCTCCAGATAGAAGAATGCTTGACGAAAAAGGATGGTAGCCACTGAAAGATATTGACTTCATCATTTTAGCTCAAAATGGCATGATGCTTCTTTTAGACAGCATATCATATAAACTCTCAGGTCAAGAAGTTGAAACCGTGTTTCATCCTCAGCAGGCAACCACGATGTTAGGACTTTTGAAATATCTAGATGATATTTCTAAATCTAAGGGACTCAATCAACTGGTGATGAAAGATACCAGGTCAGACGCGACTGTCGACAGTGTGTGTGCAGCCACGAGATTAAAACACACCACTCAGGTGTCTTTGCAAAGAGGGAAGGTCTCATTTAGGATTCCTTCTGAAGCAGATTTTTGGATCGCCGAAGATTCCGACAAAAATATCTACTTATTAAGATACAATCTCCAGTTCGTAAAGGGATGACGGTACCATCGTGAGAGCTGCCACAACAAAAGCCGGAATGGTGCATCTGAGTAATATGTCTTGGTTCATACCACACGTTCCACAGAACGGTGAACAAAGAATTTAACTTTTCAAGATCATCGAATCAAAAAACAAAAACTAGTTTACCTGTTGGATTCAGAGTGAGACAGTATGATATTACAAACGTTCCAGCATCGACTCCGTTCAATTGGAGATTGTCGGTGAAATCTTCTTCGGAAAAACGCGTTTCATCATAGTCGAATTTCAGACGGACGGGATCAGATCTCAAGAAAATAATCTCTATTCGATCATTGCAACTTGAGAAAAATGCATGAGATATCCGGCCAAAGACTTCTACAACTCCTCCTTTGCGAAGAACGACATTTCTAGGATGTACAGGTCGATGTTTCAGATCGAAATATCATAGGGTGGACGAATTATAAGCAATACGAACGTAACGTCTACCGAATACAAGACGCCCTATCCCCTGTTCGTGTTCGACGTCAGCAAACAGAGCAAGAAACTTAAGCACACCGTTCTGGACATCCTGATCAAGATACAGGAACGTACCTAGCAAACCCAAAGCTTTCACAGCTGTCATATCCAACAGAGTATTGACATTTCAGTTAGATGGAAGTAAAATATCTGTTATTTCCTGTTTTCGAACACGTCTGCCAAGAGAACGGTATAGGTGTCCAGATACAGGTCGTGAAAATCTCCCAGGAATTTCATGTCAAATATTTTCCTAACTTTTTGAGCATGTTCAAAGTCGACATCTGAAATGTCAGCATTGTATAATGTCGAATAAAAATGATTTTTGGAAGGAAACTCCGACTCATCAAATTTTTGCAACCATCCATATAATCAGAGGGACAGATTCCTTTCCTCAATATGCCCTCCAATTGGAACTTTTCTCGAAAGTCTTCAATCATAATCTCGAGTTTCTCCTTCCCTAAATTGCCAACTAGTTTCTCGAAACTGGTCGACATGAGTTGAAAACTATCCATGAATCGTATTTCTCCATTGAATTTGACTGCTGAATTTTTCCATCTTTTTTTCTCCTTTTTGTCTGCAACTAACCATTTCGCAAACGAAATGTATTGTTTCTCGCTCTTCATGATGCAGTGTACATAACCTTTGCCTACTTTACTGACGTTCTTCACGAACAGATGACTGTCATAACCCGACAGTCTGTAAAATATCATCGGAAAGAACTTAGCATCCTGATATTCGAAATTGCAGTTACCGTGCGTGGCACCTCACCATTTTCCCCTGTAGAGATTGTGATCTCTCACTTTCTTGTATTCGGATGCCGAAGTTTCGGTGAATGGTAGTCTACAGATTTAACATTTGGTGTCTTTCATTAGCTCGTGATGATCTTCTTCTCAGAAGGTTTTAACTTGTGCGTATAATTTTCGATGTGAGATTCCAAATCTTCCACGAATTTCTGAGCCTCATTGTCATCACACGACTGTTTCTTTTTGGTGTCTGGGCCCGAAGAAAGTCAATCGTCAAAAGAACATTTTATGTAGAAACACTAAGCAGACGATGTGTGCTTCTGATATTTTTCGGTGTAACTCAGACCATCATCGGGCTAACACGGACGGCTTCACCGTGAAACATTTGAAATCGGCATACACCACAAAAGGCAGTCTCAGTCTTCTGTTGTGATGTATGAATCAAATGTAAGTGTGAGGTTTGGGCATCTTTGACGGCAACGCATTGGTTTGAGCTACAATACTCCTCTTGACGTTCTAGCTATTCACTGCGTTGGAAGGAATTCAGGCGGTTGAAACAGAAAAAAACACTCTCCACTGTATTTGGTAGTCTGTGCTGACAATAATCGCATCGATCAATTTTGGGGGGAACTTATGCTAAGAGGAAATATGTGTTTCTTCAAATTGTCATATCCCATACTGTTTATTGCGAGCATGGGATTTCGATCTTCTAATTGATCGAAGTCGTGTAGCAGAGTCAGAAAATAAATTTCCGACCAATCTAAATTCTTTGAAGTTTCTGCATACTTTCATACTCTCTATTGATGGTTTTCTATGGGATATAACACAGATGTTACAGCTCATTTGAAGCATTGACTGTTATGTTTATTTTTCACATTGTTTGCAGCTTCTTTCTTTCCAATAACATGAAGCATTTTTATGTATGAAGACGTGCACAGTCAATATGAATTTCGAGATTCAGTACATCTCAGTATCTTCAATTGCTACCTTCGTTTTGATACTGCCCCAAAGATTGTATTATTTTTTCTTTCATGTTATTAAAGATATCGGGCATAGAAAAGCTTTCGGTCACGTTGTTTGTGCGAGATTGAAAATGAGCTATTTTTTCTTGACTTCACTCATATTCAGTTCGATCTTCTCCATCTGACACTTCAATATCAATTCCGTTTTGATACCAATACCTTGCACCCGACGAAATAAATCCAAAACATATTTGGATTGAAACCTTTTTATACCATTGTCAAACGTTGTGAAAAATCCTATGATGCCCTGCTCGTTTTCTATGGGATTGGGGAAACAATTGTTTGCGTATGAATTTAGCAAGTTATTTGATATTTTTTCTCTTTTTTATTTCCACTATCGCAAATTGAATTGGAATGTTTTGTTTTTGTTTCCTCTTTTCACCTGTTTGAATTGTTGTTTTTCTCATCTCATCGCTTCTTCCTCATCCTTCAACCATCGATTTTATCAGCTCATTTTTATTTTTTGACCATACACCTTTCAAACCCATCCGACGCCCTTTAGATCTCCGTTATTTTCATCTGATGTTTGAAATGAGTTCGACTGCACGCTTCTAATAAAAAGGACATCTTTTTCTATAAACTTAAAAATATATTTTACAACCTTTCTAACATTTTATTTTTTTTATAAGAACAATTTTTTTTCCATAAATTTTGAAATTTTTGTCTAAATTTTCAATTTTTTCACAAACTTTTAAATTTTATTACAATTTTCAATTTTTTTTTAACTTTCATAATTGATTTGTAAACTTTAATTTTTCTTCCTCTTTCGTTTCTCATATTTAAGAAAAAAAGAACTTTATATAATAGGAAATGAAAAATTAAACTTAACATATAAGAAATGGGAAAACTTAAAAAATTTGGAGGCATGCAAGAAAGATATAATTTAATTTAAAAAAAAAAACATTTAAAAACAAAATTGTAATTTTTTTTATCAAATTATTTTCCATGTATTTAATAGGAAATAAAAAAAAATAAGTTCAAATTTAAAAAAAAATAATCACAAAAATAGCAATGGAAAAAAAATCGAATTGAAAAGAATGATTCCTTATAATTAATTTGAATGTAAATCTTTTCTTTTAAAACCCCATCAAATCGAATTGGAAGATGTTGAGTGATAAAGTTTAGTATAAATATGAAAATTATAACGTGGGATTAAAACTGAATGAAGATCAAGCAGATTCGTTTTTAGAGTTGGAAAATTCTTGTCTGGAAATCCTGAAAGACAAAGAGAAAGCTTCGTGTGAGAACCATAAGGTTCTATCTTCTACTGGAAGATAGAACTTTATGGTTCTCACGCGACGAAAGGAAACATCGATAATGTAGACTTTATTCTACGGCAAACACAAGATATTTCTGGAAATCGATAAAGGTGTTTTAGATCAACTCGGGACAGAAGATCTGGGAAATGTGAAAAAACTAATGCAAACAGACATGGTCATCATATAATTACATACAAATAAAGAGAGGAGAGAGACAGCTCGCATGCTAATAAAAGATATAAAAAAAAAATTGTGGAAAAAACAAAAGAAAACGAAATTCTAAATGAGAAAAAACCCCAACTATGTTGAATATGGTAAATATCCTGTTTTTTATATTGGAAATAATAGTTTATATTTTTTTTATAATATACCCATAGTAGCTTGGTGTGCCGAATGTTCACCACTCAACCACAAGCCATTGTCGTGCAGTTAACACCACTTTACCATGAGTAGTGAACATTTGGTACACCAAGCTACTTTGGGTATATTTTATATATTCCATGATCGTCAGATTAATAAGAGTTTAAATGTTAAATAAATCAATATTCACACTTGCGAATTTGTTCTTGTTTACATGAGCACTGGTGGGCGGTACTTCTATTGGCAATTTTATCGGCAGAGCAAAATAGAAAACGAAACACACAAATTATGGAGCCTTTTTCATCTCAACAACATAATGACATACTATTTCCAGTTATGGATGCTTTATTAACACGAGACAACGTATGTTTGTTAAGTTTTGGTATCTTATGAGATAATCCTATTCAAAAACGTAATAAATAATTACCGGTTTCATTTCACTCTTCACGAGGCGACGAGTGATAAATTTGGACAAGTTTGCATTCAAGGCTAGGTTACCAAAGGTCAAATTGGATGTAGTTCCATTGTAGGTGTAAATTTTAATTATTGAAATCCCATTGCTGGCGTGTTCACCACGGTTGGTATGTAAAGATAAATTTATGTCATAGGCTTTTTTATATACAGCAGAATAGGTAATCATGGTATCAATCGGTATTCTTTCATATTTTGTTTTTAAATTCTCTTTTGTTTTCCTATTTAATAATTATTTTCATTTTCTTTTGCCCCCTTCACAATATCTCAATGGGATATTCTCTACCCAGTAGTAAATTCAAAACACTGCCTTGATCGTAATTAGTGAGAGTTCTCGACATTTTCCGAAACTGCCTAATTGTGAAATCCAACGGCTGTGGTTGCCCTCGACACTTAAACAAACCGAGTATAATATACGTGGTTTGGAGATTTTTCATCTCGGATTTATTCTTCTCGTATCTTCACTATCATCTTGGGAAAAAAATCAGCAATGAATTCTCGGACTGGGACAGAACTGTTCGAGCTCGCAATTGTTTCAGATTCTCTAATATTTTCCAAGATTTCATTTTTGCACGATCACCGAGATTCGATCAAAAAGATGGGACAGATCCTCGTGGTTACATCCAAGTTCTGACTTGTAAAGGTCATGTATCGTCTCATGGTATACGAGCCCATAACTATGGGGCTTAGTAGGTAAAATCGCGAAATATTACCTATGGGTCTTAGTAGGTCCAAACACTCTTTCATACTCTACTGATTGTGTCTGGGCGCTGACTACGTCCACCACCGCGAGTCGATTATGACCTCAAGCTGACAAGATGCACAAAAACGCGAGTCTGTTGTATCCGTAAGCCGACTAGGTCCACCAACGCGAGTCGATTATGTCCGCAAGCTGACGAGGTCCACCAAGGCGAGTCGATTATATCCGCAAGCCGACTAGGTCCACCGATGCGAATCGATTATGTCCACAAGCCGGCAAGGTCCACCAACGTGAGTCTATTATGTCTGCAAGCCGATTACGTCCACCAACGCGAGCCATTTATATCCGCAAGCCGACTAGGTCCACCAACGCGAGTCGATTATGTTCGCAAGCCGACTACGTTCTCCAACGTGACTCAATTATGTTCGCACGCTGACTGGGCGAGTCGATTATGTTCGCAAGCCAGCTACGCCCACCAACGAGAGTCGATTATGTCTGCAAGCCGACTATGTCCACTAACGTGAGTCGATTATATTCGCACGTCGACTAGGTCCACAAACACGCGAGACAATTGTGTCCGAAAGCCGAGTACATCCCCAAAACGCGAGTCGATTGTGTTCGCAAACCACCTACGTCCACAATACATGAGTCGATAGTGTTCGCAAGCCGACTACGTCACGATAAGTGAGTCAGTTGCGTTCGCAAGCCCAATACATCCACAAAACGTGAGTCGATTGTGTTAGCAAGCCGACTTCGTCCACAAAAGTCGAGTCGATTGTGTCCACAAGACGACTACGTCCTCCAAACGCGAGTCAATTATCTCTGCAAGCTGACAACATCCACAATACACGAGACGATTGTGTCATCGGGTAACCTTCGAGCCGATGTCGTTCACAAAATCCCACACGTCACAACTCGGATGATTTCGTTACTTGAATATTACCTCGTCAGTAGTGGGAAAGGGGGCATTCCGGACCAAAAGAACAGTAGCACCACAATGTCGAAGAGTGAGTATGAGGTCACTGGGAAAAAGTGGTTCAGAAAATTAAACAACAACAGCCCTGTTATGTTACGGCCGAGAGTTACATTTCAGAAGATTTTTACATTCGTTCAGTGGCAATTTCTTAATTATGGCCCCACCCATTAGAAGTGACATCATGGCGAACGAAGTGAAAAATTTGGTCGTTTTTCAATTTGCAAAATACAACTGATCCTTGATGTCTTCCATGTTTTTGTGTGGGGAAAATTGGCGACACTTGCACTTTCACTATTTTTCTTTTTTTCACATTTTGTAAGTATGCCTCTTTACCAGAACATTGTTAGTTATTGGTAGGAACTTTACCGTGGGTAGCAGCCAACACATTCCTCGTGAAAAGGTTTTATTAATACAGCACCGAAAGATTGAAACAAGCTGAAAAGACATACGCGAAAGTAAACGCATGCAATGGAAACTCAACACGCCGTCTGTTCTCTCTCACTCTCCCTATCCATCTGAGCATCTCACCACACAAAGAGCAATGCCAATTCTGTTCGCGTTCAACTTTTCCCATCATCGGCTAGGTTACATAAAGTTTCCCCGAACAGAAGGTAGAAGCGCCCATCATCCCATATTAAAGCTTTCCCCTTCCATTCATTCACAATAGCAGAGAGCATGTTTGACCAACTATTACATAAATTATAAACATTATACATTATAAACTACATAGCACACAACTATTGACGTCACCGCAGATAGAACAGTAAATAACCAATGCGTCGCATAGGGTCAGCGTTTCTTCTTATCAATAACAGGATACAGAAAGTAATTATCCGGGGAGTTCATTGCTGAAATATTTCCCTCCTGTATGTTATGCTTTCTACAGGAATTAAGATATTTCATGTGTGGAGTGCTAACTTCGTTGTCATTTTGTCTGCATCATAGATGGCCATAGTCTGTGAACTTTATTTGGACACAGCTGTATCGCTAAACAATAAACACATATTACTGTAACTGTTTTATATCAAACATTTAGCATCTTGGTTTAATTTTTTTCATGTTTTGCAGAATTCCATTGAATGCTTTTGTGGCAACAAAGTAAAAAAGCCTATAAGGGTCCGGTCTAAAGATTGCAATAAGCGGTGCAGTGGAAACAAAAAAGAGAAGTGCGGCGGCGCACGGAGGATATCTCTATCTCGAACAGGTAAATATCGATTGCACTGCTTACTTCCCACTTACTTCTCCGATTAATATAAAGAATAATTCACCAAAGACGGGTAAGGCGGCCAATTGGGCATGTAAACTGCTCATTGTTATCGTTTGGTCAACTATGTAACCTGTGTAGGTTTGTTGGGGCAAAACTTATTTACATAATCAGTTATAATCGTAACACCTTCGCATCAACGTGCGCGTCGATGACTTACACTGCGCCGAGTTACTAGAGAGACAGAAGCATACTCCTACTCTGTTTCAGAGACCAGTGTTGACCAAGTAGGCAATGTTATATTACACCCGATTAATCTGGAATGAAATGATACGCCACATGTTTTATATGTTAAAATGGATCCAAGGAATTTTGCGTGTTATCGGTCTGTAAAAAAAGAAGTTAGCGTTTTAACTTCCCCAGAAAAACGATCACTGTCCGAGTGAAATACAGTTCACGCGAACTAAGGTGGAACTAAATGATTAGTCTCGCCACATTCACAGCTTAATAAGGGTAAATGGAATATCCTCTTCGAAATGAATGTTTTCAGTCGAAGCCCTCACAGTTTTTTTTATATTACCTCTTATTTCAATGCTTGCTGCCCTGTGTATTATCAAAACTCCATTTCTTGTGACAGTTAGCATACATGTGTATTTAGGATAACATTTTGTTTTAACTGATTTAAACCAGAAGATTTAAAAATTGTGCGAGAAATCACAATCTATGGTTGCCTTACAGACTCCATGAATAAAGCAAAAACACAAACTCCTGCCATTATGTTTCGTAGAAAATTTGTGTTATTCCAGGGAAGAAAATACACTTGACCGGTGTTTTTGTCTCCAATCACTCTGTTCACACTGTATGCACAGTGTTAAAAATACCTTATTTCTTAAAATGTTTGAGAATGTCATAGGATTTAAGCGTATCATACACAGATAGTTGGAATCTATACAGGAGTGTACAGCCCAGCGCCACCCCCACCCCCACCCCCATCCCCACCCCCGTTTACTCATCTCTATCAACATGACGAAAGGCAACGAACGATTCGCACTGAAGAGGGAACAGCTTCATAATCCATTAACCATAACATGATAACATTCGCTAATTGACGAAACGAAAAAGTAATAACGTAAAAAAAATATTGTTCGGCTGGAACTATGATTTAATAAATCCTCGATTTTCTATAATAAAGAGAATGAAATTACACTCTGAACCAGGAACCGGGAAATGTCCCAGATAATATGAAGTAAATTTACAAGAGTAACAAGGCGCATTTATTTACGTAAGAATGAACGCATTTTGTTCATAGTCTGCCTTTTCCATATGGAAAAGTTCTTTTCCTAAGAGAAGTGTGAAAAGAGAAGTGCGGTGGTTTGATCCCCATCGGCGTCAGAGTCTTTCATCCTGAGAAATGCCTAACAGAAGTGCCGAATTCTGTGTTCTATACCTCAAGCAGGAAATTTGAAAGAAGAGATTGTTTCTGACTGATTTCATCTGCATTACATGGTATAATTCATTGTGAACAGCTAATTCCGGGGGATACCGAATAATTTCGTGTGGACTGTGCCAGTTCCATGGACGCTCGACCTGCTAGCATGTCCTTTTGGGGGCCTGTCGGTAGCCGAGTGGTCTATGGCGCTGGTCCAGTTTCGCTAGGCGATAGGTGTCGCAGAAATGTACTCTCGTCAAGGCTGTGGTTTGATCCCCATCTGCGCAGAGTCTTTCATGCTAAAAAATGCTTAACAGAAGTGCCGAATTCTGTATTCTGTAACGCAAGCAGGAAATTTGAAAAAAGAGATTGATTCTCACTGATTTCATCTGCATTACATTGTACAATGCATTATAAACAGCTAACTCGGGGGGGGGGGGGTACAGAGTAATTTCATGTGGACTGTGCCAGTTCCATGGACGCTGGACCTGCTAGCATGCCTTTTTAGGGGGCTTTTCGGTTGCCGAATGGTCTCTGGCGCTGGTCCAGATTCACTAGGCGATTGGTGTCGCAGAAATGTATTCTCGTCAAGGCAGTGGTTCGATCCCCATCGGCGTCAGAGTCTTTCATCCCCAAAAATGCATAACAGAAGTGCCGAATTCTGTATTCTATACCTCAAGCAGGAAATTTGAAAAAAGAGATTGATTCTCGCTGATTTCATCTGCATTACATGGTATAATTCATTGTAAACAGCTAATTCTGGGGGATACCGAGTAATTTCGTGTGGACTGTGCCAGTTCCATGGACGCTCGACCTGCTAGCATGCCTTTTTGGGTGCTTGTCGGTTGCCGAGTGGTCTGTGGCGCTGGTCCAGTTTCGCTAGGTGGTTGGTGCCGCAGAAATGTTCTCTCGTCAAGGCAATGGTTCGATCCCCATCGGCGTCAGAGTCTTCCATCCCAAAAAATGCATAACAGAAGTGCCGAATTCTGTATTCTATACCTCAAGCAGGAAATTTGAAAAAAGAGATTGACTTTCGCTGATTTCATCTGCATTTCATGGTATGATAATTGTAAAACAGCCAATTCTGGGGGATACCGAATAATTTCGTGTGGACTGTGCCAGTTCCATGGACGCTCGATCTGCTAGCACGCCTTCTTGGGTGCTTGTCGGTTGCCGAGTGGTCTATGGCGCTGGTCCAGTTTCGCTAGGTGATTGGTGCCGCAGAAATGTTCTCTCGTCAAGGCAGTGGTTCGATCCCCAACGGCGTCAGAGTCTTTCATCCCCAAAAATGCATGACAGAAGTGCCGAATTCTGTATTCTATACCTCAAGCAGGAAATTTGAAAAAAGAGATTGATTTTCGCTGATTTCATCTGCATTTCATGGTATAATCATTGTAAAACAGCAAATTCTGGGGGATACCGAGTAATTTCGTGTGGACTGTGCCAGTTCCATGGACGCTCGACCTGCTAGCATGCCTTGTTTTGGGGCTTGTCGGTATCAAGGATAAATGTGTGAGTTGAGTTTGGGAACTCAAGAATAGGCAGTGATGTTAGTGCATCCATAAGCCTGTCAAACACTTTTTGTTGCTCAGCACCCCAAATTGAACTCATTCTTTCCAGTAACTTTGTACAGAGGCCTGGCCAACTTGGCGTAATTCTTAGTGAATGAACGATGGTAGTTAACCAGCCAACATAAACATTCCATATCTTTTGTATGTCAGGGTACAGGCCTGTTTTGAAAAGCCTCAATTGAAAAGTCCAACATTTTCCCTCCTTCCTTACTAACTGTTCTTCCAAATCTTTCTACTGTCTTTTGAAAAAAAAATCACGTTTGCGGGCTTAAGTTTCAAGTTATATTTCCAAAATCTTGAAAGTACTTTCTCATTGTTTACCAAATGTCTCAGACTCTCCCAATACAACCAAATCATCTATGTAGCCTAATCAAATGTCCCAATTCAAACCTCGAAACACTAGATTAATCACCCATGTGACCCAGTGAGCCCAAAAGGCATTTTGAGAAAATGAAATGTTCCATATTTTATAATGAACGCTATTTTGGGGTCATCTCTTTGAATAGGAACCTGGTGATATGCTATAACCCGTGAAACACTGTTGGATTTAGATCTTTCTGTTCGGACTGTAGTAGCTTACAGATTTCCAAGGAAACAGAACCTTCGGTGACAACAATTTTAGCTTTATGTTTCCTAGGAAAGTCCATCCCTAACAACATATCATCCTCAATGGGTGCTGCATACACCTTTGCCATAGATTCAAACACCATCAATAGTGATTGTAACTGTTCCCACTAGACTACCATCAATAGCAGCTGTTTTGAATTTTATTGTCTTAATAGTTGGCAGTATTTGTTCAAATTTGCTGTAATGTTTACCTGAAAGGATGGTGGCATGGTGGCATCCGCTGAGGTATTGATACTGTGCTAACGATGGTACCACAAATCGACACTGGAACCTCAATAGTTGATGGGAATACTAACTTCTCATTTCTCTGCATCGGCAATATCGATGTTAGTGCGGTCATCGCTTACCGTTGGGGACCCACCTCGTATCCACTTAAATTGTCTTCAAATTTAACTCTGGTCTCCTTATTTGAACAGTTGCTGAAAATGCCCATAACCCTCAAATGTGTAGCACATGACCTTAGAAAGCAATGGTGAGCTTTACCTACTTTACAATTTTGACTCTTTACTGGGCGTGCTTTGATTAGAAGTTACCTTGGGCTGCTCATATTTTGAAGATAATTTATGCAATGTAAGAGAAAGTTTCTCAAACTTTGTATGGAGACTTTCCGGGCTGTCTTCTAACTCAAGTGTGCGAGCCTTCAAGGCTAAAAAGTCTCTGGTGTTTCAGCCCTTCCAAAGGATTTGTAGGGTTTATGTCAGGTAGCAGATGTAGCGTCAGTTTCCGAATCGGACCATGTTGACTCTTTCTTTGAAAACTGACCCTTTGACACATACATGGTATATTGCCCACTTGGGTTAATCCAAATAGTCTGTTGGCCAGTGGTATGTTGGGTGGTTGTGGGTGACCTGGTACTGCTCCCTGAGGCAGCCCTGCATTACTAAATGCCCCTAAATTAGTTTGAGAGGATACCACATCCCTGTTTGGTAGTATATTTATTCATGCATGGTATATGGCCCAATTGGGTTAGTCCAAATACTCTGTTGAACCAGGGGTATCTGTTGTATTGGTACCTACAAACTTTGCTGAAAGGAAGCTACTGGGAAATGTCCAGTTACTGGTGGTGTCTGGATTGTGTACCCCTAATTGGCGAATCAAGATTGTTTGCATGTTATTGTACTGTGGCGCAGGTTGTAGTTGTGAGTCCTGTTTCATTCCAGCATTTTGTATTTCGTGATGACCCCTTGTCAAAGGTATTGTAGATGATAATGGCCATCTCCTAGTTCTGAGTGTGTGAATTTGAAATATTCGTCCTATACGTTTTGGGGCGTGCGTCTGAGGTGTTCTGATTTTCCACGATAGTATGAAAAGTATCCAGCAAGTTGGCGTGCATATCTCTCGACTGTAAGCTGGAAGGGAGCAGCCTTCTTCTCGCCCTGTTTTTCAATAGGGTGAAATTCCTCTCCGGGAGGGATGTCTGTATATCCGTGTTGGAGCGAATTCCATATGCTTTGTAGACTATTTTTTGCAGATGGGGTTGCTCCCCATAACTTACGTTGGCCAACATTTGTTGTCACAACAGTACTCGTCTGTCCTCCATACTTTTGATCTGTTTTAGTATGTGATTGTCCTGGAGGACCTAAGAAGTAATTATGTTAGGGACTGGACGTCCGGATGTCATTCAGAATCTAACAGGTGGCGTCATAGTCAAGTGAACTAGTGGCGCCATGTTGTGTTGTTGTGGTAACCCGCGTGAGCGGCCATGTTGTGACGTAATTACCATAGTGATACGTGGTGTTATTACGCATGCAGAGCGTGTGTTGTTAGGGTGATACGTGTGTCCGTCGACCATTTTGTTTATTGGAAACCGCCATCTTAGTTTCTGGAGAGCACGTGGCCCCTAGGTTACCCACCTCCTTCTTATAGGGCCAAGAAGCCTCTAAGAGGTATGTCCGATTGAATAGGAGTATTTTCCTTGTTCATTTACTTCTTAGAATTACCACAAATAACCCGACAATTCCTCAAAATGACCCCAAATGACTTCATTTGCTGTAGATTCCTCCAGAATTTTTTTTTTCCAATAACAGGCGCGTTCCTTTGTATAAAAGTCAAAATAATTACCCAAATAGATCCAACTTTTCCTTTAAATCACCACAAACAACCCCAAACCTTCTCTTACGATCCACCGGAGTTTGCGACGAGAACATAAACGCACAAATGTAAGGGACCACATTTTGGAGCCGATTGCCATCATTTGTGGTCGCCGTTTCCTTCAAGTCACAACCCAATTGTTCCTTTGCTCGGTCACTCGATTGACCGTTAGAGCAATCGATTAATGACTCGATCGACCATTAGAGCAATCGAAGACAGATAGCAAGCCCGTAGTAATAGTACAAGTCAGCTGTAATCGTTCAAGGCTGTAAGGGGTACAGAAGACTATAGCATTAGGGGGAAGCTAATTAGTGGAAGCTAAACATAGAACAGACAACATATGGCGTAGTGGAAGGCGACGGTAAGACTACCTGTACATGAGCTGTATAAGAGTTGTATAGGAGCTTGGAATCCCACCTATGGTATCCCAGTTATGGAATCCCTTTTTTAGAATACATATGGAATTTTTTTGGGGGAAACATCTGTGGATATGGAATCCTTTTTTGTCGCATGATGCCTTGCGGGATGGTAAATTATACTTCACTGAGGAATTTTCTCATGACCCTCATGGCTTCATTCGATAGCAAATGGATTCCATATGCATAGACAGGGACCACAAGAAGGGATTCCATGGGACATGGCAGTTAAATACCAAGAAGATGAGGTAAAGAAACCGATGTGGAGACATTCGATGGAGCAATTGCTCTGTAGCTCCATTGATCGTTGGGATTCGAGTTGTTCGTTCAGTGACTTTTCAGTAATTTATGTATAGCTTATTAGAGGAAATCATCAGTATTGTTTCTAGATATCCCACTTCAGGAATCCCTTTTTAAAAAGAACTATGATTTTGAAATCCCTTTTTCTAAAGTGAATCTTAAAGCAGTATGTTTCAATAAGACTAAAATCCTCGCCCTCTGATCGGACGAGAGCTCCCTTAATGTTTTGTGTGTTTACAGATCAAGTAGCATATGTTATCACCTGAGGTCACCACGTGAAATATTTGAAAAGGTTATAACAATGGGAAGAGATTCAAAGTACACACTACCTTTATCATCGTATTTTTCGAGGCCAGTGATCATTTTATGAGTGTATACTCACAACCCACTATAAAAAGTCGAGGTTACCCCTTCTCATTTGAAATCATGAACTTGTTGATGATTGGAACTGAGATGGAGTAACCTCGACCATTATCTGAGTTATTGATTTTTTTTGTTGTCCAGTGGCGTCGTGGGGTACACGAAATGTTTATTTACGAAATTTGTTATCCTTAAAGTTGCCTTGTTTATCCAAGTTCATTTAACGACATGGGTTCTTGGCTATGGGTGGGATATTATCAGTTGCGTAGCGGAAAATCTTGTGCCCCCCACCCCCACCGCCCCTCCCGCGAGATAGAGACGAGGTCCCTTTCAAAACGGTGGTTGCCTTTAAAACGGGAGCAAATTTAGTGTTGTTACCGTGCACAACACGTTCCAACGAGAGGTCATAACCTATGTTTTTGAGACAAAAAATGAAAAAAATAATGAAAATTAATTGGAGATTTTTGAGAATAGCGCTGGCCGGTTTTGGCCGCTACGTTAGATAAAGGGTTAAAAGAATAATGCATAGACGACAATGAGTACGTCGCGTGGAAGTGAGAGTTTGAAATTATGTGTATTTGGTACACAGTCTCGCTCTCTCTCTCCCTTTCCCTCTTTCTTCCAGCGTTGGGACGTCCTTCCATACGGGGGTCCCCCTTCTAGCCGCCCCCACCCACAATGCGAGCCCTGCGGGCCCATCCCCTACGCCACTGGGTATTATTGAAACATATATGTTATTGTGATGAATTGACGGTAACATGGTCTGAGGTTCGCGGCTCGGAGCGTATGTTCAACCTCGACGCTTCGCGTCTCGGTAGAACGTAAGATTCGATCTGCAAACCTCAGACCATGTTACCGTCAGGTCATCACAATAACGTATAACGTGGAGTGAATCGATCAAACAATTACTTTTTAGCTCATTTTCTGGATGGAATTCGAGTCGTAACTGCTCGATTGTCTTTTGGGTTTCAGAAAGGAAGTCGATTATAGGGGGCGCAGTGGCTCAGTAGGTAGAGGTTCAGGCTGCAAGCCGAGAGGTCCTCGGTTCGAATCCTACCTGCGGCAATCGCGTTGTGTCATTGGGCAAGACACTTCACCCCCATTGCCCACGTGGGGCGCGGTGACGTTGTGTACTAAGGCGTACTGCACGTCCATGGTGCACCTGTCTTCAACCAATGCTAACCCTGCTTGTGTGGAGTTAGTATGTTGGGGGAGCTGACAGTTGCTCGCCGTTGCTCGGTGGTTCTCTCCGGGTACTCCGGCTTCCTCCACCCATAAAACTTTAGTGGCCATGATTAGCCGTTGTGCAGAAATGTGTGACCTTAAACACCAATAAATAATAATAAGTCGAGTATATTTTCCAACTCCCTTTCCTCTTTGTTTGCTTCATTCAACCCCAAGTTGAAGAACTCTATCATTTTGGAACGTCTTGAGAAGTTGAATACTCTCATGTCTGACCAGTATGTTATCGTGTTTTTCTGGCTACCTGGAGGCTTAGGTAACCCCGGTAACAACAGAGCAGACAGTGCGGCAAATCAGGCTTTAACCAAGCATGTCACTGATTTTAAAATTCGTTTCACTTATTTTAATCCACATATCAATAATTACCTAAAATCTGTGTGGCAGGCGGATTTGGGATGGAGCGACAAATAACAAGCTCCATAGCATCCGACCAAAATGTTTTGATCACTTCTCGCCCAGTAACCTGAGTAGAAAAGATCATCCAATTTTGACGCGATGTCATATTGGTCATACAAGATAACACATGAACTTAAAACATGTAATAAAAAAATCTACAGAGCCGTACTTTTAGAATCGATCCTATATGCTACACCTTCATTTAATTTATGGCGTATGTACTACGTGAAATCCTGTATGTTGTTCACGGTAACAACACTAAATTTGCTCCCGTTTTAAAGGCAACCACACACAATTTTCCACTACGCCACTGCAGGTGCAAAAGGTCCTGGTGAAATCTTACAAAGTTACTTTGGGGCAGTTTTTCGATGTAGAAATCTTCTTCATTTAAACACACAAACAGTGCCATGCATGATTCCCAGTTCCGTGCTATAAATTTCTCAAGTATCGTCTCCGGGTTTTGTAATCAAAAGCCAAGGAATTCTCATTCCCGCGATTAAACCCTACTTAAACTGATCATACAGAAATTATTTTCCTCGAGTTTGAAGAGTCCACACACCGAAAGAAAACTTGGACAAGCTCCAAAATGTAATTGATCGAAATAAATTGTAGAATACAACACATGAATTCCGCCGTCAGTTTAACTTTACAGACAAGTGAAGATAAAATGAAAGAAATATTCTCGTTATATAAACCTACACAAAACATCAGGAAAAGATATGTACTTCCTTTTAGAGAACAGACCAGAACGAAAGTTTATTCGAATTATGTAATTTTATACAAGTATAATGAACACTATAGGATACAGCTAGTTGTTAGCATCTTCGGGAAGTGACATGGCCTATTTGACTGTTTCCAATCTCCACACATGGCGTGTAGATAGGTAACAACATTTCTGACCAGTGCCCCAGGTTCCCATGACGGCCTGATGGCACTCACGGTGCTTGTACAGGGGAAATCGGCCTCATTTTAATTTAATTGTTTTCGTAGAGCCCTTATAAAAAGAGTAGTATCTGATGTAAAAAATTACTGTCGGTTGGAAAAAACTGAACTATTTAATTTTTCCTTGGCCTAGCGTATGTTTTGAGGTAAAAATTGAAAACACCTTTGTCTTAACTTATTCAAAGGTTTTCAGGGTTTAATGTGTGAGTGAAATTCACAAGCATACTTTGTTACTAATATTCCATCACCAGACACACTGAAGAACAGACGGCATATGTGAAGAAAAACATTTTTTAACAAAATATTGCGAATAGTGAAACATTTTCATTCTTGCATGGAAACCTTAATTTATTACTCCTTATTGCAATCAGCTCTTTTATCTCTCTCCAATGAAGAGTCATAACCAATGTTTTTGTGACGAAAACTGAAAAATAATAATGATTTGAATGTCTATTTATTCGAACTCCGGCCATTGTGCTTTGTTGTGCTAAGTAAACGTGTTAAGTCAACAAGTTTTGTATTAACAGGTTATCGAAGATCCCGGAAAAGCAAGAAAGGAGGTTCGCCATCGAGTAAGTATAATTACTTTATGAAACAAACCTACGTTTTGAAGTAAAAAATGAAAAACAAAAACATCAAAACCTTTGTGTTAACTTATTCAGATTTCCTGATTGTATCCTTTGACCCGAAAAAACTGCTTTTTCAACCTGAATTCATAAAGAACAGTACGTAGCGAGTGGATTGTAAGTGAATCACCCGCGGAGTGGAGTTATCCCCCAAGCTATAACTTTCAAATTTGTACATATCGACAAAAAACACAGGCAATGTTTCAGCCAATGGACCTCCGTGTTTAACCCTGAGGTCCATTGGCTGAAACTTTGCTTGTGATGGTTATGCTTTGCAACAAATTTGCAATTATTACATGATTTGACCTTGTTTTTGTGATGATAGTTGTATATATCAGTGGCTTAAGAAACAAATAACAATGCATATACTGGCTGAGCTCCAAAAATACTAAGGATGGGCGGTGTTGAGTTCGGTATCGTTTTCGGTATCTTTATGGGGGTATACTCATGGAATTAGGTATCTGACTTGACTGAGATTTGCTGATAGTGCCAAAGAGGAATTCACATCAAGAAAAGCAGAATAAGTTGTAGTATCATTCTACCACAACGCAAAAATGGCACTGCCAATGATCTCAACTGTGGCATTCTTTCACAACCACAAATCATATACACAGTAATTTTGTTATTTGTTCTTGACGATCTTAATGGCTTTGAAGATCTATTAAAGGCCTTTTGCGATCTCTTAGAGCATGTGCCCTGACAGGGGATCCTGCTGACAACAGACAAAAAAAAACCCCACCTTGGTAATGAGTTTTTGTCGTGTCTTGGTTGCCTTAACAAGCAACCAAAACTTCACTAGAAATTACTGCAAAGCAATTGGGCATGCATAGGATGTAGCCTTGTGGGAATCCACCCAATGCAGGACAGATGACCACACCACTGAAGATTAACAAAACTAAAAAGAAAATCAGTCACTTATTTCATAAAAAATGAACTTTTCAACTGTTATCAAGTCTTAACGGAGACTTATAAATTGCGAATGTAGGAAAATTTGAAAATTCATGCGGCATACAGTTAAAACTAGAAGTCCTGTCACCAATAGTGCGCTTATCTATGCTTAATTGCGCGTTGGAATTGCGCGCAATTGCCATATCGAATGGCATCCACAGCACGACAGGTTCTCCTGGTTACTCATAGTAAACACAAGCAATGTTTCTGCCAGTGGACCTCCGGGTTACCCGGAGGTCCATTGGATGAAACATTGCTTGTGCACAGGCCATATGTACATAATTTGATAGCTTTACTCGGGCCATAACGCGTTCATTAACGCGCATATCAGCGTGCTATTTGTGCGCATTTCATGACAGGACTTCTAGTTTTAACTGTAGGCCTTCAGCGATTGGTTCGGTTCGGTTTCTCGATATCCCCATGCCATCGGTTCGGTTTTTCAGTATCCCCATGATATCAGTTCGGTTTTTCGATATATTATACCCATCTCTAACAATGCGCACTCATGACCCCTGTACTTTCAAGTATTCAGTAATGGAAACTACAGTTCCAAACTCTTGTTATGATATCAATGGGTGTGTTTTGGATTTTTTTTATCCCCAACATAACTGGCAATGATTTTATTTTGCACAGGAATACAACTGGCCGCATGTATGTCTACTTTCTGAATGCTGTTGAATTTTCGTGCTATACGGCGTTTGAGGAATGAGTTTAAAACTCCGAGAAGGGAGGGGGTGGGGTGAAGATCATGTGATAAATAAATGTATTGTTAACGGGAGAGAAGCACATCAGTCAATCTTTACGTTTGAATATTAACCCTTTACCCAACGTAACGGCCAAAACCGGCCAGCGCTATTCTTAAATATCGCCAATTAATTTTCGGTATTTTTTAATTTTTTGTCTCAAAAACATAGGTTATGACCCCTCGTTGGAACGAGCTCGTCGAGATCGTTCCAACGAGGGGTCATAACCTATGTTTTTGAGACAAAAAATGAAAAAAAATAGTTACTCAAGAATTTTGTTTGCAGGTGTCGTCTGCTTTTCATGTTAGGTAAAGGGTTAAAATAGAAATGATAGTAATTATTATCCAAACATCTGTGGATTCCCCCGTCCGAAATTATCAATACTGGGTGGTTTTTCGATGTCATGTCGAGTTACCTCCCTTATACCATAGAAAGTTCACAGTCATGTCGTGTTTAATCTACACCTGTCTTGCGACACGAGTGACGAATCTTGATAAATAACGCAGCCTATTGTCGATGTGGTTATAACAGGTTGAAATACACACACATGTCGAGTTAGAAGTCGATCAGGCCTGAAGAGGCAGAGAAGATGGAGCACATCCTGACAACAAAAAACGACAATCAACATAACGTCGTTTGAGTGCTAGAATGTATGTCCCATAAGTCATTCCAGCACTCAGACGACGATAACTCAAATTATACTAAGATTTCGCATTGTCCATCTCCAAGCATAAAGAGAGCTACTTTCTGTTGAATGCCGATTTCCGTGGCTCCCTTCTAGTCTGGACACACACACTCATTACCAAACAAGTTTTATTCCTGTGCGTGCGGTTGTTATTCAACATGTCAACTATCGATCCATATTATATCTCACGTGACTTCCTTGCATTCTGATTGGCTGAAAGATGATCCCCTATTTCGCGTAGTTTGCATCCACTGACCAGGCACTACACCCAGGCACTACACGTTTTCTATTTTTAGTACACTTCTATACTAGTTTTCCTTTCATACTGGGCGAATAAAACTGATCAGGCTAAATTTAAATATCGATTCACAGAGGCACAACATCCACAAAACGACCCGGAAAGGAATCTTTGTGGAAAAATGTATCGCTTTTCCATTGTTGAAGGCACATTTTTCGAGGCGTTCATTTTATTCCTTGAGAAGATGATCCATATCTCGTTGTGAAGAGAATGATCCATACCTGGGTCCAACTTTCATGAGAACGCGTCCGGATATGAAAAATCGTTTGTTTCGCTGCTCATATTATTTCGCTATTTAATTGTATGTTTTGGGCAGTAAACGAATAAATAATGGAATTCAATTGAATCTTCGGAGTTTGTATCCCGTGCTGACCCATTCGGTAATGTATATGTGTGACAAATGTGTGGAAATTATCAAACTGCGTTGTCAAATTTCGAAAATTTTAGTTTTCATTCGCGAGTTGCGCGATTCTAGAATACACAGTTCCGTTTGGGGGAAATGTTTTGTTTACCCTTGCCGACCAATTCAAAATTTGTCTTCTGCTCATATCAATAATCCAAGTTAGCCATGTTTTGGAAGAAGAAAATGTTTTTTAAAAACTACATTGTATTTTTTTCTATATAACGCTGGTTGGTAGGGCTTCTACCTTGGTAATAGATTAACAAATCGGACAGATGTTTTTCTTGATGGGTGTTTAATATAATATAAGGATTAGTGCATGCCTTGTCGTTGACTTTGCCCATATAGTGCCCAATGAGGTGGTGTAGTTCCCTCCGCTTCGCGGCGGGAACTACAACACCTCACTGGGCACTATATGGGCGTAGTCAACTCCAAGCCATGCACTATTCCTTAAATAGTCCCCTGTTCCGCTACTGCCCGAGCAGACATATAATGAGAAATTCACCACATACGCACGATTTACGTCCGTGCTTCCTGATAACTATTTAGGCCTTTGTTGTAAATAAAACCTTGATATCAAGGAGAGCTCAGACAACAGGGTATATGATTTAGTTGAAGTCATTCAGTGGCGTCGCTAAGGAGGACTTAAGGGGTGTGACACCTCTACTAATTTTTTCAGTAGGGGAATTTTCATCACCATCCAACTCTTACGATATTACTGCGAAATCAAGGCGACATCCAAACACCGCAAACGAAAACAGCAGGGCTCAAAATAAGCGGTCTCGAGTCGCTTTTTGCTATACAAAACTTGCAAAAAGCTACACAAAGTTCAATTATGTATTGCATTTAGTGATACAAGATAATCAACTGCAGCCTATTAGGCTGCAGTTGATTATCTTGTATCGCAAAATGTAAATGAAAATTTGCAAACAAATTTGAAAACTAGTTCACTGATACTTTACTTCTGATTGTGGAACATTCCAGGCATAACTCAGATTAACTCTCCATCAAGCATCATTAGCAACTTCAAATGTAATATGAATTCTATTGGTTTACATTCTTTCTGTTTTGACAACATTTTGCATAAAATGTACATTAAGCTCATCAAATTAAAAATCCCAACTTCCATTTTGAGAACTCTGTTGAACAACCAAGACGCTATTTGAAAATATCCAAGTCCATGCAACCCTTAAAGGCAGTTCAGTTGAAAAAACATAGTAAATGTTTCATGTGTTGCAGAATATTTGGAAATCCCAGAAATGAAAGGAAACTGTTCAATCTACTTAGAAGAATTCAATACAAAGCAGCATAACATAACTGTGGTATACAAAAATAGCTATATAATTTTTACAAAATGCTATTCATTTTTTTTTAAATTTGTAGCATTTTGCTACGCAAAGAAAAAAAAGTTATTTTGAGCACTGGAAAACTGCAACTGAAATTAAATGTTCCCTTATTTCTTTTTCGACATGTAAGGTTATGATGTATTTCGGGTAGTTAAGTGGACATTGCATCTCGTTCAGGTAGAATGTTTGGGAATTTACAGGACGGCAATACATTTTTAGATATGTTTTTGCGGGGATTGTATTCCCAAAATTCAGAGCGATGCAGTGAAAATGGAGATGGAATTTGAAATCATTAAATTCTTAGAATCCGACCCCATCCAACGAAGTGTCGAAATTCTGAAAAAGTAAAACTGGATGGATCAACTTCAGATAACCGGTAATAGAAGACGGAAAGCTGTATCTTTTAGAACTATGGAGCTACGTGTGTCACAAAATCAGAGTTTCTAATAAGAAAAAGCAAAAATATGAATTGAATTACAATCGTCAAAAACTGAAGAATCTCAAGAAACCCAGAAGTCTCTTATTTTTACTTGCTCTACAACATATTAAAAATTCCGGAAAAACGGACAAAGTTGAATTTTTCCGACTTATGACGTCACTTGAGGGATTAAGAACTTCGGAATGGTAAAGACATTTTTAGATATGCATTTTACTGGAGATTTTATATTAAATGTTTGAAAGAAAGAAGTTTAGTACAGTCATTTATATTTAAAAATATTAAAAATAGTACAAAAATCAAATCCGCATCACTCTCTTCATGTACAAAATTTCGGGAAATGGATGACTGACCAGGCGAGATTTCCATACTTCAGATTAGTGTGCCCAATTACGCGAGTGTGTGTTAAGGCGAAAAGTCCCCTAAATGTTGATCTGACGTAAAAGCATAAAAAGAAGAACGCAATAAGTTATTCCAACATCGTTAGATAAACGTAATTATTCTGAAACACACGGTCGCGCGGTGGCTCAGTAGGTAGATGAGCAGGCTTCAAGCCGAGAGATCCTCGGTTCGAATCCCACCTGCGGCAACGGCGTTGTGTCCTTGGGCAAGATACTTCACTCCCATTACCCACGCGAGGGCACACTGGCGTTTTGCACTAGGGCGTACTGCACGTCGACGGTGCACAAACCCTGTTTGTGTGGAGTTAGTGTGTTGGGGAACCTGACAGTTGCTCGTCGCTGCTCGGTGGTTCTCTTCGGCTACTCCGGCTTCCTCCACCGGTAAAACTGTCCAACACGAGGTGACCCTGCTGTCGTAAAGACGTTTTTTTATTAGGGTTTAACGACACATTAACAGCCAGGGCAGATCATGTCGGTGACAGTTTTACGGGTGGAGGAAGCCTGAGTACCCGGAGAGAACTACCGAGCAGCGACGAGCAGCTGTCAGCTCTCCAACATCGCAACTCTGAACTCTGCACCGCGGCACAGGCAGGGTTAGATTGGTTGAAGACATGCGAACCATCGACGTGCAGTACGCCTTAGTACACAGCGTCATCGTGCCCCCATGTGGGCAATCGGGGTGAAATGCCTTGCCCCAAGGACACAATGCGGGAGCACGAATCAGTCGCTGAAATGGTCACCCATCGAAAAGTCGTTAAACCCCAACAAAAAAATAAACACTGAACAGCTCTATACTCAATATGACTGAATTATACTGGAACACACAGATGTACAGCTCAATGGTCAGTATGAGTGAATTATACTGAAACACACAGATGTACAGCTCTATGGTCAATATGACTTAATTATACTGAAACGCACAGAAGCACAGCTCTATGGTCAATATGACTGAATTATACTGAAACACACAGATGTACAGCTCTTTGGTCAATATGACTTAATTATACTGAAACACACAGAAGGTCAGCTCTATGGTCGATATGACTTAATTACACTGAAACACACAGATGAACAGCTCTTTTCTCAATATGACTTAATTATACTGAAACACACAGACGTACAGCTCTACGATAAATATGAATTAATTATACTGAAACACACAGATGGACAGCTCTATGATAAATATGACTTAATTATATTGAAACACACACATGAAGAGCGCTGTGATCAAAATGACTTAATTATCCTGAAACACACAGTTGGCGAGCTCTATGATCAATATGACTGAATTATACTGAAACACACAGATGTACAGCTCTACAATAAATATGACTTAATTGTACTGAAACACACAGATGCACAGCTCTTTGGTCAATATGAGTTAATTATACCAAAACACACAGAGGTTCAGCTCTATGGTCAATATGATTTAATTATACTGAAACCCGAATTTGCAAAGCTCTTTTCTCAATATGACAGAAGGACAGCTCTATGGTCGATATGACTTAATTACACTGAAACACACAGATGGACAGCTCTTTTCTCAATATGACTTAATTATACTGAAACACACAGACGTACAGCTCTACGATAAATATGAATTAATTATACTGAAACACACAGATGTACAGCTCTACGATAAATATGACTTAATTATACTGAAACACACAAATGGACAGTTCTATGATCAATATGACTTAATTATATTGAAACACACAGTTGGAGAGCTCTATGATCAATATGACTTAATTACATGTACACTGAAACACACAGATGGACAACTCTATGATCAATATGATTTAATTATCCTGAAACGCGCAGATGCACAGCTCTGTACTCAATGCCTGAAACTTATGGAGAAAACGAACGGGACTTCGCTAATGTTCAACCTTGTCATAGGGATAACAGACAATACAAAAAAAAACATGAACAGTTTAGAACATGTAACATTAGGTATACAGAAAAAATCATTCTTCGTTCATTCAACCATTGAAGAATACTTCACTGCAGACGGCAGCCATTTTCGTTGTTGATGTCGATGTCGAAACCATGCTTGACAAATTTAACAAACATTGTCCCATTGATAGTGGGTGGACGAGAGTAGTATGTCATGTTCCCCTATAGGGAATATTTGGGGGACCCTGGTGGGGGACCCCGGAAGTGACGTCATGTCACGTGACCTAGTGCCGCCATGTTGTGTTGTCATGGTAACCCGCGTGAGCGGCCATGTTGTGACGTCATCTCCATAGTGATACGTGGTGTGAGTGCGCATGCGCAGCGCGTGTTGTTAGGGTGATACGTGTTTCCGTCGTCCATTTTGTATACTAGAGGCCGCCATCTTGGTTTCTATGGTAGCACGTGGTTGCTATGTTACCCAATTTTCTGCAATAAGACGGGGTATGTTTTGAGGGTATTTTCCTTTGTAGAAGAGTAAATCTAATTACCACAAACGACCCGACAATCCTTCCAAATCACCAAAATCCACCCGAAATCACCGAAATTGACTTTATTTCCCCAATTGATCGGCTTAGCACGTAGTGCTATAATACTAAGGGGTACAAGGGGTGCATTCGACTGAAGTGGGGTAATTTTCTGGCTTAGAATTCTCCCAGAATCCCTTTTTGGATCCCTATCCCTTGACGTTTTTCCCATTAAAAGACACATTCCTTTGGTCATTACCCAGAATTCTCTGCTTCTGTCTATATATGCAATAGTTTACGTCTATCTTACCCTATTTCTTTGTTCTAGAGTATACTCCAGTAGCATAGAAGAGCCTATCAGTTGGAACAGCTTTGCTTATTGTTACTATATTTAGCTATTTCTGGTCTATTCTTGTTAGTTCTGATCCTATTCCGTGTACTCTTGTTGTTTCATTTATCTAGATCCTATTTATAGATCATAATTAACCAATCAGATTGCTTGATTTCCCATAACCTGTATGCAGAGTTATCTCCCTTCTGTATAATGAAAGACTATATCCAATGGCAATATCCCCGGGCACCCCAATTTAGGCACCCCTTTTTTTGAAAAACATATGACCTTCGGCACCCCTTTTTTGTCATATGTGCTTATGTGAAAAAGCACAATGTGACACATTGTGCCCTAGCACACAGGCACATGATTTATGTGCCGATATGTGCTTATGTGAAAAGGCACAATGTGACAGAATGTGCCCTAGCACATAGGCACATACGGGTATTTGAGGATACCTATTGCCTGGTATTGTATTATTCGAGGATACCTACTAGAGAATCCCTTTTTTGCCATATGTGCTTATGTGAAAAGGCACATTGTGACACAATATGCCCTATCACATAGGCACATGCTTTATGTGCCGATATGTGCTTATGTGAAAAGGCACAATGTGACACAATATACCCTATCACATAGGCACATACGGGTATTTGAGGATACCTATAGCCTAGTATTGTATTATTTGAGGATACCTATCTAGGATACCTTCTGGAGAATCCCTTTTTGTCATATGTGCTTATGTGAAAAAGCACAATGTGACACAATGTGACCTAGCACATAAGCACATGCCGATATGTGCTTATGTGAAAAGGCACAATGTGACATAATGTGCCCTATCACATAGGCACATACGACCAAAATGGGATTCCATAGCCACAGGCGTTTTCGAAAAAGGGATTCCACAAATGGTATTCCAAAAAAGGGATTCCACAAATGGGATTCCGTCTCCATCTTGTCGCCAAAGCTCCACCGCCACTACTGGTCTATGGTCTATCTGTCCTATCATTAGCTTCAACAACAGTCTTGTTCCATTGCAGCCTTGTACCAGTACTATTGGCTAAACTACCATCAATTACTTCATAGCTATACCTTCGCTGACGCTTTCAAAATGTTCCATCTGATTTCCCCTGTATACATATAAGGCATTCCGTAAGTGGCCCAGTCCGTAAAATTTGGATTCCGTGTTTTTACATCGACACTCGAGGGTATTCCCATTCCCTATTGGAAGAATTCAGTTCAACTGGGTGATAATACCTTCATTGGGATTATGGTTCAAAAATTCATTCAGTTGAAATTTATTAAGTTTAAAAATTTATTCAGTTCAAAGGGTGTTTATTTATATTAGATATAAAGAGTTCATTCGGATCAAGGGGGTTAATTATATATACATTCATTAGGGTATAGTTCATTCAAACAGTTCAAAGGGGTTAATTATATATACTTTCATTATGGTTATAGTTCAGAACTTTGTTCAGTTTGTTATGGTCAATTCAGTTCGATACATTCATTGGGTCAGTTCTCTTCTATCTGTTCAGTTCGATTTTCGTCACTTTGTTTTGATCACTTCGATCTTAGTTGTGTTGGATCTTTGGTCACTTTGTTCTGTTAAGTCTGTCAAACGTGTTCGATCAATCCGACTAGTTTGACATTCTTTCACTTTGTTATGTTTATTTCGATCTTGGTTATGTTGGATCTTCGTTCGGTAACTTTATTGTTTTGTAGTGGTTGGTTGTCTCTGTTCAGAGTCTTGTAGTCATTGAGTGTTACCAATCCCTTTCCATACCCTTGAGTGTCGATGTAAAAACGCGGAATCCAAATTTTACGGACTGGGCCACTTACGGAATGCCTTATATGTATACAGGGGAAATCAGATGGAACATTTTGAAAGCTTCAGCGAAGGTATAGCTATGAAGTAATTGATGGTAGTTTAGCCAATAGTACTGGTACAAGGCTGCAATGGAACAAGACTGTTGTTGAAGCTAATGATAGGACAGATAGACCATAGACCAGTAGTGGCGGTGGAGCTTTGGCGACAAGATGGAGACGGAATCCCATTTGTGGAATCCCTTTTTTGGAATACCATTTGTGGAATCCCTTTTTCGAAAACGCCTGTGGCTATGGAATCCCATTTTGGTCGTATGTGCCTATGTGATAGGGCACATTGTGTCACGTGCCTTTTCACATAAGCACATATCGGCACATAAAGCATGTGCTTATGTGCTAGGTCACATTGTGTCACATTGTGCTTTTTCACATAAGCACATATGACAAAAAAGGATTCTCCAGAAGATATCCTAGATAGGTATCCTCAAATAATACAATACTAGGCTATAGGTATTCTCAAATACCCGTATGTGCCTATGTGATAGAGTATATTGTGTCACATTGTGCCTTTTCACATAAGCACATATCGGCACATAAAGCATGTGCCTATGTGATAGGGCATATTGTGTCACATTGTGCCTTTTCACATAAGCACATATGACAGAAAAGGGATTCTCTAGTAGGTATCCTCGAATAATACAATACCAGGCAATAGGTATCCTCAAATACCCGTATGTGCCTATGTGCTAGGGAACATTGTGTCACATTGTGCCTTTTCACATAAGCACATATCGGCACATAAATCATGTTCCTGTGTGCTAGGGCACAATGTGTCACATTGTGCTTTTTCACATAAGCACATATGACAAAAAAGGGGTGCCGAAGGTCATATGTTTTTCAAAAAGAAGGGGTGCCTAAATTGGGGTGCCCGGGGATATTGCCATTGGATATAGTCTTTCATTATACAGAAGGGAGATAACTCTGCATACAGGTTATGGGAAATGAAGCAATCTGATTGGTTAATTATGATCTATAAATAGGATCTAGATAAATGAAACAACAAGAGTACACGGAATAGGATCAGAACTAACAAGAATAGACCAGAAATAGCTAAATATAGTAACAATAAGCAAAGCTGTTCCAACTGATAGGCTCTTCTACGCTACTGGAGTATACTCTAGAACAAAGGAATAGGGTCAGATAGACGTAAACTATTGCATATATAGACAGAAGCAGAGAATTCTGGGTAATGACCAAAGGAACGTGTCTTTTAATGGGAAAAACGTCATGGGATAGGGATCCAAAAAGGGATTCTGGGAGAATTCTAAGCCAATTTAGAAAATTACGCCACTTCAGTCGAATGCACCCCTTGTACCCCTTAGTACTATAGCACTACGCGCTAAGCCGATCAATTGGGGAAATAAAGTCAATTTCGGTGATTTCGGGTGGATTTTGGTGATTTGGAAGGATTGTCGGGTTGTTTGTGGTAATTAGATTTACTCTTCTACAAATGAACATACCCTCAAAACATACCCCGTCTCATTGCAGAAAAATCGGGTAACATAGCAACCACGTGCTACCATAGAAACCAAGATGGCGGCCTCCAGTATACAAAATGGACGACGGAAACACGTATCACCCTAACAACACGCGCTGTGCATGCGCACTCACACCACGTATCACTATAGAGATGACGTCACAACATGGCCGCTCACGCGGGTTACCATGACAACACAACATAGCGGCACTAGGTCACGTGACATGACGTCACTTCCGGGGTCCCCCACCGGGGTCCCCCAAATATTCCCTGTAGGGGAACATGACATACTACTGACGAGTGTTTTTTTTAACGTTGTATGGTATTGTATGCTACTCCATTGTGTACCAAAAGTGGAGACGAACAGTTCATCTCTTTAAATATTCCATGTAATGACCACTTTTGTGACTGGCTTATTTGTCGCCACAACATGGCATTCCGTGATAAAATAATAAGCAGTAATTGCTCATAATGGGGGTAAGTACGATTTTCAATTTATTGTAAATTATTAGAGAGAGCCGACCGATGTTGTTACTGCCCCAAAAAGAGTACAATGTGGTACCAAAATACTTTTATGAAAGTAAAAAAAAACTACGTTTCAAAATATTATTTTAATTTTATTCCCATCTCGTTGACAAAAATGTTTGCCATACTTAATTCCAAAGACGTGGGGAAAGTTAGATTTCCATAACTTTACATGTGAAGCTAATTTGAATGACATTGGGTCCCATCCATCACCCGATATGTATGGTACTGAATAAATGGATTGCTGAGAACAAAACACATTTTTTCAGTGATACGTAAGCAATCACAAAAGCCGTTTGATTTCAATCAGGAAATGACTAAAGACTGCCAAACATATGTGTCTCTTCTAAGATGTTGTTGCAGAATATACAAAAACTTTTCATTAATGAATAGGACATTTGTCCTCTTACGGAAACGCGCACATTGATTTTCACATGCATGGAAATATAAGAAAACATTTCTCGAAAGAGGGTGAAATAGCCGTTAAAACTACTGGACCAAAATTCATTAAAATTCCAGTAAAATTCATACCATTAATAATGACCCCTTTTAACCATCATTAAAATCATTATTTTCTCCATTAATACCATTAATATTTAATTAAAATGTAAAATAATATAATGGTTATTGTTTCAATAAAATGTTTAATGGTCCATTAAAATTTAAAAAAATAATAGCCATTACATCATTCTGCCTAAGAGGCATTAAAATATTTTTTTCAATAATACCCATTAAATGATTGGAAAGAAATAATGCCCCTTAAAAGGGGCCATAATTACTGGAAGCATTAATTTTCCCTCATCCTTCTGTAAAATAATGTGCATTAAACTTTAAACTATTTAAACTGTAGTGGTGGTTTGGGTGGATGGGGATTAAGGGCAGGATAGGCTTACTGAAACTCTTCATCTTAACTATACTGAGCAAAAAGAAAAGTGTAATAAACTTTGAGGTGCAATTTTGTAGTACAGTGGAGCCCACTTAATTGGATATCTCTTAATTGTATATCCCTGTTAATTGAATATAATTGTCAAACACAAAACCATTTACCATACCTACAGTACAAATGTGATCTGTTAATTGCATATGGGTTGTAGGGTAAACTCCTGTTAATTGTATATAAATGTTTGTAATATGTCGAGAAAATTACTGTGACACGCACCAAATTCCCCTTACTTATCAACCTTTTGGCCCCACTAAATCCAGTACAGACATTTATTCTATTATATCTTGTTTGACAGAGCTCTATGAGCTCTGTCAAACAAGATAAAATAGAATAAATGCTCAGTTTACCCCCAGAACACAGAAAACTGACCAAATCCCTGTTAATTGTATACTCCTGTTAATTGAATAATTTTCACTGGCAAACTGGATATTCAATTAAGAGAATTCTACTGTATTATCGACTTTAATCCCAAACAAATTATTGTAACTTCATACTTCCAGTCTAGCTGTATGAATCTGCATAATTTCATGTTCGTACTGTTGCCAGCGTCACGCCAGGACGTCGCAATTCAGACATGGGGTGAAATGATAAGTATACACATGCAGTCAATAGCGTGTATGTCCACCGTTTGCCTCTTGGATGGCAAGACATCGACGGCGGATGGACCTGACAAGTCTCTGGATGTCACCCTGTTATGTTATTTTCTACTCCTGCCTTAGAACATTACATAAATCGCCTAACGTCCGAAAATCATGAAGTTGTACCCGACGGCCCAGTTGATCCCAAAGATACTCGATTGGCGACAAATCTGGCGAAAGAAGGGGCCAGGGAAGAAGTTCGATGCTCTGCTCCTCAAGAATGTCACGACAGATACGCGCCACGTGACATCGGACATTGACTTACTGGAATAACTGCAATCCGACGTTAGCGTTGAACAATGGGAGAACAACAGCGTTAAGAATTTCGTCCCTATATAGTTGTCCATTCAGATTACCATCGATGACGATCAACTGCGTTCGATGGTGCAAGGAAATTCCTGCCCAAACCATCACATTACCCCGCCGAAACGGTCGTATTCCTCTCGCAATCATCAGAAACCGTTCTCCTCGTCGGCGATACACTATTGCCCTACCATCAGCGCGCCGTAGTCAAAATCGTGATTCATCACTAAAAACAACTGTTCTCCAACGCTGCTGAGTCCAGCGAACACGCTGACGTTCCCATTCCATGCTGACGGTACGATGACGTTGGGTAAGGATTTGGTCCGTGGTGTGGACGCCTACTTCGGATGCCGTGTTCGGAGAGTCTGTTGCGGACAGTTTGTGCACTGATTTTATTGTTAGCTCTACTAGGAGTAATTGATGCTGTCCTCGTCGCCGGAAAGAAGCGATCCCGCAAGTGAGACATCCTGGTGTATCGGTCTTGTGCAGGGGTCGTAACTCTTGGTTGATCTGAACGCGGTCGGTCGGCAGTAGATACACTCGTTCTATACCTTACAATAAGACGGTAAATAGTGGCAGCAGCGACTCCGAGTTCAGCAGCGAGCTCATCTGGAGGTACCCCAGCCGCATGCATACCAATGACACGCAAACTCTGATTTTCGCTTAACCTTGGTATTTTTAAAATGTTGGAAGACAAAAACTGGCGTGTTTTCACAACAAAAAAATGTCAGAGAAACAGTTATAGGGAATTGTAACCTGCATTGGCGAGATGGGGTCAAAGCAAAGAGATCTTTGGGTGGCCGGCGTGATAAAGAGAAGCCAGGTTTTGAAGAGTACTTTGATGGTACCGTGGTGGAGGGGGTCACTGTTGTTCAAGATGAGGTCGAGGTCGCTTAAGCTTGGAGGAAAAACTGGAAAAGACATGACAAAAGTGCCAGATATGTAATTTATGCGAAGTTGAGACCCTGGAGCACATTTTATTTGAATGTCCAAAATACCAGTTTATGTGGGTGCAAAGGACACTTGTTGAAGTAGCCCAACGGACACATCACCCCCTTGATATGGCCGATGGGCTTATTTTACCAAGTGTGTGTGTTTGTAAAATTTTCTATAGTGGTAGTCGGATCTCTGTCCCAGTATGTTCACGAATCTCTTGCTGAAAGTTTGTCATGTGTCACTCTACAGAAATGCAGTAGTTGTCGGATCTCAGACTCAGTACGTTCTCGAATCATTTTCCGAACGTTTGTCATGCTGCTCCACTCTACAGAATGTGATAGTAATAGTAGTCAGATCTCTGCTATGTCACAGTACGTTCATGAATATCTTGCCAGAAAGTTTGTAAAGGTTCCACTCTCATGAAATGTTGTGATGGTAGTAGTCGGTTCTCTCTATCTCAGTATGCACAAGAACCCCTTGCCGAATGTTTGTCATGTTCAACACTCCCGTAATGTAGTGGTGGTAGTGGTCGGATATGTCCTCTGTCACAGTACAATCACGAATCTCTTACAAAAGGTTTGCCATGTTCCACTCTCCAGAAATGTTTAGTAGTCAGATTTCTATATCTGTACGTTCACTTATCTCTTGCCGAAGGTTTGTCATTTTCCACTCTCTGGAATGTGATATTAATAGTAGTCAGATCTCTGCTATGCCACAGTGCGTTCACGAATCTCTTGCCCGAAAGTTTGTCATGTTCCACTCTCCTTAAATGTTGTAGTAGGAGTCAGATCTCTGCTTTGCCACACAACGTTCACGAATCTCTTGCCCGAAAGTTTGTCATGTTCCACTCTCCTGGAAGTTGTTTTGGTAGTCAGATCTCTGCTCTGTCACAATACGTTTAGGAATCCTTTGTCCGAATATTTGTCATATTCTACTCTCCTGAAATGTAGTAGTAGTAGTAGTCGGATCTTTGTCATAGTAATTTACAAATCTCTTGCTCACAAGTATTGTCATGTTCCACTCTCCAACAATGTTGTAGTAGTAGTAGTAGTAGTGGGAACTTCGTCTCAGTATATTCACGAATCATCCGCCCAGAATCGTATATATTCATCGCAATCACAGTCCTGTTGGAAACGTGATAGCCGAATTTCTTCTACAGTTAAAACTAGAAGTCCTGTCATGAAATGCGCACAAATAGCACGTTGATATGCGCGTTCATGTGCGCGTTATGGCCCAATTGAAGCTATCATATTCTGTACATATGGCCTGTGCACAGGCAATGTTTCAGCCAATGGACCTCCTGGTAACCCGGAGGTCCATTGGCAGAAACAGTGCATGTGTTTGCTATGAGTAACCAGGAGAACCTGCCGTGCTTTGGGTGCCATTCGATATGGCAATTGCGTGCAATTCCAACGCGCAATTAAGCCTAGATAAGCGCACTATTCGTGACAGGACTTCTAGTTTTAACTGTAAGTAGGTTCACGAATCTCTTGTCCGAAAAGTATCTCTATATCATCCACTCAGAAACGTATATAATCATCGCGATCAAAGTCATTTTGTTGTCATGTGATAGTCAGATCTTTGCTCTACCATAGTACGTTCACGAATCTCTTGCCGTAGTTTCACTCATCCCATTTGGAACCAAGCATTCGACATTCCGTATGTTACGAGGTTGAAAATCTCTCTCATCCGAGAAAGATGTCTGTCGAATCGACCACACTCGTTGATGAGACACCACAAAAGAGACAGACAGATACCGCGATCGATCGAATTGGAGGGGAGGGGGAAACCTCTCTCAATCGAGAGATCTCTACCGTATCGGCCTCGCGAGCTGTAAAATTACACATTTCTTCGGCAATTTGGACGATTGGGAATCTTTCACATTCTAGAGATCACCGTCGAATCGACGAAATCCGTCGGTCGAACACTTGGAAAAACCGACAAAAAATTACACGTTTTGACATTTTGACTCGCGATTTGTAATTTCACATCGTGAAATCTAAGCGAAATCGATTGAGGGAACACTTAAAGAGCCGTGTAAAAAAATACATGGTTTTGTTTTTGTCACCAACCTGAGATTTTTCATCTTGGGATTGCGGTCATCATTGTCACCTTGTGAAAAAATGCATCAAATTCTCGGAACGAGCTGAAACTGGGCGATCTCGGAATTTTCACAGATTTTCTTAAGATTTTTATTTTCGCCGATCTCCGAGATTCGATCGACAAGACGGAATAAATAAGTATCTCTGTCGGTGATTCGATTTCCCATCCGATTCCCGATTAGAAAAAGTCTTTGCCAGAAGTCTAAAGTGGGGTCGTACCGCACTTAGTCGAATTCTCGAGAAAATAACATTGAAATTAGCGAGACATTACCCAAATCAACAAAACCGGAATTAACCCTTTACCCAACGTAATGGCTAAAACCGGCCAGCGGTATTCTCAAAACTCGCCAATTAATTTTCATTATTTTTTCATTTTTTGTCTCAAAAACATAGATTGTGACCCCTCGTTGGAGCGAGTGCGTCGAGCTCGTTCCAACAAGGGGGTCATAACCTATGTTTTTGAGACAGAAAATGAAAAAAATTAGTTATTCAAGAATTTATTTTGCAAGTGTCGTCTGCTTTTCAAGTTAGATAAAGGGTTAAGTAAGCTCGGACTCTCCTTTTACCTCTACTTCTACTAATGTAGTGTAGAAAGAAGTTAAAAAGAATGAACGCATGCGCAAAGAACGCATTCACTCTTTAAAACGGGGCTGTTTTGTTCATGTCTGTAACAACACTTTCGACAGCCAAAGTGACTTCGTTTCGGACAGGATTACCGGTAGAGGAATTCTAAGTACCCAGAGAGACCAACCGATATGTAACAAAAGATTCTAGTGACATAATCTTAACCCTTTACCCAACGCGTAATTTGCAAATTTAGCAGTGGAAAAAATATTATTTTTAAAAAATTTCAACAAAACCATCTGATGTGACCCCTCGTTGGAACGAGCTCGCCTAGCTCGTTCCAACGAGGTGTCACATGATATGGTTTTGTTGAAATTTTTAAAAAAATGATATTTAAAATAATAAATTTTGATATCGTCTGCGTTGGGTAAAGGGTTAAGACGAAGTATAAGAAGAGAACAAATCTAGGTAATATTATTCAATTCCGATACGTCCATTGTGACTACAAGGTATCTATGATAGTTATGCCCCGGTATGTTTCAGTCCCAATCGAGCCGAAATTCTTAAATGCCTCAAGGTCGATACGCCCATTTTTGAAAAATAATATTTTCTTAACTCCTCCATTTGTATATTAAATGTCCGATTCGTTAAATAAACTTTTCGGGAACACACCCTCCCACCCATCCCCGCTCTTTGTTCTGACTTCTATAGCTTAAGATTGAAAACAGGAATTATGTTTACCAGTCTTTTAAATATATAATGCTAGAAGAGGCTAACCTATCAATATTTTTTTCAGAATCCAAATACCTGGGTTGTTACAAGGACAAGAGAAAACCGCGTGCACTGTCAGGTTACCAGAACCTAAACATGAAGCATTTAACCAACAGAGCGTGTAGAAAGCTCTGTTATAAAAGGAAGTTCAAGTTTTCTGGTACAGAGGTGAGTATCGAAATTTTGTGACATGACGTCTGTTTCGATTGAAAAGGTCCGCGAAGCCAACTGCGCCAGGTATCTGGAACCGCAAAACGGAAGTCAGTTGTGAACGCGAGTTGACGAAGTCCATAAAACGCGAGTCGATTTTCTCCGCAAGCCTACTACGTCCACAAAACGCGAGTCGAGTGTGTTCGCAAGCCGACTACGTCCACAAAACACGAGTCGATTGTCTCCACAAGCCGACTACAAACGCAAAGCACGATTCGATTGTGTCTGCAAGCCGACTACCTCCACAAAACGTGAGTCAATCGTGTCTGCATACCGACTGCATCCGCAAAACGCAAGTCGATTGTGTTCGCACGCCGACTACGTACTCAAAACGTGAGTCGGTTGTGTCTGCAAGCTGATTACGCGGTGGCGTAACAGTAATATGAGGGCCATTGGGGAAGGTAATCGTTACAATCCCAAAGGCGGATACCAAAGAAAACTGTCGTGAGTGCCGAAGGCAAGAGCTGTTGGGGAGTGTTGGAGGTTCCTCTCCGAAAATTCTTTAAATGTGCTATCAAATGAAACATTCTGGTGGCTTTTGGGATGGGAATCCTCTTGAATTTTTAAACAGCGACAATTACTTTTTATCAGGATGCTTCAAATCTCACATTTTTTCTAACTATCAAAATAGAATTGAGATATTTGAAACATGCTGCTAAACATATTACTATTACTGAAGTTGGGTGCGTTGTCGGATTGTGAGTATATCGTTTATCATCGTAATTTAGAATGGTAGATTTTGACGCGTGCACTCCGACTCTACTTCAAACCTAAATGCGATGGTCCCACCATGAGTAACGTTTCACTGATTTTTAATTCGAATAACGATAAATGTCTATATATAGAATATACCCATAGTAGCTTGGTGCACCAAATGTTCACCACGAGTGGAATTTTTTATACAATGATCATCAGATGATTAAGAGTCGGTATTATTTTTTCTCGATTTTACTGAACAGTAGATGTAAACACATGCGAATCTGTTTTTGCTTACATAATCATCGGTGGGCGGTACCTCCGGCTTTAGTTTTATCACCGAAACGAAATGGAAATAGAAGCGGGGCCTTTTTTCAATCCAATAACATAATAACATACTATTTCGAGTTATGGATGCTTTATTAACATGAGACAATGCATTCGTGTTAATTTTTGGTATCTTATGGGCAAACTCATTTAAAAACGTAATAAATAATTGCCACTTTCATTTCACTTTTCACGAGGCGACGTGCGATAAATTTAGACAAGTTCGCATTCAGGTCGACGTCACCAAAGGCCAACTTGGATGTAGTTCCATTGTAGGTGTAAATTTTAACTACTGAAATCCCATTACCGGCGTGTTCACCACGGTTGGTGTGTAAAGCTAAAATTTATGTCATAGGCTTTTCATATACAGGAGAATAGGTAAACATGGTATAAACTCATCTCCACATAGGCTCGTCTATACCTTTCTCTCTGTGTCGCTCGTCTTCTACCTCCAACCCATAATGCACCTCGATTCTTTCCTAACCAACACCAAGGCAAGTACTTCATACCCTAATTTGGGTTTGGAAAGAACCATGAATCAGTGCACTGAAAAACAAACTGTGACGGACTCACGGGCTGTTAGGAATAAAATATGGAATGTTACGCATGGTTCATTCCATCTTGAGAAAATATTCAGTCCTTTAAGTCTAGAAGCCTCATTTCCATCACATTCCATGCATCAGAAACAGGCGACAAAAAGGAGAAACGCTTCAATGAAACCTGTCTCATTATTGACAGATTCAAGGAAATTGATCTTCTCGACTAAAGAGAATTTAGAATTATCTTTGCAATGGGAAACGATCTTGAAGGATTATGTCAAGTGTTGTGGGCCAAACTGCAAAGCTACACATGCGAAGGGTACAATATTATTCACAGTATGCAGATGTGACCCTTTGTAGTCTTTCCATCTTGAAAATGGTGGGCGAACTGTATACTGGTCGCTACCATTCGAAGTGAAGCGCGCTATTGTTGAGACCCGGTATCGGAAATATGTTTTCACGAAAAACTCCAACGGACATCTGCACACCGTTCACTCCACTGACTGCACAGCAAGTGGCAATCCTAAAATATGACCCGATTTTCGAATAAGCTTTTCGCAGAAATAATCAATTTTTTCTGAGTTTGGAATAATTCATGAAATGCAACGTCAATGTAGCAATCGGAAGTCAGTCATATGATTCTACACGGAGAAAATACAACATTACTCGTCTTTGAAGTTTGCGAATTATGGTGTTTACTTACCACTTCTCGGAAGTCTTGGAACGCTACAGCTTATAATTCAGTGTGTATTGTTCATATTTTTGTGCACGCATTTCCCAAGAACAGATTTTAACCAATTACAGAAAACGCATGACGTCAAATATCAAAAGAAAAAACAAACATACGATGTGACCTCCCATTGGAACGAGCTCGATCATTTATTTTAGTGAATTTTTAAAAATGTTTTCTTCTGGACCAGTTGTATATTGCTCTACGGATGCAGCCGATCTGTTTAGTAAGTGTTAATCGCTCGCGAGGCGGAACCGAGGCGTGCTGTTATCTTCTCACAAAAAGTAAAAATTGCAGGCACGATAGCGCGCTAGAGCAACAACTTGCCTCCAAATATAAAGACTGCCCTTCGGCAGTGCAAGTTGCACGACGAAACTTAATGTAATGCACTAAACTTTCAATTTGCCTCTTCTTGCAGCACGGATATGCGCAAACTTGTGGATAAGCTCGTGGTTATCAATTAACCCTTTACTAACATGAAAACCAGACGTCACTTGCAAACAAACTCCTTGAATAACTATTTGTTTTCAATTTTTGTCTCACAAACATAGGTTATGACCCCTCGTTGGAACGAGCTCGACGAGCTCGTTACAAAGAGTCGCCATAACCTATGTTTTTGACACAAAAAAATAAAAAAAATAATTGTCAACTTTTGTGAATAGCGCTGGCCTGTTTTGGCTGTTACGTTGGGTAAAGGGTTAACTTAATCTCTTTACTCTCAATTGACAAAATAGCTACACCATCAAGTCTTTCTTTGCTCCTTGATAATCGCAAATACGCATTTGTTCTACTTTTGAGAATGACCTCTCTGCAGTAGCTGCATAGGATGGAATGGTAAGAAACATTACCAACAATTTGCACAAGTTAGGAAATAACGAGTGTGCTCTGTTTTCAATCAACATGTTTATCATATCACTGGTGCTTTCCCATTTAACAATTTCTAGACGAAGCTCATTTCAGAAACATCATACATCAAAAATTAAAATAGAGTCAAAATCATCCGAATCGGCAGACACAATACTTTGGATACCACTGTCTAATTCCTCCGTAGATAGTTTATGTAATGCTTTGAGAGATAAGGTCTTCTGGTTAAGAAATCTGGAATCAAGTAGTGTTAGGGCCGTGTCCACTGTTTGCTAAAACCCAGTTATCATGAACCTGTCTGCTGCAGAAGAAATTGGTTCATTGTTTGCCATCATGTCAAGCAAGGAACATTCCTTTTCAGAGTTTGCTCAAATTCAATGCTCGGGATTTTGCAATAACATCAGCTATCATTATAACAGAATCCAAGAAGGTGAGAAGCAATCGCAATTCAGTTGCCGCCCAACTGGGGAGTCTGCATGCTACGTCATATCAATTTTGATTGACTGAAGTTCAAGTGATGCTGAATGGATTGCTCGAAGTATCCTCTCCCACATTACCATGAACTTGACGAATTCGTACTTGTCTAGTTGGTTTGTTAAGCATTGCGCATCATTCTGCTCCCTCATGCTCTTCGATATCGGAACCATTCGCGACAATTCGCACATGACGTCAGGATATCGATCTCTTACACCTCTAACAGAATTTAAACGCACAATCCACCGAGTGGTACACAGTCTCTTCAGTGTTAACGACCACTTTGCTTATTCAACTCCCAGTAGCCTCCTTCGTACCAGCGAATTTCCAAAGAAAGCGTACACTTTACGAAGGGTATCGAAAAATGACGCGTTACCTGGTACGCCGGAAACGGCGACATTCATCATCAAATTAAGGTTATGTGAATCGGAATGGACAAAAGGCACTGGCGAATACTGATGGGCGGTATTGGACGTTTGAGTTCGGTATCGCTTTCGGAGTTTTTAGGGTAGGGCATACCTCTGTATTGGGTACCTGACTTGACTGAGATCTGCTAATAGTACCAAAGAGAAATTAACATTAAAAAATACAGAATAAGTTGTTGTAGTATCAATTAACTACATGAGCATGTGCCCTGCCCATGAATTCTGTAGGAGGTCCTGCTTGGCTACAAATCACCGCTAAGCAACTGGACATGTAAAGTTGTAGTCTAGTGGGAATTCAGGACAGTTGCTAGTAGGTGTAAAGTGTCGATTCTAGACCACTTTTCAAAAAAACTGTACACGTACACGTACATGTACGTGTACCGCCATAGGGATTCAGTGTTAAATCGTGTACAGAGTGTAAAAAATGTTGTTTTTACATGGTGATCCAGAATCGGCAATTGTTTTTGACCCTCTCGAATCGCACTTTTCACCGTTCAAACAGCCGTTGGCGAACGAGTGAAATTCGACACACCGCTCGTAAGGGAAAAATATACGAAATTCGAAGAAAACTTAAATTTACAAATTTTTCTCAACGTTCACATCGTGGGTCAGACCTTCGATCTATCATTGGCGATCGCCGGCAAAAAACGTTTTGCCGATTCTAGACCAGCATCAAAAAAGCGGTTTGCCGATTCTGGAACACCGACCTTCGCCAACAGCTGTTTGAACGGTCAAGGGTGCGATCCGATCGGTGAAACCGATTTGCCGATTCTAGACCAGAAAAAATCGATCTCAAAACGTTTTCTCGACGTTCGCCAACGGTGAAGTGTGCGTGTAAAGCGTAGTTACTCGTCAAAGATGTTTTTTTCAAACTGATTTCAGCTTCCGGTACATCAAAAAAATGCGGTTTGCCAGTTCTGGACCACCGACGTTCGCGATCGCGTGCCGGACGGTCGAGGGTGCGATTCGATCGGCGAAACCGATTTGCCGATTCTAGATTGGGAAAAATCTCAAAACGTTTTCTCCATGTTCGCCAATGGCGCGAAGTGGGTGTAAAGCGAAGTCACTCATCGAGGATTTTTTTCCAAACCAAAACGGAAAAACTCGAGGTTGGAAAATTAGAACCGATGGAACTCGTGCGCCCACGTTCGTCGTGGCTGTTGGCGATCGAGAACTGATGAAATCATTGAAGGGAACTGACGAAAACGTCAAATTCTCGCGACTTTTGTGAGATGAATCGTAATAGAGTCGGTTTTGTCAAGAGGAAACAAAAAAAGTGATTGATATATAGGAGAGAAAAAAATATATAAATAAATAGTTATTTAAAAAAAAAAAATATTGAATCGAATAGATAATAAAAATATGTAAATCATGAATGCTTCCCAGATTATTAGAGCAAAGTTTCTTTTAAACATGCTGATGAGAGCCTATGCATTATGCATGAACGAACAACTAGGACGTCTCTTGTTAGAATGATGCGCCGGATGTCGGGATCATCTAGACTTCGATCACGAGAATCATTCGTGTCTGATGATGGAAAGGGAAGATATGATCGTCAAGTATTTCGAAGCAGCGTTCGAATGCGTTCGAGTCGACGAAGTGATCACGCTTTGGAGGAGATTAGTCTTCTGTAAGGGGCGAGACAAGCCCACAGGTTCAAAAGAACTGAAATTAGCACGTAGAAGTCTGACTTTAGAAGACAGGGGATGCGTCTTGAAATTATTGCTGAAGGAAGCATACGTCTAAGTTTTCTCGATATAAATAAGGGAGAATAGAAAATAAAAATAAATACACACATAAATTTTTATCTAATATTAGAAAGAAAAAAACATAAAAATGAGAACCAGAAATAAATTGTATCCGACGTTAGATGACGATGAGGATGAGAAGCTGAGCGGTGTTTTGCCAACGGCACCATCGCCAGAAGAAAAAGAAAAAGGAGAGAGGTATTGCATCGATCAAATCAGTAGAATCCAATTGTATCTGACTCTAGAGAGAGATTCTCGTCGTTCTCTCAAGAAGAAGTATTCGCGTCTCCTGAAATTCGTCAACGCGGTCGACACGACACTCATCACGATTTCCATGGGTTTACAGGTGGCCGGCATCGGATTGTTGTCGACCGTGGTCAGCGCTCCGATCCTGTTGACCATAGAAGGAGTGGCTCTCGCCGCCTGATTGTTTAGCATGGTCGGAAACTTTTTGAGTAGGAAATTATATCTGAAAGCTAGGAAACACGAAAAGATTCATGTTTTGGCCGACTCCAAGATCGACAGGGTATCCGAAATGTTCTTGATGGCATTGAAAGACGGTAGGATATCGGACAGGAGAATACTTCACGATATTGGGTGAGAAAACGAAATACGATGCTATGAAAGAAGCCGTGAGAATCAAGACTCGTCAGATCATCAAGGAAGAGATGAAGGATTATCTCATGGAAAAGGGGAGGAAAGAGGCGAGGGAGGAATTAGGTAGGTTGATAGAACTCAAGAGCAGCAATTAAAAAAAAATATATATATATAATAAGAACAGAAGTTTTAAAAAAAAAATATTAAATTTATATATAAAATAAAAAATAAATACGAAATTAATTTAAATAACCTTCAAAAATGTATTGCATAAAGTGTAAGAGAGTTACCGAGGTGGGTAATTCTCGAGAAGTACGAACTAAACACGACAGACAGATGCTTCGCGGAATTTGCAATGTGTGTGGTTCAGTCAAGACTCAATTCGTCAAAAAAAAACGAGCAGAGGCAAAGCCGTCGTGAATAAAATGATCAATAGTCTACCTTTCGAAATGCATCTGCTGGGTCACAGTTTCACGGGACCTGGAACGAAATTGAACAAGAGACTCAATACCGATCTGACTCCTAAATCTTGGAGCAAACCCGTGAATAGGGTGGACGCGGCCACGTAAGATCACGATCTGTGCTACGCCGGACATCCCGACACTAAGACTCGCAACGACGTCTGCGATAAAAACATGTTGGCGAAATTGAGAGGCATATCTGACCAGGCAAGAGAAGATAGAACGTTCGCTGGTCGGCAATCTGATCAGTGCGAAATGTTGATTCAGATGGGGCATTAAAAAAAAGCACTTCGGAAAAGAAGAAGAAACGATTATTGACGAGCGAACTGGCCAAGGAGTTACACAAACCCATCGTGTGTAAATTTCGAAAGAGAAGGGTATTCGTGAAGGGTCTGGATGACATTTGGTCTACCAACTTGGTCGACATGAGATTGTTTTTGAGGTGAAATGAGGGCATCAATTATCTATTGACGGTCATCAACGTGTTTTCCAAATATGGTTGGATGAGAGCTTTGTAGAATAAATCGGGACATTGAGTCGCTGAGGCTCTGAAGAGCGTGTTCGACTCGCCTTCTCGAAAACCGAATAAATTGTGAGTGGATAAGGGGAAGGAATTCTACAACAAGGATGTTCGTCGATTGGTCGACCTCTACTCGATCGAAAAAGAAGAGAAAGCCAGCATCGTGGAACGTTGGAATCGAACGATGAAGGAAAATATGCACAGATACTTCACGGCGAATTCGACCAAGAAATACATATACGCTCTGAGCGGTCTGGTTGAAGATTACAACAATTACACAACGACACAGATCGATCAAGATGACTCCCGTGGAAGCTAGGGATCCTCGAAACGAAAAACGGGTCTACGAGAATCTATATTCCGAGAGATCTAAGAACAGGAAGAAGTCTAGACCGCCGAAATTTGCGGTTGGCGATTGAGTGAGAATTTACGCTTATAAGAAGCACTTCAAAAAGGGTTGCACTCCTCGAGGGACCACGGAAATCTTTGTGATAATCAGAATATTTCACACCGATCTGGTGAGTTACGAAATCGAAGCTTTGGATGGTGAAGAGATCATCAGAAAGTTTTACGAACAACAATTGCAGAAGACGAAGTTTTAATAAAGAAAAAAAAAAATTTTATTTACTCTCTTTAACATTTTCTTGTTTACACATATATATAAAAGAGAGAAAAAATAATAATAATAAAAAATAATTAAAACTATTTTTAGATAAAAAAAAGCAAGCTAATTAATAAACAAAAAAATCCTTCAAAAATGGCAAATATACTAGATATCGCACAAAGCATAGTGAAAGATGAAAGTATTCAAGAATACGCGGTTCATGAATACGAACCGATAACCGGAACGAGTTTGAACAATGTGGGAGAGATAAGAATCAATGTCGAAACTCAAGATCTATTTGTTCATCCTGGCGAGAGTTACATAGTGGTGCAGGGACGTCTCACCAAGGAAGATGGGACCGAATACGCCGACGACGACACGGTTACTTTAGCTAATAATGGCATCATGCATCTATTCTGTAGTATAAAATACTTGCTATCCAGACAAGAGATAGAATCTGTGTTTCATCCCGGTCAGGCCACCATGATGTTCGGACTCTTGACATATCCAGATGATTTTTCGAAATCGAGGACTTAATCAGTTGTGGGTGAAAGACACCGTCGGCCCTGCTAGCGCCGGCGCCGCCGCGATATTCGACTACGTCGTCAAGCCGTCCAGACCCAAAGGAACGTTTTCGTTCAGGATACCTTTGAAACACATCTTCGGATTCGCGGACGATGACAATAAGATCATGTACGGATTCAAACACATTCTGATGTTGATTCGAAAGGGAAATGATGATGCGATAGTGAGACTCTCCACGACCGATGCGGGTAAGTTAACTCTAAGCAAGATATCATGGTTTGTTCCACATGTGCAGCCTTCGATCGTGGAAAAAAACGTGTCTCTACAAGATCATAGAATCCAAGAGTAAATTACCTGTAGGATTTAGAATGAGACAGTGTGACACGGCTAGCATTCCACTCTCCACGAATCACTTTGATTGGAGATTGACCGTAAAATCTGCTTCTGAGAGACTGTGTTTCATCGTGGTCGCGTTTCAAACCGATAGGGCCGGGTCTCAGGAAAAGAATGCGTTGCTATTCGATCTCTGAAATTTGAGAAACATGCAAGTGTTTCTGAATGCCATGAGATATCCAGCAATCGATTACAATGCATCGTTCGACAAGAACGATTTCTGCAGACTGTAAGGCGACGCCGCAGATTTTAGAAAGAAGTATCACGGTCTAGACAAATTGATGAGCAACCCTAATATATCTCCCGGTGAATACAAGTCGATGTATCCCATATTCGTATTCGATGTCAGTAAAAAGAGCGAACGACTCAAGAGTAGCGTCTTAGACATTCAGATCAAGATGCAATTCGATAGGAACGTGCCGAGAAAAACCGAAGCCTTCGCCCTGGTCCTGTTGGATAGAGAATTACAATTTGAATCGGATGGAAATAAGATGTCAATCATTCGATGAGAGACGTGTGTGTGAAGAAAAACAGAAAGAAAAAAAAAATATATAAATAAGAATTAAAAAAATAATTACAAAAAATGAATGATAAAGAAAGAGAATACTTGAGAAGAAACAGACGTGGTTTGATTAAAAATATTTCACAAGATTCGCTAGCAATAATTGTAGACACTTTAGTCGAAACAGAACGTTCGATATTGACCGATTATATGAGATGTGAAATCAAAAGCAAAATCTTGATAGAAGATAAGACCAGAAAACTTTTAGACACATTGACGTATAGAGGACCGTCTGCTTTTCGGGAATTTATAAAAGCTCTTCAATATGCTAAAATAGATGTTGATGCGTGTTTTGAGATAGGTGATCCAATTTCACGAGATGAAAGATTATGAGAAATAACGTATTAAAACAAAAAAAAATAAAAATAAAAAGTAATGAGATCTAGAGAGATTGAACATCTTTCTAAATTTCATTACCTTTTATTTTTGTTTTGTTTTTAATAATCACTCATTATTTTTAATTAATTATTTCCACGCGTTCACTGTTTGTTCAGAGGATCTAGTTCGATCAGTATGCTCACCACGGAAGTGGCGGCTTTGGGATTATTGGTATTCATAACAAAATTAATCCTGTCTCTGGCGTTCACTTTGAGAGGCATGCCAAACGTGCTAACATTCGAGTGTTGATTCTCGGTCTTTTCGACACTGTATCTCTTATCGCTCTCTACTCCGTTCACCTTGAGATTGACGACTGCTCTGTTATTCAAATCCGTGGAAGCCAGACTCAGTCTAATGATTTCACCTCCCAACGGCATGGGATATCCCACCTGACCATGTTGCGATCTGCTACTTCCGTTTCGACCACTCGGCTTTTCCCTCCTCTAATGCGCCACTCTCCTCGGCCCACACGGTGATCAATTGCCTGGTGTATTTGACTTTCTCCACCACCAAAATCAGGGTGCAGGCGTCCGACATGTGCACGGGATCCGGTAGATTCGTGAGCGCGTGTCCGCCCATGTCTAGTTTACCTTCCATGATGTCGCCCTTTCTCCAGACTGAGTTGTCGTCCATGTACTTCCTGCTGACCACGCTGGAATCGAATTCAGGATTCGTGATCGAGACTGAATAAATTCTGAACATTCATGTTGATGCCACCCTCCATGGTTCTGCCAGATTGTTTGTTCATGTAGAGATCATCCAATTTCGCTTCTATGTATCCTTGAGATCGCGTCACGGCGGAATCCACGTAGCCCTTGCTGACTACAGTAGATTCTGCATCCGCATCGTCCACATCGTCGACCTTCAACAGATTCAATATCTTGTTGAATCCGGCATTCAGATCCGATTTCATTTCACGTCTGTCAGACTTTTTCTATTCCAGATCTACGTAATGTTTGGTCGCCACGTCCTTGGGATTCGTGGGAGTGTCCATGTTCGTTATCTTGTTGGAATTGGTGTTCAATTCCAATTGCATCGTTTTCTGAACGTATCTACTTCTCAGGTGTTCGCTGAATCGTGCGTGAGAGTCGTCCGAGTATTTCTTGGTCGCGGCATCAGTGGAATCTATGGGATTCGCGACGTTCACCAAACGTTTGGATTTCAGATCGAGATTGTTGGTCATGGCTTTATCCACGTAATTATCTAGCATGATTGGTTCGAAATCCGCGTTCCCCCTGTCGACGTATTTTTTAGTCGCCGCATCTGCGAGATCTATCGGCTCGGAAAGATTGTAGAGCTTCTTATCGTTCATGTTCAAAGGTTCCTTTCGAGGTTTGTATCTCCGAACATAACGCTCGTCCAAGTTTACAATGTCGTAACCATCGCCAACTTCGAGCATCTTCCTTTTCTTTTTGGGTCGATTTGCATCATCACTTCTACCAAATTTATCGACTGGCATGTTGTTTTGAGGATTTTTTGTTTTAAAAAATATATTTCAAATGCAGTTTATTAAAAATGAATTATTTCACTTATTTTTTGTTTTTATTCGATTAAATTTTTTTAAATAATTTTTTTACCTTTATATATACTATAAAAAAATCTCTCTCTAATGTAAATCATTGAGAATGTCTTGAAACTGATCTCCTTCCGACCATCTCTTGAGAATGTAGAGACACAGATGACTGCAAAACACTTGATCTGGCGATTGCACTCGTTCTGTGTTGTAACAAACCATCGATTCATCAAAATAGTTCTTTATTCCTTTCGGCGGCAAGATTCTGTAGCTGTCAAAATAATAATTCTTCTTCTTCCCGTTCTGGAACCACGCCACCCAGTGAGTGTCTTCACCCAATAAGTCGTCCAGATTTAAAATTCCGCATTCCGATTGTCAAGGTCTTCTCTTCGGCAAGGCATGTCTGGAAAACACTCCTAGAAAATCTTTGATTTTCAAATCCTTCACCACATTCGACAGATCAATGTTGGATAGGGGTTCGTTAGGTAAGACGACACCTTCTATGGATATCTCTTTTTTCTTATTCATAAATGTGTATATTTTTTTTTTATTTATTTATTTTATTATAATTCACTAAAATGACGTTATTTTTTTATATTTTTTTTCTTTTTCTTTTTTAAACTAACTCTCTCGATGTCTCTATCAACTTCCATAATCTTCAATCCATCTAATTCCTCCTAATTTTATGGAATCCTATCATCCTTAATCATATCTGGAATCCTATCTGGAATCCTATAATTCATAATCATATCCAAAGTCCAATGTCCGAGTGCCAAAGTGCTTATTTTATCATCTAACACGAATCTGTTATTGTCGCCAACCATCAGTGAAATCTTATTGACCATTTCTGTATACACGTTGTGATTGTCGCTTCGAATCGATTTCATAGTCTTGTACACCAGACCACTTCCGAACAGACAATCTTTATACTCTCGAAAAGAGATGTTTTTCTTCACCATGCATGCTTTAACCTCTTTACATTTCTTGATCTCTTCACCTTCTAAGCGATAAGCGTATAGTTTAGGTCTCAAACCCACGAATTCGATGATTTGTTTACCGCTGCTCTCGTCCTTAAATTTACCCAGCACCTTCTTGTTGTCATTCGATTGAATGTTGGACAGGCGATTGATGGGATAATTGCTCATGTCGAACCATGCGGCCACGTCTGGAGATATATCTCGGTAGACGTCTTTCGTCTCTATCTCGTAAACTAAACTGTCTGTGTCGGTGAACAGTAGTTTAGCTTTCTCACCAAATTTCCGTTTGACGTAATCATAGTGAAACTCGAACATCAATCGCTTGCTGATATCTAAGATGATCGGTCCGCGATAATAGGGTTTGTTGAACTTCAGGTGTGTCTTTTGCATGTGAACGGCCACTAGATTTTCGTCGAATATGGTTCGGTGTCTGTAATTGGGTTTCGCCACTAATGTTTTAGCTTTTTTCTCAGACATGACGAGTCGAATGTCGGTTCTCTTCCTGATGTTTTCCATCGATCTACCGTACACACAGTTGTTCATGAGTTTGAAGAAATCTTTTTCGAAATCGTTCTCGGCTCGAATTCTAAGATTCGTGTTGAGATCGATGTGTTTCTTCATCCAAGGCTCTTTGTCGAATCGAATGACGTGATGTATTTCGACTAATTTCATCCCGTACTCAACATATTGTTTCAAATTCTCGCTGCAGATGACGTACTTACGTTTGTTAAATAAATTGGGAATGAGCTTTTCCTCGTCTCCTTCGATTGGTTCCATTTGTTCAGGAGCTCACGGATAAACATTGTGTAGATCGTGTAATTCTTCCGGATAGTTCAAATCGACTTCTAAAATGCAAGGATAGTCTCTCCATTTTTGCATCTCTTCCAGTTCCGTCACCCATTTGAAATTTCCAATTGGTAAAGGATGACTCATGGCCCAACCAAAGAGATTATTAGCGTCCCAATACTGTATGTATGTATTTGATCATTCTGAATCAAAACCTTCTTTCATGTAGGCATTGTTGGCTTCAGAATATCTGTAAGACATCATCGAGACGCCACCTCTCGCGACCTTTTCGAACATGAGCAACATGTCCACATTGGATAATAAGTCCAATTGGATTTCAGTGGTCTTAAACAGAGTGTCCCACGCCAGATTGGGTGCGGTTAAATACCAAGCCGGATCCAGATCGTAATTTCGACGACAGATGTCTTGAAAATTTTCAAACACGTCTGGCAGGAGCAGAACGTCGGTCTTCAGATAGAGATCGTGATAATATCTCATGGTTTTCATATCAGATGATTTCCACACGTTTTTGGTGTGTTCGTAATTCTCGTCGGAAATGTCGGATTCGTATAATTTCAAATAAAAATCTTCTTTTGAAGGTAGCGCAACGTCGTCGAATCTCTTTAGATCGTTCATGTAATCGTAAGGATAGACTCCTTTCCTCAACATGACGTCTACTTGTTCTCCGAAGTGTTTGCTCGTGGTTCTAAATTCATCCTTGTTCATGTTAATGACTAATTTTTCCAGAGCGGTTGACATGAATTTAAAACTGTCGATGAAACGTATGGCTCTATGAATGGATTTTGTTTTTTCATTCAACGTCTCTCCATTGATTACTCTTTTCTTCTCCATGCCCTTCCATTTCAGGAAGGAAATGTATCTTTCTTTGTTGTTCATGATGCAGTTTAATTCTTCCTGGGTGGTGCCAAGATTTTTCATGAACAGATGACTGTCGTAACCCAAGAGATTGTGAAATATCACTGAATAGAAAACGGCGTCTCAATATTTTAAATTACACTTGCTGTGAGCCGGACCATGATACAGACCCGTGTAATGATCGTGGTCTCTGACTTACTTATTTTCCTCCAAAGTCTCGTCGAACGATTGTCAGCATATGTGACATACGGAGCCACGTCGTCATCTTCACACTGTTTCATGTAGGTGAAGGGACCCATGTCATGTTGCGAGTCGAAAGCACATTTCACGTAAATGCAATAGCCCAATGGCGTGTGCTTTTGATATCTTTCAACATAACTTTGAAGAGCATTGGGTTGGCAGGAACTCATTTTCACGGTGAAGTATTCGAAATCGGCGTACATGACGAATGGTACTTTTAACCTTCTATTGTGATTTTGAAAGTTCACGATGGTTTTGGGTTTAGGCATTTCGACGGCGACACCTTGATTTTCACTGCAATATTCCTGATGTTTTGCTAACGATTTTTCTCTGTGAAACACGTTCATGCAGTTGCAACATAAACATGTCCTATGTGCATGTTTATTATTTTGTCTCGACAGTAAATGGTTGGAATATTTAACCCAGCAATAATGTCACTCCGGTCCAATCAAGATTTTTAGAAGTCTCCTCGTAACGAGAAACTCTATCGGGGTGTATTTTGACGGGGTATAAAGCGGAGGTGACTGACCATTTAAAACACTGATCATCTTTATTTCTCACGTTGATCACAGCTTTTTTTTAGCTAAGAAATACGGTAATTCCACGTAGGAAGATGCTTTCAATGAATCGTTTTTAGTTATATGAATTTCGAGTTTCAACACCTCATCGAACATCCAATTACTACCTTCATGTTGATAATTCATGAGAGACATTAACATCTTGTCTTTCATCATTTTGAAAACGTCTGATAAATCTGAACCTCGAAATACAGGTTCGACATTCGATCTGAAATATGCATTTTTCATGATGCTCTCGCCAGAATTCACGTTGATTTTATTCATCATGCAATGGAGTATCATCTTAATTTTTTATCCCATGTTCATGTGTTTGTGAAACAAATCCATTACTGTTTTCTTCACTCGTTCCATGAACAATTTCAGATTGACTTTCTTGAACGAGGGAACCACATCAAAAGCTTTAAAAATGCCTTTGATCACACTCTCCCGTTCTACGGGATTTGATTGGAATGCTTTCATGATGACTCATTCTACATATTCTTCTCCTTTCCCTTCATCAATTGCTCATCAAATTTCATTCGATATATCTTGTTTGTCTAGATTCTGAACTGCATAACTCATTTTCGTTTTCGTTTTTTTTTCTTTTGAAACTTGAAGTTCTTCGACGGCTTTCTGTTTAGTCGTCTTATTATTTTTCACAACCGAAACGTTTTTTTTTTTTTTTTTGACGTTGGCATTTCGATTCCCTCTACTACCTTTTTCTTTTCATTTTTCGCAACCGAAGCATTTTTTGACATCGTTGCTATCAACATTTCGTTTGACTTTTCATCGAGCAAACTACGTAACTCCTCATGCATGATCTTTCTAATTTCATTTCATTTTCTATTGTCAGGTGTTACTGCAATCAGCTTATTTTTTTTGCAATTCGTGTCTGTTTAAGTTTGTCCACTTTCGATCTTTCGATTTTTTTCTTTCCATCATTTCGCAAATGATACGCCTGTATGACTTCAATTTTTTTTATTTGGTTCTATGATTTCTGAAATTTGGAATGTTTAATTCTTTACACATCTCATTTAACTGAGGTACAGTTTTCTCATTTAAATTTTCCATTTTTTTATTTGTTTGCTTCATTTGTAAGAATATATTTTTTTTTTGTTGGAATTTTGTTTTTAAATAATAATTTGTTAAAAAAGTTTTAAATTAGTTTTTATATATATGTTTTAATTCCCTCAAAATTTTTTTTTGGATGAAATTAATCAATTTTGAATTAATATGAGAAAAAAGGACGTTAAAATTTAAACTTTTTATTTATATAAAGGGAAAAAAACACTTTTACAAAAAAATAAATTTTCACATTAAAGAAAATTAAAAATTAAAAACTTTTTTTTATATATATAGAGAGTAAAAAAAAAACAAACTTTTTTAACTAATTATTATTTAAACACAAAATTCAAAAATATATATTATTTGCAATAATTCATAAAACAAAAAAAACAAATAATCGATCATGACATTAATATCACATTTATTTTATTTACTTATTTATATATATTCACAATATTTTTTTTTATTTTGCTTTTTATATTTCTCTTATGTGAAATCGTATCGTCACCCTCTCTCCACGAAGATCTAACAGTTCACCATTTTGATCCATCAATGTGGTTTTGAGACTATACAACGTGTCTAAAATCACGGGTAGATAAACTAAATTTCGAGGTCGTTCCACGATTTTATAACCCGGCGACACGTTTGGAAAGAAGGAATAGATCGACGGTTGAGCACTACCATTCACGTAGCTTCCAGCAATCACCTCTACATTCACCAGAATGCTATTGACTGCGAGAATGTCAACTGTATTTTCAGATGCCGCGTGGCCTCGATACATCTTTCGATTGAATCCCAGCATCTTGCCTATAGAATCGTCCGTGTTGAAATCCACTCAAAAATTATCTTCCAAATCCAACATCATCTGTAGGGTATTAGGGTTTGGAGTCTGATCTTGTTGCTTCCCTTTCCATCCATCTTCCATCCATCTTCATTCGCATCTGAATGTAATTGTTCAAATCGTCTATGTTGTAACTTCCTTTGGGAATTCGAATCTCCAACCAATCCACTCTGTCGGAATACTTGAACGAGTTATTCTTTTCGGTGACGTTGGGAAAGGAATAATAAGTCTCAAGATTCACCAACGCCATCTCGTATCTTTGCTCTCTATTCAACTCGATGGAAGGTTCGAATTTCGTCGCAAATCGAGTTGAATTGCCACTCACCACGATTTGAATGGATTGTTTTGCAGCCGTATTCTTGGCTATCCATTCTAACAATTCTCCTTGTTCAAACATTATATTTTTAATTTTTTTTCATTTTTCAAAACTAAATTATTGATGATTTATTATTTTCTAATTTTTGTTTTCGCTCTCTATTTTATTATCATCAGAAACATAAAACTTGTCGAATCCACTCCGATATTTTCTGTGATTAAATTCGCTAGTCAAATCGATCACGACATAATTGTAAAGTCTTCCATCCGAAACCCTCTTGCAGAATCTCCTGAAATTCCGCCACGCTCATGTCGCTTGCGACGTGATCACCGTAGATGTGCTTGAGATTCTTGAGATCCTGGTGAAAGAGACACAGTAAATTAGCATTCTCCCTTCTCGTCTGTCTAAATTTTAAAATAATTCTGCGACAGGTAGAAACAGTCCACGTTGCAGTGACGACCTCTAACGTAATACGATTTGCATCGGTTCTGTCTCTCCAAAAGCAGATCGTCGAAAATCTTGAGATTCTTATCTTCCGATTTCAATTCTCTAGGATCCGGAACGTCGCTAGCGTTCTCATAAAATCGACACTCGACGTTCGAAGACGCATTTCTCTTCATCATTTCCATCGCCGCACCATCCAAAATGGTCGAAAGAGAAACTTCACTTTTGTCGAATTCCTCCCTACTGTCAAAGATTCTGGCTATGGCGTCCTTGGACAATCTATGATCCATGCACTTTAGAAGCAATCTGTATTCGGGTTGAAACAAACTATTGCCAAACACGAATAATCTGTCATAATCCAACCAGTCGGGTTGCGACAACAGATTCATCAACAGATTGGTCTTTCCACAATTAGATTTTCCCACTATCAAGCCTCTTATGCTTTTGGGAAAGAACTCATTATTCGACCTCTTGGTTTCAGCGTCGTTCCAAGACATATCTTTAATGATCATCTTTTTTTATTTTTTTATTATTTTTAGATTTTCAAACACAATTTTTATGTTTTTTCAAACTCAGTTTTTTTATAAATATTATTATTTATTTATATTACACCGTCGCGAGTTCTCTTCAATCCAGATCCATTCGTCATTTTGGCTAAATCTTGTATGGGTACCACAGCATCCTTAAAATCTTTCCAACTTTTTGGCGATCGCTCTAGCTTGCTTCGCCGGCGGACTGATTAACTTATCAATCAACACGTCGGCTACCCTCTTGCCAGCCACAGAAGTGATCCTACCACTAGCTTCGGAAGTGGCTTTCTTACCAGCATCCAAAGCCGTCTTCTTACCGACCTCAAACGCGGTTGATGCGAGTTTTCTACCTGCATCGCTCGTGAACGCTCACATTATAGAATCGATGATGCCAGAACCGCCTTGAACGTAAGTTCTGACGTATCCCCTGTTCTTTATCACCAACATATTTTTATTTTTTAATATATATTTTGTTTTTTTCTCTGGTAAATCGTTTGTTGTTTAAATACTTTTTATTATTTTCTAGTGTAAAATTTACTGTTTTTATTTTATCTATTTTTTGTTTGTTTGTTCTCTCTACTTATTATATTTTTATCAGTCCTTCAATCGTTCATCAGCCTTTTATAATCGCGTTTATTCAAAACCTTCTGCCTCAACAATTCATCACATATGCTCACTATCTCATTATCTAATCCAGTATTACCAGCGCGTCGACTAGCCATCAACAATCTTAATCTCTGAGACAGAGCGTCAGAATCGCTCGGAAGAAAAGTGGTTCTCACTCCTTTCCCATTCACTGATTCGACGAATTTCTTATTCATATCCCATATGGCTTTCACCACCTTCGTCCACTTGTAACCTCTGTTGGCCTTGGGTCTCGTCTCTTTGGCGTCGTTATTCGTTTTCATGGCGTGAGTCTGAACCAGAATGTCGCCATGATTGTCATAATCCTCTTCGATGTAACCTCCAGGCTTGTCAAACCGAAGCAATTCGCGCAGTCCCTCAGTTTTTTGTACCTATTCGAACCGACGTATAAATACTCATCATCCATCGACACTTTGGTGTAACCCACAAAAGTTCTACCGTCCGAATCCTCACGAACTCCATACAACAGATCTCTCTTACCAACGTCCGACGACGCGACGCTATCTGTGGTAATAGTTGAAGCTGTATCGTCGCTCTCACTCATGTCGGTTTCGATTCCCATGGGAGCGTAATCTGGTGTAGATTGAAAGGAATACTGTTTTGTAAAACTACCAGGCAACGAACCCGTTCTCAAAGAACTTTCTTTTATGGGCTTCAATTCACCAACGATCTCCTTCTTACTTCGTTCCTGAACCTCCGTCACAGGTTTAAATAATTTTGTGGTTTCGCGTCTTAATTCCATCTCTCCCAATCGCCTGCTTCTGTCAGCGGATCAAATGCTTTTTTTGACTCGTACATATTCGTTGAGAAGTTGATCTCTCTGCTTGGAATCTGTGATGTGTAAAAACATTTTTTTTGTTGTCTAAAATTATTAATATTTCCTTTAGAGTATGGTAACGTGAGTTATTTTATTATTCTCAAAAATTAAATGTATAATTATTTTTATGGTTTATGTTTTAAGTAAATAAAATCTTCTGTCTTTAATATATAATAACTAAAACCAGCTGTGGAAAAACATTTTACAAAATGAAACCTCGATAAATGCGTTTTGCCCTCGAACGTGTTAAAGATCACATCACCGATTATTCACACCATGATGAATAGAACGACTTTGAAAAGTGTGAAAGTTTAGCGCATAAGAATGGAAACGTTATATCGTAATCCTCAAACAGCATTTTAGATGAAGTGAAAAATTCTGTTTTAAAACCATTTTACAAACGAAAAATGAAAAACCGTTTTTTCTAAAAATGATTAAGTAATTCTTTCTAATTTAACGCGTTTGAGAAGAATTGTATCTGTCAAAAGGGTTTATTCATATCTCCGAAACATTATCACAAGTCAATTAAAACTCAGTTTACCTCTTAAAAACCTAACTGAACGGAACGCGAAAAAGAAACAATTTGCGAAGATTTCATAGTGTCAATTAAATACAAATTTTGCCACTAAACTATCTGAGTGGAACACAATTTTATAGTCAATTTTATGGAATGAAAAACTATTTATTTACACTGAGTGCAATATTGAAAACTCCACAAAACTGATATATTACGATTTACCTTAAAACTCGCTATGACAAATCGTGGACGCACGATTTCCATTGGTTCTAATTTTCCAAACTCGAGTTTTTCCGTTTTGGTTTGGAAAAAAAATCCTCGAAGAGTGACTTCACTTTACATCCACTTCGCGCCATTGGCGAACGTGGGGAAAACGTTTTGAGATTTTTCCCGATCTAGAATCGGCAAATCGGTTTCACCGATCGGATCGCACCCTCGACCGTCCGGAACGTTATCGCGAACGCCGGTGGTCCAGAACCAGCAAACCGCATTTTTTTGATGTACCGGAAGCTGAAATCAGTTTAAAAAAAAAAAAAAAAATTCCTCGACGAGTAACTACGCTTTACACTCACTTTTCACCGTTGGCGAACGTCGAGAAAGCGTTTTGAGATCGATTTTTCCTGATCTAGAATCGGCAAATCGGTTTCACCGATCGGATCGCACCCTTGACCGTTCAAACAGCCGTTGGCGAACGTCGGTGGTCCAGAATCGGCAAACTGCTTTTTTGATGCTGGTCTAGAATTGGCAAAACGTTTTTTGCCGGCGATCGCCAACGATAGATCGAAGGTCTGATCCGTGATGTGAACGTTGAAAAAAATTTTTAAATTTACGTTTTCTTCGAATTTCGTACATTTTTCCCTTCCGAGCGATGTGTCGAATTTCACTCGTTCGCCAACGGCTGTTTGAACGGTCAAAAGTGCGATTCGAGAGGGTAAAAAACAATTGTCGATTCTGGACCATCATGTAAAAACAACATTTTTTACACTCTGTACACGATTTAACACCGAATCCCTATGGCGGTACACGTTCATGTACCTGTACGTGTACAGTTTTTTGGAAAAGTGGTCCAGAATCGACACTTTACACCTACTGTTGCTTACTCCATTGACGGTTAACCCAAGTGAGAAGAAAACCACAGTCACTTCTGCCATAAAAACGAACCTTTCAACCGTTATCATGCCCCAACAGGGTCTTACAAATGGAGAATGTAGATAGATTTGAAAATTCAGACGGTATCGCTATTCAACGGTTATTTCGGTTCAGTTTTTCAGTATCCCCATTATATCGATATCGATTTTCGGTATATTGCCCATCTCTACTGGCGAATTTGTGAGATCTTTGATAAGTTTTTGAACACCACCGCGTGTTCCCCTCATGACACTAGCTCCGTCATAGCCTTGTCTATTGAGGTCGATGTCATAATTAAGAATTGAATGCAATTTTTATAATCTTTATTGGAGTATGAACGTGTGGGAATGAGTACAAATTATGTATGAATCCCGAAGGGATTTAAGAAGTGAATGCATTTTTTATAATCTTTATTGGAGTATGAACGTGTGGGAATGGGTACAAATTATGTATGAATCCCGAAGAGATTTAAGAATTGAATGCAATTTTTATAATCTTTATTGCAGTTTGAACGTGTGGGAATGGATACAAATTGTGTATAATTACATTCCGTAACTGGTTAAACTGCTTTTTACCAAACAACAAAGCAGAAAGACGAAATAAAACATGTACGAACGAACGAGGCGAAAAACCACCCTCACACAAAAGACAAAGCGCACAAATCTGATTTTTAATTTTCACAACTTTAGAAATGGAACCGAGTATTTTAATAACGGTCTTTATGCCACAGTAGGGAATTGTCACCAAAGAAACAGCAGCGGAGTTGATCACTGCGAGAGGCGCTAAAAGTTAAAAACCCATCCAAACACCGCCCGAATTACATTCTGTCAACTGCACTCTACCGTAAATGCAGGTCAAAGTTCGACCAAATGCATTCATTGGAAAATGAATTACATTTGCTCATGACGTTTTCATCCAGCTGACCAATGGGAATTGAGTATTTGGACCCAAAACGTACAACTACTTTATAGTCCTTCAGCCAGACTAGCAAAATGTGGCTCAACGGTACCAAATGTGCGGGAAAATTACTATTTTATTTTTTCTTGAGATTAGTATTTCTAGAATATAAAAATGCATGCTGAATCTGGATTTCACAGCTTTCATAGAAATATGGGCCTTTAAACATTACCCCCACCCACCCCCCCCCCCCCCCCCACCCGGCACAGTAAAGTGAAACACCTTTTGACACAGGGGTCGAGTTACCATTTATTATTCTGAATTCGATATCCATAATCGAGATTATTTTTATAAAATTGATTGAGTATATCAATTCAATATTTGAGTGTGTTTATTCACAAAACCGTTCATTTGGGTGGGAGGGGGGGGGGGGGAGGTGTCAAAGGTATCTCAAATGCTGAATCATCACAATTTACTTTTACTTTTCGCATTTTATTCTGTACAATACAAATCTGATGGACCTTCCTGCCCACTTATATAAAGTCAGCGAATCTAGGCTGTGATTGAACAAAGCATTTTGCCAAAAATAAATAAATCAACCAATCAATCAATTACAAATAAAACTGAGCTCATAAGGTCAAAGCTTGTTTCAAGTGAATTTGTTTTCGCCGGCATTAACTTTACTTCGTGCGATATCCACATCGCACTGTATAACACCAAATTAAGGTTCCATGTCAGGTATTCAAAAGACCAGACTACATCGCTAGTGCCTGTCCGTTCCACTGAAGGTGCGACGAAGTCAGGTCTGGTCTAGCTCATAGTGGTCAAGTGAAAACTAGACCAAACCGGACTTGCCGAGGGTGGTCCAAACCGATGCAGTCACAATAAAACATCGTGAATGAAGGGTATGGTTTAAAGTGTTACTTTTGGTTAAACTAAAAATAAAATTTTGACACACATCCTTTCATTTCAAGTATTTTATAAGGATTGCAATAGAACACATTTTTGTGTTATAGAAAACACGAAGTCTCTGTCGATTACTGTTTGAAGTTGGTAAACTGTTATATAAACGGCTGTGTCAAGGCTGTGAAGATTGTAGTTGTTTTTTTTTTCGATTAAAAACTACTTTCCCTTTCCCCTTGCTCCGCCCCTGATTGGTTTTGGTTCTTTTGCGATTTCATACACTCCTCTTCTATATGCTATAGGGACAAGATCTGACACTACGAAAATAAGATTTCAAAGAAGTACATTAGTCGACTGTAAGTGACTCAGTGTGTGCCGTGTGTGGTCCTTGACAACCCTCCCCCCCCCACCCACTCTCCCGCGTGCCAATGTTACATAATGGGGTTAAAACTATATCGGCTCTTCATGTGGACAATGGTGGAAACGATACTAATATTGGTACACAACAGAGAGTCCAGAGAGATTGGTAAAATTTCTGCAATTTGATGTAGTGACTATGAGGTAGATGTTGCCAGGAATAGATTTTACCTATAGTTGGCAATGTCTAACTCAAAGTCCGAAAAAGAAATAATATGTAACTCTAAGTCCACACACACCATACTGCAGGCCGCACATCGTACTGGTTTCAGAGGCGGCGGAAGCTCCAAAAAAGTGTGGGAGGGGGGGGGGATTTTTTTCCGGGCAGCCGACGGGTGGTAGGACGGAAAATAAGTTTTTAGGCGGGGATTGTTGGAGGTGTACTTTGTCATCGCATATGTCATGCATATGGAATTAAATGCAGCCCCGGGAAGCGAACATATGCGCACGGCATGTCTTACCATAGGCCAAACTTGAACCCAAATTCTGTAATATAATTTTTAGGTATAGTACGTCCTTTGGACGTACCAAACCCCAAAAGTATATTACGGAATTTGGGTCTAAGTTTGAACTAGTTTTACTATTACTATAGCCTGTACTTATTATGACTAAATGCAGCCCCGGAAATGGAACACATGCACTCGACACGTTTTACCATAGGCCAAACTTGCACCCAAATTCCGTAATATAATTTTGGGTTTGCTACGTCCTTTGGACGTACCAAACCCAAAAATTATATTACGGAATTTGATTCCAGGTTTGAACTAGTTTTACTATTACTATAGCCTGTACTTATTATGACTACTTGCGAACTTGCGACGTGCAATATCTCAATATTTTTTACGACGCCGAAAATATGTTGCTAATTTTGTTGGAACTATTACCATCTTCCACAGTCAATTTGGCTATAGGGGTCGTGTAGGTGTGTCAAAATTAGGGTACCCATAAATGGTGAAAAATATGTGTGTGGTGGGAGGGGGGGGCACGTGCCCCCTGTACCCCCTCCCATCCGGCTCCGCCGCCCCTGACTGGTTTGGTTCTTTTGAGATTTCATACACTCCTCTGCCATAGGGGACACGATCTGACACTACGAAAATAAGATTGCATGCAGTACACGTACATGTGCACTGATGTGGCGATCAAAGATTAGTTTCATCATTATCGATATCATTACTATCGTCATCATCACATTCATCGGAACTGCTTGATGAATAATCTAACTCAGAATCCATATCAGTTTTCTGATTGGAGCAAGATGTCAATCGACACATATCTGTACATTTCAGTCCACCAATCAAACAGGGGCATTTAGTTTCGACACACGACTTCGTGCACTCCCAAGCCAACAGTTCTAATACCTCGTCTGGAGCTGGGTTACTGTCCATCCAGTCAAACTACAGATATTCACCGGAGTCATTCGAGGCAATTTTCCATCCATGTCTGTCTGGTGATGGTACTTCGGGATCGCTTTCAAGGGAGCGTTTCCATATAGCAGCCTGATAGTTAGCCCTCATTGAATGTTTGCGTAAACAGTCAGCACATGGTGGCAGTTGGTGGGATTCACTTTTGCCTTGTTTACAACAGAACAGATTGTAACGGGAGTCGTTCACATTCACATCTACGCTTTTAGACCCATATAACTTGCAGCTAAAAAGTTCCAGTTGTCGGAATAGAGCGTCAGTAAGTGTCCATTCAGCGCTGAGTTCTCGAAAGGTGTTTACAGCCTCTGGATCCTGTTTTAACAGTCGCAGAGAAGACACTTTTCCACGACCAGCAAAAGCACTGACTGAATCACAGCCAGTGAAAGCATGTATTCCCAACAGACTCTGGCAAACAACAATACCTTGAATTTTTGCTCCTTCTTGAATATCGACAAATCGGGTTCAGCCTTGGGTTCTAAACTTTTGGAAAAGTGGAACGTCAGTGTCAAGCGAAAAGGCAACAAGGATTGCAAAAACATCAGTGTCCTCGGAAGCCACAACAACTGATTTTAGACCTGATTCTGAAGCATGAAGAGCGCGAAATATTAACCTTGTAACTGCCTCCTCACGTGAACATTCTAACTCTGTGACAAGTTTGTGTCCATTAGATGATATCTGATAACACTTTGACAAAAGGGTAACATAAATAGTTCTGTGTCCTACATTTGACTTAGATGCGCTGCTGATCCATTCATGGACAAGAAACTCCACAAGTGCAGTCTTATTTGCGTTTCCCTCCAAAAACTTCCGCCACTGTCTAACAATGTGTCCATTCGATATCTCCTTGAACTTCACACTATCCTCTGCTGACCTATTTTGCCATTCTGCGCTTTTTTATACTTATGTCTCTGCACACATCAAAGACGATATCCACGCGAGAACTTAGACGAGCTTCTCTGATGGCAGATGCCATTATAGTTGATGCGACTTGGCCAAATGTCTTCTGCTCTCCTTTTGTTTTCTGAATTAATGTCATACCATCAATGATTGTTGCAGAAGGTTGAGGTATGTTGTCCGCAATACTAATATCTTTCTGCAGTACATTTGCGAGCATTGCCTTGTTGGTTTTTCGAGGACTTCCATCTGGCATTGCAAGAGACCATGGTACAGGCCCCAGAGGATATTTGAATATATCCCGCAGCTGCAGATTATTCCGTGTTTTGCTCACTAGGATCATCTGTGTGAATAAGTTTCTATCTGCTTTTAAAATTATCGCCTTACCCCTGGCACTCGTTATTTTCTTTTTTTGCTTCATGTTTGCAAATGTCTTTAGTCTATTTTTAGCTATCGGGTCATGAAATGTTTTCTCTGGGTCTTGTTCCATCCTCTCTGTCTTAAACAGTTCAAATTGGCGTTCACCAACTGTGAATGCTCTAGCGAGGTCATCTGCTACTTCATTATTCGCCGCATGCGACGAAGATAAATTGGTCAGCTCATAAGGTCCCACGAAGGGATTCGTCCAATTTTCAATGACATTGATGACGGAAAAAACTGACCTTTCGTCCCTTTTCATTCTCGGTACGTTCTGATCGGCATGTACACTTTTTTGTTTATTTAATCCTACTATATCTCTAAATTGTCGAAGAAAGGAACTTCTGTATTCTGCCATCAGGTAATAGCGTGACACAGCACACTGTTTTAAACTGAATCGCTTCACCCCTGATGCAGATTTGGTGTCTTTATTGACGGTTTCCTCGATTGTTTGATCGACGGGAATTCTCCCGAAAGGATTTTCCTTTCCAATCTGAACAGAAAAGCCTCCACGTCTAAAATTATCTAGCACCTCGGGATTAGTATTCTCTAGCACCGACATCTCGCCATAGTAGATGGGTAAATATCGATCATAGTTAGTGTTGTTGTACGCATGACACCACGGGATCATCTTTCGAACAGCTGCCATGTGGATGTCCCAATAACCTTCTCGTGATGCACGTATCATTGCCAGCAGAATATCACCAACCATGTCTATGTAAGACATCCAAAAAGCCGAAAGAGCTCCATTCGAAACCCTCAGATAATCCAAAAACTGTTCAAATTTTTCGAATGTGCGTTTGAGGAGTTAATTTTCAAATATGTCCTTAAATGTAAAATTATCCGAATCGGAATTGTCATTGTCCGACAAAACTTTAAGAAAAGAATCAACAGAGGACTTCTCCTGTGGGTTGGTTTCTTGAATCCAAATGGTAAATTGACTCCGAACAGCTCGGTTGTAATGTTTTCCGCTCATGGCAGCTGAAACCGAACCTTCAGCCAATATGCCAGACTCTATGCAGACATCTCTCATATCTGCATCCTGAAACCTTTCCCGAGGATGCTTAGAAAGTTACAAATGATGTGAAAAATCCCAAGCCTTAAGACAACACCGGAAAATGCACTTTTATCCTTCCAGTTGACCTCGGCAACCTTAGCATACAAGGCCTGATCTAACACAACAACGATGCTAGCACGATTAAATTTATCTTGTGTTGAAACAGAGTTTTTTTAACCCTTTACCCAACGTAACGGCCAAAACCGGCCAGCGCTATTCTCAAAAATCGACAATTAATTTTCACTATTTTTTTCATTTTTTGTCTCAAAAACATAGGTTATGACCCCTCGTTGGAACGAGCTCGTCGAGCTCGTTCCAACGAGGGGTCATAACCTATGTTTTTGAGACAAAAAATGAAAAAAATTAGTTATTCAAGAATTTTTTTTGCAAGTGTCGTCTGCTTTTCATGTTAGGTAAAGGGTTAATATAGCAGCACATGTTGCCATGTCAGTTGCTGGTGCACTAATAGTTGGAAGATATCCATTGTTATCTTGAACGACATTAACATCTGGACGCATCCTAATGTTGTATCCAGTCCACCCAGGAATTGTATGCCTGTGGAGTCCTTGGTGAATGGTGAATGACACGGGATATCACCCACAACACATTCTTTCGACGAGCGCAATTTAAGTGAACTGTCCTGTCAGTTTCAATTGTGAGTAATTTACTTGGGCCTATTCTTTTTCTGGCATTATAAACTGGTAGATGGAACTCCTGTGGTTCGATGCTTCGTCTCTTATCTCTAATTGAAGGCGATTGTTTTCTGGCAGGTTGTGGACCAAACACCTGTGGTTGAACAATGATGCCATTTACTCTATGTGTTATTCCATCCCCAGTCTCAGTTTCTTCCAGTAAATCAATGTTGTCCCAAGCTAAAGTTGTGAAAATGTTGGATGCAACAGTATTTGGCACAACTGTGTCTCCTTCACTGGAAGTCTCCAGCTTTTTTCAGACAAATAGCAGTCTAATTTTCTTCAGTCTGCGAGTATGATGCCGCGTGGCCCAATCTGTTAAGAGCCTGCATCAATTCGGTATTTCCGGTCAGAGCCTTCACAGCCATTGGCAGTACAACATGCTTGAGTGTTTTCTGAGTTCCACAGCTGACCGCGTATATAATGTCTTGTGAGAATGAATCAGTGAGCCATTTGAGACGCTGAGAAACAATTGGTGGTTCCGACTGGCCAGTCAAAAGTGTTGTATAAAATAATGTGAGGAGCGGAGGTATGTGATGAAGCTCTAACAATGTTTCTGGGGTCAGTGGCCATTGTGATGTTTTGTCACGATCCTTGACAGTGGCTCTAAGAACTTTGGCGGCATTTACAATCAAGACGCGCTCGGGCAGTCCTTTGCGTAGAGAGTTGAGCTCATCTTTCAGAACTTTGTTTTCTTTTGCCAAGTCAAAAACAGTCATTTTCTCAGGCATAACAAGAAGTTTCCCCCGGTCATCAGGAAATATGCATAAAGTGTTTCCGCATTCGGCTTCCAAATTCCGACGAAGGTGTTTCTTTGTTGACGCTCGAATGTCATGGATTCCGAAATCTCACATATGGCCTATAACAACATCAGCGAGACTAACCATCGTCGTTACCCGAAGACAGACAAAACAAATCGTCGCGAATATAAGCGAATAGCTTGGAGTAGGCTGCAGTTTCAGCATCGTCGTAGGCAAAGGGTGCACTATTCCATTCAGTTTCAGTTTCAATGGAGTCGTTGATAGATTCCTTGCCGGTCTTCGTCCGCTCGACACGTGTCTATTCCTTGTAGCAGCTTCGGTGATACCATGCCTCGGCCGCAACTAGATCGGGCGAAACTATGGGCATAAGAATTGCATCCATCTTCATTATAGCGGCATCCCCCAGAGTCGTATCTACTCTCATATTAACGCACTGAAGCAACCGTTCCCGCGTATTAACGTTAGGCCTCTTTTGGTATTTATCTTTATGACAAATTATGCACTCCTTACTATACACTCGAGATTTCTTAGCGCTAGGTGCCTCCCGTGTGGCCATATCTCGTTTTATGTCTGTGCTATTTGCATCCCGCTGCGGTCCTCCCCTTTCCATTTGATCAAGAGTTCGTTTGTGCGTAAACATGAATCTACACGGACGATGGTAGAGGATATTTTGGGGGATTTGGTCACCTGATGCTTCAAGGTTTAAAAGAGGTGTGTAATCCCTAATCACAGCTGCCCTTCGAAGTGACATCCATGAATTAATGTCTTTCGGGGAGCTCAACTGAGATTCATCATCGTATACTGGAACATGAATTATACACCCATTTGATATTTTCCTTATTTTATTCCGAGGCTCCACGCGCACACCAGCAGCCTTGTTCACATTACACCACTCTTCAGAATCTTTAGTAGTTTCCATTGCCTCCCGAGTGATTAAGAATGTCTCTTTCGGTAGTTGACTTTATGAGAAGGTTGTTATGGCTTTCCGTATTTTCGCGAACTCATCGAGCGTGCCAGCTTTTCCAGTAAAAGTTCTCGGAAATTTTTATAGGTGCACATTGTCAATTAATCTCAATTATGGGGCGATACGAATGTTCCACTGTGGCCTATTTATTGTTTGATGACATGCAGTTGTTTCTGTGTGAGTTTTTACAGAAAATTCTCTCGATTTGTTGTTAATGCTGAATAGCGCGGTGAATAAACTTTATAAACAACCTATGATCGTGACGTTTTCGGGGTTACGGAAAGTTAGATTGTTCATAATTATAACTCCGGAAAAAGAACCGTTTTTCTCAGAGTTAGCTGTGACTACGAATTTGCCATCATGCATTTTTGAACAAAGTAATGTGAAGCCTTTATAGGAATAACAGTGGCAATTTGCCCGCATATTTGGTACCGACGGATGGGTCTAGCTGAAGGACTATTAACAATGTAATTATTTTGCGATGATTTGTCGAAATATGTTAACCAAACCCTGCACTGTGGGTTGTCAATTTTTAGAAACCCCCCAAAACTTACTAATTTCCCATCGTAATTCACTTCATCCCACCGCATTTTAACCCTGAGCTGACCCACACTATCTATGTCACTTGTTGTGTCTAGAATGGATGACCAAAGGTGGAACGTTCTTGATTTGTTCAACACCAGACGATTGTACAGATTTTGCTAACATGCTCATTACCTCATTTTGTGTCTGTCGGACTAAGATACGTTGTCACTAGAGATGTCAACGCAATTACACAAGACAGTATCAGCCTAAGAACTTTTTCACCTTCACAAATAACACCATGTATGTTTTCCCTGTGACCCCTGAACAGCAAAGATAACTGCGGCATTGTTAGTATGATGGGTACAAGTCTTTCCAAAACTTTATACATAAAGTTGGCCTTCTGCAGCAGTTCCCGTTCTTGCATTGTATCTCTACTACGGTTGAATTTCCATGCCATTCAACTTGTAAACGCTTGAATATGCGCATTTAATTGTTCATGTCTTTCAATTTTATTGGCCATGTTGTGTATGTGACCATAGACACCATTAATCCAAGGTTTGCTCTTTGAATAGCTAAACGCTGCAATGGTCAGCAAATAGCCAGAAAAAATCACAATATGTCATTTTTAACTCATTAGAATAACATATTGATAACCTCGGTAAATGTAAGTTATCACTCTGTATATAATAGTTTACTGAAAAAGCAAAAATATACCTTTCGCGTCTGTAAACTCAAAAGTCCAGTTTGGGCTGCATGATCCATGCTTTACCACAGTGGCGTAACAGTAATAATATTAGGGACCCTTAGGCCACATAATGTAATTATTCAGTACATTACAACGTTATATTCTATCAGGCTGACTGGGTTCAAAGATTATATTCAGTATAATATCCATCCGACATTGACAAACTTGAGAGTTTCCAGTGATGGTTAGTGTTTACTGCATAGCCGTCGTGGACAATATTTCGGCGGACGCAATAATATTGGATTCTAGATATTAATTAATTAATTTTGAGCTTTTGACTCTCTTATATATAACTCAAAAGATTATGAGGTTTTGACAAACAAATAGTCAACTATAACACTGTTTTGGGGAACCTAATAATTATATTTTCCCAAAATGTTCTGGGCCCACAAATTAGTGCAACTGTTAGATGCCCTTAGGGGACGTCCTGACCTTACTGTACGGGCGCTACGACAACGTCCGAAAAAAAGCAAATCGAGTGTCTGAAAGCCGACCACGTGCACAAAACCCGAGTCGATTGTCTCAGCGGGCCGACTACATCCATAAAATGCGAGTCAGTTGTGTCGGCAAGCCGATTACGACCGGAAACGCGAGTCGATGGTGTCTACAAGCCGACTACTTGCACAAAACTCGAGAAGACTGTCTCTGTAAGCCGACTACAAACACGAGTTGATTGTGTACGCAAGCTGATAACGTCCGCGAAACGGGATTGATTCTGTCTGCATGCCGACTTCGTCCACAAAACGCGAGTCGATCGTCTCTACGAGCCGACTACGTCCACAAAACGGGAGTCGATTGTCTCTGCAAGCCGACTACGTCCACAAAACGCCAGTCGATTATGTCTACAAGCCATCTATGTCCACAAAATGCGAATCGATAGTGTCTGGAAGCCGACTACTTCCACAAAACGCGAGTCGATTGTCTCTGCAAGCCGACTGCGTCCACAAAACTCGGGCGAGTAGATTGTAGTTGAGTATAAATGAATGTTCGATCCCACTGAGCTACATAGGTAATGTCTCGCGATTTTCGAGCTCATTTTCTCGAGAAACAATACGAGCCCACTAAGCTACATAGGAAATGTCTCGCGATTTTCCAGCTTATTTTCTCAAGAAACAATACGAGCCCACTTTAGACTTCTCGCAAAATATGCTCGTATACTACGAGACGTCACGCGACTTTTTTGAGTACGAAATCAGATGGATAATCGAATCTCCGATAGAGAGACTTCGAGAATCTACCCCGTCTTATCGATCGAATACAGGAAATGGAACAAAAAGGAGATCTTGGAAAATATTAGAAAATCTGAGAAAAATCCTAGTTCGCTCAGTTCTGGCCTAGTCGGAGAATTCATTGCAGTTTTTTCCCAAGATTGAGTGTTCCATCGCCTGATTTCATTTATTTCGCCGAGATATCTCTGATGCGAAATTGCACAACGCGACACAAGTTAGCAAATGTGTAATTCTCTATCAGTGTTTTAAGTGTCTCATCGATGGAGTTGGTCGATCGATTTTGGCTGTGATTACTAGTGATCATTGAGGTGATCAGATTGTCGGATCACATGAGTTGCCGCAGGCAGCTCGTGCGATCCGATAATCTGGCCACCTCAACTCGACATGATACTACGCCACGGATCAACGCACTGTTATGATAATATGCATATATCCGGTTCGTTATGGTAGATGGTTGAAAGTTGGATAACAACCTTTAAGGATGCTCTCTTTACTCATTATTTATAACTAAAATGCTGTGTTTTTTTTTCTTTTATTCTTATTATAAAGAAAAGAAAAATTATTTAGAAAAGAAAATAAATAAAATTAATTTAAAAAAAACAAAAGAGAAAGCTGGGGAATTATAAATATTTGTCAGACAAATTACAGGCTTTCTCACCTATTTAATGTGAAGAAGTCAGACTGGTTTGAACGCGAAACTATCAATCATTTTGATTATCTTTACACCTGATAACGACAGCTTTGTTAAGGAGCCTGACAGGGAGAATCTTGAGTTAAAGGCAATAGGTGGACAATAGAAACAGAGGACCAGCAAATAATTAGAGAGAGCGGAGATGCGATAGATCTAGAAAATTTATAAAACAACGTAATACTGAATTTATTCTTTTATTATATTTGGTAAAACAGGACCCGCCAACCAACCCTTGGGGAAGAAGACGTCTAAAGTATGCAGCTCATGTGTCAACGATTAGCTAAACTTGAATAGATACCTATGCTGTGGCCATGATATAGCCATAGATGCTTATAGTGACCTTAAATACCAGTAATTAATTTATTTTCTCCCATTCTGTTTTTTAATAAAAGTTTGGGAAATACCAAAAAAGAAATTATGCTTCTCACTCCGACGATTTCACAATATTTCCAACGTACCTGTTTCAGATAAAATGAAATACATGTAATACAAACTACAATTTTTTTGTAGAATTCGTGATGTTAGCTGCTCCATATACTGACCTTTATGGTTGTCAAATGAACATGAATAACAGCATTTTTCCATTTTTCTCACTGTTTTCTTCCAGAAAGTAAGGAAAATGGAAGTCCATGAAGTAAAGTTCAATTTCCATGGTGCAACTAGTCTGTTCTATTTATTTATATATTGGGATTTAATGACACTTTCAACAGATAGCGACATCCCTACTTCAATGTTTTTTCAGTATGCACATCTGCACCCAATGCCGCAGAGCACTTAGGTTAACCCTCAAGAAACTGATACAAAATAGTAACCAAAATGAGCAAAGTTTGGTATTTAAACTCTACTTATTCTGTTGATTGGGATACTCGGGGGTTAAATCGGCCAGAAAGAAAGGTTAGTGGCAACGTTTGTCTACTGCCATTGCTACATTTATTCAAACCAAAATATTTGTCACATGATGCTCACGATAATGGTGAATGGCATTTGGAAGGCATTCAGTTTTATAATGGGCACACAAATATTCCAATGTTAACACTCACGGCCAATCACGACGTGAATGCAGTAATGTTTGGTAAACATGAACGCGTTACAAATGCCATTTTTGTGTCACACATAATTCAACACATGTTTTGAAACCTTTTTACCGGGGGAAGAGTCAGAGGAGAGCGTTCTGTCATCGGTGCCTGGTACGCGAGCTTTGTTAACGAGGCAGCTCCCCAGTGGCGTAGATAGCTTTTCGCTGGCGGAGGGGCAAGCCCAAAATTTTCCGACAGAACGAAAATTTTCTGACAGTGTAACAACAACAACAAAAACCCAAACAAACAGAAAGAATCTGTTGTTTACTGCAAATGTACTGAAAATTGGTCTTTTTTACCCAAAATTTACCCAAAATGGCATGTTTTTATCCCAAAGCCAGCATTTTAGGGTTATTAGGCATAAATTCGCCTAAAAATGGTCCCACAAATTTTCCGACAAAACTTCTGGGGGGGGGGGGGGGGGGGGGGGGCTCCGCCCCCCTTTATCTACACCACTGCAGCTCCCTTGGAACCTGACAGGGCGAAACTTGATCAGTTAACCCTTTACCTAACGTAACGGCCAAAACCGGACAGCGCTATTCTCAAAAATCTCCAATTAATTTTCAATATTTTTTTCATTTTTTGTCTCAAAAACATAGGTTATGACCCCTCGTTGGAACGAGCTCGTCGAGCTCGTTCCCACGAGGGGTCATAACCTATGTTTTTGAGACAAAAAATGAAAAAAATTAGTTACTCGAGAATTATTTTTGCAAGGGTCGTCTGCTTTTCAGGTTAGGTAAAGGGTTAAAGGCTGTAGGCGTGCAATAGAAACAGATATCAAGCAAATAATTAGAGACATCAAGGAAGTCAATTGGAAGCAAACTAAAAAAAAACAACGCGATACTGAATTTATTCTTCTTTATTATATTGTGGTAAAACAGGACAAGACAACCAACGCCTGGTGAGGAAGTCGTCTCAAGTATTCAGCTCAGGTATCAACGATTAACTGGTACAGTGCTAAATTATTTTGGGCCTTCAAAACTTGTTCACATGTCTTGGCCCTGTTACAATTTATGAGAGAGTGCCTATAGACACTCTCCTATAAATTGTAACAGGGCACATCTATACAGACTCAATAATTCCACATCGAAGATAATATGAAGCACATCCACAGAATATGGATCCTTTAATCTTTACCTGCATTTCAAAGTAAAGCCCAAATATGGACTTGCCGCACTCTACCAATTAACTAAACTTGAATGAAAACCTACGTTATGGTCATGATATAACCATAGATGTAGAAAGTGACATTAAATACCAATAATTCATTTATTCTCTACCATTCCGTGTGGGACATGCCAACAAAACAGAATGTGCTTCAAATGTCAGCCAATAGCTAAACTTGAATAGATGCATTTGTTATGGTCATGATGTAACCCATAGATGCTGAAAGAAACCTTAAATACAGCTGATCAATTATTCTCAACCATTCTGTCTCTTTATGAGGGTGTAGGACCTGCCAAAGAAAGAGGATAAGCTTCCCACTCCAAAGATTTCACAATTTTTCTAACATATCTGTTTCACATAAGATGAAGTACATGTTATACAAATTAGGGTTTCTTTTGTAGATGATGTGGTGTTTGCTTCTCAAAATACTGATATTTTTGGCTGCCAAATTAATATTAATAACTTTGCAATTTTCATTTTTTCTCACTGTTTTCTCCAATAAAGCAAGATTATGCATTCAAGGCCATGAAGAATGAAGATCAACTTTTATGGTGCAACAAATCTGTTGTATTTATTTATTTATTTATTTATTTATTTATTTATTTATTAATTTATTTATTTATTTATTTATTTATTGGGATTTAATGACACTTTCAACAGATAAATTCATCCCTACTTCAAACATTATAACAGCAAATTTATTCAGAAGGCACCTCTGCACACAGTGACACAAAGCGTCTCAGGTTAACCCTCACCAAACTAACACATAATAGTAATCAAAATGGGAAAATGTTGGTATTTTAACCCTTTACCCAACGTAACGGCCAAAACCGGCCAGCGCTATTCTCAAAAATCGCCAATTAATTTTCAAAATATTTTCATTTTTTGTCTCAAAAACATAGGTTATGACCCCTCGTTGGAACGAGCTCGTCGAGCTCGTTCCAACGAGGGGTCATAACCTATGTTTTTGAGACAAAAAATGAAAAAAATTAGTTATTCAAGAATTTTTTTTGCATGTGTCGTCTGCTTTTCATGTTAGGTAAAGGGTTAAAACTGTACTGATTCTAGTGAGAAGGATAGCAGGGGTTAACCCTTTACCCAACGCAGACGATTTCAAAATTTATTATTTTAAATATTATTTTTTACATTTTTTCAAAAAATTTCAACAAAACCATATCATGTGACCCCTCTTTGGAACGAGCTCGACGAGCTCGTTCCAAAGAGGGGTCACATGACATGGTTTTGTTGAAATTTATCGAAAAATAATATTCTTTCATCTGCTAAATTTGCATATTGCGCGGGCGGATGCGGCCGATTCGTTGGGTAAAGGGTTAAACAAGACAGAAAAAAATGTTAGAACGTTTGTCTACTGTCATTGCTGCACCTATTCAAACCAAACTATTTGTCGCTCAAGGTAATAGTGAATAACATTTGGAGAGCATTCAGTTTTACATAAAATCGCTGCATTCACGTCGTTTGTGGCCGTGGGTGGTTAACATTGATATATTTGTGTGGTTATTTTAGTGTATCGTATTTTGCTCTACATTTATGAAACCTTTGAGTTGCTAGGATCGGTGTTTAAAAGCCAACATCCAGGTATTAAATCTCCATATACCATACATGTTGACGGAGATAATTTATACTATCGAAAGGCAAGATCTCTTTCTCCATCCAAGCGAAAGTTACCTCCAGATAGAAGAATGCTTGACGACAAAGGATGGTAGCCACTGAAAGATAATGACTTCATCATTTTAGCTCAAAATGGCATGATGCTTCTTTTAGACAGCATATCATATAAACTCTCAGGTCAAGAAGTTGAAACCGTGTTTCATCCCCAGCAGGCATCCACGATGTTAGGACTTTTGAAATATATAGATGATATTTCTAAATCTAAGGGACTCAATCAACTGGTGATGAAAGATACCAGGTCAGACGCGACTGTCGACTGTGTGTGTGCAGCCACGAGATTAAAACACACCATTCAAGTGTAGGGCTGCACGGTATTTCGATATACCGGTAATACCGGTAATACCGGTATTGAAATCTTAACCGGTTAAATATCGTCCATTTTTTTAATGCCGGTATCTCGTCTGTGATGATATTCATTTCGAGCCGCGGTTTTTAGTGACAGACATTTTCCGTAAAAATTCTATTTAATCTCACAGCTGATTGAAAAAAAAGTGTATATAAACAGAAACTGTGAAAGCAGTTTGTTTGTTTGTTTTTTTATCAATACACTTCATGTCCTGGTACTAGTAAAATTTTCTCCCATAAGCTGTTTTATGTTTGTTTCTCCGATGACACAGGTAAGTACAGATTTTCCCAAAACAGTATGGCTTCGAACGAAAACCGTGAAGAATGATTTCCGTATTTCCATTAATAATGGCTTTTGTTGGGCCTGGAAATTTCTGGTTTAATACTAATAGTGCCTCCCACTTCATTGCACTTCTTCTTGCCATTCCAAGCACTGCAGTAATATTTTCAAAGTTTATTTTATTACCGGCATACTTAGAATGTGCTTTTCAATATGAACAAATCGCACACGTATTAATGAACCCACAATTCCAAGCGCTGCGTTAATGAATATTCATTTTTGTCAACACCAGTTCGCACGTGTTAATGTTTTGAAAAGTAGGTGAACGTTTTGATCTGACTTACATGCCACATCTTAAAAATTAGACAGATAGTCATCAAAACACTAATAAAAATATAAAGGGAATAATATTGTTTATTTTCACTTTGTTAAGAGTGATTTAATGTTGAAATAGTATTTATACATCGCCAGCATTCACCCAATGCACGAGGTGGTTCACCGGTACATCAAAACGTGCCTATCGAACATGTGCGTTTCAGCTGTTTGTGATACCGCGTAACAAAACTGACTGCTTTCATTTGTGGAAAAGTGTACAAACTCCTAGCCCTCTAACGGCGTCCTGCTTAACCAGTACATGGCAAAAGCTCTCTAGTGGTGATCTATTCACATGTATACAGTTAAAACCAGAAGTCCTGTCCTGAAATGCGCACAAATAGCACGTCGATTTGCGCGTTAATCTACGCGTTATGGCGATGGTAAGGCTATCAAATTCTGCACATACGGCCTGTGCACAAGCAAAGTTTCAGAGGTCCATTGGCAGGAACATTGCTTGTGTTTGCTATGGGTAACAAGGAGAACCTGCCATGCTTTGGGTGCCATTCGATATGGCAATTGCGCGCAATCCCTACGCGCAATTAAGCCTAGATAAGCGCACAATTCGTGACAGGACTTCTAGTTTTAACTGTACGACAAAACGCAGGCTAGGCGTTTTTGTTTTGTATAGCGATGGATCAAATAGTATATATTTATTTGAAATTATCGACTTAAAATAAATGATATTTGTTGTGCCATCATGAAGTTTATTTCCAAATATTTATACAGGAATAAATTAAGACAAGTTACTAGGCTTATTATTTCAATGCTTTTAAAACGTAATTATTTGACTTCGAATGTCAAACAAATATTGGGACAATTTGGGTGAGAATTTTACATGTTTTGAACTTGACGATATACCGGTATATCGCGATATTTATTAAAATACCGTTACCGGTATTGAAATCCGAATATCCTGCAGCCCTATTCAAGTGTCTTTGCCTAGAGGGAAGGTCTCGTTTAGGATTCCTTCTGAAACAGATTTTTGGATTCGCCGAAGATTCCGACAAAAATGTCTACACTTATTAAGACAGAATCTCCAGTTCGTAAAAGGATGACGGTACCATCGTGAGAGCTGCCACAACAGATGCCAGAATGGTGCATCTGAGTAATATGTCATGGTGCATACCACACGTACCACCGAACGGTGAACAAAGAATTTAACTTTTCAAGGTCATCGAATCAAAAATCAAAAACTAATTTACCTGTTGGATTCAGAGTGAGACAGTATGATATTGCAAACGTTCCAGAATCGACTCCGTTCAATTGGAGATTGTCGGTGAAATCTTCTTCGGAAAAACGCGTTTCATCATAGTGGGGTTTCAGACGGACGGGATCGGATCTCAAGAAAATAATCTCTATTCGATCATTGTAACTTGAGAATCATGCATGAGATATCCGGCCAAAGACTACTACAACTCCTCATTTGCGAAGAACAACATTTCTAGGATGTACAGGTCGATGTTTCAGATCGAAATATCACCGGGTGGACGAATTATAAGCAATCCGAACGTAACGTCTACCGAATACAAGACGCTCTATCCGCTGTTCGTGTTCGACGTCAGCAAACAGAGCAAGAAACTCAAGCACACCGTTCTGGACATCCTGATCAAGATACAGGAAGGTACCTAGCAAAACCAAAGCTTTCACATCTGTCATATCCAATAGAGTATTGACATTTCAATTAGATGGAAGTAAAATATCTGTTATTTCCTGTTTTCGAACACGTCTGCCAAGAGAACGGTATAGGTGTCCAGATACAGGTCGTGAAAATCTCCCAGGAATTTCATGTCAACTATTTTCCAAACTTTTTGAGCATGTTCAAAGTCGATATCTGAAATGTCAGCATTGTATAATATCGAATAAAAATGATTTTTGGAAGGAAGCTCCGACTCATCAAATGTTTGCAACCATCCATATAATCAGAGGGACAGATTTCTTTCCTCAATATGCCCTCCAATTGGCACTTTACTCGAAAGTTTTCAATCATAATCTCGAGTTTCTCCTTCCCTAAATTGCCAACTAGTTTCTCGAAACTGGTCGACATGAGTTGAAAACTATCCATGAAACGTATTTCTCCATTGAATTTGACTGTTGACATTTTCCATCTGTTTTTTCTCCTTTTTGTCTGCAACTAACCATTTCGCAAACGAAATGGATTGTTCTTCGCTCTTCATGATGCAGTGTATATAACCTTTGCCGACTTTACTGACGTTCTTCACGAACAGATTACTGTCATAACCCGACGGACCGTAAAATATCATCGAAAAGAACTTAGCATCCTGATATTCGAAATTGCAGTTACCGTGCGTGGCACCTCACAATTTACCCCTGTAGTGATTGTGATCTCTCACTTTCTTGTATTCGGATGACGAAGTTTCGGCGAATGGTAGTCTACAGATTTAACATTTGGTGGCTTTCATTAGCTCGTGATGATCTTCTTCTCAGAAGGTTTTAACTTGCGCGTATAATTTTCGATTTGAGATTCCAAATCTTCCACGAATTTCTGAGCCTCATTGTCATCACACAACTGTTTCATTTTGGTGTATGGGCCTGAAGAATGTCAATCGTCAAAAGAACATTTTATGTAGAAACACTAAGCAGACGATGTGTGCTTCTCATATTTTTCGGTTTAACTCAGACCATCATCGGGCTAACACGGACGGCTTCACCGTGAAACATTTGAAATCGTCATACACAACAAAGGCAGTCTCAGTCTTTAGTTGTGATGTATGAATGAAATGTAAGTGTGAGGTTTGGGCATCTTCGACGGCAACACATTGGTTTGAGCTGCAATACTCCTCTTGACGTTCTAGCGATTCACTGCGTTGGAAGGAATTAAGGCGGTTGAAATAGAAAAAAATCACTCTCCACTGTATTTGGTAGTCTGTGCTGACAATAATCGCATCGATCAATTTTGGGGGGAACTTATGCTAAGAGGAAATAGAGGAAATATGTGTTTCTTCAAATTGTCATATCCCATACTGTTTATTGCGAGCATGGGATTTCGATCTTCTAATTGATAGAAGTCGTGTAGCAGAGTCGGAAAATAAATTTCCAACCAATCTAAATTCTTTGAAGTTTCTGCATACTTTCATACTCTCTGTTGATGGTTTTCTATGGGATATAACACAGATGTTACAGCTCATTTGAAGCATTGACTGTTATGTTTATTTTTCACATTGTTTACAGCTTCTTTCTTTCCTATAACATGAAGCATTTTTATGTATGAAGACGTTCACAGTCAATATGAATTTCGAGATTCAGTACGTCTCAGTATCTTCAATTGCTACCTTCGTTTTGATGCTGCCCCAAAGATTGTATTATTTTTTCTTTCGTGTTATTAAAGATATCTGGCATAGAAAAGCTTTCGGTCACGTTGTTTGTGCGAGATCGAAAGTGAGCTGTTTTTTCTTGACTTCACTCATATTCAGTTCGATCTTCTCCATCTGACACTTCAATATCAATTCCATTTTGATACCAATGCCTTGCACCCGACGAAATAAATCCAAGACATATTTGGATTGAAACCTTTTTATACCATTGTCAAACGTTTTGAAAAATCCTATGATGCCCTGCTCTTTTTCTATGGGATTGGGGAAACAATTGTTTGCGTATAAATTTAGCAAGTTATTTGATATTTTTTCTCTTTTTTATTTCCACTATCGCAAATTGAATTGGAATGTTTTGTTTTTGTTTCCTCTTTTCACCTGTTTGAATTGTTGTTTTTCTCATCTCATCGCTTACTCCTCCTCCTTCAACCATCGATTTTATCAGCTCATTTTTATTTTCTGACCATACACCTTTTAAACCCATCCGACGCCCTTTAGATCTCCGTTATTTTCATCTAATGTTTGAAATGAGTTCGATTGCACGCTTCTAATAAAAATGACATTTTTTTCTATAAACTTAAAAATATATTTTACAACCTTTCAAACAATTTATTTTTTTTATATTCTCTATTATATATAAGAGCAAATTTTTTTCCAGACATTTTGAAATTTTTCTATAAATTTTCAATTTTTTCATAAACTTTTAAATTTTATTACAATTTTCAATTTTTTTTTAACTTACATAATTGATTTGTAAACTTTAATTTTTATTTCTCTTTCATTTCTCATATTTAAGAAAAAAAATGAACTTTATATAATAGGAAATGAAAAATTAAACTTAATATATAAGAAATGGGAAAACTTTAAAAAATTTGGAGGTATGCAAGAAAGATATAATTTAATTAAAAAAAAAACATTTAAAAACAAAATTGTAATTTTTTTTATAAAATTGTTTTCCATGTGTTTAATAGGAAATAAAAAAAATAAGTTCAAATTTAAAAAAAATAATCACAAAAATAGCAATGGAAAAAAAATCGAATTGAAAAGAATGATTCCTTACAATTAATTTGAATGTAAATCTTTTCTTTTAAAACCTCATCAAATCGAATTGGAAGATGTTGAGTGATAAAGTTTGAGTATAAATATGAAAATTATAACGTGGGATTAAAACTGAATGAAGATCAATCAGGTTCGGTTTTAGAGTTGGAAAATTCGTGTCTGGAAATTCTGAAAGACAAAGAAAGCGTCGTGTGAGAACCATAAGGTTCTATCTTCCACTGGAAGATAGAACCTTATCGTTCTCACGCGACGAAAGGAGACATCGAGAATGTAGACTTTATTCTACGGCAAGCACAAGATATTTCTGTAAATCGATAAAGGTGTTTTCGATCAACTCGGAACAGAAGATCTGGGAAATGTGAAAAAACTAATGCAAACAGACATGGTCATCATATAATTACATACAAATAAAGAGAGGAGAGAGACAGCTCGCATGCTAATAAAAGATATAAAAAAAAATTGTGGAAAAAACACCAGAAAAACGAAATTCTAAATGAGAAAAAAACCCAACTATGTTGAATATGGTAAATATCCTGTTTTTTATTTTGGAAATAATAGTTTATAATTTGTTTATAATATACCCATAGTAGCTTGGTGTGCCGAATGTTCACCACTCAACCACAAGCCATTGTCGTGTGGTTAACACCACTTTACCATGAGTAGTGAACATTTGGTACACCAAGCTACTTTGGGTATATTTTATATATTCCATGATTGTCAGATTAATAAGAGTTTAAATGTTAATTCTAATACAGTTACTATAAATCTCGAAATTTGATTGGTTAATCAATAAAATTTGCGACAGTAAAATCAGCGTAACCTGTCGCAAATTTTATGTTGTCGAAAACTATTTTTGGAAGTCAAGATGTATTCGTGGGCGTTCTATTTTCGTTCCATTTGGAGTCATTGACTACCGTATCCAATGTAAACAAACGCTGTGAACGCGTTGACTTGCTGTAAAAAACGTTCTCTATCTTTCTTGTAATTAACTGTATTTAATACGGATGAAGTTGGAATGTTTAATATTAATGTGGAATAGGGGTTTGGCAGAGACTGCTGAGTAATGAAATGAGTGTTAAAAAACTGATTTCGACGGTCTTAACGGAAACCGTGTGGAAGCAGTAAGCGATATGAAAATATAATTTATAAATAGCCATTTTTCGTACGATGAAGAATTTATGGACGCTATGTGCGAAATAGAAAACCAAAATTTCGAGAACTGGCAATAATAATTTTAATTGTTCAAGGCCAAATATTTCTGACAGATCCGCTAGCGATGTTATAACATCAACTTCAAGTGCAAGCGGTCCTTTCATTTTCTAATTTGTTACCTGCATTCGTGTGTTCCACATCTGGTACAGCTACACTACAGAAACGCATTCACCACTGCTCAAGAGAGGTAAACTATTCGTTCTGTAACAATTATGTCAATAGCAGTAGCCCAGTTCCACAAGACATCACTTCCCAGAAACAGTTTGAAATGAACAACTGTTCTGTAACCATAAGTAATTATAAACAAGGGCTTCCAATCAAAGATATCAAATTTTTTAACTTTAATGGGAAATCCTCGAGTGCTTTCCGACACCGACTGAAACATCACAAGGTGAACTCTAAACTTTGAATAGAGAAAGCAGCCGGCGTATTTTGTTTTCAGATTGTCACAAACATTTAAACATGATAAATGTTGTCAGTACAAATATAAATATATTTTGTTATTGGTGATAAAATGACTAAAACGTTTGGAATTATTTGTATTGTGGCAGCGTAAAATATATTTCGTGATTTGGTTCGGAACTCACAAATGACGTCACGAAGACTGTATTTTTAGTTTTAAATTGTTGACAATGTTGTCTTCAACAAGGCGTTGTTTTATAGTTGGGAGATCAAATCTATCTCCGTTTTCAGCCGAATTATATTAGAATGGGGATAACTATGTTGTATTTGATTGTTTGGGGCCGTAAACGATGGTTGTACTGTCGCAAATATCCGTTTTACCGGCTCCGCTAACGCGTCGCCGGCAAAACTCAATTTGCGACAGTAAAACCATCGTTTACGGCCCCAAACAATCAAATACAACATAGTTATCCCCTAAATAAATCAATATTCACACTTGCGAATCTGTTCTTGTTTACATGAGCACTGGTGGGCGGTACTTCTGCTGGCAATTTTATCGGCAGAACAAAATAGAAAACGAAACACACAAATTATGGAGCCTTTTTCATCTTAACAACATAATGACATACTATGTCGAGTTGTGGGTGCTTTATTAACACGAGACAACGTATGTTTGTTAAGTTTCAGTATCTTATGAGGTAAACCTATTTCAATACGTAATAAATAATTACCGGTTTCATTTCACTCTTCACGAGGCGACGAGCAATAAACTTGGACACGTTTGCATTCAAAGCGAGGTCACCAAAGGTCAAATTGGATGTAGTTCCATTGTAGGTGTAAATTTTAATTATTGAAATCCCATTGCTTGCGTGTTCACCACGGTTGGTGTGTAAAGATAAATTTATGTCATAGGTTTTTTATATATAGCAGAATAGGTAATCATGGTATCAATCGGTATTCTTTCATATTTTTAAAATTTTCTTTTGTTTTCCTATTTAATAATTATTTTCATTTTCTTTTTCTCCCTTCAGAATATCTCAGTGGGATATTCTCCACCCAGTAGTAAATTCAAAACACTGCCTTGATCGTAATTAGTAAGAGTTCTCAACATTTTCCGAAAACTGCCGAATTGTGAAATCCAACGGCTGTGGTTGCCCTCGACACTTAAAAAAACCGAGTATAATATACGTGATATGGAGATTTTTCATCTCGGATTTATTCTTCTTGTACCTCCACTATCATTTTGGGAAAAAATTCAGCAACGAATTCTCGGACTAGGCCAGAACTGTTCGAGCTCGCACTTTCTTCAGATTCTCTAATATTTTCCAAGATTTCATTTTTGCACGATCACCGAGATTTGATCAAAAAGATAGGACAGATCCTCGTAGTTACATCCAATTTCTGACTTGTAAAGGTCATGTATCGTCTCATGGTGTACGAGCCCATAACTATGGGGCTTAGTAGGTAAAATCGCGAGATATTACCAATGGGTCTTAGTAGGTCCAAACACTCTTTCATACTCTACTGATTGTGTCTGGGCGCTGACTACGTCCACCCCACCAACGCGAGTCGATTATGACCGCAAGCTGACTAGATCCACAAAAACGCGAGTCTATTGTATCCGTAAGCCGACTAGGTCCACCAAGGCGAGTCGATTATGTCCGCAAGCTGACGAGGTCCACCAAGGTGAGTCGATTATATCTGCAAGCCGACTAGGTCCACCGATGCGAATCGATTATGTCCGCAAGCCGGCAAGGTCCACCAACGTGAGTCTATTATGTTTGCAAGCCGACTACGTTCCCCAACGTGACTCAGTTATGTTCGCACGCTGACTAGGCGAGTCGATTATGTTCGCAAGCCGGCTACGCCCACCAGCGCGAGTCGATTATGTCTGCAAGCCGACTATGTCCACTAACGTGAGTCGATTATATTCGCACGCCGACTAGGTCCACAAAAACGCGAGACAGTTGTGTCCGAAAGCCGAGTACATCCCCAAAACGCGAGTCGATTGTGTTGGCAAACCACCTACGTCCACAATACATGAGTCGATAGTGTTCGCAAGCCGACTACGTCACAATAAGCGAGTCAGTTGTGTTCGCAAGCCCAATACATCCACAAAACGTGAGTCGATTGTGTTAGCAAGCCGACTTCGTCCACAAAAATCGACTCGATTGTGTCCGCAAGACGATTACGTCCTCCAAAACGCGAGTCGATTGTCTCTGCAAGCTGACAACATCCACAATACACGAGACGATTGTGTCATCGGGTAAACTTCGAGCCGATGTCGTTCACAAAATCCCACACGTCATAACTCGGATGATTTCCTTACTTGAATATTACCTCGTCAGTAGTGGGAAAGGGGGCATTCCGGACCAAAAGAACAGTAGCACCACAATGTCGAAGAGTGAGTATGAGGTCACTGGGGAAAAGTGGTTCAGAAAATTAAACAACAACAGCCCTGTTATGTTACGGCTGAGAGTTACATTTCAGAAGATTTTTACATTCGTTCAGTGGCAATTTCTTAATTATGGCCCCACCCATTAGAAGTGACATCATGGCGAACGAAGTGAAAAATTTGGTCGTTTTTCAGTTTGCAAACTACAACTGATCCTTAATGTCTTCCGTGTGTTTTGTGTGGGGAAAATTGGTGACACTTGCATTTTCACTATTTTTCTTTTTTTCACATTTTGTAAGTATGCCTCTTTTCTAGAACATTGTTAGTTATTGGTAGGAACTTTACCGTGGGTAGCAGCCAACACATTCCTCGTGAAAAGGCTTTATTAATACAGCGCCGAAAGATTGAAACAAGCTGAAGAGACATACGCAAAAGTAAACGCATGCAATGGAAACTCAACACGCCGTCTTTTCTCTCTCACTCTCCCTATCCATCTGAGCATCTCACCAAACAAAGAGCATCACCAATTCTGTTCGCGTTCAACTTTTCCCATCATCGGCTAGGTTACATAAAGTTTCCCCGAACAAAAGGTAGAAGCGCCCATCATCCCATATTAAAGCTTTCCCCTTCCATTCATTCACAATAGCAGAGAGCATGTTTGACAAACTATAGCATAAATTATAAACATTATACATTATAAACTACATAGCACACAACTATTGACGTCACCGCAGATAGAAGAGTAAATAACCAATGCGTCGCATAGGGTCAGCGTTTCTTCTTATCAATAACAGGATACAGAAAGTAATTATCAGGGGAGTCCATTGCTGAAATATTTCCCTCCTGTATGTTATGCTTTCTACAGGAATTAAGATGTTTCATGTGTGGAGTGCTAACAACGTTGTCATTTTGCCTGCATCATAGATGGTCATAGTCTGTGAACTTTATTTGGACACAGCTGTATCGCTAAACAATAAACACATATTACTGTAACTGTTTTATATCAAATATTTAGCATCTTTGTTTAATTTTTTTCATGTTTTTGCAGAATTCCAATGAATGCTTTTGTGACAACAAATTAGAAAACCATGGAAGGGCCCGGTCTACAGACTGCCATATGCAGTGCAGTGGAAACAGGAGAGAGACGTGCGGCGGCGCATGGAGGATATCTCTAACTCGAACAGGTAAATATCGATTGCACTGCTTACTTCCCCCTTACTTCTCCGATTAATATAAAGAATAATTCATGAAAGACGGGTAAGGCGGCCAATTGGGCATGCAAACTGTTCACTGTTATCGTTTGTCAACTATGTAACCTGTGTAGGTTTGTTGGGGCAAAACTTATTTACATAATCACTTATAATCGTAACACCTTCGCATCAACGTGCGCGTTGATGACTTACACTGAGCCGAGTTAGAGAGACAGAAGCATACTCCTACTCCGTTTCAGAGACCAGTGTTGACCAAGTAGGCAATGTTATATTACGCCCGATTAAACTGGATTGAAATAATACACCACGTGTTTTATATGTTAAAATGGATCCAAGGAATTTTGCGTGTTATCGGTCTGTAAAAACCAAGTTAGCGTTTTAACTTCCCCAGAAAAACGATCACTGTCCGAGTGAAATACAGTTCACGCGAACAAAGGTGGAACTAAATGATTAGTCTCGCCACATTCACAGCTTAATAAGGGTAAATTGAATATCCTCTTCGAAATGAATGTTTTCAGTCGAAGCCCTCACAGTTTTTTTTTATATTACCACTTATTTCAATGCTTGCTGCCCTGTGTATTATGAAAACTCCATTTCTTGTGACAGTTAGCATACATGTGTATTTAGGATAACATTTTGTTTTAACTGATTTAAACCAGAAGATTGAAAAATTGTGCGAGAAATCACAATCTATGGTTGCCTTACAGACTCCATGAATAAAGCAAAAACGCAAACTCCTGTCATTATGTTTCGTAGAAAATTTGTGTTATTCCAGGGAAGAAAATACACTTGACCGGTGTTTTTGTCTCCAATCACTCTGTTCACACTGTATCCACAGTGTTAAAAATACCTTATTTCTTAAAATGTTTGGGAATGTCATAGGATTTAAGCGTATCATACACAGAGAGTTGGAATCTATACAGGAGTGTACAGCCCAGCGCACCCCCCCACCCCGTTTACTCATCTCTATCAACATGACGAAAGGCAACGAACGATTCGCACTGAAGATGGAACAGCTTCATAATCCATTAACTATAACATCATAACATTCGCTAATTGACGAAACGAAAAAGTAATAAAGTAAAAAAAATATTGTTCGGCTGGAACTATGATTTAATATCCTCGATTTTCTATAATAAAGAGAATGGAATTACACTCAGAACCGGGAACCGGAAAATGTCCCGGATAATATGAAGTAAATTTACAAGAGTAACAAGGCGCGTTTATTTACGTAAGAATGAAAGCATTTTGTTCGTAGTTTGCCTTTTCCATGCGGAAAAGTTCTTTTCCAAAGAGAAGTGTGAAAACCTAAACGCGCTTCCATCTCGTCTTCATTTTCAGAATCGCTGGTTCTATCACCACTACCTCTCCCGGCTTCAACTCCCTCTTCATTGTCGTCGCCAGTCTCCTCTGCTTATAGCTAGGGACATGATGTAAAACAACGGGGTTCACATTAGAAGTTGGATGATATAATGCAATACCACATTGTCCCTCAATTTACAATGTTTTCTATGTGCCTAATGGCCTACTGGCACATATAACACATTGGCACTCAGGGGACGACATACTAACACCTACCTGAAATGTTCATATAAGTATTCAGATGCATTCCATGTACATCATTGCAATGCCATTCAATTATCCATTGATAATACAACAAAGATAGATATGTGGGAAAGTATGACAACACGTCGCGGCACACGTAATTAGTGTAGTCCCACACAAAATACTAAAATACGAGCGACGTCAATTAATGTAAAACATTGGTTGTACATTAAAGATGAGAATATAATATAGAATAAATCAATGACACATACCTGAAACAAGAAGATGAAAAATGCGATAATAATGGATAAAACAAATAATCAAAACCAATACCACCAAAACTTCAAGGAACTCGAACATGTGTTTTTTTCTTTATATACGGGCACATGAGGGCGAATGTCACTGCTGGGGATGTCTCTCTTGATATCCCATTGACACTTTCACAACACAATTCCCTTCTTTTCAGATGGATGAACTCCCCAGACTCAACTGCCTCAACTGCAACATTTATAACGTTGAGCCCAGAGCCGACCACAGCAGGAGAAAATATTGTATAACACAAATATTTTTTTTGACGGAATGTAGTACTCGGTGGAAACGCAATACACGAATAGACCTAAATATCCCCTCTCGAGTCGTGTACATTTACAATACTAGTGATAAGGTAAACAAACTTTCACGTCAGCATTATACAAGGAAAAAATGACCCCATGCAAAATATGAAATTAATAATTTTGGTGGTGTCCACATTTTGATTGAAAGCCAGGAACATTTCAGGTAGGTGTTAGTATGTCGTCCCCTGAGTGCCAATGTGTTATATGTGCCAGTAGGCCATTAGGCTTAAAAAGGAAAAACTGGTTCTTCCAGTTGAAATTTAATGTAGCCGAACAGCACCTGCTACCCCGAAGCGCTTACTGCTCTAGGAACCGAAGTCCATATACAAAGCATGTGCATCGGAATTCGCCTTGCGCAGCTCATCCCTTGGAGCACAGTCTAAGATCCTTGAAACAGTTCCACAGCAATGTCACCTATCTCCGCAGGGGTAGTCCTAGGTCGGCCAGCTGAGCCAAAATGAGGAGCATCATCTTACTCCACAAGAATTCTCTCAGGGTGTACCGCCCTAACACCCTCTTTCTGTGCCTCATTAAAAGTTGTGTAACCGAAATGGGGTTTCGGCCTCGAATGAATCCAGGCTTGCACAACATGCCGAGAGCCTTGGAAGCAGTGCAGGTGTAGTACCTGTTCCTCGTATGTCTGCTTCCTTACAATATCAAGAGTCTAAAACTCATTCACATGGTGATTTAATTTCTGTCCCTTCGGACCATGCACATGCAGTACGATTGGTTTGTCTGAAGATATCGTCCTGCCGTAGGACGTCCTTGTTCAGACAGTGACCCTGATCGGTCAAAACCTATGTCTCCAACTGCCTAACATCTGGGTGTGTGACAAGGTTCCGTAAGGCGCTCATCTTATCTTCGGAATATAATTTCTTCGGATGGCATCCTCCTGCTATATTCCTGTTCAGGTCCGGTCGTCGGGTCCCAATATCTAGGCGACGATCTTGTCCCTCGTGAGTCGAAAATGCTCTCTTCTCGTCGCTTTTCTAGACAGCAGCTTTGTGGAAGTTTTCACAGAAAGACACGAGCCTTGGTGATATGCATCATGGAATATGACTGAAGCCAAAACTCAATCATGAGCTTATTCTGGTGTCATCCAAGAAGTGATGCATGATCTCGCTTCCGTAATGTCTGTTAGGGCCGCAGTCGAGCATCTCCAACATCACATGTATCACATATAGGGGAGTGCGTGACGTCGCCAGGAAGGCAGTAGAATTAATGTAAGGGCTAACCCGAAAACCATAGTCAGGGAGTGGTTCCCCAAGGTCTTCGGCCCCGTAATGCACTCTGACTGATTATCACATGAATCCCATTCCTCACTTAAAGTTGTTCTTAAGCTTTAAAACAACTGCTTTTCCCAGGTCGCTCGGAAGATTAGGGCTAATGTTCGGAGCAAATTTATTTAGATGTCGCCGGATCGCATTACGGAAGGTCCGTTGTTTATCCCCGTGGCTTGAAGCTAACAGCCACCAACAGGGTTTACAATGATTCCTAAAGAAATTAAGAAAAAACTAACTCAACACTATACACTGCACTCGCTCCTGTTAATGCATGATTGGTTCAACAATAAACTACACATTCAACATTTACAGGCATCCCTCGGGCATGAACACTAGACAGTCTTGGAAAATAAACACATATAAACCAAGAACACGATTTTCAGCTGAACTTCGATTCCATACTTTCCCACGGGTCTGGAATGAAATTGATCCAGAAATTCAGAATCTGAGAAGGCATCAATTTAAGAAAGCGATAATGGACAAGGCTCTAAATTCACAGATGTGTCTTGCAATAACCCTGGGTGCTCCGATTGTACCACTGTCTCTTCTTGAGCTCAATATACCTAACATCCACAACACAGATATAATATTATTATTATTTATTGGTGTTTAAGGTCATATACTTATGCACTGTGACAGTTTTACGGGTGGAGGAAGCCGGAGTACCCGGAGAGAACCACCGAGCAACGCCGAGCAGCTGTCAGCTCCCCAACATCGTAACTTCGCACTGCAGCACAGGCAGGGTTAGATTAGTTAGATTATATATATATATGAATTATACCATGTAATTCTGGGGATACCGAGTAATTTCGTGTGGACTGTGCCAGTTCCATGGACGCTTGATCTGCTAGCATGCCTTTTTGGGGGGCTTGTCGGTAGTCGAGTGGTATATGGCGCTGATCCAGTTTCGCTAGGCGATTGGTGCCGCAGAAGGGTACTCTCATCAAGGCAATGGTTCGATCCCCATCGGCGTCAGAGTCTTTCATCCTAAAAAATGCATAACAGAAGTGCCGAATTCTGTATTCTTTTCCTCAAGCAGGAATTTTGAAAAAAGAGATTGATTCTCACTGATTTCATCTGCATCTCATGATATAGTTCATTGTAAACAACTAATTCTGGGGGATACCGAGTAATTTCGCTAGGCGATTGGTGCCGAAGAAATGTACTCTCATCAAGGCAGTGGTTCGATCCCCATCGGCGTCAGAGTCTTTCATTCTAAAAAATGCATAACAGAAGTGCCGAATTCTGTATTCTGTACCTTAAGCTGGAAATTTGAAAAAGAGATTGATTCTCATTGATTTCATCTGCATTTCATGGTATAATTCATTGTAAACAACTTATTCTGGGGGATACCGAGTAATTTCGTGTGGACTGTGCCAGTTCCAAGGACGCTCGATCTGCTAGCATGCCTTTTTGGGGGCTTGTCGGTAGCCGAGTGCTCTATGGCGCTGGTCCAGTTTCGCTAGGTGATTGGTGCCGCAGAATTGTACTCTCGTCAAGGCAGTGGTTCGATCCCCTTCGGCTCAGAGTCTTTCATCCCAAAAATGCACAACAGAAGTGCCGAATTCTGTTTTCTATACCTCAAGCTGGAAATTTGAAAAAAAGAGATTGATTCTCGCTGATTTCATCTGCATTACATGGTATAATTCATTGTAAACAGCTAATTCTGGGGGATACCGAGTAATTTCGTGTGGACTGTGCCAGGTCCATGGACGCTCGATCTGCTAGCATGTCTTTTTTGGGGGGGGGGGGGGGGGGCTTGTCGGTAGCCGAGTGGTCTATGGAGCTGGTCCAGTTTCGCTAAGTGATTGGTGCCGCAGAAATGTACTCTCGTCAAGGCACTGGTTCGATCCCCATCGGCTCCAGAGTCTTTCATCCTTAAAAATGCATAACAGAAGTGCCGAATTCTGTATTCAATAGCGCAAGCAGGAAATTTCAAAAACAGATTGATTGTCACTGATTTCGTCGGCATTACATGGTATAATTCATTGTAAAGAGCTTACTCTGGGAGATACCGAGTAATTTCGTGTGGACTGTGCCAGTTCCATGGGCGCTCGACCTGCTAGCATGCCTTTTTAGGGGGCTTGTCGGAAGTTGAGTGGTCTGTGGAGCTGGTCAAGTTTCGCAAGGCGATTGGTGCCGCAGAAATGTACTCTCGTCAAGGCAGTTGTTCGATCCCCATCGGCGTCAGAGTCTTTCATCCTAGCAGATGCATAACAGAAGTACCGAATTCTGTATTCTATACCTCAAGCAGGAAATTTGAAAAAAGAGATTGATTCTCACTGATTTCATCTGCATTACATGGTATAATTCATTGAAAACAGCTAATTCTTGGGGATACCGAGTAATTTCGTGTGGACTGTGCCAGTTCCATTGACGCTCGACCTGCTAGCATGCCTTTTTGTGTACCCATACTATGTATGGTACACATAATGCCGGCATCCGGGGTGGCCATCCGTCGTTCGTCCATCCGTCGTCTGTCCGTCTGTCTGGGCTTAGCAGAGGTACATTGTGTGGTTTGCAATTTAGGGTCAGTGGTAGTTGTGGGGTCGGGTTAGTACAGTGGCCACTTGTGGGATTATTTGTTGCACCGTGCGGTTAATTTTTTTACCTTGTGGGGTTAGGGTTTAACATGGGAAAAAATCCACAAGTAAGAACGTGTAAGAACGTCTGTCTGTCCGTCTGTCCGTCCGGCGTCTGTATCCATTTCTTTGGCATTCGATAACTTGAAACATATTGCATGGATTATTAAGTTACTTTATATTTGTGTTCAGGTTACTGATGTGCAGAGCTGTACAGTTTTTCGTGTAAGTCTGTTATTTTGATCCTGAGATATTAACCCTTTATCCTCCAAATTGAAAATTTCTCCAATCCCTTTGGCATTCGATAATTTGAAAAATATTGCTTGGATTGTCAAGTTGCTTTATATTTGTATTCCGGTTACTGATGTGCCGAGGTATGTAGTTTTTGGTGTAAATCTGGAAATTTGATTCTCAGATATTACCCCTTTATCCTTCAAATTGAAACTTCCTCCAATCCCTTTGGCATTCGATAACTTGAAAAATATTGCTTGGATTGTCAAGTTACTTTTTATATTTGTGTTCAGGATACTGATGTGCCGAGCTGTATAGTTTTTGGTGTAAATATGATAAACTGATCCTCAGATATTAACCCTTTATCCTTCAAATTAAAAATTCCTTCAATCACTTTGGCATTCGATAACTTGAAAAATATTGCTTGGAGTTTCAAGTTACTTTATATTTGTGTACAGGTTACTGATGTGCCGAGTTGTATAGTTTTTGGTGTAAATCTGTTGTTTTGATCCTGAGATATTAACCCTTTATCCTTCAAATTGAAAATTCCTCCATCCCGTTGGCATTCGAGAACTTGAAAAATATTGCTTGGATTGTTAAGTTACTTTATATTTGTGTTCAGGTTACTGATGTGCCGAGCTGTATACTTTTTGGTGTAAATCTGATAATTTGATCCTGAGATATTAACCCTTTATCCTTCTAATTGAAAATCCCTCCAATCCCTTTGGCATGCGATAACTCAAACAATATCATTCCGATTGTCATGTTACTTCATATATGTGTTCAGGTTACGGGATGTACCGATCTGTATAGTTTTTGATGTAAATCTGATAATTTGATCCTGTGATATTAACCCTTTATCCTACAAATTGAGAACTCCTCCAATCCATTTCTCCAGTATGCGATAACTCAAAAAATATTAATCCGATTATCAGGTTACTTTATATATGTATTCAGGTTACTGATGTGCTGTGCTGTGTAGTTTTTTATGTAAATCTAATAATTTGATCCAGAGATATTAACCCTTTATCCATTAAATTAGGCACTCCTCCAATCCATTTCTATATGTACCCATACCATGTAGGGTGTACATAATGTCGGCATCCGGGGTGGCCCTCCATCATACAGCTTTCTACTAGTTGCGCGTATGGGTACACATCTGACGATTTCAGCGGCCTATTTTTGGGGGCTTGTCGGTAGCCGAGTGGTCTTTGGCGCTAGTCCAGTTTCGCCAGGCGATTGGTTCCACAGAAATGTACTCTCGTCAAGGCAGTGGTTCGATCCCCATCGGCGTCAGAGTCTTTCATCCTAAAAAATGCATAACAGAAGTGCCGAATTCTGTATTCTATACCTCACGCAGGAAATTTGAAAAAAGAGATTTATTCTCACTGATTTCATCTGCATTACATGGTATAATTCATTGTAAACAGCTAATTCTGGGGGATACCGAGTAATTTCGTGTGGACTGTGTCAGTTCCATGGACGCTCGACCTACTAGCATGCCTTTTGGGGTCTTATCGATACCCGAGTGGTCTATGGCGCTGGTTCAGTTTCACTAGGCGATTGGTGTCGTCAAGGCAGTGATTCGATCCCCATCGGCGTCAGAGTCTTTTATCCTAAAAAATGCATAACAGAAGTGCCGAATTCTGTATTCTTTTCCTCAAGCAGGAATTTTGAAAAAAAAAGATTGATTCTCACTGATTTCATCTGCATCACATGATATAGTTCATTGTAAACAACTAATTCTGGGGGATACCGAGTAATTTCGCTAGGCGATTGGTGCCGAAGAAATGTACTCTCATCAAGGCAGTGGTTCGATCCCCATCGGCGTCAGAGTCTTTCATTCTAAAAAATGCATAACAGAAGTGCCGAATTCTGTATTCTGTACCTTAGGCAGGAAATTTGAAAAAGAGATTGATTCTCACTGATTTCATCTGCATTTCATGGTATAATTCATTGTAAACAACTAATTCTGGGGGATACCGAGTAATTTCGTGTGGACTGTGCTAGTTCCATGGACGCTCGATCTGCTAGCATGCCTTTTTGGGGGCTTGTCGGTAGTCGTGTGGTCTATGGCGCTGGTCCAATTTCGCTAGGCGATTGATGCCGACGAAATGTACTGTCATCAAGGCAGTGGTTCGATCCCCATCGGCGTCAGAGTCTTTCATTCTAAAAATATATATCCGTATGCTGCAAAATAAAGATATATTATTATCATTATCTTTCTGGTATGTTGCTGGATAGTTACTCCCTTGAATCAAACAATCACTCCCCTTAAACTCAATACTCGCATGGGTATCCTTACACCCCATAGCATCTAAAGTAGTAATAGTAATAGAACTACCCGACGATACAACCTTTCGGGAACTGGTTTCCCCCCTTCCCAAGAACTCAACAAACGATTTCAAGATTGGGATCAGTTTTCAAACGAAACGAATACCCCTTGACCCAAACCCCCCAGGGGTAGTTCCTGGTTCTGATACCACTTTGAATTAATTTGGTCGGGTCTGATGTGACATCCCCGATATGACCTGCACCAACTTGGGGGGCGGGGGGGGGGGGGGAGGTCCCAGAACTTTGGCCACATCCATTTGTTCACATCCATTGATATTTCACTGTCTGAGTACAAGAAGAAACCCTCGTCTGATTCACTTATTTTCGTTAAAATAGAATTGAAAGGACAATGTTCATAAACAAGTTAATATTTTGGGCACCTGTAATCTTCTGACGTATTCTTAGGTGATAGACACACATTCCCCATGGTACAACTCGTCACAGAAATTAATCACATTGTAACATGAATTTGCTCCATTTATTGACAGCTGATTGAATAGAAACTTGTCTAGTTCCCAACAGAAATTGCATCAGACTCTCTGAATCTTTGGATACATTTGGTAAGCATTGAGACAAGCTCCGATCGTGACATTTTTTTCAGTCGATCGTGATTAACTACATTTCCCGAGTTTGGGAAAGATATCAGCTATAAATATGAGGTATAAACCTTCCCAATGATGCCTGGGCGCTTCCAAAAATGGCGTTGTTTCCTGCATTTTCATTTTTTGGTTGCAGTGTGAAGCACATACATAAGCTAACCTAGCTTATAGGAGTACTTGTTTATATTAACATCATAATCTTGCTTCATTTTCTGACATGTGATTTTCAAATTTGCTCGTGCAAATTTATGACAGCATTTGGACTCTCTGACTAATGACTGAACATACTTTGCTGCACATTTTTGTTCATTGACGAGATCTGATGGATGGTTCATCTGTCTCTCTCTCTCTGTCTCTCTATCATTATCTTATTTGGTGTAAAGCCCGTAAGACAGTGCAGGGACGAACGAATTTCACCAGCGACTTGGGGTGAATACTTATCCCAATTTTCTGATTTGTATTCATGTAACACCGAACTGCTTTATTCATTAATGTACTATTTTGTCACTCTGCGGCCATGATAGCCGATAGTCGGTATGGCGTTGTGCGCGTCTTGTGAATTTGTCTTCACACATTGCTCTAAGCACCTTAGACTCAAAACATGCACCTTGATCAGAGAATATTTGCAGTGAACATCCCAACGGCGAGAAAAAATCGTGCACAGTGGTGCAAGTTGCTGTCTGATCCCGGAGTGCGATAACTTCGACCCATTTTGTAAATTGCCAAGTCATCACCAAAATGTACTTGTGACCTTCATGACTAAGTGGTAACGGTCCCAGGAAGTCAATGTGAACTTTCCCCATGGGTGCACCAGCGTGGTACATAACATGTTCCCACTTAGCATTTCTAACGCCATTTGCTATGTAGGTCTCAATATCTTGAGAAATCCCAGACCAATAGTAGTGCTGGCTGATTCGTTCCCTCGTTCTAGCTATCCCGAGATGTCCAATAGCTGAAATATCATGGGGACGCATAATCACTTCAGTTGTGAAGCAGCTTGGGGTGACTATCAACTGACTCCCGGATCTTATAGAGCAGACTATTTTTAATGATAAACCTCTTTTGGTTTATCCAAATGTATTTGGTGGCTTCGCCACAACAAAGAACCCACCCCCCCCCGCCCCTCCTCTGGTCCTCATCGTTCTGTAATCCACTGAAAGGAAGCAAGTTTGCATCGTGGCGCTGAGCTTCTGCAAATTCATCAGGATACAGATATCTACCAGAAGAGGCTGATGATCATCTGGGAATGTTTGTCTTACCCTGAGGCAGGTTGTTGATCTGGGATATACTCAAAATCCAAATCTGAATGAGTCCACCCTGTCGTAGGGCATATTGGACCCATCTCAAGATTAGGATCACATCAGTCCAATCCTGATCCCAAGGGTAAGTAAGACACTTTGGAGACACCATTTTCTGCAGTCTTGGTCACATGAACTACTGTTGGAATGTTTTGATCTGCTTCAAAGTTGATCGTGCTTTTGGTAGCGTTACAATGTCATCCTCATCTAAATCAAATTTTAACCCTTTAACTAACATGAAAAGCAGACGACACTTGCAAATAAAGTTTTTGAATAACTAATTTTTTTCATTTTTTTGTCTCAAAAACATAGATTATGACCCCTCGTTGGAACGAGCTCGACGAGCTCGTTCCAACGAGGGGTCATAACCTATGTTTTTGAGACAAAAAATGAAAAACTAATGAAAATTAATTTACGATTTTTGAGAATAGCGCTGGCCGTTTTTGGCCGTTACGTTGGGTGAAGGGTTAACCAGCTGTTATAAATCCTGGTCAGTGTCTACATCCACCACAGGGTAACTTAATCAAACTACAACTAGGAAAATGTTCTTCACAGGTATCCTCAGCTGCCATATGTGAGAGTGCCTCTGCATTTGTGTGCTGGGCCCCTTTGCGATGTTGCGTTCATCAAGCCATCTGACCAGTTGATTCTGTGGCTCTTTAAAATCCATTAGCCGCCTAAGTCTACTATGAGCAGTCATAAGAATGAAATTTGTACCACACGGGTACGTTTGGAATTGATGCGTGCATCTCATCACTGTGAGTAGTTACGGTGTGTTGTGCAGTACCGTCGTTGATATGATGACAGTTCAAAACTGCCGAAAGCTAACACTTTTGCTTTCCCATCTTCGAGTTGGAGTAACTCTGTGCCTATTGCAAAGTTGCTGGCATCGGTATCAAGGATAAATGTGTGAGATGAGTTTGGGAACTCAAGAATAGGCAGTGATGTTAGTGCATCCTTAAGCCTGTCAAACGCTTTTTGTTGCTCAGCACCCCCAATTGAACTCATTTTTTCCAGTAACTTTGTACAGAGGCCTTGCCAAGTTGGCGTAATTCTTAGTGAACGAACGATGGTAGTTAACCAGCCAACATAAACATTCCATATCTTCTGTATGTCAAGGTACAGGCCTGTTTTGAACAGCCTCAATTGAAGATTCCAACATTTTCCCTCCTTCCTCACTAACTGTTCTTCCAAAACTTTCTATTATCTTTTGAAAAAAAATTCACATTTGCGGGCTTAAGTTTCAAGTTATATTTCCAAAATCTTGGAAGTAGTTTCCCATTGTTTACCAAATGTCTCAGACTCTCCCAATACAACCAAATCATCTATGTAGCCTAATCAAATGTCCCAATTCAAACCTCGAAACACTAGATTAATCACCCATGTGACCCAGTGAGCCCAAAAGGCATTTTGAGAAAATGAAATGTTCCATATTTTATAATGAATGCTATTTTTGAGTCATCTTTTTGAATAGAAACCTGGTGATATGCTATAACCCGTGAAACACTTTTGGATTTAGATCTTTCTGTTCGGACTGTAATAGCTTACAGATTTCCAAGGAAACAGAACCTTCGGTGACAACAATTTTAGCTTCATGTTTCCTAGGAAAGTCTATCCCTAACAACATATCATCCTCAATGGGTGCTCCATACACCTTTGCCATAAACACCATCGATAGTGATTGTAACTGTTCCCACTAGACTACCAACAATAGCAGCTGTTTTGAATTTTATTGTCTTAATAGTTGGCGGTATTTGTTCAAATTTGCTGTAATGTTTACCTGAGAGGATGGTGGCATGGTGGCATCCGCTGCCGTATCGATACAGTGCTAACGATGGTATCACAAATCGACACTGGAACCTCAATAGTTCATGGGAATACAAACTTCTCATTTCTCTGCATCAGCAATATCGACGTTAGTGAGGTCATCGCTTACCGTTGGGAACCCGCCCCGTATCCACTTAAATTATCTTCAAATTTAACTCTGGTCTCCTTATTTGAACAGTTGCTGGGAATACGAGAAGGACGGTCCCTCTGAAAATGCCCATAACCCTCACATGTGTGGCACATGACCTTCGAAAGCGATGGTGAGCTTGACCTACTTTTTTACAATTTTGACTCTTTATATGGCGTGCTTTGGGTAGAAGTTACCTTGGGCTGCTCATATTTTGAAGATAATTTATGTAATGTAAGAGAAAGTTTCTCAAACTCTGTATGGAGACTTTCCGGGCTGTCTTCTAACTCAAGTGTACGAGCCTTCAAGGCTAAAAAGTCTCTGGTGTTTCAGCCCTTCCAAAGGATTTATAGGGTTTATGTCAGGTAGCAGATGTAGCGTCAGTTTCCGAATCGGACCATGTTGACTCTTTCTTTGAAAACTGACCCTTTGACACATCCATGGTATATTGCTCACTTGGGTTAATCATTTCGTTTATTTGTCTTTTTCCATACAATGGCGAAATACGATATTTAAACACACACAAATACAAATAGCACGTGCGCAGTTGTTCTGCTGTGGAAAATAAATTTATGATTTTCAGAGGTTCTTTGACTTTAAATTGTGATCGAGTATTTATTGTTTACATCATCGTGCGAACACCATCAATTCCCGCCGCTTGCAGGGACTCGCCGCTATTTAATAGCCGCGTGAGCCTGCATGCCCGGGCATGGAGTGTATTCACATCTCATTTACAAACAGGGGCGGGGTGGGTGTTTATTTCTTGCAACAAATAAATAAATATTCTTATGGGCACTGATAGGGGCTCTATGTTAAGGCTTTTCTAATCCCAGCCCATGAGCCCCCACGGGGTGAGTTCGTCTAGCTCTCCCCAATGAGGGATCAGAGGCCATGTCCCATTCGAGAATAATTAATGACTGCCAGGTTTCCGTTGCAGTTTGACCTTCACTGAGAGGGTTTATCAGGTAGCAGGGAAAGAGCTAAACACTCGAGGGTGTTCGCATTCTATTTATTTCACGAATAAATCTACATAAGTTTTTTAGCTTCTCTATAGATTTATTTGCAAATAGTTCTGTCAGTCTGAACATACTGGGCTTTTTATAATAGTACTTATCGATATATCGTTTCCTAAGTGATTGTAATTGGTCGCAGACTAGCAGCACATGATACTCATCTCCTAATCCTTCCTTACAGAAATCACATTTTCTCTCATCGTATGGGGTATTTTCCCAATCACCAACTTCAACCGGCAAATGATGGTTACGAGTTCTAAATTTTATTAACAGGGAAGATTGTTCAAATGTTATTTTACTTAAGTAAGGCTCTATCTTAAAAATACTTTTAACTGCCCTGTAAAATACGTATTTCGTTGACGAATTTAAGGTCGAATACCAATTTTGGATATACTGGTCCTGTAATCTTCTCTTAATTGCTTCATGGAACCAGTGTGTATTTACATCTTGACTTATCCACAAATTTGACATTCCCAATCCATCCAATTTTTTTTTAATACACCCTATCCATTCAAATTTTCTATTTCCTTGGTTTGTTTCTGTTAACAGAGTTTGGTATAGGAGATAACTTATTTTTGTATTTTCAATATTTATTAGTTTAGCCCAAAAATTTAATAATCTAAGTTTAATTTTCAAAGATATTGGGAAAATCCCAAGTTCTCCGTATACAAATACAGATGGTGTGGATTTTTTTAGGTTCATTACGAACTTCAAAAACCATAATTCAGTTGTTTCTATTATTTTATTATTGGTCATACCCCATACCTCAGACCCATACAGAAGCATCGGGACGATCATTTTCTCGTACATCTCTATAACACTATCTAAAGGGAGTTTATATTTTCTCATTTTTAGCTCAACTTTGACGAAGTCAAATTTGAGCTATTGTCATGGCCCGTCGTCCGTCGTCCGTCTGTCCGTCCGTCCGTCTGTCCGTCTGTCCGTCTGTAAGTACGTCAACAATTGGCTATGGCTCGGGCTAGAGGTCGTATTTATGAACCGATCTTTACGAAACTTCTTGTGTACCTTTGTTATGACCCTGGGACGGGAACGAGTGTTTTTAGGTGTGGTCCGAAATTCAAGATGGCTGCCAGTGGCCATTTTGTACCGATGATGCAAAAATCAGTTTTTTTGTACAGAACTTCTGTATGAAAGTTCTGATTTGAATAAAGTTTTGTATAAATGTTTAGTACCATGGGATACATTACATATAATACGGATTTTTTTCTCGTGTGTAAATTATGCAAATTAGACTGACTTTGATTTATTTAGTGTTACTTTCAGAGCTGTAAGTGCCAAGCTGCTATGGCTCGGGCTAGAGGCCATATTTATGAACCGATCTTTACGAAACTTCTTGGGTACCTTTGTTATGACCGTGGGACGAGAACGAGTGTTTTTGGGTGCGGTCCGAAATTCAAGATGGCTGCCAGCCGCCATTTTGTACCGACGATGCAGAAATCTGTTTTTTGTACAGAACTTCCATATGAAAGCTCTGATTTGAATAATTTTTTGTATGAATGTTTAGTACCATGGGATACATCACATATAATACGGTTTTTTTTTCTCGTACGTAAATTGTGCAAATTAGACTAATTTTGATGTTTTTTGGGGTTACTTTCAGCACTGTAAGTGCAAATGCCAATACGGCTCGGGCTAGAGGCCGTATTTATGAACCGATCTTTACGAAACTTCTTGGGTACCTTTGGTATCACCGTGGGACGAGAACGAGTGTTTTTGGGTCCGGTCCGAAAGTCAAGATGGCCGATGGCAGCCATTTTGTACAAAATTAGGTGCAATCAGATTTTTGCACAGAACTTCCATATGAAAGCCCTGATTTGAATAATTATTTTGTGTGAATGTTTAGTACCATGGGATGCATCACATATAATACGGGTTTTTTTCTCGTGCAGAAATTATGCAAATTAGATGAACTTTGATTTTTTCAGTGCGACTTACACACAGTAAGTACACATGTCAATACGGCTCAGACTAGAGTCTGTATTTATGAACTGATCTTCACGAAATGTCTTGGATACCTTTGTTATCACCTTGGGACGAGAACGAGTGTTTCTGGGTGCGGTCTAAAATTCAAGATGGCTGCCAGTGGCCATTTTGTACCGAAATTAGGTCTAATCAGTTTTTTGTACACATCTTCTATACAGCTCAGACTAGAGGCCATATTTATGAACCAATCTTTACGAAACTTCTTGGGTACCTTTGTTATCACCGTGGGATGAGAGCGAGTGTTTTTGGGTGTGGTCCGAAATTCAAGATGGCCACCAGCAGCCATTTTGTACCAAAATTAGTGCAACCAGTCTTTTGTATAGAACTTCTGTATGAAAGTTCTGATTTGAATAAATTTTTGTATGAATGTTTAGTAACATGGAATACATCACATATTGTAAGGGGTTTTTTTCGTGCCGAAATTATGCAAATTAGATGAACTTTGATTTATTCAGTGCTACTTACACAATGTAAGCACACATGTCAATACGGCTCAGGGTAGAGGCTGAATTTATGAACCGATCTTCACAAAACTTCTTGGGTACCTTTGTTATCTCCTTGGGATGAGAATGAGTGTTTCTGGGTACGGTCCAAAATTCAAGATGGCTGCCAGTGGCCATTTTGTACCGAAATTAGGTCCAATCAGTTTTTTGTCACAAGTTCTATACAGCTCGTATTTATGAACTGATCTTCACAAAACTTCTTGAGTACTTTTGTTTTCACCTTGGGACAGGAACGAGTGTGTTTTGGGGTGCCTTTGTTATCACTGTGCTATGAGAACAAATATTTTGGGGTTCAGTCAGACCCACTCTGGGACTCAAAGATTTTTTCTAGTTCAGCATCTGACTGTCACCCACCTTTACAATACTTTACCTATACATTTGTTACAGGCAATGGTCAGTATTCATGTACAGACCGTTACAATACTTTATATGTACCTTTGTTATCAGGTCATTACCTAGATGTTTGTCATTGCTGTGTCACATACTATACATGTACATGTCTTTGTCTTGACAAGTTGAGCTACAGTGTCATTGACACTTTCATTGCTATAAGCGAGAACACTGTTTTTTTGTAACTTGTTACAATAATACCACTTGACAAGTGTAATGTCGCGACACTTAAAAGGACACAACGCAGATGACGCGGATCAGACTCGAACTCTCGAGCCTGATCCGCGTCATCTGCGTTGTGTCCTTTAATTATGTACCCACCAAGCGCAAATCAAATTATGGACGATTCTGGAAGAACCACCAATGCTAGACATATGGGAAGTGCCATCCATTCAAGTTTCAGATGTCTGACGATTGTAATGTCTAAGTGCTTAAAGCATTGCACTTTGAGTGTTAAAATCAAACCCTAAGAGTTAGAATGGGTTTAACACCCTGAAAGTGTCAGTTTTACCACTTTAGTTTTTAGTGTGTAGCACCGTTTCTTTTTATGCAAGACAAATGAGCCGTTTCTGTAAATATTACACCAATATATTTATATTCGTTTACTGTTTCTATTATATTTTTATCAAAGGTGAACTTTATATTTTTATTACGATCTTTTCCAAATATTAAAACTTTTGTTTTCCTAAAATTTATACTTAGTTGCCATTTATCGCAATAATCAAAATAAGCTCTCAAAGTTTCATTAAGGCCAGACGCACTATCCGCCAATAGTATTGTATCGTCTGCGTAAAGAAGAGTAACCAGCTTTAATAGTCCAAAAATGGTCTCCTCACTCAGATCGGAGAGTGTTAAACATTTGTGACATTTATCAATTAGAAATGATTCTAAATCGTTCAAATAAACAGCAAAAAGTATTGGCGACAAATTTTCCCCTTGACGGACCCCGTTTGCGCAGCTAAATAAGGGGGAATACTTATTATTCACAATAACACACGATTTTATTTCTTTATTACATCAAGAATTCGCCCTTGGATTCCGTTATTCATAAGTTTATACCACAAACCTTCCCTCCGGACACTGTCGAATGCTTTTGTCAAGTCAACAAAAGCGCAGTATAGGCTACGTTTACATTTTTTTGTTAATTCTATCAACGCATGTAAAGCAAAAATGTGATCGTGTGCTGAATAATCTTTTCTGAAACCAGCCTGAGTTTCTGATAGGAGATTGTTTTCCTCTAAAAATATCTGCAAACGATTGCTTAATATGGCTGTAAACATTTTTGAGACGCAACTTACCAAAGTAATTTGTCGGTAGTTTTCCGGATTATTCATATCTCCCGATTTAAAAATAGGTTTGATTATTCCAACGCCCCAATCTTTTGGTAAAATACCTGTTTTCAGAATCAGATGTGGTAAATTAATTTAGTTTTATGAAAAGTTACTTTTATGTATTCATTCGATATCTGATCGCATCCACGTGCTTTTCCGGACTTCAATTTTTTAACAATTTGCTCTATCTCATTAATTTCAATTGGATCGTTGAGAACTGATGTGCTAAAATTCAGTTGCTCATTGGGCACTGTGGGCAGTATTCCCGAGATTGGGTTCTTATTTAGTTTACTGAAGTAATCGTAGAAATCTTGTGCCGTAAGGTTAGTATTGTGGCTGTCTTTCTTGTCCAAATTCTGCCAAAATTCTTTTGTATTTTTTGACTGCAGTTTCCTTATTTTATGTCGGAATGCGGCATCGTGTTTAATTCTACTGCGCCTAATTGTAGCTTTATACTGTTTTCTGGTTTTCAACAAAGTACCCTGATTTATTGACGAGGGGTTAAGTCTATAAGCTTTATGTGCTTTTTCTGTAAATTGTTCTTGCCGTGATACACTCAGTATTAAACCAGGGCATTTTACTGCGTATTGTTTTGTTTTTATTTTTATTTTCAATTCCTAAACGTCGTTACCTGCATTTTGCAACAAACTAGTTAAGTATCCAGCTGCAACATTAATATGATCAGAAGTAATAACTTCTTTATTATCAGTTGTGTTTAATTCATATATAATATCATTAATGCGATCTCTTGTTATTGCGGAATTGAAATCATCACATTTTTCTTGTGACCATGGGTTAATCATAGCTATTTCAGATTGCATTCCAATCTCATGTTGACTGTCAGCAATCCGGGATACGTTTTTGTCATTTTTATCATGAATCTCCGTGTCTGGTTAATTGAGGTCAACTAACGGTTGACGCCACAAAACTTTAGCTGATATTGGAGAGTGGACGTCCGATAACAGGTCATTAAAATCATGCACACGAAAGTCAGTTACTGATGAGAATAGATCTTTGCTGCACAACAAATAATCGACCACACTGACATTTTTACATGTTGCTCTACCCGAAAGTTGATTCAACCCTATACGTCCATTACAAATTAAAAAGTTACTATTTTTACAAAAGTCTACAAGTTTGTACCCATAATTGTTGCAACCACTGTCATCTGAATATCTATTCTGCGGAAAATTGGTGGCAAAACTGGATATATTATCAATATTTTCACTTGTTTCGTCATCGAGGCAGAACTCACTGAGTTTTCCCGTCCTGGCGTTAAAGTCCCCAACTAAAATAATTTTGTCAGTGACTTTAAGCTTCTCCACAATCAAATTATGGAGTTTCTCAAACGGATCGCGTGAGCTGTACTTGCTTCCCTCGGGCGGTATATACACATTCCCTATTACTACAGGGGGTGGGTGGGGGTTGATGAGGTGGCGATTTCCACCCATAATATAAGCTCATTATCATCAGGTATTATTTCCATTCTTCCTTTCAGGCATTCTTTAACAAGTATGCAAAGACCGCCAGACCTATACCTGGATAAACTACGCCGGCTTTTTAAAGCAAGTGTGTAGAACCCTGAAACCTCTATTTTATCAACATCATCTGTTTGTGTTTCCTGTAGGCAAACAAGATCAAATGTTGTGAGAAAATTGAGGAATTCAGGGTCTCGCAATTTATTCATTAGGCCCCCAACATTCAATGAGAGTATTGAAAAAAATTGTTGCTCTCCCCCGCCCCTATCCTATTGCCAATCCTCTTTCTCCCCTTGATAATCTACATATGGAAACCTGTATGGGGGTGGTACTTTTGGTTTTACTTCTTTATTGTTAATGTAAATTTTATCAACCACTATTCTGGCCATATCTCCCTTTTCCCTCGCTAATTTTGCCATAGGAAAAAGCACATTTTTCCTATATAAATGAATAGGCCTTGGGAATTGCTCATTGATGAAGTAATTTGAGTTTTTCAACACATGTGCTTTTTTACGAATCGTTTCTCTCTGCTTAAAGAAAGTAAATTTGGCTACAATTGGTCTACGTCCGTTATTACGGGTGAGTTTTTTACCAAATCTGTGAGCTCTGTCTATTTGTATATCCTCTGTGATGTTAAGTTTCTGTTTTAGGAAATTTTTAATAACACTCTCAGTCGTAATGTCACTTGTTTCTGTCTCTTCTATACCAGCGAAGACCAAGTTCTCTCTCATGTTGCGACTTTGTAGGTCTACCACTGTCTCACCTATTTCACTGAGTTCTTTATTAATATCCTTATTATTCATTATTAAATTACAAATAGTCTGTTGAGCCAGTGGTATGTTGGGTGGTTGTGGGTGACCTGGTACTGCTCCCTGAGGCAGCCCTGCATTACTAAATGCCCCTAAATTAGTTTCAGAGGATACCACATCCCTGGTTGGTAGTATATTTATTCATGCATGGTATATGGCACAATTGGGTTAGTCCAAATACTCTGTTGAACCAGGGGTATCAGTTGTATTCGTACCTACAAACATTGCTGAGAGGAAGCTACTGGAAAATGTCCAGTTACTGGTGGTGTCTGGATTGTGTCCCCCAATTGGTGAATCAAGATTGTTTGCATGTTATTGTACTGTGGCGCAGGTTGTAGTTGTGAGTCCTGTTTCATTCCAGCATTTTGTATTTCGTGATGACCCCTTGTCAAAGGTATTGTAGAGGAGTCATAACCTATGTTTTTGAGACAAAAAATGAAAAAAATAATGAAAATTAATTGGAGATTTTTGAGAATAGCGCTGGCCGGTTTTGACCGTTACGTTAGGTAAAGGGTTAAAAGAATAATGCAAAGACGACAATGAGTACGTCGTGTGGAAGTGAGAGTTTGAAATTATGTGTATTTGGTACACAGTCTCGCTCTCTCTCTCTCTCTTTCCCTCTTTCTTCCAGCATTGGGATGCCCTTCCATACGGGGGTCGCCCTTCTAGCCACCCCCCCCGCAATGCGGGCCCCGCGGGCCCATCCCCTACGCCACTGGGTATTATTGAAACATATATGTTATTGTGATGAATTGGCGGTAACATGGTCTGAGGTTCTCGGCTCGGCGCATATGTTCAACCTCGACGCTTACCGTCAGGTCATCACAATAACGTATAACGTGGAGTGAATCGATCAAACAATTACTCTTTAGCTCATTTTCTGGATGGAATTCGAGTCGTAACTGCTCGATTGTCTTTTGGGCTTCAGAAGGTGCTGGAAAGGAAGTCGATTATAGGGGGCGCAGTGGCTCAGTAGGTAGAGGTGCAGGCTGCAAGCCGAGAGGTCCTCGGTTCGAATCCCACCTGCGGCAATCGCGTTGTATCATTGGGCAAGACACTTCACCCCCATTGCCCACGTGGGGGCACGGTGACGTTGTGTACTAAGGCGTACTGCACGTCCATGGTGCACCTGTCTTCAACCAATGCTAACCCTGCTTGTGTGGAGTTAGTATGTTGGGGGAGCTGACAGTTGCTCGCCGTTGCTCGGTGGTTCTCTCCGGGTACTCCGGCTTCATCCACCCGTAAAACTTTAGTGGTCATGATTAGAAATGTGTGACCTTAAACACCAATAAATAATAATAAGTCGAGTATATTTTATAACTCCCTTTCCTCTTTGTTTGCTTCATTCAACCCCAAGTTGAAGAACCCTATCATTTTGGAACGTCTTGAGAAGTTGAATACTCTCATGTCTGACCAGTATGTTATCGTGTTTTGCTGGCTACCTGGAGGCTTAGGTAACCTCGGTAACAACAGAGCAGACAGTGCGGCAAATCAGGCTTTAACCAAGCATGTCACTGATTTTAAAATTCGTTTCACTTATTTTAATCCACATATCAATAATTACCTAAAATCTGTGTGGCAGGCGGATTTGGGATGGAGCGACAAATAACATGCTCCATAGCATCCGACCAAAATTTTTTGATCACTACTCGCCTAGTAACCTTAGTAGAAAAGATCATGCAATTTTGACATGATGTCATATTGGTCATACAAAACTAACACATTCCTTTTTCTTAGAGGGTAGTATGCGACCAGAGTGTGTTCCTTTCCAGCAGGTACTGACAGTGGAACACATTCTTTTACATTGTACTGATTTTAACCATGTTAGAAGACAGTATTGTACAATTGGATCTCTAAGAGATTGGTTTCATTATTCGAGCCCGGACAAAATTCTCTCTTTTTTAAAGTTATCCACCTTTTTAATAAATTTTAAATTGTTTTTATTCTTTCGAGTTCTGATCATTTTTTTTATCTATTTCACATATTGATCTACCCAACTTTTTTTGAACAACTGGTTTCAATTTCTCATTACTGTGTCCACCCCTTAGTTAGTATTCTTCATATTTCACATTTTAATAAACAGTTTTTAATTACATCATGATGGATGATGATCTATTTTAAAGTACATACTTTTCTTCGCCACGATATAGGCTTAGCTGCTGATGTGGCGTTAAAGTATGAGAACACGTTATGGCACGCGAAACTAGTGTAGCCCGCAAAACACACAAAAATGTGAGCAACGTCTATTACTGTAAAGCAACGGGTTCTAAATTAAAGATGAGAAAATAGTACAGAATATATAAACGACACATACCTGAAATAAGATGATGAAAAATGTGATGATGATGGATAAAACAAATAATCCAAATCAATGCGATCAAAACTCCAAGAAACTCGAACATGTGTTTTTTATCTTTATATCCGGGAACTCGAGGGTGAATGTCACCGCTGGCGTTACCTCTCTTTACGTGAACATTGACAATTTCACAAGAGAGACTGGTAATGGCAGTGAAGAAGGAGTTGACGTTGAAGGAGGTGGTGAATTGTGAGTGATACTAGTGGGTTTGAAGAAGAAGACGAGTTTGAACTTTGAAACAAGTGAAAATCTTGCTGTACAAGAGAGGATTCCCGTGGAACTGACTGGAAGCTTCGGAGATTTGTTGATAAAGGCTCTCCAGAAAACACGATAGTAAAGAGTTCAGGTGCACAGTGGGGTAGGGGATGGGCTCGCGGGGCCCGCATTGCGGAGGGCCCCGGCTAGAAGGGGGGGGGGCGTCTTGAAGGACGTCCCAATGCTGGAAGAAAGAGGGAAAGGGAGAGAGAGAGAGCGAGACTATGTACCAAATGCACATATTTCAAACTCTCACTTCCACACGACGTACTCTTTGTAGTCTATGCATTATTCTTTCAACCCTTTACCTAACGTAACGGCCAAAACCGGCCAGCGCTATTCTCAAAAATCGCCAATTAATTTTCATTATTGTTTTTCATTTTTTGTCTCAAAAACATAGGTTATGACCCCTCGTTGGAACGAGCTCGTCGAGCTCGTTCCAACGAGGCGTCATAACCTATGTTTTTGAGACAAAAAATTAGTTATTCAAGAATTATTTTTGCAAGTGTCGTCTGCTTTTCAGGTTAGGTAAAGGGTTAAGTGAACGCCACATCGTTGTAACTGATAGGGGTGAGGAATGAACAATATACATACATGGTGCCTCTCAAGTCACACATGTTGGGCGTGCATGTGTGCATCGTTGGAGGGGGGGGGGGGGAAACTTAAAACATGTAATGAAAAAATCTACAGAGCCGTACTTTTAGAATCGATCCTATAGGCTATACCTTCATTTAATTTATGGCGTAGGTACTACGTGAAATCCTGTATGCTGTGCACGGTAACAACACTAAATTTGCTCCCGTTTTAAAGGCAACCACACACAATTTTCCACTACGCCACTGCAGGTGCAAAAGGTCCTGGTGAAATCTTACAAAGTTACTTTGGGGCAGTTTTTCGGTGTAGAAATCTTCTTCATTTAAACACACAAACAGTGCCATGCATGATTCCCAGTTCCATGCTATAAATTTTTCAAGTATCGTCTCCGGGTTTTGTAATCAAAAGCCAAGGAATTCTCATTCCCGCGATTAAACCCTACTTAGAACTGATCATACCAAAATGATTTTCCTCGAGTTAGAAGAGTCCACACACCGAAAGAAAACTTGGACAAGCTCCAAAATCTAATTGATCGAAATAAATTGTAGAATACAACACATGAATTCCGCCGTCAGTTTAACTTTACAGACAAGTGACGATAAAATGGAATAAATATTCTCGTTATATAAACCTACACCACAAACATCAGGAAAAGAAATGTACTTCCTTTTATAGAACAGAACAGAACGAAAGTTTATTCGAATTATGTAGTTTTATACAAGTGTAATGAATACTATAGGATACAGCTAGTTATTAGCATCTTCGGGAAGTGGCATGGCCTATTTGACCGTTTCCAATCTCTACACATGGCGAGTGGATAGGTAACAACATTGCTGACCAGTGCCCCAGGTTCCCATGACGGCCTGATGGCACTCACGGTGCTTGTGCAGGGGAAATCGGCCTCATTTTAATTTAATTATTTTCGTAAAGCCCTTATAAAAAGAGTAGTATGTGATGTAAAAATTACTGTCGATTGGAAAAAACAGAACTATTTAATTTTTCCTTGGCCTAACGTATGTTTTGAGGTAAAAATTGAAAACACCTTTGTCTTAACTTATTCAAAGGTTTTCAGGGTTTAATGTGTGAGTGAAATTCACAAGCATACTTTGTTACTAATATTCCATCACCAGACACACTGAAAAACAGACGGCATATGTAAAGAAAAACAATTTTATAACAAAATATTGCGAATAGTGAAACATTTTCATTCTTGCATGGAAACCCTAATTTATTACTCCTTATTGCAATCAGCTCTTTTATCTCTCTCCAATGAGGAGTCATAACCAATGTTTTTGTGACGAAAGTTTTGTATTAACAGGTTATGTAAGATCCCAGAAAGGCAAGAAAGGAGGTTCACCATCGGGTAAGTATAATTACTTTGTAAAACTAACCTACGTTTTTAAGTAAAAAATGAAAAACAAAAACATCAACACCTTTGTGTTAACTTATTCAGATTTTCTGATTGTATCCTGTGACCCGAAAAAACTGCGTTTTCGACCTGAATTCAGAAAGTACAGTACGTAGGGAGTGGATTGTAAGTGAATCACCCGCGGAATGGAGTTATCCCCCAAGCTATAACTTTCAAATTTTGTACATATCGACAAAAAACACAGGCAATGTTTCAGCCAATGGACCTCCGTGTTTAACCCGGAGGTCCATTGCCTGAAACTTTGCTTGTGCTGGTTATGCTTTGCAACAAATTTGCGATTATTACATGGGTGGACTCTCCACTCTGTGGGTGATTTAGTGATAATACACTCTCCACGTACTGTGAATAGTTGCTCAGTGAATTTGTGTGGTGGAAGAATCAAAATTTTTATACAATTAGAACTTCATTACCAAATATCATCATTTTCAGAAAATCGCCCTCCATTCGATAGCAACGTGATTTGACCTTGTTTTTGTGTTGACAGTTATATACGTCAGTGGCTCAAGAAACAAATAATACGTTTACTGGCTGAGCTCCAAAAATACTAAGGATGGGTGGTGTTGAGTTCGGTGTTGCTTTCGGTGTCTTTATGGGGGTATACTATTGGAATTAGGTATCTGACTTGGCTGAGATTTGCTGATAGTGACAAAGAGGAATTCACTTCAGCAAAAGCAGAATAAGTTGTAGTATCATTCTACCACAACGCAAAAATGGCACTGCCAATGATCTCAACTGTGGCATTCTTTCACAAGCACAAATCATATACACAGTAATTTTGTTATTTGTTCTTGACGATCTTAATGGCTTTGAAGATCTATTAAAGTCCTTTTGCGATCTCTTAGAGCATGTGCCCTGACAAGGGATCCTGCTGACAATAGACAAAAAAAAACCCACAACACTTTGGTAATAAGTTCATGTCGTGTTTAATCTACACCTGTCTTGAGACACGAGTGACGATTCTTGATAAATAACGCAACCTATTGCCACTAAACATGTCGATGTGGTTATAACAGGTTGAAATACACACACCTGTCCAGTTTGAAGTCGATCAGGCCTGAAGAGGCAGAGAAGATGGAGCACATCCTGACAACAAAAAACGACAATCGACATAACGTCGTTTGAGTGCTAGAATGTATGTCCCATAAGTCATTCCAGCACTCAGACGACGATAACTCAAATTATACTAAGATTTCGCATTGTCCATCTCCAAGCATAAATAGAGCTACTTTCTGTTGAATGCCGATTTCCGTGGCTCCCTTCTAGTCTGGACACACACACTCATTACCAAACAAGTTTTATTCCTGTGCGTGCGGTTGTTATTCAACATGTCAACTATCGATCCATATTATATCTCACGTGACTTCCTTGCATTCTGATTGGCTGAAAGATGATCCCCTATTTCGCGTAGTTTGCATCCACTGGCCAGGCACTACACCCAGGCACTACACGTTTTCTATTTTTAGTACACTTCTATACTAGTTTTCTTTTCATTCTGGGCGAATAAAACTGATCAGGCTAAATTTAAAAATCGATTCACAGAGGCACAACATCCACAAAACGACCCGGAAAGAAATCTTTGTGGAAAAATGTATCGCTTTTCCATTGTTGAAGGCACATTTTTCGAGGCGTTCATTTTATTCCTTGAGAAGATGATCCATATCTCGTTTCGAAGAGAATGATCCATACCTTGGTCCAACTTTCATGAGAACGCGTCCGGATATGAAAAATCGTTTGTTTCGCTGCTCATATTATTTCGCTATTTAATTGTATGTTTTGGGCAGTAAACGAATAAATAATGGAATTCAGTTGAATCTTCGGAGTTTGTATCCCGTGCTGACCCATTCGGTAATGTATATGTGTGACAAATGTGTGGAAATGATCAAACTGCGTTGTCAAATTTCGAAAATTTTAGTTTTCATTCGCGAGTTGTGCGATTGTAGAATACACAGTTCCGTTTGGAGGAAATGTTTTGTTTACCCTTGCCGACCGATTCAAAATCTGTCTTCTGCTCACATCAATAATCCAAGTTAGCCATGTTTTGGAAGAAGAAAATGTTTTTTAGAAACTACATGGTATTTTGTTCTATATAACGCTGGTTGGTAGGGCTGCTACCTTGGTAATAGTTTAACAAATCGGACAGATGTTTTTCTTGATGGGTGTTCCATATAATATAAGGATTAGTGCATGCTTTGTCGTTGACTACGCCCATATAGTGCCCAGTGAGGTGGTGTAGTTCCCTCCGCTTCGCGGCGGGAACTACACCACCTCACTGGGTACTATATGGGCGTAGTCAACGCCAAGCCATGCACTATTCCTTAAATAGTCCCCTGTTCCGCTACTGCCCGAGCAGACATATAATGACGAATTCACCACATACGCACGATTTACGTCCGTGCTTCCTGATAACTATTTAGGCCTTCGTTGTAAATAAAACCTTGATATCAAGGAGAGCTCCGACAACAGGGTATATGATTTAGTTGAAGTCATTCAGTGGCGTCGCTAAGGAGGCCTTAAGGGGTGTGACACCTCTACTAATTTTTTCAGTAGGGGAGTTTTCATCACCATCCAACTCTTACGATATTACTGCGAAATCAAGGCGACATCTAAACACGGCAAACGAAAACAGCAGGGCTCAAAATAAGCGGTGTCGCGTCGCTTTTTGCTATACAAAACTTACAAAAAGCTACACAATGCTCAATTATGTATAGCATTTTGCGATACAAGATAATCAACTGCAGCCTATTAGGCTGCAGTTGATTATCTTGTATCGCAAAATGTAAATGAAAATTTGCAAACAAATTTGAAAACTAGTTCACTGATACTTTACTTCTGATTGTGGAACATTCCAGGCATAACTCAGATTAACTCTCCATCAAGCATCATTAGCAACTTCAAATGTAAGATGAATTCTATTGGTTTAAATTCTTCCTGTTTTGACAACATTTTGCATAAAATGTACATTAAACCCATCAAATTAAAAATCCCAGCTTCCATTTTGAGAACTCTATTGAACAACCAAGACGCTATTTGAAAATATCCAAGTCCATGCAACCCTTAAAGGCAGTTCAGTTGAAAAAAACATAGTAAATGTTTCATTTGTTGTAGATTATTTGGAAATCCCATAAATGAATGGAAACTATTCTATCTACTTAGAAGAATTCAATACAAAACAGCATAACATAACTCTGGTATACAAAAATAGCTACGTAATTTTCACAAAATGCTATTCATTTTTTTGAAATTTGTAGCATTTTGCTACGCAATGAAAACAAGTTATTTTGAGCACTGGAAAACAGCAGCTGAAATTAAATGTTCCCTTATTTCTTTTTCGACATGTGAGGTTATGATGTGTTTCGGGTAGTTAAATGGACATTGCATCTCGTTCATGTAGAATGTTTGGGAATTTACAGGACGGCAATACATTTTTCGATATGTTTTTGCGGAGATTGTATTCCCAAATTTCAGAGCGATGCAGTGAAAATGGAGATGGAATTTGAAATACTTAAATTCTAAGAATCCGACTCCATCCAACGAAGTGTCGAAATTCTGAAAAAGTAAAACTGTATGGATCAACTTCAGATAACCGATAATAGAAGACTGAAAGCTGTATCTTTTAGAACTATGGAGCTACGTGTGTCACAAAATCAGAGTTTTTAACAAGAAAAAGCAGAAATATGAATTGAATTACAAACGTCAAGAACTGAAGAATCTCAAGAAACCCAGAAGTCTCTTATTTTTACTTGCTATACGACATATTAAAATTTCCGGAAAATCGGTCAAAGTTGAATTTTTCCATCTTATGACCCCCATGGCGTCACTTGAGGGATTGAGAACTTCGGAATGGTAAACACATGTTTTGATATACATTTTACTGGAGATTGTATATTAAATGTTTGAAAGAGAGGAGTTTAGTACAGTCATTTATATTTAAAAATATTAAAAATAGGAAAAAATCAAATCCGCATCACTCTCTTCACGTACAAAATTTCGGGAAATGGATGCCTGACCAGGCGAGATATTCATTCTTACAGATTAGTGTGCCCAAATACGCGAGTGTGTGTTAAGGCGAAAAGTACCCTAAATGTTGATCTGACGTAAAAGCATAAAAAGAAGAACGCAATAAGTTATTCCAACATCGTTAGATAAACGTAATTATTCTGAAACACACGGACGCGCCTTGGCTTAGTAGGTAGATGAGCAGGCTTCAAGGTTTGAATCCTACTTGCGGCAATGGCGTTGTGTCCTTGGACAAGACACTTCACTCCCATTACCCACGCGAGGGTACACTGGCGTTTTGTGCTAAGGCGTACTGCACGTCGATGGTGCACAAACCCTGTTTATGTGGGGTTAGTGTTTTGGGGAACCTAACAGTTGCTCGTTGCTGCTCGGTGGTTCTCTTCGGGTACTCCGGCTTCCTCCACCGGTAAAACTGTCCAACACGAGGTGACCCTGCTGTCGAAAAGTCGTTTTTATTATTAGGTTTTAACGACACATTAACAGCCAGGGTCTCATCAGGTTTACAGGTGGAGGAAGCCGGAGTACCTGGAGAGAACCACCGAGCAACGACGAGCAGCTGTCAGCTCTCCAACATCGTAACTCCGAACTCTGAACTCTTCACCGCGGCGCAGGCAGGGTAAGACTGGTTGAAGACATGCGCACCAACGACGTGCAGTACGACTTAGTACACAGAGGCATCGTGCCCCCATGTGGGCAATCGGGGTGAAGAGCCTTGCCCCAAGGACACAACGCGGGAGCACGAATCAGTCGCTGAAATGGTCAGCCATCGAAAAGTCGTTAAACCCCAACAAATAAACAAACACTGAAACACACATACTCAATATGACTTAATTATACTGAAACACACAGATGGACAGCTATCTACTTAATATGACTGAATTATACTGGAAAACACGGGTGGACTGCTCTACGATAAATATGACTTAATTATACGGAACCACAAAGATGTACAGCTCTATGGTCAATATGACTTAATTATACAGAAACACACCGATGTAAAGCTCTTTGGTCAATATGACTTAATTATATTGAAACACACAGATGTACAGCTCTATGGTCAATATGACTTAATTATACTGAAACACACAGATGTACATCTCTCTGGTCAATATGACTTAATTATACCAAAACACACAGATATACAGCTCTATGGTCAATATGACTTAATTATACTGAAACACGAAGATGCAAAGATCTTTTCTCAATATGACTAAATTATACTGAAACACACAGATGTACAGCTCTATGGTCAATATGACTTAATTATACTGAAACACACAGATGCACAGCTCTTTGGTCAATATGACTCAATTATACCAAAACACACAGAGGTACAGCTCTATGGTCAATATGATTTAATTATACTGAAACACGAATTTGCAAAGCTCTTTTCTCAATATGACTGAATTATACTGAAACACACAAATGTACAGCTCTACGATAAATATGACTCAATTATACTGAAACACACAAATGGTCAGTTCTATGATCAATATGACTTAATTATATTGAAACACACAGTTGGAGAGCTCTATGATCAATATGACTTAATTACATGTTTACTGAAACACACAGATGGACATCTCTATGATCAATATGATTTTATTATCCTGAAACGCGCAGATACACAGCTCTGTACTCAATGCCTAAAACATATGGACAAAACGAAAGGGACTTCGCTAATGTTCAACCTTGTCATAGGGATAGCAGAAAATACAAAACAACATGAACTGTTTAGAACATGTGACATTAGGTATACAGATACAAATCATTCTTCGTTCATTCAACCATTGAAGAATACTTCACTGTAGACGGCAGCCACATTCGTTGTTGATGTCGATGTCGAAACAATGCTTGATAAATTTAACAAACATTGTCTCAATGATAGTGGTTGGACGAGTGTTTTTTAACGTTGTATGGCATGGTATGCTACTCCATTGTGCACCAAAAGTGGAGGCGAACAGTTCATCTCTTTAAATAAGCCATGTAATGACCACTTTTGTGACTGGCTTATTTGTCGCCACAACATGGCATTCCGTGATAAAATAATAACAGTAATTGCTCACAATGGGGGTAAGTGCGATTTTCAATTTATTGTAAGTTATCAGATAGAGCCGGCCGGTGCTGTTACTGCCCCCAAAAGAGTACAATGTGGTACCAAAATAATTTTATGAAAGTAAAAAATTTGCGCTTCAAAAGATTACTTTAATTTTATTCCCATCGCGTTGACAAAAATGCTTGCCATACTTAATGCCGAAGAAGTGTGAAATTTAGATTTCCATAACTTTATTTGTGAAACTAATTTGAATCACATTGGGTCTCATCCATCACCCGATATGTATGGCACTGAATAAATGGATTGCTGAGAACAAAACATATTTTTTCAGTGATACGAAAGCAATCACAAAAGCCGATTGATTTCAATCAGGAAATGACTAAATATTGCCAAACATATGTGTCTATTCTAAGATGTTGTTGCGGAATATACAAAAACTTTTCATTAATTAATAGGGCATTTGTCCTCTTACGGAAACGCGCACATTGGTTTCCGCATGCATGGAAATATAAGAAAACGTTTCTCGAAAGAGGGTGAAGTAGCCGTTAACACTACTGGACAAAAATCCATTAAAATTGCATTAAAATTCATACCATTAATTATGACCCCTTTTAACCACCACTAAAATGATTATTTTCACCATTAATACTATTAAAATTTCATTGAAATGTAAAATAATTTAACGGTTATTGTTTATATAAAATGTTTTATGGTCCATTAAAATTTTAAAAATAATAGCCATTACATCATTCTGCCTAAGGGGCATTAAAATATGTTTTTTCAATAATGATTGGAATAAAGAAATAATGCCCCTTAAAGTGGACCATAATTACTGGCAGCATTAATTTTCCCTCATCTTTCTGTAAAATGTTGTGCATGTAACTTGAAACTATTGGTAAATATCATGGGCTTTAATTTTTCACCAGGAAAAAACATGGGCATTAAAAATATATGCCTCAATTAATGGCCCATTAATACCAGAGCTTCCCATAAGTAATGTCCATTAAGAGGGGCCGTAATTAATGGCTGCATTATTTTTGTCATCTTTCTATAACAATGATTAATATATTTTCTTTAGAAACTAATGACACCATTGATATTGTGCTGGTGGCACAGGAAAAAAAAATGGCCATTAGTCTGTAGGAAAATAGACTGTGGGAAAACATGGCCATTAAAAAGTCACCACTCATTTAATGGGCCATCAATTTACAAGCCCGTATAATTTTAATTACACCATTAATCCAAAGCACAGGAAAAGACAATTGTATGACCCCTCTTTGGAACGTGGAACGACTTGATAAGCTCGTTCCAATGCGGTTGATAAGCTATGTTTTTCAAACAAAAATTAAGAAACAAAAACTTTGAATGCAGTTTTAGTGTATAGTGCTAAGTGGCTTTGACCGTTACTTTGGGTAAAGGGTTCAGAGGTGCCATGCTCTCTTGTGTTGGGAAATCAGCGAAAGCTTATCTTGATTTATAAAGCACAATGAGGTCTTATATGAAATGCCAGATTATGTTATTTGTTCTATAAAATCAACAACAACTCGTCCTGATTGGTAGAGATCAATGCAGTCTGTGATCAAAATATCTTTGATTAATTTCATAAGTAATATACTGTAAAAATGCGATGCTGATCATTTTGCTATTTAGACAGTGTGCTAGGTGTAAGTAACATTGTTTTATAGAGATTAAGGTTTGATGCGCCATTCAGTAATAGTAATGCTTATTATACTTTCCGTATCTAGAGCAGTAGTATATTGTAGAGGCTTCAGGTCTGTTCTGGTGGAGTGAATGGGGGAGGGGGGGGGGGGTGGGTGGATGACGTCATCTTAATTAAAAATTTACGTAAGGTAATTAATTTCACTTAATGATTTTTTAATCACTCTAATAACCGTTGATTAATTAATTTTAATTAATGACTGTTGCATAATTAATGTAATTAATGAGTGTAATTAGGGTTGATTATGGTTGACATGGCTGTACTTTATGTATCGTCTCCGGGTTTTTGAAATCAAAAGCCAAGGAATTCTCTTTCCCGCGATTAAACCCTACTTAGAACTGATCGTATCAAAATGATTTTCCTTTGTTACTAATATTCCATCGCCAGACACACTGAAAAACAGACGGCATATGTGAAGAAAAACAATTTTTTAACAAAATATTGCGAATAGTCAAACATTTTCATTCTTGCATGGAAATCCTAATTGATTACTCCTTATTGCAATCAGCTCTTTTATCTCTCTCCAATGAGGAGTCATAACCAATGTTTTTGTGACGAAAACTGAAAAATAATAATGATTTGAATGTCTGTTTATTCGATCTCCGGACATTGTGCTTAGTTGTGCTTAGTAAACGTGTTAAGTCAACACGTTTTGTATTAACAGGTAATGGAAAATCCCAGAAAGGCAAGAAAGAAGGTTCGCCATCGGGTAAGTATAATTACTTTGTGAAACTAACCTTCGTTTTGAAGTAAAAAATGAAAAACATAAACATCAACACCTTTGTGTTAACTTATTCAGATTTCCTGATTGTATCCTTTGACCCGAAAAAACTGCGTTTTCGACCTGAATTCAGAAAGTACAGTATGTAGCGAGTGGATTGTAAGTGAATCACCCGCTGAATGGAGTTATCCCCCAAGCTATAACTTTCAAATTTTGTACATATCGACAGAAAACACAGGCAATGTTTCAGCCAATGAACCTCCGTGTTTAATCCGGAGGTCCATTGGCTGAAACTTTGCTTGTGCTGGTTTTGCTATGCAACAAATTTGCGATTATTACATGGGTGGACTCTCCACTCTGTGGGTGATTTAGTGATAATACACTTTCCACGTACTGTAGATAGTTTCTCAGTGGATTTGTGTGGTGGAACAATCAAGATTTTTATACAATTAGAACTTCCTTATCAAATATCATCATTTTCAGAAAATCGCCCTCTATTCGATAGCAACGTGATTCGATCTTCTTTTTGTGATGACAGTTATATACGGCAGTGGCTCAAGAAACAAATAATACGTTTACTGGCTGAGCTCCAAAAATACTAAGGATGGGCGGTGTTGAGTTTGGTGTTGCTTTCGGTGTCTTTATGGGGGTATACTATTGGAATTAGGTATCTGACTTGACTGAGATTTGCTGATAGTGCCAAAGAGGAATTCACATCAGGAAAGGCAGAATAAGTTGTAGTATCATTCTACCACAACGCAAAAATGGCACTGCCAATGATCTCCACTGTGGCATTCTTTCACAACCACAAATCATATACACAGTAATTTTGTTATTTGTTCTTGACGATCTGAATGGCTTTGAAGATCTATTAAAGGCCTTTTGCGATCTCTTAGAGCATGTGCCCTGACAGGGGATCCTGCTGACAATAGACAAAAAAAAAAAAAAAAACACTTTGGTAATGAGTTCATGTCGTGTTTAATCTACACCTGTCTTGCGACACGAGTGACGATTCTTGATAATTAACGCAACCTATCGCCACTATACATGTCAATGTGGTTATAACGGGTTGAAATACACACACCTGTCGAGTTTGAAGTCGATCAGGCCTGAAGAGGCAGAGAAGATGGAGCACATCCTGACAACAAAAAACGACAATCGACATAACGTCGTTTGAGTGCTAGAATGTATGTCCCATAAGTCATTCCAGAACTCAGACGACGATAACTCAAATTATACTAAGATTTCGCATTGTCCATCTCCAAGCATAAATAGAGCTACTTTCTGTTGAATGCCGATTTCCATTGCTCCCTTCTAGTCTGGTCACACACACTCATTACCAAACAAGTTTTATTCCTATGCGTGCGGTTGTTATTCAACATGTCAACTATCGATCCATATTATATCTCACGTGACTTCCTTGCATTCTGATTGGCTGAAAGATGATCCCCTATTTCGCGTAGTTTGCATCCACTGACCAGGCACTACACCCAGGCACTACACGTTTTCTATTTTTAGCAGACTACTATATCAGTTTTCTTTTCAAACTGGGCGAATAAAACTGATCAGGGAGGCACAACATCCACAAAACGACCCGGAAAGAAATCTTTGTGGAAAAATGTATCGCTTTTCCATTCTTGAATGCACATTTTTCGAGGCGTTCATTTTATTCCTTGAGAAGATGATCCATATCTCGTTTCGAAGAGAATGATCCATACCTGGGTCCAACTTTCATGAGAACGCGTCCGGATATGAAAAATCGTTTGTTTCGCTGCTCATATTATTTCGCTATTTAATTGTATGTTTTGGGCAGTAAAGGAATAAATAATGGAATTCAATTGAATCTTCGGAGTTTGTATCCCGTGATGACCCGTTCGGTAATGAATATGTGGCACAAATGTGTGGAAATTATCAAACTGCGTTGTCATATTTTAAAAAATTTTAGTTTTCATTCGCGAGTTGCGCGATTCTAGAATACACAGTTCCGTTTGGGGGAAATGTTTTGTTTACCCTTGCCGACCGATTCAAAATCTGTCTTCTGCTCATATCAATAATCCAAGTTAGCCATGTTTTGGAAGAAGAAAATGTTTTTTAAAAACTACATGGTATTTTTTTCTATATAACGCTGGTTGGTAGGGCTGCTACCTTGGTAATAGATTAACAAATCGGACAGATGTTTTTCTTGATGGGTATTCGATATAATATAAGGATTAGTGCATGCCTTGTCGTTGACTACGCCCATATACTGCCCAGTGAGGTGGTGTAGTTCCTCCGCTTCGCGGCGGGAACTACACCACCTCACTGGGTACTATATGGGCGTAGTCACCTCCAAGCCATGCACCATTCCTTAAATAGTCCCCTGTTCTGCTACTGCCCGATCAGACATATAATGACAAATTCACCACATACGCACGATTTACGTCCGTGGTTCCTGATAACTATTTAGGCCTTTGTTGTAAATAAAACCTTGATATCAAGGAGAGCTCCGACAACAGGGTATATGATTTAGTTGAAGTCATTCAGTGGCGTCACTAAGGAGGCCTTAAGGGGTGTGACACCTCTACTAATTTTTTCAGTAGGGGAATTTTCATCACCATCGAACTCTTACGATATTACTGCGAAATCAAGACGGCATCCAAACACGGCAAACGAAAACAGCAGGGCTCAAAATAAGCGGTGTCGCGTCGCTTTTTGCTATACAAAACTTGCAAAAAGCTACACGGTGTTCAATTATGTATAGCAGTTTGCGATACAAGATAATCAACTGCAGCCTATTAGGCTGCAGTTGAGTATCTTGTATCGCAAAATGTAAATGAAAATTTGCAAGCAAATTTGAAAATTAGTTCACTGATACTTTACTTCTGATTGTGGAACATTCCAGGCATAACTCAGATTAACTCTCCATCAAGCATCATTAGCAACTTCAAATGTAAGATGAATTCTGTTGGTTTAAATTCTTCCTGTTTTGACAACATTTTGCATAAAATGTACATTAAGCTCATCAAATTAAAAATCCCAACTTCCATTTTGAGAACTCTATTGAACAACCAAGACGCTATTTGAAAATATCCAAGTCCATGCAACCCTTAAAGGCAGTTCAGTTAAAAAAAAACATAGTAAATGTTTCATGTGTTGCAGATTATTTGGAAATCCCAGAAATAAATGGAAACTATTCTATATACTTAGAAGAATTCAATACAAAACAGCATAACATAACTGTGGTATACAAAAATAGCTATGTAATTTTTACAAAATGCTATTCATCTTTTTGAAATTTGTAGCATTTTGCTACGCAAAAAAAAACAACTTATTTTGAGCACTGGAAAACTGCAACTGAAATTAAATGTTCCCTTATTTCTTTTTCGACATGTGAGGTTATGATGTATTTCGGGTAGTTAAGTGGACATTGCGTCTCGTTCATGTAGAATGTTTGGGAATTTACAGGACGGCAATACATTTTTAGATATGTTTTTGCGGGGATTGTATTCCCAAAATTCAGAGCGATGCAGTGAAAATGGAGATGGAATTTGAAATCCTTAAATTCTAAGAACCCGACTCCATCCAACGAAGTGTCGAAATTCTGAAAAAGTAAAGCTGGATGGATCAACTTCAGATAACCGATAATAGAAGACTGAAAGCTGTATCTTTTAGAACTATGGAGCTACGTGTGTCACAAAATCAGAGTTTTTAATAAGAAAAAGCAAAAATATGAATTGAATTACAAACGTCAAAAACTGAAGAATCTCAAGAAACCCAGAAGTCTCTTATTTTTACTTGCTCTACAACATATTAAAATTTCCGCAAAATTGGACAAAGTTGAATTTTCCGACTTATGACGTCACTTGAGGGATTAAGAACTTCGGAATGGTAAACACATGTTTAGATATGTATTTTACTGGAGATTTTATATTAAATGTTTGAAAGAGAGGAGTTTAGTACAGTCATTTATATTTAAAAATATTAAAAATAGGACAAAAATAAAATCCTCATCACTCTCTTCATGTACAAAATTTCGGAAAATGGATGGCTGACCAGGCGAGATTTCCATACTTCTGATTAGTGTGCCCAATTACGCGAGTGTGTGTTAAGGCGAAAAGTACCCTAAATGTTGATCTGACGTAAAAACATAAAAAAGAAGAACGCAATAAGTTATTCCAACATTGTTAGATAAACGTAATTATTCTGAAACACACGGGCGCGCGGTGGCTCAGTAGGTAGAGGAGCAGGCTTCAAGCCGAGAGGTCCTCGGTTCGAATCCCACCTGCGGCAACGGCGTTGTGTCCTTGGGCAAGATACTTCACTCCCATTACCCACGCGAGGGCACACTGGCGTTTTGTACTAAGGCGTACTGCACGTCGATGGTGCACAAACCCTGTTTGTGTGGGGCTAGTGTGTTGGGGAACCTGACAGTTGCTCGTTGCTGCTCGGTGGTTCTCTTCGGGTACTCCGGCTTCCTCCACCGGTAAAACTGTCCAACACGAGGTGACCCTGCTGTCGAAAAGTCGTTTTTATTATTAGGTTTTAACGACACATTAACAGCCAGGGTCACATCAGTTTTACGGGTAGAGGAAGCCGGAGTACCCGGAGAGCACCACCGAGCAGGGACGAGCAGCTGTCAGCTCTCCAACATCGCAACTCTGATCTCTGCACCGCTGCACAGGCAGGGTTAGATTGGTTGAAGACATGCGAACCATCGACGTGCAGTACGCCTTAATACACAGCGTCATCATGCCCCCATGTGGGCAATCGGGGTGAAATGCCTTGCCCCAAGGACACAACGCGGGAGCACGAATCAGTCGCTGAAATGGTCACCCATCGAAAAGTCGTTAAACCCCAACAAATAAATAAACACTGAAACACACAGATGGACCGCTCTATGATCAATATGACTTAATTATACTGAAACACTCAGATATAGAGCTCTATACTCAATATGACTGAATTATACTGGAACACACAGATGTACAGCTCAATGGTGTGTATGACTGAATTATACTGAAACACACAGATGTACAGCTCTATGGTCAATATGACTTAATTATACTGAAACACACAGATGTGCAGCTCTCTGGTCAATATGACTGAATTATACTGAAACACACAGATGTACAGCTCTATGGTCAATATGACTTAATTATACTGAAACACACAGATGTACAGCTCAATACTCAATATGACTTAATACCGAAACACACAGATGTGCAGCTCTATGGTCAATATGACTTAAATTTTCTGAAACACACATATGTACAGCTCTATGGTCAATATGACTGAATTATACTGAAACACACAGATGTACAGCTCTTTTCTCAATATGACTTAATTATACTGAAACACACAGATGTACAGCTCTTTGGTCAATATGACTTAATTATACTGAAAACATAGATGTACAGCTCTATGGTCAATATGACTTAATTATACTGAAACACACAGAAGGACAGCTCTATGGTCGATATGACTTAATTTTACTGAAACACACAGATGGACAGCTCTTGTCTCAATATGACTTAATTATACTGAAGCACACAGACGTAAAGCTCTACGATAAATATGAATTAATTATACTGAAACACACAGATGGACTGCTCTATGATAAATACGACTTAATTATATTGAAACACACACATGAAGAGCGCTGTGATCAAAATGACTTAATTATCCTGAAACACACAGTTGGCGAGCTCTATGATCAATATGACTTAATAACATGTACACTGAAACACACAGATGGACATCCCTAGGCTCAATATGACTTAATTATCCTGAAACACACAGATGCACAGCTCTGTACTCAATGCCTAAAACATATGGAGAAAACGAAAGGGACTTCGCTAATGTTCAACCTTGTCATATGGATAACAGAAAATACAAAAAAAACGTGAACTGTTTAGAACATGTAACATTAGGTATACAGGAAAAAAATCATTCTTCGTTCATTCAACCATTGAAGAATACTTCACTGCAGACGGCAGCCATTTTCGTTGTTGATGTCGATGTCGAAACCATGCTTGACAAATTTAACAAACATTGTCCCAATGATAGTGGTTGGACGAGTGTTTTTTTTAACGTTGTATGCTACTCCATTGTGTACCAAAAGTGGAGGCGAACAGTTCAACTCTTTAAATATTCCATGTAATGACCACTTTTGTGACTGGCTTATTTGTCGCTACAACATGGCATTCCGTGATAAAATAATAAGCAGTAATTGCTCACAATAGCGGTAAGTACGATTTTCAATTTATTGTAAATTATCAGATAGAGCCGACCGATGCTGTTACTGCCCCAAAAAGAGTACAATGTGGTACCAAAATAATTTTATGAAAGTAAAAAATCTGCGCTTCGAAAGATTACTTTAATTTTATTCCCATCTCGTTGACAAAAATGCTTGCCATACTTAATGCCAAAGAAGTGTGAAAGTTAGATTTCCATAACTTTATTTGTGAAACTAATTTGAATCACAATGGGTCTCATCCACCATCCGATATGTATGGCACTGAACAAATGGATTGCTGAGAACAAAACACATTTTTTCAGTGATACGAAAGCAATCACAAAAGCCGATTGATTTCAAACAGGAAATGACTAAATATTGCCAAACATATGTGTCTATTCTAAGATGTTGTTGCGGAAAAAACAAAAACTTTTCATTAATGAATAGGGCATTTGTCCTCTTACGGAAACGCGCACATTGGTTTCCACATGCATGGAAATATAAGAAAACATTTCTCGAAAGAGGGTGAAATAGCCGTTAACACTACTGGACCAAAATTCATTAAAATTCCAGTAAAATTCATACCATTAATAATGACCCCTTTTAACCATCATTAAAATCATTATTTTCCCCATTAATACCATTAATATTTAATTAAAATGTAAAATAATTTAATGGTTATTGTTTCAATAAAATGTTTAATGGTCCATTAAAATTTAAAAAAAATAATAGCCATTACATCATTCTGCCTAGGAGGCATTAAAATATTTTTTTCAATAATACCCATTAAATGATTGGAAAGAAATAATGCCCCTTAAAAGGGGCCATAATTACTGGAAGCATTAATTTTCCCTCATCCTTCTGTAAAATAATGTGCATTAAACTTTAAACTATTTAAACTATAGTGGTGGTTTGGGTGGATGGAGATTAATGGCAGGATAGGCTTACTGAAACTCTTCATCTTAACTATACTGAGCAAAAGGAAAAGTATAATAAACTTTGAGGTGCAGTTTTGTAGTACAGTGGAGCCCACTTAATTGGATATCTCTTAATTGTATATCCCTGTTAATTGAATATAATTGTCAAACACAAAACCATTTACCATACCTACAGTACAAATGTGATCTGTTAATTGCATATGGGTTGTAGGGTAAACTCCTGTTAATTGTATATAAATGTTTGTAATATGTCGAGAAAATTACTGTGACACGCACCAAATTCCCCTTACTTATCAACCTTTTGGCCCCACTAAATCCAGTACAGACATTTATTCTATTATATCTTGTTTGACAGAGCTCTATGAGCTCTGTCAAACAAGATATAATAGAATAAATGCTCAGTTTACCCCCAGAACACAGGAAACTGACCAAATCCCTGTTAATTGTATACTCCTGTTAATTGAATAATTTTCACTGGCAAACTGGATATTCAATTAAGAGAATTCTACTGTATTATCGACTTTAATCCCAAACAAATTATTGTAACTTCATACTTCCAGTCTAGCTGTATGAATCTGCATAATTTCATGTTCGTACTGTTGCCAGCGTCACGCCAGGACGTCGCAATTCAGACATGGGGTGAAATGATAAGTATACACATGCAGTCAATAGCGTGTATGTCCACCGTTTGCCTCTTGGATGGCAAGACATCGACGGCGGATGGACCTGACAAGTCTCTGGATGTCACCCTGTTATATTACGTTCCACTCCTGCCTTAGAACATTACATAAATCGCCTAACGTCCGAAAATCATGAAGTTGTACCCGACGGCCCAGAGATACTCGATTGGCGACAAATCTGGCGAAAGAAGGGGCCAGGGAAGAAGTTCGAGAATGTCACGACAGATAAGCTCCACATGACATCGGACATTGACTTACTGGAATAACTGCAATCCGACGTTAGCGTTGAACAATGGGACAACAACAGCGTTAAGAATTTCGTCCCTATATAGTTGTCCATTCAGATTACCATCGATGACGATCAACTACGTTCGATGGTGCAAGGAAATTCCTGCCCAAACCATCACATTACCCCGCCGAAACGGTCGTATTCCTCTCGCAATCATCAGAAACCGTTCTCCTCGTCGGCGATACACTATTGCCCTACCATCAGCGCGCCGTAGTCAAAATCGTGATTCATCACTAAAAACAACTGTTCTCCAACGCTGCTGAGTCCAGCGAACACGCTAACGTTCCCATTCCATGCTGACGGTACGATGACGTTGGGTAAGGATTTGGTCCGTGGTGTGGACGCCTACTTCGGATGCCGTGTTCGGAGAGTCTGTTGCGGACAGTTTGTGCACTGATTTTATTGTTAGCTCTACTAGGAGTAATTGATGCTGTCCTCGTCGCCGGAAAGAAGCGATCCCGCAAGTGAGACATCCTGGTGTATCGGTCTTGTGCAGGGGTCGTAACTCTTGGTTGATCTGAACGCGGTCGGTCGGCAGTAGATACACTCGTTCCATACCTTACAATAAGACGGTAAATAGTGGCAGCAGCGACTCCGAGTTCAGCAGCGAGCTCATCTGGAGGTACCCCAGCCGCATGCATACCAATGGCACGCAACCTCTGATTTTCGCTAAACCTTGGTATTTTTTAAAATGTTGGAAGACAAAAACTGGCGTGTTTTCACAACAAAAAAATGTCAGAGAAACAGTTACAGGAAATTGTAACCTGCATTGGCGAGATGGGGTCAAAGCAAAGAGATCTTTGGGTGGCCGGCGTGATAAAGAGAAGCCAGGTTTTGAAGAGTACTTTGATGGTACCGTGGGGGAGGGGGTCACTGTTGTTCAAGATGAGGTCGAGGTCGCTTAAGCTTAGAGGAAAAACTGGAAAAGACATGACAAAAGTGCCAGATATGTAATTTAGGCGAAGTTGAGACCCTGGAACACATTTTATTTGAATGTCCAAAATACCAGTTTATGTGGGTGCAAAGGACACTTGTTGAAGTAGCCCAACGGACACATCACCCCCTTGATATGGCCGATGAGCTTATTTTACCAAGTGTGTGTGTTTGTAAAATTTTCTATAGTGGTAGTCGGATCTCTGTCCCAGTATGTTCACGAATCTCTTGCTGAAAGTTTGTCATGTGTCACTCTACAGAAATGCAGTAGTTGTCGAATCTCAGACTCAGTACGTTCTCGAATCATTTTCCGAACGTTTGTCATGCTGCTCCACTCTACAGAATGTGATAGTAATAGTAGTCAGATCTCTGCTATGTCACAGTACGTTCATGAATATCTTGCCAGAAAGTTTGTAAAGGTTCCACTCTCATGAAATGTTGTGATGGTAGTGGTGGGTTCTCTCTATCTCAGTATGCACAAGAACCCCTTGCCGAATGTTTGTCGTGTTCAACACTCCCGTAATGTAGTGGTGGTAGTGATCGGATATGTCCTCTGTCACAGTACAATCACGAATCTCTTACAAAAGGTTTGCCATGTTCCACTCTCCAGAAATGTTTAGTAGTCAGATTTCTATATCTGTACGTTCACTTATCTCTTGCCGAAGGTTTGTCATTTTCCACTCTCTGGAATGTGATATTAATAGTAGTCAGATCTCTGCTATGTCACAGTACGTTCATGAATATCTTGCCAGAAAGTTTGTAAAGGTTCCACTCTCATGAAATGTTGTGATGGTAGTAGTCGGTTCTCTCTATCTCAGTATGCACAAGAACCCCTTGCCGAATGTTTGTCATGTTCAACACTCCCGTAATGTAGTGGTGGTAGTGATCGGATATGTCCTCTGTCACAGTACAATCACGAATCTCTTACAAAAGGTTTGCCATGTTCCACTCTCCAGAAATGTTTAGTAGTCAGATTTCTATATCTGTACGTTCACTTATCTCTTGCCGAAGGTTTGTCATGTTCCACTCTCTGGAATGTGATATTAATAGTAGTCAGATCTCTGCTATGCCACAGTGCGTTCACGAATCTCTTGCCCGAAAGTTTGTCATGTTCCACTCTCCTTAAATGTTGTAGTAGGAGTCAGATCTCTGCTTTGCCACACAACGTTCACGAATCTCTTGCCCGAAAGTTTGTCATGTTCCACTCTCCTGGAAGTTGTTTTGGTAGTCAGATCTCTGCTCTGTCACAATACGTTTAGGAATCCTTTGTCCGAATATTTGTCATATTCTACTCTCCTGAAATGTAGTAGTAGTAGTAGTCGGATCTTTGTCATAGTAATTTACAAATCTCTTGCTCACAAGTATTGTCATGTTCCACTCTCCAACAATGTTGTAGTAGTAGTAGTAGTAGTGGGAACTTCGTCTCAGTATATTCACGAATCATCCGCCCAGAATCGTATATATTCATCGCAATCACAGTCCTGTTGGAAACGTGATAGCCGAATTTCTTCTACAGTTAAAACTAGAAGTCCTGTCATGAAATGCGCACAAATAGCACGTTGATATGCGCGTTAATGTGCGCGTTATGGCCCAATTGAAGCTATCATATTCTGTACATATGGCCTGTGCACAGGCAATGTTTCAGCCAATGGACCTCCTGGTAACCCGGAGGTCCATTGGCAGAAACAGTGCATGTGTTTGCTATGAGTAACCAGGAGAACCTGCCATGCTTTGGGTGCCATTCGATATGGCAATTGCGTGCAATTCCAACGCGCAATTAAGCCTAGATAAGCGCACTATTCGTGACAGGACTTCTAGTTTTAACTGTAAGTAGGTTCACGAATCTCTTGTCCGAAAAGTATCTCTATATCATCCACTCAGAAACGTATATAATCATCGCGATCAAAGTCATTTTGTTGTCATGTGATAGTCAGATCTTTGCTCTACCATAGTACGTTCACGAATCTCTTGCCGTAGTTTCACTCATCCCATTTGGAACCAAGCATTCGACATTCCGTATGTTACGAGGTTGAAAATCTCTCTCATCCGAGAAAGATGTCTGTCGAATCGACCACACTCGTTGATGAGACACCACAAAAGAGACAGACAGATACCGCGATCGATCGAATTGGAGGGGAGGGGGAAACCTCTCTCAATCGAGAGATCTCTACCGTATCGGCCTCGCGAGCTGTAAAATTACACATTTCTTCGGCAATTTGGACGATTGGGAATCTTTCACATTCTAGAGATCACCGTCGAATCGACGAAATCCGTCGGTCGAACACTTGGAAAAACCGACAAAAAATTACACGTTTTGACATTTTGACTCGCGATTTGTAATTTCACATCGTGAAATCTAAGCGAAATCGATTGAGGGAACACTTAAAGAGCCGTGTAAAAAAATACATGGTTTTGTTTTTGTCACCAACCTGAGATTTTTCATCTTGGGATTGCGGTCATCATTGTCACCTTGTGAAAAAATGCATCAAATTCTCGGAACGAGCTGAAACTGGGCGATCTCGGAATTTTCACAGATTTTCTTAAGATTTTTATTTTCGCCGATCTCCGAGATTCGATCGACAAGACGGAATAAATAAGTATCTCTGTCGGTGATTCGATTTCCCATCCGATTCCCGATTAGAAAAAGTCTTTGCCAGAAGTCTAAAGTGGGGTCGTACCGCACTTAGTCGAATTCTCGAGAAAATAACATTGAAATTAGCGAGACATTACCCAAATCAACAAAACCGGAATTAACCCTTTACCCAACGTAATGGCTAAAACCGGCCAGCGGTATTCTCAAAACTCGCCAATTAATTTTCATTATTTTTTCATTTTTTGTCTCAAAAACATAGATTGTGACCCCTCGTTGGAGCGAGTGCGTCGAGCTCGTTCCAACAAGGGGGTCATAACTTATGTTTTTGAGACAGAAAATGAAAAAAATTAGTTATTCAAGAATTTATTTTGCAAGTGTCGTCTGCTTTTCAAGTTAGATAAAGGGTTAAGTAAGCTCGGACTCTCCTTTTACCTCTACTTCTACTAATGTAGTGTAGAAAGAAGTTAAAAAGAATGAACGCATGCGCAAAGAACGCATTCACTCTTTAAAACGGGGCTGTTTTGTTCATGTCTGTAACAACACTTTCGACAGCCAAAGTGACTTCGTTTCGGACAGGATTACCGGTAGAGGAATTCTAAGTACCCAGAGAGACCAACCGATATGTAACAAAAGACTCTAGTGACATAATCTTAACCCTTTACCCAACGCGTAATTTGCAAATTTAGCAGTGGAAAAAATATTATTTTTAAAAAATTTCAACAAAACCATCTGATGTGACCCCTCGTTGGAACGAGCTCGCCTAGCTCGTTCCAACGAGGTGTCACATGATATGGTTTTGTTGAAATTTAAAAAAAAATGATATTTAAAATAATAAATTTTGATATCGTCTGCGTTGGGTAAAGGGTTAAGACGAAGTATAAGAAGAGAACAAATCTAGGTAATATTATTCAATTCCGATACGTCCATTGTGACTACAAGGTATCTATGATAGTTATGCCCCGGTATGTTTCAGTCCCAATCGAGCCGAAATTCTTAAATGCCTCAAGGTCGAAACGCCCATTTTTGAAAAATAATATTTTTCTTAACTCCTCAATTTATATATTAAATGGCCGATTCGTTAAATAAACTTTTCAGGAACACACCCTCCCACCCATCCCCGCTCTTTGTTCTGACTTCTATAGCTTAAGATTGAAAACAGGAATTATGTTTACCAGTCTTTTAAATATATAATGCTAGAAGAGGCTAACCTATCAATATTTTTTTCAGAATCCAAATACCTGGGTTGTTACAAGGACAAGAGATCACCGCGTGCACTGTCAGGTTACCAGAAGTTCAACATGAAGCATTTAACCAACAGTGTGTGTAGAAATCTCTGTTATGAAAGGAAGTTCAAGTATTCTGCTACAGAGGTGAGTATAGATCAGAGAAAATCGAAATTTTGTGACATGACGTCTGTTTCGATTGAAAAGGTCCGCGAAGCCAATTGTGCCAGGTAGCTGGAACCACAAAACGGAAGTCAGTTGTGACCGCGAGTTGACGAAGTCCATAAAACGCGAGTCGATTTTCTCCGCAAGCCTACTACGTCCACAAAACGCGAGTCGAGTGTGTTCGCAAGCCGACTACGTCCACAAAATACGAGTCGATTGTCTCCGCAAGCCGACTACAAACGCAAAGCACGATTCGATTGTGTCTGCAAGCCGACTACCTCCACAAAACGTGTGTCAATCGTGTCTGCATGCCGACTACATCCGCAAAACGCAAGTCGATTGTGTTCACACGCCGACTACGTACGCAAAACGGATGGAAATAAGATGTCGATCATTCGATGAGAGATGTGTGTGTGAAGAAAAAAAAAAATAAAAAAAAAATATATAAATAAAAATTAAAAAAAATAATTACAAAAAAAGAATGATAAAGAAAGAGAATACTTGAGAAGAAACAAACGTGGTTTGATTAAAAATATTTCACAAGATTCGCTAGCAATAATTCTAGACACTTTAGTCGAAGTAGAACGTTTGATATTGACTGATTATATGAGACGCGAAATCGAAAGTAAAATCTTGATAGAAGATAAGACCAGAAAACTTTTAGACACGTTGACATATAGAGGACCGACTGCTTTTCGAGAATTTATAAAAGCTCTTCAAAATGCTAAAATAGATGTCGACGCGTGTTTCGAAATAGGTGATCCAATTTCACGAGATGAAAGATTATGAGAAATAACGTATTAAAACAAAAAAAAAAAAAATAAAAAGTAATGAGATCTAGAGAGATTGAACATCTTTCTAAATTTCATTACTTTTTATTTTTTGTTTTGTTTTTAAAGATCACTCATAATTTTTAATTAATTATTTCCACGCGTTCACTGTTTGTTCAGAGGATCTAGTTCGATCAGCATGTTCACCACGGAAGTGGTGGCTTCAGGATTATTGGTTTTCGTAACGAAATTAATCCTGTGTCTGGCATTCACTTTGAGAGGCGTGCCGAACGTGCTAACATTCGAGTGTTGATTCTCGGTCTTTTCGACACTGTATCTCTTATCGCTCTCTACTCCGTTCACCGTGAGATCGACGACTGCTCTATTATTCAAATCCGTGGAAGCCAGAATCATTCTAATGATTTCACCTCCCAACGGCATGGGATATCCCACCTGACCATGTTGCGATCCGCTACTTCCGTTTTGACCACTCGGCTTTTCCCTCTTCTAATGCGCCGCTCTCCTCGAGCCACACGGTGATCAATTGTCTGGTGTATTTGACTTTCTCCACCACCAAAATCAGGGTACAGGCGTCCGACATGTGCACGGGATCCGGTAGATTCGTGAGCGCGTGTCCGCCCATGTCTAGTTTACCTTCCATGATGTCGTCCTTTCTCCAGACTGAGTTGTCGTTCACGTACTTCCTGCTGACCACGCTGGAATCGAATTCAGGATCATGATCGAGACTAAATAAATTCTGACCATTCATGTTGATACCACCCTCCATGGTTCTACCAGATTGTTTGTTCAGGTAGAGATCATCCACTTTCGCTTCTATGTATCCTTGAGATCGTGTCACGGCGGAATCCACGTAGCCCTTGTTGACTGCGGTAGAGTCTGCATCCGTACCGTCCGCATCGTCGACCTTCAACAGATTCAATATCTTGTTGAATCCCGAATTCAGATCCGATTTCATTTCACGTCTGTCAGACTTTCTCTGTTCCAGATCTACGTAGTGTTTGGTCGCCACGTCCTTGGGATTCGGGGGAGTGGCCACGTTCATTATCTTGTTACAATTGGTGTTCAATTCTGATTGCATCGTTTTCTGAACGTATCTACTTCTCAGGTGTTCGCTGAATCGTGCATGAGAGTCGTCCGAGTATTTCTTGGTCGTGGCATCGGTGGAATCTATGGGATTCGCGACGTTCACCAAAAGTTTGGATTTCAGATCGAGATCGTTGGTCAAGGCTTTATCCACGTAATTATCTAGCAAGATTCGTCCGAAATCTGCGTTCCCCCTGTCGACATATTTTTTAGTCGCCGCATCTGCGAGATCTATCGGCTCGGGAAGATTGTAGAGCTTCTTATCGTTCATGTTCAAAGGTTCCTCTCGAGGTTCGTATCTCCGAACGTGACGCTCGTCCAAGTTGACAACGTCGTAACCATCGCCAACTTCGAGCATCTGCCTCTTCTTTTTGGGTCGATTTTCATCATCACTTCTACCAAATTTATCGACTGGCATGTTGTTTTTCCGCATATTTTTCCCACACTATCCCGCAATATACATCATTAGCATCTAATCGTTTTTCTACATCTTTTTTGCACTCTATCTCATGATATTCATCATTATCGTCTAATTGTTTTTCCACCTTTTTATCCATTTTATATTATTTTTTTATACTTTCTATGATTTATATTTTTATATTTTATTTACATTATAATAACATACTCAAAATTGGTATATTCTTAAACGGCGAATTCTCACCAAACATCAAACCCTTACCGAGTCGCTCAACGTTCTGTCCACTTTTCAGATAGAGACCGTTTCAACTGAAAGTGTTGCCACCTTTAACAGGCTCAAGATACAATCCTTCACCGTTGTCGTCTATCTGGACGCGGCACACGGCTCCTCCCTTCTTCAAAAACAGTCCGCTACCACCCATTAATTTCTCAACTTCCGAACTCGCGAGTCCCGAGAGAGCTCCCACGCCGAGAGTCTTTCCAAGAAAGGGCAGTGCTTTTGCGGCAAAGGGCAATGCTTTTGCTGCGATACCTGCCAATAGCGGTAGGAAACTGCCTTTCATTTTCAAGTTGTATTTCAGTGGAGTGGGACTCAATCTCACCTTCAACCCTCTTCCATCACCAATCGCTTTCTCCATCCTTTTGATTTGAGTTCTGGTCCAGGCAATTTGATCGTCACCGCCACTCATCAGATCTTCGTGAGTGAATTTGAATCTCATCGGCTCACCTCGAGTTAACACTCTCTCAAGTTTCTTCCTCTGTCCTTTGAATATGTTCACGTCTTTAACCACGTATTCAGTCATATTTCTTTTTTTTTAAAATATATTTTGTTCTATTGTTTTTTTTGTTTTAATAATAATTATATTTATCACATGACTATTGTAAAGTTCAATGAAAAAGTCCATCTGATATTCTTCTATATGAGAACACGTGTAATATGACCTGCAAGGATTTTCATTGGCTGAATTTTAAGCCTCATCACCTAATTAATATTCTTATTGTACCACTCCATTGTTTACAAACAAAACATGTCGCGTGTACTTAACTATCGAGTGAACGAAATTGTGAAAATAGATGGAAAAGGAGAAGGGGAAATTGTTAAGATCATTGATTCCACAAAAGGCTTGTTATACACTGTGAAAATAATAGGTATCGACTTTGAAGTGACTCTCTCGGCAGAACGTTTGAGCCCATTCCACGATGAACGCTACCAGACGCTAGATTGCCAAGAAACTGTTGGCGTTGCTAAGCAAACGGACGCTACTCAACAGCGTCGTTTTGTTAATGTCAGCGGTGCAGATATAGATGGATTTGTTGAAAAAGAAACAAATAAAAACACTTTAAGCAAGACCTTTTATGATATGAAGTTAGTAAGAAATGTTCTTCAAAGCAATGATATAAATGAGCATCGTGAAATTCACAACATACCGCCCAGTGAACTGTGTGTTATTTTATGCAAATTTATCCTGTCAATCAGAAAATCTGACGGCTCTGAATATGAACCAAGCTCGTTGCGTGGATTTATTTCCAGTATTGACAGAAATTTAAAACGTTTTAATTATGGCCGCACAATAGTTAGCAGTGTAGAATTTGTGAAAGTGAGAGACATATTGAAGGCCAAACAACGACAACTGAAACGAAGTGGCTTGGGCAATCGGGAAAAAAGGCAGAGCCAATAAGTGACAATGAAATTGACATTTTGTGGCAAAGCGGTCAACTGGGTTCTTCGACACCCGAATATATAATAAACTCCTTGTGCTTTTTAAACACTATTCACTTTGGTTTACGGGGCTCAGATGAGCACCGTAAAATGTGTTGGGGGGGGGGGGATGTTAGTTTGCACAAGGACCCAAATGGCCAGGAATATTTACAGTTTATAGAAAGACAAACAAAAACTCGCCCTGGTGACAATGTGAGAGATGTTCGAAGTGTGCCACCCAGAATGTGGTGTAACTTTGATTTACCAGAAAGGTGTCCTGTGAATATTTATAAAAAGTACTCTCTTTTAAGGCCCTCTGGTTACAGTGACGAAAGTGACCCTTTTTATATAGCAACACATACTAAACAAGATATTATGAATGTCGGTGATCAGTGGTTTAAAAGACAGCCGAATGGAATAAATAAACTTACCTCCATCATGAAGCGCATGGCAAAAGCAGCTGGTCTATCACCGGAAAAGAAACTTACAAATCACAGCGCTCGCAAACATCTTGTTCAGAAACTTAGTGAAAATAACATCCCTGCTCACCAGATTATGCAAATCACAGGACACAAGAATATCCAGTCAATTAACAATTACAGCCATATCAATGAACAACAACACAAACAAATTTCTCGTGTGTTATCTAACTCCAATCTTCAAACTGAAAATAGGCCTCAATATCCTAAATCCATGGACACAGATGTAGTTTATCAAAACTAGTCAATTTCTAACACAAATTCCATTGATCGAAACACACAATTTGCGGGTAGACTACAGAATATGTTCACAGGCAACATTTATGGTCGGCACTTTGAAATACACATTCATAACCCAGAAACATCATCATCCCAACCCACTCAGAAACGTAGGCGCATCATTGTGTCCGACAGCGACTCGGATTAAAGTTTATAAAATATAGAAATTGCAAATCCCTTCTTTGGATTTGCTTCTCTTATTGTTGACAATTGAATTACTAATGAGGGTTTTGTTGCAGTCTGTTTATTAAGTGTCAATAAGACCGTTTGTTTTGAGAACTATTTTGCAAAGCGGAAGTATTGAACGCATTCAGTCAACATGGCGAAAGTAGGTTAATTTTCTTTTTCCATGTACGGGAACACAGACTCGTTAAAAATAAATCGGTTCAAGTTCGTTTGTGTGTGTCATGTGATAAAAAGAATCTGAAATTCGTTTCTCTTTGACATAAGATTTATGAAACTCGTTTCGACAATTTTATTTTAGCTCGCCAGAGGCTCGCTAAAATAAAATTGTCTACACTCTTTTCATAAATCTTATATCAAAGAGAAACTCATTACAGATCCTCTATATATTAAATAATTTTTGTAAAATTAATATCGCGTTTATTTTATTTACTTATTTATATATATACACAATATTTTTTTTTATTTGGCTTTTTATATTTCTCTTATGTGAAATCGTATCGTCAGCCTCTCTCCACGAAGATCTAACAGTTCACCATTTTGATCCGTCAATGTGGTTTTGAGACTATACAAAATCACGGGTAGAGATAAACTAAATTTCGAGGTCGTTCCACAATTTTATAACACGGCGACATGTTTGGAAAGAAGGAATAGATCGTCGGTTGAGCACTACCAATCACGTAGCTTCCAGCAATCACGCCCACGTTCACCAGAATGCTATTGACTGCGAGAATGTCAACCATATTTTCAGATGCCGCGTGGCCTCGAGACATCTTTCGATCGAATCCCAGCACCTTGCCTATAGAATCATCCGTGTTGAAATCCACTCGAAAATTATCTTCCAAATCCAACATCGTCTGTAGGGTATTAGGGTTGGGAGCGAGTCTGATCTTGTTGCTTCCCTTTCCATCCATCTTCATTCGCGTCTGAATGTAATTGTTCAAATCGTCTATGTCGTAACTTCCTTTGGGAATTCGAATCTCCAACCAACCCACTCTGTCGGAATACTTGAACGAGTTACTCTTTTCGGTGATGTTGGGAAAGGAATAATGAGTCTTCAGATTCACCAACGCCATCTCGTATCTTTTCTCTCTATTCAATTCGATGGAAGGTTCGAATTTAGTCGCGAATCGAGTCGAATTGCCACTCACCATGATTTGAATGGATTGTTTTGCAGCCGTATTCTCGGCTATCCGTTCTAACAACAATTCTCCTTGTTCGAACATTATATTTTTAATTTTTATTTTATTTTTCAAAACTAAATTATTGATGATTTATTGTTTTCTAATTTTTGTTTTCGCTCTCTATTTTATTATCATCAGAAACATAAACCTTGTCGAATCAACTCCGATATTTTCCGCGATTAAATTCGCGAGTCAAATCGTTCACGACAAAATTGTAAAGTCCTCCATCTTGAGATCCTGGCGAAAGAGACACAGTAAATTAGCATTCTCCTTTATCGTCTGTCTAAATTTTAAAATAATTCTGCGACAGGTAGAAACAGTCCACGTTGCTGTGACGACCTCTAACGTAATACGATTTGCATCGGTTTTGTCTCTCCAAAAGCAGATCGTCGAAAATCATGAGATTCTTATCTTCCGATTTCAATTCTCTAGTTTCCGGAACATCGCTGGCGCTCTCATAAAATCGACACTCGACGTTCGAAGAGGCATTTCTCTTCATCAATTCCATCGCCGCACCGTCCAAAATGGTTGAAAGAGAAGCTTCACTTTTGTCGAATTCCTCCCTACTGTCAAATATTCTGGCTATGACGTCCTTGGGCAATCTACGATCCATGCACTTTAGAAGCAATCGGTATTCGGGTTGAAACAAACTCTTGCCAAACACGAATAATCTGTCATAATCCAACCAGTCGGGTTGCAACAACAGATTCATCAACAGATTGTTCTTTCCACAATTCGATTTTCCCACTATCAAGCCTCTTATGCTTTTGGGAAAGAACTCGTTATTCGACCTCTTGGTCGCGGCGTCATTCCAAGACATATCTTTAATGTTCATCCTTTTTTTTATTTTTTTGTTATTTTTAGATTTTCAAACACAATTTTTATGTTTTTTCAGACTCAGTTTTTTTTATAAATATTATTATTTATTTATATTACACCGTCGCGAGTTCTCTTCAATCCAGATCCATTCCGTCATTTTGGCTAAATCTTGTATGGGTACTACAGCATCCTTTTGTTGTCTAAAATTATTAATATTTCCTTTAGAGTATGGTAACGTGAGTTATTTTATTATCCTCAAAAATTAAATGTATAATTATTTTTATGTTTTATGTTTTAAGTAAATAAAATCTTCTGTCTTTAATATATAATAACTAAAACCAGTTGAGGGAAAAATATTTTTCAAAATAAAACCTCGATAAGGCGTTTTGCCCTCGAACGTGTTAAAGATCACATCACCGATTATTCACACCGTGATGAATAGAACGACTTTGAAAAGTGTGAAAGTTTAGCGCATAAGAACGGAAATGTTTTATCGTAATCCTCAAACAGCATTTTAGATGAAGTGAAAAATTCTGTTTTAAAACCATTTTACAAACGAAAAATGAAAAACCGTTTTTTCTAAAAATGATTAAGTAATTTTTTCTAATTTAATGCGTTTGAGAAGAATTGTATCCGTCAAAGGGTTTATTCATATCTCCGAAACATTATCATGAGTCAATTAAAACTCAATTTACCTCTTAAAACCCTAACTGAGTGGAACGCGATTTTTCCGTCTCATTCATTGAACGAAAAACCTTTCATTTACACCGGAACAAAAAATGAAACGATTTGCGAAGATTTCATAGTGTCAATTAAACACAAATTTTACCACTTACCTATCTGAGTGGAACGCAATTTTATAGTCGATTTTATTGAATGAAAAACTATTTATTTACACTGAGTGCAATATTGAAAACTCCACAAAACTGATCTATTACGATTTACCTTAAAACTCGCTGTGACAAATCGTGGACGCACGATTTCCATCGGTTCTAATTTTTCAAACTCGAGTTTTTCCGTTTTGGTTTGGAAAAAAAATCCTCGAAGAGTGACTTCACTTTACACCCACTTCGCGCCATTGGCGAACGTGGGGAAAACATTTTGAGATTTTTCCCGATCTAGAATAGGCAAATAGGTTTCGCCGATCGGATCGCACCCTCGACCGTCCGGAACGTGATCGCGAACGTCGGTGGTCCAGAACCGGCAAACCACATTTTTTTTATGTACCGGAAGCTGAAATCAGTTTGAAAAAAAAAAATCCTCGACGAGTAACTACACTTTACACTCACTTTTCACCATTGGCGAACATCGAGAACACGTTTTGAGATCGATTTTTCCTGGTCTAGAATCGGCAAATCGGTTTCACCGATCGGATCACACCCTTGACCGTCCAAACAGCCGTTGGTGAACGTCAGTGGTCCAGAATCGGCAAACCGCTTTTTTGGTGCTGGTCTAGAATTGGCAAAACGTTTTTGCCGGCGATCGCCAATGATAGATCAAAGGTCTGATCCATGATGTGAACGTTGAGAAAAATTTTTAAATTTACGTTTTCTTCAAATTTCGTACATTTTTCCCTTCCAAGCGATGTGTCAAATTTCACTCGTTCGCCAACGACTGTTTTAATAGTCAAAAGTGCGATTCGAGGGGGTCAAAAACAATTGCTGATTCTGGACCACCATGTAAAAACAACATTTTCTACACTCTGTACACGATTTAACACTGAATCCCTATGGCAGTAACCGGCAAACCGCATTTTTTTATATACCGGAAGCTGAAATCAGTTCGAAAAAAAAAATCCTCGACGAGTAACTACGCTTTACACTCAATTTTCACCGTTGGCGAACGTCGAGAAAACGTTTTGAGATCGATTTTTCCTGGTCTAGAATCGGCAAATCGGTTTCACCGATCGGATCGCACCCTTGACCGTTCAAACAGTCGTTGGCGAACGTCGGTGGTCCAGAATCGGCAATCCGCTTTTTTGGTGCTGGTCTAGAATCGGCAAAACGTTTTTTGCCGGCGATCGCCAACGATAGATCGAAGGTCTGATCCGCGATGTGAACGTTGAGAAAAATTTTTAAATTTACATTTTCTTCGAATTTCGTACATTTTTCCCTTCCGAGCGATGTGTCGAATTTCACTCGTTCGCCAACGACTGTTTGAACGGTCAAAAGTGCAATTCGAGAGGGTCAAAAACAATTGCCGATTCTGGACCACCATGTTAAAACAACATTTTTTACACTCTGTACACGATTTAACACCGAATCCCTATGGCAGTACACGTACTTGTACGTGTACAGTTTTTTTGAAAAGTGATCTAGAATCGGCACTTTACACCTGCTGTTGCTTACTCCATTGAGGGTTAACCCAACTGAGAAGAAAACCACAGTCACTTCTGCCATGAAAACGAACCTTTCAACCGTTATCATGCCCCAACAGGGTCTTACAAATGGAGAATGTAGATAGATTTGAAAATTCAGACGGTATCGGTATTCAACGGTTATTTCGGTTCAGTTTTTCGGTATCCGCATTATATCGATATCGCTTTTTCGGTATATTGCCCATCTGTACTGGCGAATTTGTGAGATCTTTGATAAGTTTTTGAACACGACCGCATGTTCCACTCATGACACTAGCTCCGTCATAGCCTTGTCTATTGAGGTCGATGTCATAATTAAGAATTGAATGCAATTTTTATAATCTTTAATGGAGTATGAACGTGTGGGAATGAGTACAAATTACGTATGAATCCCGAAGGGATTTAAGAAGTGAATGCATTTTTTATAATCTTTATTGGAGTATGAACGTGTGGGAATGGGTACAAATTATGTATGAATCCCGAAGAGATTTAAGAATTGAATGCAATTTTTATAATCTTTATTGCAGTTTGAACGTGTGGGAATGGATACAAATTGTGTATGAATCCCGAAGGGATTCATACAATTTGTACCCATTCCCACACGTTCATACTCCAATAAAGATTATAAAAATTGCATTCAATTCTTATAATTACATTCCGTAACTGGTTAACCTGCTTTTTACCAAACAACAAAGCAGAAAGACGAAATAAAACATGTACGAACGAACGAGGCGAAAAACCACCCTCACACAAAAGACAAAGCGCACAACTCTGATTTTTAATTTTCACAACTTTAGAAATGGAACCGAGTATTTTAATAACGGGCTTTATGCCACAGTAGGGAAATGTCACCAAAGAAACAGCAGCGGAGTTGATCACTGCGAGAGGCGCTAAAAGTTAAAAACCCATCCAAAAACCGCCCGAATTACATTCTGTCAACTGCACTCTACCGTAAATGCGGGTCAAAGTTCGACCAAATGCATTCATTGGAAAATGAGTTACATTTGGTCATGACGTTTTCATCCAGCTGACCAACGGGAATTGAGTATTTGGACCCAAAACGTACAACTACTTTACAGTCCTTCAGCCAGACTAGCAAAATGTGGCTCAACGGTACCAAATTTGCGGGAAAATTACTATTTTCTTTTTTCTTGAGATTAGTATTTCTAGAATATAAAAATGCATGCTGAATCTGGATTTCACAGCTTTCATAGAAATATGGGCCTTTAAACATTACCCCCACCCACCCCCTCCCCCCCCCCCCCCCACCCGGCACAGTAAAGTGAAACACCTTTTGACACAGGGGTCGAGTTACCATTTATTATTCTGAATTCGATATCCATAATCGGGATTATTTTTATAAAATTGATTGAGTATATCAATTCAATATTTGAGTGTGTTTATTCACAAAACCGTTCACTGGGGGGAGGAGGGGGGAGGGGGTGTCAAAGGTCTCTCAAATGCTGAATCATCACAATTTTCTTTTACTTTTCGCATTTTATTCTGTACAATACAAATCTGATGGACCTTCCTGCCCACTTATATAAAGTCAGCGAATCTAGCCTGAGATTGAACAAAGCATTTTGCCAAAATAAATAAATCAATCAATCAATCAATTAAAAATAAAACTGAGCTCATAAGGTCAAAGCTTGTTTCAAGTGAATTTGTTTTCGCCGGCATTAACTTCGCTTCGTGCGATATCCACATCGCACTGTATAACACCAAATTAAGGTTCCATGTCAGGTATTCAAAAGACCAGACTACATCGCTATTGCCTGTCCGTTCCAATGAAGGTGCGACGAAGTCAGGTCTGGTCTAGGTCATATTGGTCAAGTGAAAAACTAGACCAAACCGGACTTGCCGAGGGTGGTCCAAACCGATGCAGTCACAATAAAACATCGTGGATGAAGGGTATGGTTTAAAGTGTTACTTTTGGTTAAACGAAAAATAAAATTTTGACACACATCCTTTCATTTAAAGTATTTTATAATGATTGCAATAGAACACATTTTTGTGTTATAGAAAGCACCAAGTCTCTGTCGATTACTGTTTGAACTTGGTAAACTGTTATATAAACTGCTGTGTCAAGGCTGTGAAGATTATAGTTGTTTGTTTTTTTTTCTATTAAAAACTACTTTCTCTTTCCCCTTGCGCCGCCCCTGATTGGTTTGGTTCTTTTGCGATTTCATACACTCCTCTGCTATATGCACTAGGGACAAGATCTGACACTACGAAAATAAGATTTCAAAGAAGTGCATTAGTCGACTGTAAGTGACTCAGTGTGTGCCGTGTGTGGTCCTTGACCCACCCCCCCCCCCTCTCCCGCGTGCCAGTGTTACATAATGGGGTTAAAACTATATCGGATCTTCATGTGGACATGGGTGGAAACGATACTAATATTGGTACACAACAGAGTCCAGAGGGATTGGTAAAATTTCTGCAATTTGATGTAGTGACCATGAGGTAGATGTTGCCAGGAATAGATTTTACCTATAGTTGGCAATGTCTAACTCAAAGTCCGAAAAAGAAATAATATGTAACTTTAAGTCCACACACACCATACTGCAGGCCGCACATCGTACTGGTTTCAGGGGCGGCGGAAGTTCCAAAAACGTGTGGGGGGGGGGGGGGGCATTTTTTCCGGGCAGCCGACGGGTTGTAGGACGGAAAATAAGTTTTTAGGGGGGATTGTTGGAGGTGTACTTTGTCATCGCGTATGTCATGCATATGGAATTACATGCAGCCCCGGGAAGGGAACATATGCGCACGGCACGTCTTACCATAGGCCAAACTTGAACCCAAATTCTGTAATATAATTTTTAGGTTTAGTACGTCCTTTGGACGTACCAAACCCAAAAAGTATATTACGGAATTTGGGTCTAAGTTTGAACTAGTTTTACTATTACTATAGCCTGTACTTATTATGACTAAATGAAGCCCCGGAAAGGGAACACATGCGCTCGACACGTTTTACCATAGGCCAAACTTGCATCCAAATTCCGTAATATAATTTTGGGTTTGCTACGCCCTTTGGACGTACCAAACCCAAAAATTATATTACGGAATTTGAGTCCAGGTTTGAACTAGTTTTACTATTACTATAGCCTGTACTTATTATGACTACTTGCGAACTTGCGACGTGCAATATCTCAATATTTTTTACGACGCCGAAAATATTATGTTGCTAATTTTGTTAAAACTATTACCATATTCCGCAGTCAATTTGGCTATATGGGTCGTGTAGGTGTGTCAAATTTAGGGTACCCATAAATGGTGAAAAATGTGTGTGTGTGTGGGGGGGGGCACGTGCCCCCTGTACCCCTCCCATCCGACTCCGCCGCCCCTGACTAGTTTGGTTCTTTTGCGATTTCATACACTCCTCTGCCATAGGGGACAAGATCTGACACTACGAAAATAAGATTGCATGCAGTACACGTACATGTGCACTGATGTGGCGATCAAAGATTAGTTTCATCATTATCGATATCATTACTATCGTCGTCATCACATTCATCGGAACTGCTTGATGAATAATCTAACTCAGAATCCATATCAGTTTTCTGATTGGAGCAAGATGTCAATCGACACATATCTGTACATTTCAGTCCACTAATCAAACAGGGGCATTTAGTTTCGACACAAGACTTCGTGCACTCACAGGCCAACAGTTCTAATACCTCGTCGGGAGCAGGGTTACTGTCCATCCAGTCAAACTGCAGATATTCACCGGAGTCTTTCGAGGCAATTTTCCATCCATGTCTGTCTGGTGATGGTACTTCGGAATCGCTGTCAAGGGAGCGTTTCCATATAGCAACCTGCTAGTTAGCCCTCATTGAATGTTTGCGTAAACAGTCAGCACATAGTGGCAGTTGGTGGGATTCAATTTTGCCTTGTTTACAACAGAACAGATTGTAAAGGAAGTCGTATACTTTCACATCTACGCTTTTAGACCCATATAACTTGCAGTTGAAAAGTTCCAGTTGTCGGTATAGAGCGTCAGTAAGTGTCCATTCAGATCCGAGTTCTCGAAAAGTGTTTACAGCCTCTGGATCCTATTTTAACAGTCGCAGAGAAGACACTTTTCCACGACCAGCAAAAGCACTGACTGAATAACAGGCATTGAAAGCATGTATTCCCAACAGACTCTGGCAAACAGCAATACCCTGAATTTTTGCTACTTCTTGAATATCGACAAATCGGGTTCTGCCTTGGGTTCTAAACTTTTGGAAAAGTGGAACTTCAGTGTCAAGCGAAACGGCAACAAGGATTGCAAAAACATCAATGTCGTCGGAATTCACAACAACCGATTTTAGACCTGATTCTGAAGCATGAAGAGCGCGAAATATTAACCTTGTAACTGCCTCCTCATGTGAACATTCTAACTCTGTGACAAGTTTGTGTCCATTAGATGATATCTGATAACACTTTGACAAAAGGGTAACATAAATAGTTCTGTGTCCTACATTTGACTTAGATGCGTTGCTGATCCATTCATGGACAAGAAACTCCAAAAGTGCAGTCTTATTTGCGTTTCCCTCCAAACACTTCCGCCACTGTCTAACAATGTGTCCACTCGATATCTCCTTGAACTTCACACTATCCTCTGCTGACCTATTTTGCCATTCTTTTTTATACTTATGTCTCTGTACACATCAAAGACGATATCCACGCTAGAACTTAGACGAGCTTCCCTGATGGCAGATGCCATTATAGTTGATGCGACTTGGCCAAATATCTTCTGCTCTCCTTTTGTTTTCTGAATTAATGTCATACCATCAATGATTGTTGCAGAAGGTTGAGGTATGTTGTCCACAATACTAATAACTTTCTGCAGTACATTTGCGAGCATTGCCTTGTTGGTTCTTCGAGGACTTCCATCTGGCATTGCAAGAGACCATGGTACAGGCCCCAGAAGATATTTGAATATATCCCGCAGTTGCAGATCATTCCGTGTTTTGCTCACTAGGATCATCTGTGTGAATAAGTTTCTATCTGCTTTTAAAATTATCGCCTTACCCTTGGCACTCGTTATTTTCTTCTTTTGCTTCATGTTTGCAAATGTCTTTAGTCTATTTTTAGCTATCGGGTCATGAAATGTTTTCTCTGGGTTTTGTTTCAACCTCTCTGTCTTAAACAGTTCAAATTGGCGTTCACCAACTGTGAATGCTCTAGCGAGGTCATCTGCTATTCATTACTCGCCGCAAGCGACGTAGATAAATTGGTCAGCTCATAAGGCCCCTCGAAAGGATTCGTCCAATTTTCAATGACATTGATGACGGAAGAAACTGACCTTTCGTCCCTTTTCATTCTCGGTTCGTTCTGATCGGCATGTACACTTTCTTGTTTATTTAATCCTACTATATCTCTAAATTGTCGAAGAAAGGAACGTCTGCCATCAGGTGATAGCGTGACACATCACACCGTTTTAAACTGAATCGCTTCACCCCTGATGCAGATTTGGTGTCTTTATTGACGGTTTCCTCGATTGTTTGATCGACGGGAATTCTCCCGAAAGGATTTTCCTTTCCAATCTAAACAGAAAAGCCTCCACGTCTAAAATTATCTAGCACCTCGGGATTAGTATTCTCTAGCACTGACATCTCGCCATAATAGATGGGTAAATATCGATCATAGTTAGTGTTGTTGTACGCATGACACCACGGGATCATCTTTCGAACAGCTGCCATGTGGATGTCCCAATAACCTTCTCGTGACGCACGTATCATTGCCAGCAGAATATCACCAACCATGTCTATGTAAGACATCCAAAAGCCGAAAGAGCTCCATTCGAAACCCTCAGATAATCCAAAAACTGTTCAAATCTTTCGAATGTGCGTTTGAAGAGTTCATTTTCAAATATGTCCTTAAATGTAAAATTATCCGAATCGGAGTTGTCATTGTCCGACAAAACTTTAAGAAAAGAATCAACAGAGGACTTCTCATGTGGGTTGTTTCCTTGAATCCAAATGGTAAATTGACTCCGAACAGCTCGGTTGTAATGTTTTCCGCTCATGGCAGCTGAAACCGAACCTTCAGCCAATATGCCAGACTCTATGCAGACATCTCTCAGATCTTCATCCTGAAACCTTTTCCCGAGGATGCTTAGAAAGTTACAAATGATGTGAAAAATCCCAAGTCTTAAGACAACACCGGAAAATGCACTTTTATCCTTCCACTTGACCTCGGCAACCTTAGCATACAAGGCCTGATCTAACACAACAACGATGCTAGCACGATTAAATTTATCTTGTGTTGAAACAGAGTTTTTTTTAACCCTTTACCCAACGTAACGGTCAAAACCGGCCAGCGCTATTCTCAAAAATCGCCAATTAATTTTCACTATTTTTTTCATTTTTTGTCTCAAAAACATAGGTTATGACCCCTCGTTGGAACGAGCTCGTCGAGCTCGTTCCATCGAGGGGTCATAACCTATGTTTTTGAGACAAAAAATGAAAAAAATTAGTTATTCAAGAATTTTTTTTGCAAGTGTCGTCTGCTTTTCATGTTAGGTAAAGGGTTAATATAGCAGCACATGTTGCCATGTCAGTTGCTGGTTCACTAATAGTTGGAAGATATCCATTGTTATCTTGAACGACATTAACATCTGGACGCATCCTAATGTTGTATCCAGTCCACCCAGGAATTGTATGACTGTGGAGACCTTGGTGAATGACACGGGATATCACCCACAACTCATTCTTTCGACGAGCGCAATTTAAGTGAACTGTCCTGTCAGTTTCAATTGTGAGTAATTTACTTGGGCCTATTCTTTTTCTGGCATTATAAACTGGTAGATGGAACTCCTGTGGTTCGATGCTTCGTCTCTTATCTCTAATTGAAGACGATTGTTTTCTGGCAGGTTGTGGACCAAACACCTGTGGTTGAACAATGAAGCCATTTACTCTATGTGTTATTCCATCCCCAGGCTCAGTTTCTTCCAGTAAATCAATGTTGTCCCAAGCTAAAGTTGTGAAAATGTTGGATGCAACAGTATTTGGCACAACTGTGTCTCCTTCACTGGAAGTCTCCAGCTTTTTTCAGACAAATAGCAGTCTAATTTTCTTCAATCTGCGAGTATGATGCCGCGTGGCCCAATCTGTCAAGAGCCTGCATCAATTCGGTATTTCCGGTCAGAGCCTTCACAGCCATTGGCAGTACAACATGCTTGAGTGTTTTCTGAGTTCCACAGCTGACCGCATATATAATGCCTTGTGAGAATGAATCAGTGAGCCATTTGACACGCTGAGAAACAATTGGTGGTTCCGACTGGCCAGTCAAAAGTGTTATATTAAATAATGTGAGGAGCAGAGGTATGTGATGGAGCTCTAACAATGTTTCTGGGGTCAGTGGCCATTGTGATGTTTTGTCACGATCCTTGACAGTGGCTCTAAGAACTTTGGCGGCATTTACAATCAAGACGCGCTCGGGCAGTCCTTTGCGTAGAGAGTTGAGCTCATCTTTCAGAACTCTGTTTTCTTTTGCAAAGTCAAAAACAGTCATTTTCTCAGACATAACAAGAAGTTTCCCCCGGTCATCAGGAAATATGCATAAAGTGTTTCCGCATTCAGCTTCCAAATTCCGATGAAGGTGTTTCTTTGTTGACGCTCGAATGTCATCGATTCCGGAATCTCACATATGGCCTATAACAACATCAGCGAGACTAACCATCGTCGTTACCCGAGGACAGACAAACAAATCGTCGCGAATATAAGCGAATAGCTTGGAGTAGGCAGTAGTTTCAGCATCGTCGTAGGCAAAGGGTGCACTATTCCATTCGGTTTCAATGGAGTCTTTTCTTTGATAGATTCCTTGCCGGTCTTCGTCCGCTCGACATGTGTCTATTCCTTGTAGCAGCTTCGGTGATACCATGCCTCGGCCGCAACTAGATCGCGCGAAACTATGGGCATAAGAATTGCATCCATCTTCATTATAGCGGCATCCCTCAGAGTCGTATCTGCTCTCATATTAACGCACTGAATCAACCGTTCCCGCGTATTAACGTTAGGCCTCTTTTGGTATTTATCTTTATGACAAATAATGCACTCCTTACTATACACTCGAGATTTATTAGCGCTAGGTGCCTCCCGTGTGGCCAGATGTCGTTTCATGTCTGTGCTATTTGCATCCCGCTGCGGTCCTCCCCTTTCCATTTGATCAAGAGTTCGTTTGTGCGTAAACATAAATCTACACGGCCGATGGTAGAGGACATTTTGGGGGATTTGGTCACCTGATGCTTCAAGGTTTAAAAGAGGCGTGTAATTCCTAATCACAGCTGCCCTTCGAAGTGACATCCATGAATTAATGTCTTTAGGGGAGCTCAACTGAGATTCATCATCGTATATTGGAACATGAATTATACACCCATTTGATATTTTCCTTATTTTATTCCGGGCTCCACGCGCACACCAGCAGCCATGTTCACATTACACCACTCTTCAGAGTCTTTAGTAGTTTCCATTGCCTCCCGAGTGATTAAGAATGTCTCTTTCGGTAGTTGACTTTATGAGAAGGTTGTTATGGCTTTCCGTATTTTCGCGAACTCATCGAGCGTGCCAGCTTTTCCAGTAAAAGTTCTCGGAAATTTTTATAGGTGCACATTGTCAATTAACCTCAATTATGGGGCGATACGAATGTTCCACTGTGGCCTATTTATTGTTTGATGACATGCAGCTGTTTCTGTGTGAGTTTTTACAGCAAATTCTCTCGATTTGTTGTTAATGCTGAATAGCGCGGTGAATAAACTTTATAAACAAACTATGATCGTGACGTTTTCGGGGTTACGGAAAGTTAGATTGTTCATAATTATAACTCCAGAAAAAGAACCGTTTTTCTCAGAGTTAGCTGTGACTACGAATTTGCCATCATGCATTTTTGAACAAGGTAATGTGAAGCCTTTATATGAATAACAGTAGCAATTTGTCCGCATATTTGGTACCGACTGATGGGTCTGGCTGAAGGACTATTTAAGGAATAGTGCATGGCTTGGAGTTGACTACGCCCATATAGTGCCCAGTGAGGTGGTGTAGTTCCCGCCCAAAGCGGAGGGAACTATACCACCTCACTGGGCACTATATGGGCGTAGTCAACGACAAGACATCCACTAATCCTTATATTATTTCGAACACCCATCAAGAAAAACATCTGTCCGATTTGTTAATCTGTTACCAAGGTAGAAGCCCTACCAACAAGCGTTATATAGAAAAATACCATGTAGTTTTTAAAAAACATTTTCTTCTTCCAAAACACGGCTAACTTGGGTTATTGATATGAGCAGAAGACAGATTTTGAATCGGTCGGCAATGGTAAACAAAACATTTCCCCCAAACGCAACTGTGTATTCTAGAATCGCGCAACTCGCGAATGAAAACTAAACTTTTCGAAATTTGACAAGGCAGTTTGATACTTTACACACATTTGTCACACATATACATTACCGAATGGGTCAGCACGGGATACAAACTCCGAAGATTCAATTGAATTCCATTATTTATTCGTTTACTGCCCCAAACATACAATTAAATAGCGAAATAATATGAGCAGCGAAGCAAACGATTTTTCATATCCGGACGCGTTCTCATGAAAGTTGGACCCAGGTATGGATCATTCTCTTCGAAACGAGATATGGATCATCTTCTCAAGGAATAAAATGAACGCCTCGAGAAATGTGACTTCAACAATGGAAAAGCGATACATTTTTCTGCAAAGATTTCTTTCCGGGTTGTTTTGTGGATGTTGTGCCTCTGTGAATCGATTTTTAAATTTAGCCTGATCAGTTTTACTCACCCAGTATGAAAAGAAAACTGATATAGTAGAGTGCTAAAAATAGAAAACGTGTAGTGCCTGGGTGTAGTGCCTGGTCAGTTCTGTGGATGCAAACTACACGAAATAGGGTATCATCTTTCAGCCAATCAGAATGCAAGGAAGTCACGTGAGATATAATATTAACAATGTAATTATTTTGCGATGAATTGTCGAAATATGTTAACCAAACCCTGCGCGGTGGGTCGTCAATTTTTAGAAACCCCCAAAACTTACTAATTTCCCATCGTAATTCACTTCATCCCACCGCATTTTAACACTGAGCTGACCCACACTACCTATGTCACTTGTTTCTAGAATGAATGACCAAAGGTGGAACGTTCTTGATTTGTTCAACAACAGACGATTGGACAGATTTTGCTAACATGCTTATTACCTCATTTTGTGTCTGTCGGACTAAGATACTTTGTCACTAGAGATGTCAACGCAATTACACAAGACAGTATCAGCCTAAGAACTTTTTCACCTTCACAAATAACACCATGTATGTTTTTCCTGTGACCCCTGAACAACAAAGATAACTGCGGCCTTGTTAGTATGATGGGTACAAGTCTTTCCAAAACTTTATTCATAAAATTGGCCTTCTGCAGCAGTTCCCGTTCTTGCATTGTATCTCTACTACGGTTGAATTTCCATGCCATTCAACTTGTAAACCCTTCAATATGCGCATTTAATTGTTCATGCCTTTCAATTTTATTGGCCATGTTGTGTATGTGACCATAGGCACAATTAATCTAAGGTTTGCTCTTTGAATAGCTAAACGCTGCAATGGTCAGCAAATAGCCAGAAAAAATCACAATATGTCATTTTTAACTCATTAGAATAACATATTGATAACCTCCGTAAATGTAAGTTATCACTCTGTATATAATAGTTTACTGAAAAGTAAAAAAATATACCTTTCGCGTCTGTAAACTCAAAAGTCCCGTTTGGGCTGCATGATCCATGCTTTACCGCAGTGGCGTAACAGTAATAATATTAGGGACCCTTAGGCCACATAATGTAATTATTCAGTACATTACGTTATATTCTATCAGGCTGACTGGGTTCAAAGATTATATTCAGTATAATATCCATCCGAAATTGACAAACTTGAGAGTTTCCAGTGATGGTTAGTGTTTACTGCATATCCGTCGTGGACAATATTTCGGCGGACGCAATAATATTGGATTCCAGACATTAATTAATTAACTTTGAGCTTTTGACTCTCTTATATATAACTCAAAAGATTATGAGGTTTTGACAAACAAATAGTCAACTACAACACTGTTTTGGGGAACCTAATAATTATATTTTCCCAAAATGTTCTGGGCCCACAAGTTAGTGCAACTGTTGGAGGCCCTTAGGGGACGTCCTAACCTTATTGTACGGGCGTTACGCAAACGTCCGAAAAAAAGCGAATCGAGTGTCTGAAAGCCGACCACGTGCACAAAACCCGAGTCGATTGTCTCAGCGGGCCGACTACATCCATAAACTGCGAGTCAGTTGTGTCGGCAAGCCGATTACGACCGAAAACGCGAGTCGATGGTGTCTACAAGCCGACTACTTGCACAAAACGCGAAAAGACTGTCTCTGTAAGCCGACTACAAACACGAGTTGATTGTGTATGCAAGCTGATAATGTCCGCGAAACGGGAGTTGATTCTGTCTGCATGCCGACTTCGTCCACAAAACGTGAATCGATCGTCTCTACGAGCCGACTACGTCCACAAAAAGGGAGTCGATTGTCTCTGCAAACCGACTACGTTCACAAAACGCGAGTCGATTATGTCTACAAGCCAACTATGTCTACAAAATGCGAATCGATAGTGTCTGGAAGCCGACAACTTCCACAAAACGCGAGTCGATTGTCTCTGCAAGCCGACTGCGTCCACAAAACTCGGGCGAGTCGATTGTAGTAGAGTATAAATTAATGTTCGAGCCCACTGAGCTACATAGGTAAAGTCTCGCGATTTTCGAGCTCATTTTCTCGAGAAACAATTCGAGCCCACTAAGCTACATAGGTAATGTCTCGCGATTTTCGAGCATTTTTTCTCAAGAAACAATGCGAGCCCAATTTAGACTTCTCGCAAAATATGCTCGTATACTACGAGATGACACGCGACTTTTTCGAGTACGAAATCAGATGGATAATCGAATCTTCGATAGAGAGACTTCGAGAATCTACCCCATCTTATCGATCGAATATAGGAAATGGAACAAAAAGGAGAGCTTGGAAAATATTAGAAAATCTGAGAAAAATCCTAGCTCGCTCAGTTCTGGCCTAGTCGGACAATTCATTGCAGTTGTCTCCTAAGATTGAGTGTTCCATCGCTCGATTTCATTGATTTCGCCGAGATATCTCTGATGCGAAATTGCACAACGCGACACAAGTTAGCAAATGTGTAATTCTCTGTCAGTGTTTTAAGTGTCTCATCGATGGAGTTGGTCGATCGATTTTGGCTGTGATCACTAGTGATCATTGAGGTGATCACATTGCAGATCACATGAGTTGCCGCAGGCAGCTCGTGCGATCCGACAATCTGGCCACCTCAACTCGACATGATACTACGCCACGGATCAACGCACTGTTATGATAATATGCATATATCCGGTTCGTTATGGTAGATGGTTGAAAGTTGGATAACAACCTTTAAGGATGCTCTCTTTACTCATTATTTATGACTAAAATGCAGTGTTTTTGTTTTTTTTTCTTCTTATTATAATGAAAAGAAAAATTATTTAGAAAAGAAAATAAATAAAATTAATTTAAAAAAAAAACGAAAGAGAAAGCTGGAGAATTATAAATATTTGGCAGACAAATTACGAGCTTTCTCACCTATTTAATGTGAAAAAGTCAGACTGTATAGTACGCGAAACTATCAATCATTTTGATTATCTTTACACCTGATAATGACAGCTTTGTAAAGGAGCCTGACAGGGAGAATCTTGAGTTAAAGGTTATAGGTGGACAATAGAAACAAAGAACTAGCAAATAATTAGAGAGAGCGGAGATGCGATAGATCTAGAAAATTTATAAAACAACGTAATACTGAATTTATTCTTTTATTATATTTGGTAAAACAGGACCCGCCAACCAACCCTTGGGGAAGAAGACGTCTAAAGTATGCAGCTCATGTGTCATCGATTAGCTAAACTTGAATAGATACCTATGCTGTGGTCATGATATAGCCATAAATGCTTAAAGTGACCTTAAATACCAGTAACTAATTTATTCTCTCCCCTTCTGTCTTTTTATAAAAGTTTGGGACATGCCAAAAAAGAAATTATTTCTCATTCCGACGATTTCACAATTTTTCCAACGTACCTGTTTCAGATAAAATGAAATACATGTAATACAAACTACAATTTTTTTTGTAGAATTCATGGTGTTAGCTGCTCCAAATACTGACCTTCATGGTTTCCAAATGAACATGAAAATAGCATTTTTCCATTTTCTCACTGTTTTCTCCCAGAAAGTAAGGAAAATGGAAGTCCATGAAGTAAAGTTCAATTTCCATGGGGCAACTATTCCGTTCTGTATATTTATATATTGGGATTTAATGACACTTTCAACAGATAGCGACATCCCTACTTCAATTTTTTTTTTCAGTATGCACATCTACACCCAATGACGCAGAGCACTTTAGGTTAACCCTAAAAAACTGATACAAAATAGTAACCAAAATGAGCAAAGTTTGGTATTTAAACTATACTTATTTTGTTGATTGGGATACCAGGGGGTTAAATCGCAAAAGAAGAAAGGTTAGTGGCAACGTTTGTCTCCTGTCATTGCTACATTTATTCAAACCAAAATATTTGTCACATGATGCTCACGATAATGGTGAATGGCATTTGGAAGGCATTTAGTTTTGCAATGGGCACACAAATATTCCAATGTTAACACTCACGGCCAATCACGACGTGAATGCAGTAATGTTTGGTAAAAATGAACGCATTACAAATGCTATTTTTGGTGTCACACATAATTCAACACATGTTTTGAAACCATTTTTACCGGGGGTAGAGTCTGAGGAGAGCGTTCTGTCATCTGTGCCTGGTACGGGAGTTTTGTTAATGAGGCAGCTCCCCAGTGGCGTAAATTATTTTGGGCCTTCAAAACGTGTTCACATGTCTTGGCCCTGTTACAATTTATGAGAGAATGCCTATAGACACTCTCCTATAAATTGTAACAGGGCACATCTATACAGACTCAATAATTCCACATCGAAGATAATATGAAGCACATCCACAGAATATGGATCCTTTAATCTTTACCTGCATTTCAGAGTAAAGCCCAAATATGGGCTTGCAGCACTCTACCAGTTAACTAAACTTGAATAAAGACCAACGTTATGGTCATGATATAGTCATAGATGTAGAAAGTGACATTAAATACCAATAATTAATTTATTCTCTACCATTCCGTAGGTTTGTGAATGTGTGAGACATACCAACAAAACAGAGTGTGCTTCAAGTGTTAGCCAATAGCTAAACTTGAATAGATGCCTTTGTTATGGTCATGATATAGGCCATAGATGCTGAAAGAAACCTTAAATACTGCTAATCAATTATTCTCTACCATTCTGTCTCTTTATGAAGGTGTGGGACCTGCCAAAATAAGAGGATAAGCTTCCCACTCCGAAGATTTCACAATTTTTCCAACATATCTGTTTCACATAAGATGAAGTACATATAATACAAATTAGGGTTTCTTTTGTAGATGATGTGGTGTTAGCTTCTCAAAATACTGATATTTTTGGCTGCCAAATGAACATTAGTAACTTTGCAATTTTCATTTTTCCTCACTGTTTTCTCCAAAAAAGCAAGATTACGCATTCAAGGTAATGAAGATTGAAGATCAACTGTTGTGGTGCAACAAATCTGTTGTATTTATTTATTTATTTATTTATTTATTTATTTATTTATTGGGATTTAATGACACTTTCAACAGATAAATTCATCCCTACTTCAAACATTATAACAGCAAATTTATTCAGAAGGCACCTCTGCACACAGTGACACAAAGCGTGTCAGGTTAACCCTCACCAAACTAACACATAATAGTAATCAAAATGGGAAAATGTTGGTATTTTAACCCTTTACCCAACGTAACGGCCAAAACCGGCCAGCGCTATTCTCAAAAATCGCCAATTAATTTTCAAAATATTTTCATTTTTTGTCTCAAAAACATAGGTTATGACCCCTCGTTGGAACGAGCTCGTCGAGCTCGTTCCAACGAGGGGTCATAACCTATGTTTTTGAGACAAAAAATGAAAAAAATTAGTTATTCAAGAATTTTTTTGCATGTGTCGTCTGCTTTTCATGTTAGGTAAAGGGTTAAAACTGTACTCATTCTTCTAGTGAGTAGGATAGCAGGGGTTAACCCTTTACCCAAGGCAGACGATTTCAAAATTTATTATTTTAAATATCATTTTTTAAATTTTTTCAAAAAATTTCAACAAAACCATAACATGTGACCCCTCTTTGGAACGAGCTCGACGAGCTCGTTCCAAAGAGGGGTCACATGACATGGTTTTGTTGAAATTTATCGAAAAATAATATTTTTTCATCTGCTAAATTTGCATATTGCGCGGGCGGATGCGGCCGATTCGTTGGGTAAAGGGTTAAACAAAACAGAAAAAATGTTAGAACGTTTGTCTACTGTCATTGCTGCACCTATTCAAACCAAACTATTTGTCGTTCACGGTAATAGTAAATAACATTTGGAGAGCATTCAGTTTTACACAAAATCGCTGCATTCACGTCGTTTGTTGCCGTGGGTGGTTAGCATTGATATATTTGTGTGGTTATTTTAGTGTATCGTATTCTGCTCTACATTTATGAAACCTTTGAGTTGCTAGGATCGGTGTTTAAAAGCCAACATCCAGGTATTAAATCTCCATATACCATACATATTGACGGAGATAATTCATACTATCGAAAGGCAAGATCTCTTTCTCCATCCAAGCGAAAGTTACCTCCAGATAGAAGAATGCTTGACGAAAAAGGATGGTAGCCACTGAAAGATAATGACTTGATCATTTTAGCTCAAAATGGCATGATGCTTCTTTTAGACAGCATATCATATAAACTCTCAGGTCAAGAAGTTGAAACCGTGTGTCATCCTCAGCAGGCAACCACGATGTTAGGACTTTTGAAATATCTAGATGATATTTCTAAATCTAAGGGACTCAATCAACTGGTGATGAAAGATACCAGGTCAGACGCGACTGTCGACTGTGTGTGTGCAGCCACGAGATTAAAACACACCACTCAAGTGTCTTTGCAAAGAGGGAAGGTCTCATTTAGGATTCCTTCTGAAGCAGATTTTTGGATCGCCGAAGATTCCGACAAAAATATCTACTTATTAAGATACAATCTCCAGTTCGTAAAGGGATGACGGTACCATCGTGAGAGCTGCCACAACAAAAGCCGGAATGGTGCATCTGAGTAATATGTCTTGGTTCATACCACACGTTCCACAGAACGGTGAACAAAGAATTTAACTTTTCAAGATCATCGAATCAAAAAACAAAAACTAGTTTACCTGTTGGATTCAGAGTGAGACAGTATGATATTACAAACGTTCCAGCATCGACTCCGTTCAATTGCAGATTGTCGGTGAAATCTTCTTCGGAAAAACGCGTTTCATCATAGTCGAATTTCAGACGGACGGGATCAGATCTCAAGAAAATAATCTCTATTCGATCATTGCAACTTGAGAAAAATGCATGAGATATCCGACCAAAGACTTCTACAACTCCTCCTTTGCGAAGAACGACATTTCTAGGATGTACAGGTCGATGTTTCAGATCGAAATATCATAGGGTGGACGAATTATAAGCAATACGAACGTAACGTCTACCGAATACAAGACGCCCTATCCCCTGTTCGTGTTCGACGTCAGCAAACAGAGCAAGAAACTTAAGCACACCGTTCTGGACATCCTGATCAAGATACAGGAACGTACCTAGCAAACCCAAAGCTTTCACAGCTGTCATATCCAACAGAGTATTGACATTTCAGTTAGATGGAAGTAAAATATCTGTTATTTCCTGTTTTCGAACACGTCTGCCAAGAGAACGGTATAGGTGTCCAGATACAGGTCGTGAAAATCTCCCAGGAATTTCATGTCAAATATTTTCCTAACATTTTGAGCATGTTCAAAGTCGACATCTGAAATGTCACCATTGTATAATGTCGAATAAAAATGATTTTTGGAAGGAAGCTCCGACTCATCAAATTTTTGCAACCATCCATATAATCAGAGGGACAGATTCCTTTCCTCAATATGCCCTCCAATTGGAACTTTTCTCGAAAGTCTTCAATCATAATCTCGAGTTTCTCCTTCCCTAAATTGCCAACTAGTTTCTCGAAACTGGTCGACATGAGTTGAAAACTATCCATGAATCGTATTTCTCCATTGAATTTGACTGCTGAATTTTTCCATCTTTTTTTCTCCTTTTTGTCTGCAACTAACCATTTCGCAAACGAAATGTATTGTTTCTCGCTCTCCATGATGCAGTGTACATAACCTTTGCCTACTTTACTGACGTTCTTCACGAACAGATGACTGTCATAACCCGACAGTCTGTAAAATATCAGCGGAAAGAACTTAGCATCCTGATATTCGAAATTGCAGTTACCGTGCGTGGCACCTCACCATTTTCCCCTGTAGAGATTGTGATCTCTCACTTTCTTGTATTCGGATGCCGAAGTTTCGGTGAATGGTAGTCTACAGATTTAACATTTGGTGTCTTTCATTAGCTCGTGATGATCTTCTTCTCAGAAGGTTTTAACTTGTGCGTATAATTTTCGATGTGAGATTCCAAATCTTCCACGAATTTCTGAGCCTCATTGTCATCACACGACTGTTTCTTTTTGGTGTCTGGGCCCGAAGAAAGTCAATCGTCAAAAGAACATTTTATGTAGAAACACTAAGCAGACGATGTGTGCTTCTGATATTTTTCGGTGTAACTCAGACCATCATCGGGCTAACACGGACGGCTTCACCGTGAAACATTTGAAATCGGCATACACCACAAAAGGCAGTCTCAGTCTTCTGTTGTGATGTATGAATCAAATGTAAGTGTGAGGTTTGGGCATCTTTGACGGCAACGCATTGGTTTGAGCTACAATACTCCTCTTGACGTTCTAGCTATTCACTGCGTTGGAAGGAATTCAGGCGGTTGAAACAGAAAAAAAACACTCTCCACTGTATTTGGTAGTCTGTGCTGACAATAATCGCATCGATCAATTTTGGGGGGAACTTATGCTAAGAGGAAATATGTGTTTCTTCAAATTGTCATATCCCATACTGTTTATTGCGAGCATGGGATTTCGATCTTCTAATTGATCGAAGTCGTGTAGCAGAGTCAGAAAATAAATTTCCGACCAATCTAAATTCTTTGAAGTTTCTGCATACTTTCATACTCTCTATTGATGGTTTTCTATGGGATATAACACAGATGTTACAGCTCATTTGAAGCATTGACTGTTATGTTTATTTTTCACATTGTTTGCAGCTTCTTTCTTTCCAATAACATGAAACATTTTTATGTATGAAGACGTGCACAGTCAATATGAATTTCGAGATTCAGTACGTCTCAGTATCTTCAATTGCTACCTTCGTTTTGATACTGCCCCAAAGATTGTATTATTTTTTCTTTCATGTTATTAAAGATATCGGGCATAGAAAAGCTTTCGGTCACGTTGTTTGTGCGAGATTGAAAATGAGCTATTTTTTCTTGACTTCACTCATATTCAGTTCGATCTTCTCCATCTGACACTTCAATATCAATTCCGTTTTGATACCAATACCTTGCACCCGACGAAATAAATCCAAGACATATTTGGATTGAAACCTTTTTATACCATTGTCAAACGTTTTGAAAAATCCTATGATGCCCTGCTCGTTTTCTATGGGATTGGGGAAACAATTGTTTGCGTATGAATTTAGCAAGTTATTTGATATTTTTTCTCTTTTTTATTTCCACTATCGCAAATTGAATTGGAATGTTTTGTTTTTGTTTCCTCTTTTCACCTGTTTGAATTGTTGTTTTTCTCATCTCATCGCTTCTTCCTCATCCTTCAACCATCGATTTTATCAGCTCATTTTTATTTTTTGACCATACACCTTTCAAACCCATCCGACGCCCTTTAGATCTCCGTTATTTTCATCTGATGTTTGAAATGAGTTCGACTGCACGCTTCTAATAAAAAGGACATCTTTTTCTATAAACTTAAAAATATATTTTACAACCTTTCTAACATTTTATTTTTTTTATAAGAACAATTTTTTTTTCCATAAATTTTGAAATTTTTGTATAAATTTTCAATTTTTTCACAAACTTTTAAATTTTATTACAATTTTCAATTTTTTTTTAACTTTCATAATTGATTTGTAAACTTTAATTTTTCTTCCTCTTTCATTTCTCATATTTAAGAAAAAAAAGAACTTTATATAATAGGAAATGAAAAATTAAACTTAACATATAAGAAATGGGAAAACTTGAAAAATTTGGAGGCATGCAAGAAAGATATAATTTAATTTAAAAAAAAAACATTTAAAAACAAAATTGTAATTTTTTTTATCAAATTATTTTCCATGTATTTAATAGGAAATAAAAAAAAATAAGTTCAAATTTAAAAAAAAATAATCACAAAAATAGCAATGGAAAAAAAATCGAATTGAAAAGAATGATTCCTTATAATTAATTTGAATGTAAATCTTTTCTTTTAAAACCCCATCAAATCGAATTGGAAGATGTTGAGTGATAAAGTTTAGTATAAATATGAAAATTATAACGTGGGATTAAAACTGAATGAAGATCAAGCAGATTCGTTTTTAGAGTTGGAAAATTCTTGTCTGGAAATCCTGAAAGACAAAGAGAAAGCTTCGTGTGAGAACCATAAGGTTCTATCTTCTACTGGAAGATAGAACTTTATGGTTCTCACGCGACGAAAGGAAACATCGATAATGTAGACTTTATTCTACGGCAAACACAAGATATTTCTGGAAATCGATAAAGGTGTTTTAGATCAACTCGGGACAGAAGATCTGGGAAATGTGAAAAAACTAATGCAAACAGACATGGTCATCATATAATTACATACAAATAAAGAGAGGAGAGAGACAGCTCGCATGCTAATAAAAGATATAAAAAAAAAATTGTGGAAAAAACAAAAGAAAACGAAATTCTAAATGAGAAAAAACCCCAACTATGTTGAATATGGTAAATATCCTGTTTTTTATATTGGAAATAATAGTTTATATTTTTTTTATAATATACCCATAGTAGCTTGGTGTGCCGAATGTTCACCACTCAACCACAAGCCATTGTCGTGCGGTTAACACCACTTTACCATGAGTAGTGAACATTTGGTACACCAAGCTACTTTGGGTATATTTTATATATTCCATGATCGTCAGATTAATAAGAGTTTAAATGTTAAATAAATCAATATTCACACTTGCGAATTTGTTCTTGTTTACATGAGCACTGGTGGGCGGTACTTCTATTGGCAATTTTATCGGCAGAGCAAAATAGAAAACGAAACACACAAATTATGGAGCCTTTTTCATCTCAACAACATAATGACATACTATTTCCAGTTATGGATGCTTTATTAACACGAGACAACGTATGTTTGTTAAGTTTTGGTATCTTATGAGATAATCCTATTCAAAAACGTAATAAATAATTACCGGTTTCATTTCACTCTTCACGAGGCGACGAGTGATAAATTTGGACAAGTTTGCATTCAAGGCTAGGTTACCAAAGGTCAAATTGGATGTAGTTCCATTGTAGGTGTAAATTTTAATTATTGAAATCCCATTGCTGGCGTGTTCACCACGGTTGGTATGTAAAGATAAATTTATGTCATTGGCTTTTTTATATACAGCAGAATAGGTAATCATGGTATCAATCGGTATTCTTTCATATTTTGTTTTTAAATTCTCTTTTGTTTTCCTATTTAATAATTATTTTCATTTTCTTTTGCCCCCTTCACAATATCTCAATGGGATATTCTCTACCCAGTAGTAAATTCAAAACACTGCCTTGATCGTAATTAGTGAGAGTTCTCGACATTTTCCGAAACTGCCTAATTGTGAAATCCAATGGCTGTGGTTGCCCTCGACACTTAAACAAACCGAGTATAATATACGTGGTTTGGAGATTTTTCATCTCGGATTTATTCTTCTCGTATCTTCACTATCATCTTGGGAAAAAAATCAGCAATGAATTCTCGGACTGGGACAGAACTGTTCGAGCTCGCAATTGTTTCAGATTCTCTAATATTTTCCAAGATTTCATTTTTGCACGATCACCGAGATTCGATCAAAAAGATGGGACAGATCCTCGTGGTTACATCCAAGTTCTGACTTGTAAAGGTCATGTATCGTCTCATGGTATACGAGCCCATAACTATGGGGCTTAGTAGGTAAAATCGCGAAATATTACCTATGGGTCTTAGTAGGTCCAAACACTCTTTCAAACTCTACTGATTGTGTCTGGGCTCTGACTACGTCCACCACCGCGAGTCGATTATGACCTCAAGCTGACAAGATGCACAAAAACGCGAGTCTGTTGTATCCGTAAGCCGACTAGGTCCACCAACGCGAGTCGATTATGTCCGCAAGCTGACGAGGTCCACCAAGGCGAGTCGATTATATCCGCAAGCCGACTAGGTCCACCGATGCGAATCGATTATGTCCACAAGCCGGCAAGGTCCACCGACGTGAGTCTATTATGTCTGCAAGCCGATTACGTCCACCAACGCGAGCCATTTATATCCGCAAGCCGACTAGGTCCACCAACGCGAGTCGATTATGTTCGCAAGCCGACTACGTTCTCCAACGTGACTCAATTATGTTCGCACGCTGACTGGGCGAGTCGATTATGTTCGCAAGCCGGCTACGCCCACCAACGAGAGTCGATTATGTCTGCAAGCCGACTATGTCCACTAACGTGAGTCGATTATATTCGCACGTCGACTAGGTCCACAAAAACGCGAGACAATTGTGTCCGAAAGCCGAGTACATCCCCAAAACGCGAGTCGATTGTGTTCGCAAACCACCTACGTCCACAATACATGAGTCGATAGTGTTCGCAAGCCGACTACGTCACGATAAGTGAGTCAGTTGCGTTCGCAAGCCCAATACATCCACAAAACGTGAGTCGATTGTGTTAGCAAGCCGACTTCGTCCACAAAAGTCGAGTCGATTGTGTCCACAAGACGACTACGTCCTCCAAACGCGAGTCAGTTATCTCTGCAAGCTGACAACATCCACAATACACGAGACGATTGTGTCATCGGGTAACCTTCGAGCCGATGTCGTTCACAAAATCCCACACGTCACAACTCGGATGATTTCGTTACTTGAATATTACCTCGTCAGTAGTGGGAAAGGGGGCATTCCGGACCAAAAGAACAGTAGCACCACAATGTCGAAGAGTGAGTATGAGGTCACTGGGAAAAAGTGGTTCAGAAAATTAAACAACAACAGCCCTGTTATGTTACGGCCGAGAGTTACATTTCAGAAGATTTTTACATTCGTTCAGTGGCAATTTCTTAATTATGGCCCCACCCATTAGAAGTGACATCATGGCGAACGAAGTGAAAAATTTGGTCGTTTTTCAATTTGCAAAATACAACTGATCCTTGATGTCTTCCATGTTTTTGTGTGGGGAAAATTGGCGACACTTGCATTTTCACTATTTTTCTTTTTTTCACATTTTGTAAGTATGCCTCTTTACCAGAACATTGTTAGTTATTGGTAGGAACTTTACCGTGGGTAGCAGCCAACACATTCCTCGTGAAAAGGCTTTATTAATACAGCACCGAAAGATTGAAACAAGCTGAAAAGACATACGCAAAAGTAAACGCATGCAATGGAAACTCAACACGCCGTCTGTTCTCTCTCACTCTCCCTATCCATCTGAGCATCTCACCACACAAAGAGCAATGCCAATTCTGTTCGCGTTCAACTTTTCCCATCATCGGCTAGGTTACATAAAGTTTCCCCGAACAGAAGGTAGAAGCGCCCATCATCCCATATTAAAGCTTTCCCCTTCCATTCATTCACAATAGCAGAGAGCATGTTTGACCAACTATTACATAAATTATAAACATTATACATTATAAACTACATAGCACACAACTATTGACGTCACCGCAGATAGAACAGTAAATAACCAATGCGTCGCATAGGGTCAGCGTTTCTTCTTATCAATAACAGGATACAGAAAGTAATTATCCGGGGAGTTCATTGCTGAAATATTTCCCTCCTGTATGTTATGCTTTCTACAGTAATTAAGATGTTTCATGTGTGGAGTGCTAACTTCGTTGTCATTTTGTCTGCATCATAGATGGCCATAGTCTGTGAACTTTATTTGGACACAGCTGTATCGCTAAACAATAAACACATATTACTGTAACTGTTTTATATCAAACATTTAGCATCTTGGTTTGATTTTTTTCATGTTTTGCAGAATTCCATTGAATGCTTTTGTGGCAACAAAGTAAAAAAGCCTATAAGGGTCCGGTCTAAAGATTGCAATAAGCGGTGCAGTGGAAACAAAAAAGAGAAGTGCGGCGGCGCACGGAGGATATCTCTATCTCGAACAGGTAAATATCGATTGCACTGCTTACTTCCCACTTACTTCTCCGATTAATATAAAGAATAATTCACCAAAGACGGGTAAGGCGGCCAATTGGGCATGTAAACTGCTCATTGTTATCGTTTGGTCAACTATGTAACCTGTGTAGGTTTGTTGGGGCAAAACTTATTTACATAATCAGTTATAATCGTAACACCTTCGCATCAACGTGCGCGTCGATGACTTACACTGCGCCGAGTTACTAGAGAGACAGAAGCATACTCCTACTCTGTTTCAGAGACCAGTGTTGACCAAGTAGGCAATGTTATATTTCACCCGATTAATCTGGAATGAAATGATACGCCACATGTTTTATATGTTAAAATGGATCCAAGGAATTTTGCGTGTTATCGGTCTGTAAAAAAAGAAGTTAGCGTTTTAACTTCCCCAGAAAAACGATCACTGTCCGAGTGAAATACAGTTCACGCGAACTAAGGTGGAACTAAATGATTAGTCTCGCCACATTCACAGCTTAATAAGGGTAAATGGAATATCCTCTTCGAAATGAATGTTTTCAGTCGAAGCCCTCACAGTTTTTTTTATATTACCTCTTATTTCAATGCTTGCTGCCCTGTGTATTATCAAAACTCCATTTCTTGTGACAGTTAGCATACATGTGTATTTAGGATAACATTTTGTTTTAACTGATTTAAACCAGAAGATTTAAAAATTGTGCGAGAAATCACAATCTATGGTTGCCTTACAGACTCCATGAATAAAGCAAAAACACAAACTCCTGCCATTATGTTTCGTAGAAAATTTGTGTTATTCCAGGGAAGAAAATACACTTGACCGGTGTTTTTGTCTCCAATCACTCTGTTCACACTGTATGCACAGTGTTAAAAATACCTTATTTCTTAAAATGTTTGAGAATGTCATAGGATTTAAGCGTATCATACACAGATAGTTGGAATCTATACAGGAGTGTACAGCCCAGCGCCACCCCCACCCCCACCCCATCCCCACCCCCGTTTACTCATCTCTATCAACATGACGAAAGGCAACGAACGATTCGCACTGAAGAGGGAACAGCTTCATAATCCATTAACCATAACATGATAACATTCGCTAATTGACGAAACGAAAAAGTAATAACGTAAAAAAAATATTGTTCGGCTGGAACTATGATTTAATAAATCCTCGATTTTCTATAATAAAGAGAATGAAATTACACTCTGAACCAGGAACCGGGAAATGTCCCGGATAATATGAAGTAAATTTACAAGAGTAACAAGGCGCATTTATTTACGTAAGAATGAACGCATTTTGTTCATAGTCTGCCTTTTCCATATGGAAAAGTTCTTTTCCTAAGAGAAGTGTGAAAAGAGAAGTGTGGTGGTTTGATCCCCATCGGCGTCAGAGTCTTTCATCCTGAGAAATGCCTAACAGAAGTGCCGAATTCTGTGTTCTATACCTCAAGCAGGAAATTTGAAAGAAGAGATTGTTTCTGACTGATTTCATCTGCATTACATGGTATAATTCATTGTGAACAGCTAATTCCGGGGGATACCGAATAATTTCGTGTGGACTGTGCCAGTTCCATGGACACTCGACCTGCTAGCATGTCCTTTTGGGGGCCTGTCGGTAGCCGAGTGGTCTATGGCGCTGGTCCAGTTTCGCTAGGCGATTGGTGTCGCAGAAATGTACTCTCGTCAAGGCTGTGGTTTGATCCCCATCTGCGCAGAGTCTTTCATGCTAAAAAATGCTTAACAGAAGTGCCGAATTCTGTATTCTGTAACGCAAGCAGGAAATTTGAAAAAAGAGATTGATTCACACTGATTTCATCTGCATTACATTGTACAATGCATTATAAACAGCTAACTCGGGGGGGGGGGGGGGGGGTACAGAGTAATTTCATGTGGACTGTGCCAGTTCAATGGACGCTGGACCTGCTAGCATGCCTTTTTAGGGGGCTTTTCGGTAGCCGAGTGGTCTCTGGCGCTGGTCCAGATTCACAAGGCGATTGGTGCCGCAGAAATGTATTCTCGTCAAGGCAGTGGTTCGATCCCCATCGGCGTCAGAGTCTTTCATCCCCAAAAATGCATAACAGAAGTGCCGAATTCTGTATTCTATACCTCAAGCAGGAAATTTGAAAAAAGAGATTGATTCTCGCTGATTTCATCTGCATTACATGGTATAATTCATTGTGAACAGCTAATTCTGAGGGATACCGAGTAATTTCGTGTGGACTGTGCCAGTTCCATGGACGCTCGACCTGCTAGCATGCCTTTTTGGGTGCTTGTCGGTTGCCGAGTGGTCTGTGGCGCTGGTCCAGTTTCGCTAGGTGGTTGGTGCCGCAGAAATGTTCTCTCGTCAAGGCAATGGTTCGATCCCCATCGGCGTCAGAGTCTTCCATCCCAAAAAATGCATAACAGAAGTGCCGAATTCTGTATTCTATACCTCAAGCAGGAAATTTGAAAAAAGAGATTGACTTTCGCCGATTTCATCTGCATTTCATGGTATGATCATTGTAAAACAGCCAATTCTGGGGGATACCGAATAATTTCGTGTGGACTGTGCCAGTTCCATGGACGCTCGATCTGCTAGCACGCCTTTTTGGGTGCTTGTCGGTTGCCGAGTGGTCTATGGCGCTGGTCCAGTTTCGCTAGGTGATTGGTGCCGCAGAAATGTTCTCTCGTCAAGGCAGTGGTTCGATCCCCAACGGCGTCAGAGTCTTTCATCCCCAAAAATGCATGACAGAAGTGCCGAATTCTGTATTCTATACCTCAAGCAGGAAATTTGAAAAAAGAGATTGATTTTCGCTGATTTCATCTGCATTTCATGGTATAATCATTGTAAAACAGCAAATTCTGGGGGATACCGAGTAATTTCGTGTGGACTGTGCCAGTTCCATGGACGCTCGACCTGCTAGCATGCCTTGTTTTGGGGCTTGTCGGTATCAAGGATAAATGTGTGAGTTGAGTTTGGGAACTCAAGAATAGGCAGTGATGTTAGTGCATCCATAAGCCTGTCAAACACTTTTTGTTGCTCAGCACCCCAAATTGAACTCATTCTTTCCAGTAACTTTGTACAGAGGCCTGGCCAACTTGGCGTAATTCTTAGTGAATGAACGATGGTAGTTAACCAGCCAACATAAACATTCCATATCTTTTGTATGTCAGGGTACAGGCCTGTTTTGAAAAGCCTCAATTGAAAAGTCCAACATTTTCCCTCCTTCCTTACTAACTGTTCTTCCAAATCTTTCTACTGTCTTTTGAAAAAAGAATCACGTTTGCGGGCTTAAGTTTCAAGTTATATTTCCAAAATCTTGAAAGTACTTTCTCATTGTTTACCAAATGTCTCAGACTCTCCCAATACAACCAAATCATCTATGTAGCCTAATCAAATGTCCCAATTCAAACCTCGAAACACTAGATTAATCACCCATGTGACCCAGTGAGCCCAAAAGGCATTTTGAGAAAATGAAATGTTCCATATTTTATAATGAACGCTATTTTTGGGTCATCTCTTTGAATAGGAACCTGGTGATATGCTATAACCCGTGAAACACTGTTGGATTTAGATCTTTTTGTTCGGACTGTAGTAGCTTACAGATTTCCAAGGAAACAGAACCTTCGGTGACAACAATTTTAGCTTCATGTTTCCTAGGAAAGTCCATCCCTAACAACATATCATCCTCAATGGGTGCTGCATACACCTTTGCCATAGATTCAAACACCATCAATAGTGATTGTAACTGTTCCCACTAGACTACCATCAATAGCAGCTGTTTTGAATTTTATTGTCTTAATAGTTGGCAGTATTTGTTCAAATTTGCTGTAATGTTTACCTGAAAGGATGGTGGCATGGTGGCATCCGCTGAGGTATTGATACTGTGCTAACGATGGTACCACAAATCGACACTGGAACCTCAATAGTTGATGGGAATACTAACTTCTCATTTCTCTGCATCGGCAATATCGATGTTAGTGCGGTCATCGCTTACCGTTGGGGACCCACCTCGTATCCACTTAAATTGTCTTCAAATTTAACTCTGGTCTCCTTATTTGAACAGTTGCTGAAAATGCCCATAACCCTCAAATGTGTAGCACATGACCTTGGAAAGCAATGGTGAGCTTTACCTACTTTACAATTTTGACTCTTTACTGGGCGTGCTTTGATTAGAAGTTACCTTGGGCTGCTCATATTTTGAAGATAATTTATGCAATGTAAGAGAAAGTTTCTCAAACTTTGTATGGAGACTTTCCGGGCTGTCTTCTAACTCAAGTGTGCGAGCCTTCAAGGCTAAAAAGTCTCTGGTGTTTCAGCCCTTCCAAAGGATTTGTAGGGTTTATGTCAGGTAGCAGATGTAGCGTCAGTTTCCGAATCGGACCATGTTGACTCTTTCTTTGAAAACTGACCCTTTGACACATACATGGTATATTGCCCACTTGGGTTAATCCAAATAGTCTGTTGGCCAGTGGTATGTTGGGTGGTTGTGGGTGACCTGGTACTGCTCCCTGAGGCAGCCCTGCATTACTAAATGCCCCTAAATTAGTTTGAGAGGATACCACATCCCTGTTTGGTAGTATATTTATTCATGCATGGTATATGGCACAATTGGGTTAGTCCAAATACTCTGTTGAACCAGGGGTATCTGTTGTATTGGTACCTACAAACTTTGCTGAAAGGAAGCTACTGGGAAATGTCCAGTTACTGGTGGTGTCTGGATTGTGTACCCCTAATTGGCGAATCAAGATTGTTTGCATGTTATTGTACTGTGGCGCAGGTTGTAGTTGTGAGTCCTGTTTCATTCCAGCATTTTGTATTTCGTGATGACCCCTTGTCAAAGGTATTGTAGATGATAATGGCCATCTCCTAGTTCTGAGTGTGTGAATTTGAAATATTCGTCCTATACGTTTTGGGGCGTGCGTCTGAGGTGTTCTGATTTTCCACGATAGTATGAAAAGTATCCAGCAAGTTGGCGTGCATATCTCTCGACTGTAAGCTGGAAGGGAGCAGCCTTCTTCTCGCCCTGTTTTTCAATAGGGTGAAATTCCTCTCCGGGAGGGATGTCTGTATCTCCGTGTTGGAGCGAATTCCATATGCTTTGTAGACTATTTTTTGCAGATGGGGTTGCTCCCCATAACTTACGTTGGCCAACATTTGTTGTCACAACAGTACTCGTCTGTCCTCCATACTTTTGATCTGTTTTAGTATGTGATTGTCCTGGAGGACCTAAGAAGTAATTATGTTAGGGACTGGACGTCCGGATGTCATTCAGAATCTAACAGGTGGCGTCATAGTCAAGTGAACTAGTGGCGCCATGTTGTGTTGTTGTGGTAACCCGCGTGAGCGGCCATGTTGTGACGTAATTACCATAGTGATACGTGGTGTTATTACGCATGCAGAGCGTGTGTTGTTAGGGTGATACGTGTGTCCGTCGACCATTTTGTTTATTGGAAACCGCCATCTTAGTTTCTGGAGAGCACGTGGCCCCTAGGTTACCCACCTCCTTCTTATAGGGCCAAGAAGCCTCTAAGAGGTATGTCCGATTGAATAGGAGTATTTTCCTTGTTCATATACTTCTTAGAATTACCACAAATAACCCGACAATTCCTCAAAATGACCCCAAATGACTTCATTTGCTGTAGATTCCTCCAGAATTTTTTTTTTCCAATAACAGGCGCGTTCCTTTGTATAAAAGTCAAAATAATTACCCAAATAGATCCAACTTTTCCTTTAAATCACCACAAACAACCCCAAACCTTCTCTTACGATCCACCGGAGTTTGCGACGGGAACATAAACGCACAAATGTAAGGGACCACATTTTGGAGCCGATTGCCATCATTTGTGGTCGCCGTTTCCTTCAAGTCACAACCCGATTGTTCCTTTGCTCGGTCACTCGATTGACCGTTAGAGCAATCGATTAATGACTCGATCGACCATTAGAGCAATCGAAGACAGATAGCAAGCCCGTAGTAATAGTTCAAGTCAGCTGTAATCGTTCAAGGCTGTAAGGGGTACAGAAGACTATAGCATTAGGGGGAAGCTAATTAGTGGAAGCTAAACATAGAACAGACAACATATGGCGTAGTGGAAGGCGACGGTAAGACTACCTGTACATGAGCTGTATAAGAGTTGTATAGGAGCTTGGAATCCCACCTATGGTATCCCAGTTATGGAATCCCTTTTTTAGAATTCATATGGAATTTTTTTGGGGGAAACATCTGTGGATATGGAATCCTTTTTTGTCGCATGATGCCTTGCGGGATGGTAAATTATACTTCACTGAGGAATTTTCTCATGACCCTCATGGCTTCATTCGATAGCAAATGGATTCCATATGCATAGACAGGGACCACAAGAAGGGATTCCATGGGACATGGCAGTTAAATACCAAGAAGATGAGGTAAAGAAACCGATGTGGAGACATTCGATGGAGCAATTGCTCTATAGCTCCATTGATCGTTGGGATTCGAGTTGTTCGTTCAGTGACTTTTCAGTAATTTATGTATAGCTTATTAGGGGAAAACATCAGTATTGTTTCTAGATATCCCACTTTAGGAATCCCTTTTTAAAAAGAACTATGATTTTGAAATCCCTTTTTCCAAAGTGAATCTTAAAGCAGTATGTTTCAATAAGACTAAAATCCTCGCCCTCTGATCGGACGAGAGCTCCCTTAATGTTTTGTGTGTTTACAGCTCAAGTAGCATATGTTATCACCTGAGGTCACCACGTGAAATATTTGAAAAGGTTATAACAATGGGAAGAGATTCAAAGTACACACTACCTTTATCATCGTATTTTTCGAGGCCAGTGATCATTTTATGAGTGTATACTCACAACCCACTATAAAAAGTCGAGGTTACCCCTTCTCATTTGAAATCATGAACTTGTTGATGATTGGAACTGAGATGGAGTAACCTCGACCATTATTTGAGTTATTGATTTTTTTGGTTGTCCAGTGGCGTCGTGGGGTACACGAAATGTTTATTTACTAAATTTGTTATCCTTAAAGTTGCCTTGTTTATCCAAGTTCATTTAACGACATGGGTTCTTGGCTATGGGTGGGATATTATCAGTTGCGTAGCGGAAAATCTTGTGCCCCCCACCCCCACCGCCCCTCCCGCGAGATAGAGACGAGGTCCCTTTCATAACGGTGGTTGCCTTTAAAACGGGAGCAAATTTAGTGTTGTTACCGTGCACAACACGTTCCAACGAGAGGTCATAACCTATGTTTTTGAGACAAAAAATGAAAAAAATAATGAAAATTAATTGGAGATTTTTGAGAATAGCGCTGGCCGGTTTTGGCCGCTACGTTAGATAAAGGGTTAAAAGAATAATGCATAGACGACAATGAGTACGTCGCGTGGAAGTGAGAGTTTGAAATTATGTGTATTTGGTACACAGTCTCGCTCTCTCTCTCCCTTTCCCTCTTTCTTCCAGCGTTGGGACGTCCTTCCATACGGGGGTCCCCCTTCTAGCCGCCCCCACCCACAATGCGGGCCCTGTGGGCCCATCCCCTACGCCACTGGGTATTATTGAAACATATATGTTATTGTGATGAATTGACGGTAACATGGTCTGAGGTTCGCGGCTCGGAGCGTATGTTCAACCTCGACGCTTCGCGTCTCGGTAGAACGTAAGATTCGATCCGCAAACCTCAGACCATGTTACCGTCAGGTCATCACAATAACGTATAACGTGGAGTGAATCGATCAAACAATTACTTTTTAGCTCATTTTCTGGATGGAATTCGAGTCGTAACTGCTCGATTGTCTTTTGGGTTTCAGAAAGGAAGTCGATTATAGGGGGCGCAGTGGCTCAGTAGGTAGAGGTTCAGGCTGCAAGCCGAGAGGTCCTCGGTTCGAATCCTACCTGCGGCAATCGCGTTGTGTCATTGGGCAAGACACTTCACCCCCATTGCCCACGTGGGGCGCGGTGACGTTGTGTACTAAGGCGTACTGCACGTCCATGGTGCACCTGTCTTCAACCAATGCTAACCCTGCTTGTGTGGAGTTAGTATGTTGGGGGAGCTGACAGTTGCTCGCCGTTGCTCGGTGGTTCTCTCCGGGTACTCCGGCTTCCTCCACCCATAAAACTTTAGTGGCCATGATTATCCGTTGTGCAGAAATGTGTGACCTTAAACACCAATAAATAATAATAAGTCGAGTATATTTTCCAACTCCCTTTCCTCTTTGTTTGCTTCATTCAACCCCAAGTTGAAGAACTCTATCATTTTGGAACGTCTTGAGAAGTTGAATACTCTCATGTCTGACCAGTATGTTATCGTGTTTTTCTGGCTATCTGGAGGCTTAGGTAACCCCGGTAACAACAGAGCAGACAGTGCGGCAAATCAGGCTTTAACCAAGCATGTCACTGATTTTAAAATTCGTTTCACTTATTTTAATCCACATATCAATAATTACCTAAAATCTGTGTGGCAGGCGGATTTGGGATGGAGCGACAAATAACAAGCTCCATAGCATCCGACCAAAATGTTTTGATCACTTCTCGCCCAGTAACCTGAGTAGAAAAGATCATCCAATTTTGACGCGATGTCATATTGGTCATACAAGATAACACATGAACTTAAAACATGTAATAAAAAAATCTACAGAGCCGTACTTTTAGAATCGATCCTATATGCTACACCTTCATTTAATTTATGGCGTATGTACTACGTGAAATCCTGTATGTTGTTCACGGTAACAACACTAAATTTGCTCCCGTTTTAAAGGCAACCACACACAATTTTCCACTACGCCACTGCAGGTGCAAAAGGTCCTGGTGAAATCTTACAAAGTTACTTTGGGGCAGTTTTTCGATGTAGAAATCTTCTTCATTTAAACACACAAACAGTGCCATGCATGATTCCCAGTTCCGTGCTATAAATTTCTCAAGTATCGTCTCCGGGTTTTGTAATCAAAAGCCAAGGAATTCTCATTCCCGCGATTAAACCCTACTTAAACTGATCATACAGAAATTATTTTCCTCGAGTTTGAAGAGTCCACACACCGAAAGAAAACTTGGACAAGCTCCAAAATGTAATTGATCGAAATAAATTGTAGAATACAACACATGAATTCCGCCGTCAGTTTAGCTTTGCAGACAAGTGAAGATAAAATGAAATAAATATTCTCGTTATATAAACCTACACAAAACATCAGGAAAAGATATGTACTTCCTTTTAGAGAACAGACCAGAACGAAAGTTTATTCGAATTATGTAATTTTATACAAGTATAATGAACACTATAGGATACAGCTAGTTGTTAGCATCTTCGGGAAGTGACATGGCCTATTTGACTATTTCCAATCTCCACACATGGCGTGTAGATAGGTAACAACATTTCTGACCAGCGCCCCAGGTTCCCATGACGGCCTGATGGCACTCACGGTGCTTGTACAGGGGAAATCGGCCTCATTTTAATTTAATTGTTTTCGTAGAGCCCTTATAAAAAGAGTAGTATCTGATGTAAAAAATTACTGTCGGTTGGAAAAAACTGAACTATTTAATTTTTCCTTGGCCTAGCGTATGTTTTGAGGTAAAAATTGAAAACACCTTTGTCTTAACTTATTCAAAGGTTTTCAGGGTTTAATGTGTGAGTGAAATTCACAAGCATACTTTGTTACTAATATTCCATCACCAGACACACTGAAGAACAGACGGCATATGTGAAGAAAACATTTTTTAACAAAATATTGCGAATAGTGAAACATTTTCATTCTTGCATGGAAACCTTAATTTATTACTCCTTATTGCAATCAGCTCTTTTATCTCTCTCCAATGAAGGGTCATAACCAATGTTTTTGTGACGAAAACTGAAAAATAATAATGATTTGAATGTCTATTTATTCGAACTCCGGCCATTGTGCTTTGTTGTGCTAAGTAAACGTGTTAAGTCAACAAGTTTTGTATTAACAGGTTATCGAAGATCCCGGAAAAGCAAGAAAGAAGGTTCGCCATCGAGTAAGTATAATTACTTTATGAAACTAACCTACGTTTTGAAGTAAAAAATGAAAAACAAAAACATCAAAACCTTTGTGTTAACTTATTCAGATTTCCTGATTGTATCCTTTGACCCGAAAAAACTGCTTTTTCAACCTGAATTCATAAAGAACAGTACGTAGCGAGTGGATTGTAAGTGAATCACCCGCGGAGTGGAGTTATCCCCCAAGCTATAACTTTCAAATTTGTACATATCGACAAAAAACACAGGCAATGTTTCAGCCAATGGACCTCCGTGTTTAACCCTGAGGTCCATTGGCTGAAACTTTGCTTGTGATGGTTATGCTTTGCAACAAATTTGCAATTATTACATGATTTGACCTTGTTTTTGTGATGATAGTTGTATATATCAGTGGCTTAAGAAACAAATAACAATGCATATACTGGCTGAGCTCCAAAAATACTAAGGATGGGTGGTGTTGAGTTCGGTATCGTTTTCGGTATCTTTATGGGGGTATACTCATGGAATTAGGTATCTGACTTGACTGAGATGTGCTGATAGTGCCAAAGAGGAATTCACTTTCAAGAAAAGCAGAATAAGTTGCAGTATCATTCTACCACAACGCAAAAATGGCACTGCCAATGATCTCAACTGTGGCATTCTTTCACAACCACAAATCATATACACAGTAATTTTGTTATTTGTTCTTGACGATCTTAATGGCTTTGACGATCTATTAAAGACCTTTTGCGATCTCTTAGAGCATGTGCCCTGACAGGGGATCCTGCTGACAATAGACAAAAAAAAAACCCGCCTTGGTAATGAGTTTTTGTCGTGTCTTGGTTGCCTTAACAAGCAACCAAAACTTCACTAGAAATTACTGCAAAGCAATTGGGCATGCATAGGATGTAGCCTTGTGGGAATCCACCCAATGCAGGACAGATGACCACACCACTGAAGATTAACAAAACTAAAAAGAAAATCAGTCACTTATTTCATAAAAAATGAACTTTTCAACTGTTATCAAGTCTTAACGGAGACTTATAAATTTCGAATGTAGGAAAATTTGAAAATTCATGCGGCATACATGTAGGCCTTCAACGATTGGTTCGGTTCGGTTTCTCGATATCCCCATGCCATCGGTTCGGTTTTTCAGTATCCCCATGATATCAGTTCGGTTTTTCGATATATTATACCCATCTCTAACAATGCGCACTCATGACCCCTGTACTTTCAAGTATTCAGTAATGGAAACTACAGTTCCAAACTCTTGTTATGATATCAATGGGTGTGTTTTGGATTTTTTTTATCCCCAACATAACTGGCAATGATTTTATTTTGCACAGGAATACAACTGGCCGCATGTATGTCTACTTTCTGAATGCTGTTGAATTTTCGTGCTATACGGCGTTTGGGGAATGAGTTTAAAACTCCGAGAAGGGAGGGGGTGGAGTGAAGATCATGTGATAAATACATGTATTGTTAACGGGAGAGAAGCACATCAGTCAATCTTTACGTTTGAATATTAAAATAGAAATGATGGTAATTATCATCCAAACATCTGGGGATTCCCCCGTCCGAAATTATCAATACTGGGTGGTTTTTCGATGTCATGTCGAGTTACCTCCCTTATACCATAGAACGTTCACAGTCATGTCGTGTTTAATCTACACCTATCTTGCGACACGAGTGATGAATCTTGATAAATAACGCAGCCTATTGTCGATGTGGTTATAACAGGTTGAAATACACACACCTGTCGAGTTTGAAGTCGATCAGGCCTGAAGAGTCAGAGGAGATGGAGCACATCCTGACAACAAAAAAAAACGACAATCGACATAACGTCGTTTGAGTGCTAGAATGTATGTCCCATAAGTCATTCCAGCACTCAGACGACGATAACTCAAATTATACTAAGATTTCGCATTGTCCACCTCCAAGCATAAATAGAGCTACTTTCTGTTGAATGCCGATTTCCGTGGCTCCCTTCTAGTCTGGTCACACACACTCATTACAAAACAAGTTTTATTCCTATGCGTGTGGTTGTTATTCAACATGTCAACTATCGATCCATATTATATCTCACGTGACTTCCTTGCATTCTGATTGGCTGAAAGATGATACCCTATTTCGTGTAGTTTGCATCCACAGAACTGACCAGGCACTACACCCAGGCAATACACGTTTTCCATTTTTAGCACACTACTATATCAGTTTTCTTTTCATACTGGGCGAATAAAACTGATCAGGCTATATTTAAAAATCGATTCACAGAGGCACAACATCCACAAAACGACCCGGAAAGAAATCTTTGTGGAAAAATGTATCGCTTTTCCATTGTTGAAGGCACATTTTTCGAGGCGTTCATTTTATTCCTTGAGAAGATGATCCATATCTCGTTTTGAAGAGAATGATCCATACCTGGGTCCAACTTTTATGAGAACGCGCCCGGATATGAAAAATCGTTTGTTTCGCTGCTCATATTATTTCGCTATTTAATTGTATGTTTTGGGCAGTAAACGAATAAATAATGGAATTCAATTGAATCTTCGGAGTTTGTATCCCGTGCTGACCCATTCGGTAATGTATATGTGTGACAAATGTGTGGAAATTATCAAACTGCGTTGTCAAATTTCGAAAATTTTAGTTTTCATTCGCGAGTTGCGCGATTCTAGAATACACAGTTCCGTTTGGGGGAAATGTTTTGTTTACCCTTGCCGACCAATTCAAAATTTGTCTTCTGCTCATATCAATAATCCAAGTTAGCCATGTTTTGGAAGAAGAAAATGTTTTTTAAAAACTACATTGTATTTTTTTCTATATAACGCTGGTTGGTAGGGCTTCTACCTTGGTAATAGATTAACAAATCGGACAGATGTTTTTCTTGATGGGTGTTTAATATAATATAAGGATTAGTGCATGCCTTGTCGTTGACTATGCCCATATAGTGCCCAATGAGGTGGTGTAGTTCCCTCCGCTTCGCGGCGGGAACTACAACACCTCACTGGGCACTATATGGGCGTAGTCAACTCCAAGCCATGCACTATTCCTTAAATAGTCCCCTGTTCCGCTACTGCCCGAGCAGACATATAATGAGAAATTCACCACATACGCACGATTTACGTCCGTGCTTCCTGATAACTATTTAGGCCTTTGTTGTAAATAAAACCTTGATATCAAGGAGAGCTCAGACAACAGGGTATATGATTTAGTTGAAGTCATTCAGTGGCGTCGCTAAGGAGGACTTAAGGGGTGTGACACCTCTACTAATTTTTTCAGTAGGGGAATTTTCATCACCATCCAACTCTTACGATATTACTGCGAAATCAAGGCGACATCCAAACACCGCAAACGAAAACAGCAGGGCTCAAAATAAGCGGTCTCGAGTCGCTTTTTGCTATACAAAACTTGCAAAAAGCTACACAAAGTTCAATTATGTATTGCATTTAGTGATACAAGATAATCAACTGCAGCCTATTAGGCTGCAGTTGATTATCTTGTATCGCAAAATGTAAATGAAAATTTGCAAACAAATTTGAAAACTAGTTCACTGATACTTTACTTCTGATTGTGGAACATTCCAGGCATAACTCAGATTAACTCTCCATCAAGCATCATTAGCAACTTCAAATGTAATATGAATTCTATTGGTTTACATTCTTTCTGTTTTGACAACATTTTGCATAAAATGTACATTAAGCTCATCAAATTAAAAATCCCAACTTCCATTTTGAGAACTCTGTTGAACAACCAAGACGCTATTTGAAAATATCCAAGTCCATGCAACCCTTAAAGGCAGTTCAGTTGAAAAAACATAGTAAATGTTTCATGTGTTGCAGAATATTTGGAAATCCCAGAAATGAAAGGAAACTGTTCAATCTACTTAGAAGAATTCAATACAAAGCAGCATAACATAACTGTGGTATACAAAAATAGCTATATAATTTTTACAAAATGCTATTCATTTTTTTTTAAATTTGTAGCATTTTGCTACGCAAAGAAAAAAAAGTTATTTTGAGCACTGGAAAACTGCAACTGAAATTAAATGTTCCCTTATTTCTTTTTCGACATGTAACGTTATGATGTATTTCGGGTAGTTAAGTGGACATTGCATCTCGTTCAGGTAGAATGTTTGGGAATTTACAGGACGGCAATACATTTTTAGATATGTTTTTGCGGGGATTGTATTCCCAAAATTCAGAGCGATGTAGTGAAAATGGAGATGGAATTTGAAATCATTAAATTCTTAGAATCCGACCCCATCCAACGAAGTGTCGAAATTCTGAAAAAGTAAAACTGGATGGATCAACTTCAGATAACCGGTAATAGAAGACGGAAAGCTGTATCTTTTAGAACTATGGAGCTACGTGTGTCACAAAATCAGAGTTTCTAATAAGAAAAAGCAAAAATATGAATTGAATTACAATCGTCAAAAACTGAAGAATCTCAAGAAACCCAGAAGTCTCTTATTTTTACTTGCTCTACAACATATTAAAAATTCCGAAAATCGGACAAAGTTGAATTTTTCCGACTTATGACGTCACTTGAGGGATTAAGAACTTCGGAATGGTAAAGACATTTTTAGATATGCATTTTACTGGAGATTTTATATTAAATGTTTGAAAGAAAGAAGTTTAGTACAGTCATTTATATTTAAAAATATTAAAAATAGGACAAAAATCAAATCCGCATCACTCTCTTCATGTACAAAATTTCGGGAAATGGATGACTGACCAGGCGAGATTTCCATACTTCAGATTAGTGTGCCCAATTACGCGAGTGTGTGTTAAGGCGAAAAGTCCCCTAAATGTTGATCTGACGTAAAAGCATAAAAAGAAGAACGCAATAAGTTATTCCAACATCGTTAGATAAACGTAATTATTCTGAAACACACGGTCGCGCGGTGGCTCAGTAGGTAGATGAGCAGGCTTCAAGCCGAGAGATCCTCGGTTCGAATCCCACCTGCGGCAACGGCGTTGTGTCCTTGGGCAAGATACTTCACTCCCATTACCCATGCGAGGGCACACTGGCGTTTTGCACTAGGGCGTACTGCACGTCGACGGTGCACAAACCCTGTTTGTGTGGGGTTAGTGTGTTGGGGAACCTGACAGTTGCTCGTCGCTGCTCGGTGGTTCTCTTCGGCTACTCCGGCTTCCTCCACCGGTAAAACTGTCCAACACGAGGTGACCCTGCTGTCGTAAAGACGTTTTTTTATTAGGGTTTAACGACACATTAACAGCCAGGGCAGATCATGTCGGTGACAGTTTTACGGGTGGAGGAAGCCTGAGTACCCGGAGAGAACTACCGAGCAGCGACGAGCAGCTGTCAGCTCTCCAACATCGCAACTCTGAACTCTGCACCGCGGCACAGGCAGGGTTAGATTGGTTGAAGACATGCGAACCATCGACGTGCAGTACGCCTTAGTACACAGCGTCATCGTGCCCCCATGTGGGCAATCGGGGTGAAATGCCTTGCCCCAAGGACACAATGCGGGAGCACGAATCAGTCGCTGAAATGGTCACCCATCGAAAAGTCGTTAAACCCCAACAAAAAAATAAACACTGAACAGCTCTATACTCAATATGACTGAATTATACTGGAACACACAGATGTACAGCTCAATGGTCAGTATGAGTGAATTATACTGAAACACACAGATGTACAGCTCTATGGTCAATATGACTTAATTATACTGAAACGCACAGAAGCACAGCTCTATGGTCAATATGACTGAATTATACTGAAACACACAGATGTACAGCTCTTTGGTCAATATGACTTAATTATACTGAAACACACAGAAGGTCAGCTCTATGGTCGATATGACTTAATTACACTGAAACACACAGATGGACAGCTCTTTTCTCAATATGACTTAATTATACTGAAACACACAGACGTACAGCTCTACGATAAATATGAATTAATTATACTGAAACACACAGATGGACAGCTCTATGATAAATATGACTTAATTATATTGAAACACACACATGAAGAGCGCTGTGATCAAAATGACTTAATTATCCTGAAACACACAGTTGGCGAGCTCTATGATCAATATGACTGAATTATACTGAAACACACAGATGTACAGCTCTACAATAAATATGACTTAATTGTACTGAAACACACAGATGCACAGCTCTTTGGTCAATATGAGTTAATTATACCAAAACACACAGAGGTTCAGCTCTATGGTCAATATGATTTAATTATACTGAAACCCGAATTTGCAAAGCTCTTTTCTCAATATGACAGAAGGACAGCTCTATGGTCGATATGACTTAATTACACTGAAACACACAGATGGACAGCTCTTTTCTCAATATGACTTAATTATACTGAAACACACAGACGTACAGCTCTACGATAAATATGAATTAATTATACTGAAACACACAGATGTACAGCTCTACGATAAATATGACTTAATTATACTGAAACACACAAATGGACAGTTCTATGATCAATATGACTTAATTATATTGAAACACACAGTTGGAGAGCTCTATGATCAATATGACTTAATTACATGTACACTGAAACACACAGATGGACAACTCTATGATCAATATGATTTAATTATCCGGAAACGCGCAGATGCACAGCTCTGTACTCAATGCCTGAAACTTATGGAGAAAACGAACGGGACTTCGCTAATGTTCAACCTTGTCATAGGGATAACAGACAATACAAAAAAAAACATGAACAGTTTAGAACATGTAACATTAGGTATACAGAAAAAATCATTCTTCGTTCATTCAACCATTGAAGAATACTTCACTGCAGACGGCAGCCATTTTCGTTGTTGATGTCGATGTCGAAACCATGCTTGACAAATTTAACAAACATTGTCCCATTGATAGTGGGTGGACGAGAGTAGTATGTCATGTTCCCCTATAGGGAATATTTGGGGGACCCTGGTGGGGGACCCCGGAAGTGACGTCATGTCACGTGACCTAGTGCCGCCATGTTGTGTTGTCATGGTAACCCGCGTGAGCTGCCATGTTGTGACGTCATCTCCATAGTGATACGTGGTGTGAGTGCGCATGCGCAGCGCGTGTTGTTAGGGTGATACGTGTTTCCGTCGTCCATTTTGTATACTGGAGGCCGCCATCTTGGTTTCTATGGTAGCACGTGGTTGCTATGTTACCCAATTTTCTGCAATAAGACGGGGTATGTTTTGAGGGTATTTTCCTTTGTAGAAGAGTAAATCTAATTACCATAAACGACCCGACAATCCTTCCAAATCACCAAAATCCACCCGAAATCACCGAAATTGACTTTATTTCCCCAATTGATCGGCTTAGCACGTAGTGCTATAATACTAAGGGGTACAAGGGGTGCATTCGACTGAAGTGGGGTAATTTTATTTTCTGGCTTAGAATTCTCCCAGAATCCCTTTTTGGATCCCTATCCCTTGACGTTTTTCCCATTAAAAGACACATTCCTTTGGTCATTACCCAGAATTCTCTGCTTCTGTCTATATATGCAATAGTTTACGTCTATCTTACCCTATTTCTTTGTTCTAGAGTATACTCCAGTAGCATAGAAGAGCCTATCAGTTGGAACAGCTTTGCTTATTGTTACAATATTTAGCTATTTCTGGTCTATTCTTGTTAGTTCTGATCCTATTCCGTGTACTCTTGTTGTTTCATTTATCTAGATCCTATTTATAGATCATAATTAACCAATCAGATTGCTTGATTTCCCATAACCTGTATGCAGAGTTATCTCCCTTCTGTATAATGAAAGACTATATCCAATGGCAATATCCCCGGGCACCCCAATTTAGGCACCCCTTTTTTTGAAAAACATATGACCTTCGGCACCCCTTTTTTGTCATATGTGCTTATGTGAAAAAGCACAATGTGACACATTGTGCCCTAGCACACAGGCACATGATTTATGTGCCGATATGTGCTTATGTGAAAAGGCACAATGTGACAGAATGTGCCCTAGCACATAGGCACATACGGGTATTTGAGGATACCTATTGCCTGGTATTGTATTATTCGAGGATACCTACTAGAGAATCCCTTTTTTGTCATATGTGCTTATGTGAAAAGGCACATTGTGACACAATATGCCCTATCACATAGGCACATGCTTTATGTGCCGATATGTGCTTATGTGAAAAGGCACAATGTGACACAATATACCCTATCACATAGGCACATACGGGTATTTGAGGATACCTATAGCCTAGTATTGTATTATTTGAGGATACCTATCTAGGATACCTTCTGGAGAATCCCTTTTTGTCATATGTGCTTATGTGAAAAAGCACAATGTGACACAATGTGACCTAGCACATAAGCACATGCTTTATGTGCCGATATGTGCTTATGTGAAAAGGCACAATGTGACACAATGTGCCCTATCACATAGGCACATACGACCAAAATGGGATTCCATAGCCACAGGCGTTTTCGAAAAAGGGATTCCACAAATGGTATTCCAAAAAAGGGATTCCACAAATGGGATTCCGTCTCCATCTTGTCGCCAAAGCTCCACCGCCACTACTGGTCTATGGTCTATCTGTCCTATCATTAGCTTCAACAACAGTCTTGTTCCATTGCAGCCTTGTACCAGTACTATTGGCTAAACTACCATCAATTACTTCATAGCTATACCTTCGCTGAAGCTTTCAAAATGTTCCATCTGATTTCCCCTGTATACATATAAGGCATTCCGTGTGTGGCCCAGTCCGTAAAATTTGGATTCCGTGTTTTTACATCGACACTCGAGGGTATTCCCATTCCCTATTGGAAGAATTCAGTTCAACTGGGTGATAATACCTTCATTGGGATTATGGTTCAAAAATTCATTCAGTTGAAATTTATTAAGTTTAAAAATTTATTCAGTTCAAAGGGTGTTTATTTATATTAGATATAAAGAGTTCATTCGGATCAAGGGGGTTAATTATATATACATTCATTAGGGTATAGTTCATTCAAACAGTTCAAAGGGGTTAATTATATATACTTTCATTATGGTTATAGTTCAGAACTTTGTTCAGTTTGTTATGGTCAATTCAGTTCGATACATTCATTGGGTCAGTTCTCTTCTATCTGTTCAGTTCGATTTTCGTCACTTTGTTTTGATCACTTCGATCTTAGTTGTGTTGGATCTTTGGTCACTTTGTTCTGTTAAGTCTGTCAAACGTGTTCGATCAATCCGACTAGTTTGACATTCTTTCACTTTGTTATGTTTATTTCGATCTTGGTTATGTTGGATCTTCGTTCGGTAACTTTATTGTTTTGTAGTGGTTGGTTGTCTCTGTTCAGAGTCTTGTAGTCATTGAGTGTTACCAATCCCTTTCCATACCCTTGAGTGTCGATGTAAAAACGCGGAATCCAAATTTTACGGACTGGGCCACTTACGGAATGCCTTATATGTATACAGGGGAAATCAGATGGAACATTTTGAAAGCTTCAGCGAAGGTATAGCTATGAAGTAATTGGTGGTAGTTTAGCCAATAGTACTGGTACAAGGCTGCAATGGAACAAGACTGTTGTTGAAGCTAATGATAGGACAGATAGACCATAGACCAGTAGTGGCGGTGGAGCTTTGGCGACAAGATGGAGACGGAATCCCATTTGTGGAATCCCTTTTTTGGAATACCATTTGTGGAATCCCTTTTTCGAAAACGCCTGTGGCTATGGAATCCCATTTTGGTCGTATGTGCCTATGTGATAGGGCACATTGTGTCACGTGCCTTTTCACATAAGCACATATCGGCACATAAAGCATGTGCTTATGTGCTAGGTCACATTGTGTCACATTGTGCTTTTTCACATAAGCACATATGACAAAAAGGGATTCTCCAGAAGATATCCTAGATAGGTATCCTCAAATAATACAATACTAGGCTATAGGTATTCTCAAATACCCGTATGTGCCTATGTGATAGAGTATATTGTGTCACATTGTGCCTTTTCACATAAGCACATATCGGCACATAAATCATGTTCCTGTGTGCTAGGGCACAATATGTCACATTGTGCTTTTTCACATAAGCACATATGACAAAAAAGGGGTGCCGAAGGTCATATGTTTTTCAAAAAGAAGGGGTGCCTAAATTGGGGTGCCCGGGGATATTGCCATTGGATATAGTCTTTCATTATACAGAAGGGAGATAACTCTGCATACAGGTTATGGGAAATCAAGCAATCTGATTGGTTAATTATGATCTATAAATAGGATCTAGATAAATGAAACAACAATAGTACACGGAATAGGATCAGAACTAACAAGAATAGACCAGAAATAGCTAAATATAGTAACAATAAGCAAAGCTGTTCCAACTGATAGGCTCTTCTACGCTACTGGAGTATACTCTAGAACAAAGGAATAGGGTCAGATAGACGTAAACTATTGCATATATAGACAGAAGCAGAGAATTCTGGGTAATGACCAAAGGAACGTGTCTTTTAATGGGAAAAACGTCATGGGATAGGGATCCAAAAAGGGATTCTGGGAGAATTCTAAGCCAATTTAGAAAATTACCCCACTTCAGTCGAATGCACCCCTTGTACCCCTTAGTACTATAGCACTACGCGCTAAGCCGATCAATTGGGGAAATAAAGTCAATTTCGGTGATTTCGGGTGGATTTTGGTGATTTGGAAGGATTGTCGGGTTGTTTGTGGTAATTAGATTTACTCTTCTACAAATGAACATACCCTCAAAACATACCCCGTCTTATTGCAGAAAAATCGGGTAACATAGCAACCACGTGCTACCATAGAAACCAAGATGGCGGCCTCCAGTATACAAAATGGACGACGGAAACACGTATCACCCTAACAACACGCGCTGCGCATGCGCACTCACACCACGTATCACTATAGAGATGACGTCACAACATGGCCGCTCACGCGGGTTACCATGTCAACACAACATAGCGGCACTAGGTCACGTGACATGACGTCACTTCCGGGGTCCCCCACCGGGGTCCCCCAAATATTCCCTGTAGGGGAACATGACATACTACTGACGAGTGTTTTTTTTAACGTTGTATGGTATTGTATGCTACTCCATTGTGTACCAAAAGTGGAGACGAACAGTTCATCTCTTTAAATATTCCATGTAATGACCACTTTTGTGACTGGCTTATTTGTCGCCACAACATGGCATTCCGTGATAAAATAATAAGCAGTAATTGCTCATAATGGGGGTAAGTACGATTTTCAATTTATTGTAAATTATTAGAGAGAGCCGACCGATGTTGTTACTGCCCCAAAAAGAGTACAATGTGGTACCAAAATACTTTTATGAAAGTAAAAAAAAACTACGTTTCAAAATATTATTTTAATTTTATTCCCATCTCGTTGACAAAAATGTTTGCCATACTTAATTCCAAAGACGTGGGGAAAGTTAGATTTCCATAACTTTACATGTGAAGCTAATTTGAATGACATTGGGTCCCATCCATCACCCGATATGTATGGTACTGAATAAATGGATTGCTGAGAACAAAACACATTTTTTCAGTGATACGTAAGCAATCACAAAAGCCGTTTGATTTCAATCAGGAAATGACTAAAGACTGCCAAACATATGTGTCTCTTCTAAGATGTTGTTGCAGAATATACAAAAACTTTTCATTAATGAATAGGACATTTGTCCTCTTACGGAAACGCGCACATTGATTTTCACATGCATGGAAATATAAGAAAACATTTCTCGAAAGAGGGTGAAATAGCCGTTAAAACTACTGGACCAAAATTCATTAAAATTCCAGTAAAATTCATACCATTAATAATGACCCCTTCTAACCATCATTAAAATCATTATTTTCTCCATTAATACCATTAATATTTAATTAAAATGTAAAATAATATAATGGTTATTGTTTCAATAAAATGTTTAATGGTCCATTAAAATTTAAAAAAATAATAGCCATTACATCATTCTGCCTAAGAGGCATTAAAATATTTTTTTCAATAATACCCATTAAATGATTGGAAAGAAATAATGCCCCTTAAAAGGGGCCATAATTACTGGAAGCATTAATTTTCCCTCATCCTTCTGTAAAATAATGTGCATTAAACTTTAAACTATTTAAACTGTAGTGGTGGTTTGGGTGGATGGGGATTAAGGGCAGGATAGGCTTACTGAAACTCTTCATCTTAACTATACTGAGCAAAAAGAAAAGTGTAATAAACTTTGAGGTGCAATTTTGTAGTACAGTGGAGCCCACTTAATTGGATATCTCTTAATTGTATATCCCTGTTAATTGAATATAATTGTCAAACACAAAACCATTTACCATACCTACAGTACAAATGTGATCTGTTAATTGCATATGGGTTGTAGGGTAAACTCCTGTTAATTGTATATAAATGTTTGTAATATGTCGAGAAAATTACTGTGACACGCACCAAATTCCCCTTACTTATCAACCTTTTGGCCCCACTAAATCCAGTACAGACATTTATTCTATTATATCTTGTTTGACAGAGCTCTATGAGCTCTGTCAAACAAGATAAAATAGAATAAATGCTCAGTTTACCCCCAGAACACAGAAAACTGACCAAATCCCTGTTAATTGTATACTCCTGTTAATTGAATAATTTTCACTGGCAAACTGGATATTCAATTAAGAGAATTCTACTGTATTATCGACTTTAATCCCAAACAAATTATTGTAACTTCATACTTCCAGTCTAGCTGTATGAATCTGCATAATTTCATGTTCGTACTGTTGCCAGCGTCACGCCAGGACGTCGCAATTCAGACATGGGGTGAAATGATAAGTATACACATGCAGTCAATAGCGTGTATGTCCACCGTTTGCCTCTTGGATGGCAAGACATCGACGGCGGATGGACCTGACAAGTCTCTGGATGTCACCCTGTTATGTTATTTTCCACTCCTGCCTTAGAACATTACATAAATCGCCTAACGTCCGAAAATCATGAAGTTGTACCCGACGGCCCAGTTGATCCCAAAGATACTCGATTGGCGACAAATCTGGCGAAAGAAGGGGCCAGGGAAGAAGTTCGATGCTCTGCTCCTCAAGAATGTCACGACAGATACGCGCCACGTGACATCGGACATTGACTTACTGGAATAACTGCAATCCGACGTTAGCGTTGAACAATGGGAGAACAACAGCGTTAAGAATTTCGTCCCTATATAGTTGTCCATTCAGATTACCATCGATGACGATCAACTGCGTTCGATGGTGCAAGGAAATTCCTGCCCAAACCATCACATTACCCCGCCGAAACGGTCGTATTCCTCTCGCAATCATCAGAAACCGTTCTCCTCGTCGGCGATACACTATTGCCCTACCATCAGCGCGCCGTAGTCAAAATCGTGATTCATCACTAAAAACAACTGTTCTCCAACGCTGCTGAGTCCAGCGAACACGCTGACGTTCCCATTCCATGCTGACGGTACGATGACGTTGGGTAAGGATTTGGTCCGTGGTGTGGACGCCTACTTCGGATGCCGTGTTCGGAGAGTCTGTTGCGGACAGTTTGTGCACTGATTTTATTGTTAGCTCTACTAGGAGTAATTGATGCTGTCCTCGTCGCCGGAAAGAAGCGATCCCGCAAGTGAGACATCCTGGTGTATCGGTCTTGTGCAGGGGTCGTAACTCTTGGTTGATCTGAACGCGGTCGGTCGGCAGTAGATACACTCGTTCTATACCTTACAATAAGACGGTAAATAGTGGCAGCAGCGACTCCGAGTTCAGCAGCGAGCTCATCTGGAGGTACCCCAGCCGCATGCATACCAATGGCACGCAAACTCTGATTTTCGCTTAACCTTGGTATTTTTAAAATGTTGGAAGACAAAAACTGGCGTGTTTTCACAACAAAAAAATGTCAGAGAAACAGTTATAGGGAATTGTAACCTGCATTGGCGAGATGGGGTCAAAGCAAAGAGATCTTTGGGTGGCCGGCGTGATAAAGAGAAGCCAGGTTTTAAAGAGTACTTTGATGGTACCGTGGTGGAGGGGGTCACTGTTGTTCAAGATGAGGTCGAGGTCGCTTAAGCTTGGAGGAAAAACTGGAAAAGACATGACAAAAGTGCCAGATATGTAATTTATGCGAAGTTGAGACCCTGGAGCACATTTTATTTGAATGTCCAAAATACCAGTTTATGTGGGTGCAAAGGACACTTGTTGAAGTAGCCCAACGGACACATCACCCCCTTGATATGGCCGATGGGCTTATTTTACCAAGTGTGTGTGTTTGTAAAATTTTCTATAGTGGTAGTCGGATCTCTGTCCCAGTATGTTCACGAATCTCTTGCTGAAAGTTTGTCATGTGTCACTCTACAGAAATGCAGTAGTTGTCGGATCTCAGACTCAGTACGTTCTCGAATCATTTTCCGAACGTTTGTCATGCTGCTCCACTCTACAGAATGTGATAGTAATAGTAGTCAGATCTCTGCTATGTCACAGTACGTTCATGAATATCTTGCCAGAAAGTTTGTAAAGGTTCCACTCTCATGAAATGTTGTGATGGTAGTAGTCGGTTCTCTCTATCTCAGTATGCACAAGAACCCCTTGCCGAATGTTTGTCATGTTCAACACTCCCGTAATGTAGTGGTGGTAGTGATCGGATATGTCCTCTGTCACAGTACAATCACGAATCTCTTACAAAAGGTTTGCCATGTTCCACTCTCCAGAAATGTTTAGTAGTCAGATTTCTATATCTGTACGTTCACTTATCTCTTGCCGAAGGTTTGTCATGTTCCACTCTCTGGAATGTGATATTAATAGTAGTCAGATCTCTGCTATGCCACAGTGCGTTCACGAATCTCTTGCCCGAAAGTTTGTCATGTTCCACTCTCCTTAAATGTTGTAGTAGGAGTCAGATCTCTGCTTTGCCACACAACGTTCACGAATCTCTTGCCCGAAAGTTTGTCATGTTCCACTCTCCTGGAAGTTGTTTTGGTAGTCAGATCTCTGCTCTGTCACAATACGTTTAGGAATCCTTTGTCCGAATATTTGTCATATTCTACTCTCCTGAAATGTAGTAGTAGTAGTAGTCGGATCTTTGTCATAGTAATTTACAAATCTCTTGCTCACAAGTATTGTCATGTTCCACTCTCCAACAATGTTGTAGTAGTAGTAGTAGTAGTGGGAACTTCGTCTCAGTATATTCACGAATCATCCGCCCAGAATCGTATATATTCATCGCAATCACAGTCCTGTTGGAAACGTGATAGCCGAATTTCTTCTACAGTTAAAACTAGAAGTCCTGTCATGAAATGCGCACAAATAGCACGTTGATATGCGCGTTAATGTGCGCGTTATGGCCCAATTGAAGCTATCATATTCTGTACATATGGCCTGTGCACAGGCAATGTTTCAGCCAATGGACCTCCTGGTAACCCGGAGGTCCATTGGCAGAAACAGTGCATGTGTTTGCTATGAGTAACCAGGAGAACCTGCCGTGCTTTGGGTGCCATTCGATATGGCAATTGCGTGCAATTCCAACGCGCAATTAAGCCTAGATAAGCGCACTATTCGTGACAGGACTTCTAGTTTTAACTGTAAGTAGGTTCACGAATCTCTTGTCCGAAAAGTATCTCTATATCATCCACTCAGAAACGTATATAATCATCGCGATCAAAGTCATTTTGTTGTCATGTGATAGTCAGATCTTTGCTCTACCATAGTACGTTCACGAATCTCTTGCCGTAGTTTCACTCATCCCATTTGGAACCAAGAATTCGACATTCCGTATGTTACGAGGTTGAAAATCTCTCTCATCCGAGAAAGATGTCTGTCGAATCGACCACACTCGTTGATGAGACACCACAAAAGAGACAGACAGATACCGCGATCGATCGAATTGGAGGGGAGGGGGAAACCTCTCTCAATCGAGAGATCTCTACCGTATCGGCCTCGCGAGCTGTAAAATTACACATTTCTTCGGCAATTTGGACGATTGGGAATCTTTCACATTCTAGAGATCACCGTCGAATCGACGAAATCCGTCGGTCGAACACTTGGAAAAACCGACAAAAAAATACACGTTTTGACATTTTGACTCGCGATTTGTAATTTCACATCGTGAAATCTAAGCGAAATCGATTGAGGGAACACTTAAAGAGCCGTGTTTTGTTTTTGTCACCAACCTGAGATTTTTCATCTTGGGATTGCGGTCATCATTGTCACCTTGTGAAAAAATGCATCAAATTCTCGGAACGAGCTGAAACTGGGCGATCTCGGAATTTTCACAGATTTTCTTAAGATTTTTATTTTCGCCGATCTCCGAGATTCGATCGACAAGACGGAATAAATAAGTATCTCTGTCGGTGATTCGATTTCCCATCCGATTCCCGATTAGAAAAAGTCTTTGCCAGAAGTCTAAAGTGGGGTCGTACCGCACTTAGTCGAATTCTCGAGAAAATAACATTGAAATTAGCGAGACATTACCCAAATCAACAAAACCGGAATTAACCCTTTACCCAACGTAATGGCTAAAACCGGCCAGCGGTATTCTCAAAACTCGCCAATTAATTTTCATTATTTTTTCATTTTTTGTCTCAAAAACATAGATTGTGACCCCTCGTTGGAGCGAGTGCGTCGAGCTCGTTCCAACAAGGGGGTCATAACTTATGTTTTTGAGACAGAAAATGAAAAAAATTAGTTATTCAAGAATTTATTTTGCAAGTGTCGTCTGCTTTTCAAGTTAGATAAAGGGTTAAGTAAGCTCGGACTCTCCTTTTACCTCTACTTCTACTAATGTAGTGTAGAAAGAAGTTAAAAAGAATGAACGCATGCGCAAAGAACGCATTCACTCTTTAAAACGGGGCTGTTTTGTTCATGTCTGTAACAACACTTTCGACAGCCAAAGTGACTTCGTTTCGGACAGGATTACCGGTAGAGGAATTCTAAGTACCCAGAGAGACCAACCGATATGTAACAAAAGACTCTAGTGACATAATCTTAACCCTTTACCCAACGCGTAATTTGCAAATTTAGCAGTGGAAAAAATATTATTTTTAAAAAATTTCAACAAAACCATCTGATGTGACCCCTCGTTGGAACGAGCTCGCCTAGCTCGTTCCAACGAGGTGTCACATGATATGGTTTTGTTGAAATTTAAAAAAAAATGATATTTAAAATAATAAATTTTGATATCGTCTGCGTTGGGTAAAGGGTTAAGACGAAGTATAAGAAGAGAACAAATCTAGGTAATATTATTCAATTCCGATACGTCCATTGTGACTACAAGGTATCTATGATAGTTATGCCCCGGTATGTTTCAGTCCCAATCGAGCCGAAATTCTTAAATGCCTCAAGGTCGAAACGCCCATTTTTGAAAAATAATATTTTTCTTAACTCCTCAATTTATATATTAAATGGCCGATTCGTTAAATAAACTTTTCAGGAACACACCCTCCCACCCATCCCCGCTCTTTGTTCTGACTTCTATAGCTTAAGATTGAAAACAGGAATTATGTTTACCAGTCTTTTAAATATATAATGCTAGAAGAGGCTAACCTATCAATATTTTTTTCAGAATCCAAATACCTGGGTTGTTACAAGGACAAGAGATCACCGCGTGCACTGTCAGGTTACCAGAAGTTCAACATGAAGCATTTAACCAACAGTGTGTGTAGAAATCTCTGTTATGAAAGGAAGTTCAAGTATTCTGCTACAGAGGTGAGTATAGATCAGAGAAAATCGAAATTTTGTGACATGACGTCTGTTTCGATTGAAAAGGTCCGCGAAGCCAATTGTGCCAGGTAGCTGGAACCACAAAACGGAAGTCAGTTGTGACCGCGAGTTGACGAAGTCCATAAACCGCGAGTCGATTTTCTCCGCAAGCCTACTACGTCCACAAAACGCGAGTCGAGTGTGTTCGCAAGCCGACTACGTCCACAAAATACGAGTCGATTGTCTCCGCAAGCCGACTACAAACGCAAAGCACGATTCGATTGTGTCTGCAAGCCGACTACCTCCACAAAACGTGTGTCAATCGTGTCTGCATGCCGACTACATCCGCAAAACGCAAGTCGATTGTGTTCACACGCCGACTACGTACGCAAAACGGATGGAAATAAGATGTCGATCATTCGATGAGAGATGTGTGTGTGAAGAAAAAAAAAAATAAAAAAAAAATATATAAATAAAAATTAAAAAAAATAATTACAAAAAAAGAATGATAAAGAAAGAGAATACTTGAGAAGAAACAAACGTGGTTTGATTAAAAATATTTCACAAGATTCGCTAGCAATAATTCTAGACACTTTAGTCGAAGTAGAACGTTTGATATTGACTGATTATATGAGACGCGAAATCGAAAGTAAAATCTTGATAGAAGATAAGACCAGAAAACTTTTAGACACGTTGACATATAGAGGACCGACTGCTTTTCGAGAATTTATAAAAGCTCTTCAAAATGCTAAAATAGATGTCGACGCGTGTTTCGAAATAGGTGATCCAATTTCACGAGATGAAAGATTATGAGAAATAACGTATTAAAACAAAAAAAAAAAAAAATAAAAAGTAATGAGATCTAGAGAGATTGAACATCTTTCTAAATTTCATTACTTTTTATTTTTTGTTTTGTTTTTAAAGATCACTCATAATTTTTAATTAATTATTTCCACGCGTTCACTGTTTGTTCAGAGGATCTAGTTCGATCAGCATGTTCACCACGGAAGTGGTGGCTTCAGGATTATTGGTTTTCGTAACGAAATTAATCCTGTGTCTGGCATTCACTTTGAGAGGCGTGCCGAACGTGCTAACATTCGAGTGTTGATTCTCGGTCTTTTCGACACTGTATCTCTTATCGCTCTCTACTCCGTTCACCGTGAGATCGACGACTGCTCTATTATTCAAATCCGTGGAAGCCAGAATCATTCTAATGATTTCACCTCCCAACGGCATGGGATATCCCACCTTACCATGTTGCGATCCGCTACTTCCGTTTTGACCACTCGGCTTTTCCCTCTTCTAATGCGCCGCTCTCCTCGGGCCACACGGTGATCAATTGTCTGGTGTATTTGACTTTCTCCACCACCAAAATCAGGGTACAGGCGTCCGACATGTGCACGGGATCCGGTAGATTCGTGAGCGCGTGTCCGCCCATGTCTAGTTTACCTTCCATGATGTCGCCCTTTCTCCAGACTGAGTTGTCGTTCACGTACTTCCTGCTGACCACGCTGGAATCGAATTCAGGATCATGATCGAGTACAAATAAATTCTGACCATTCATGTTGATACCACCCTCCATGGTTCTACCAGATTGTTTGTTCAGGTAGAGATCATCCACTTTCGCTTCTATGTATCCTTGAGATCGTGTCACGGCGGAATCCACGTAGCCCTTGTTGACTGCGGTAGAGTCTGCATCCGTACCGTCCGCATCGTCGACCTTCAACAGATTCAATATCTTGTTGAATCCCGAATTCAGATCCGATTTCATTTCACGTCTGTCAGACTTTCTCTGTTCCAGATCTACGTAGTGTTTGGTCGCCACGTCCTTGGGATTCGGGGGAGTGGCCACGTTCATTATCTTGTTACAATTGGTGTTCAATTCTGATTGCATCGTTTTCTGAACGTATCTACTTCTCAGGTGTTCGCTGAATCGTGCATGAGAGTCGTCCGAGTATTTCTTGGTCGTGGCATCGGTGGAATCTATGGGATTCGCGACGTTCACCAAAAGTTTGGATTTCAGATCGAGATCGTTGGTCAAGGCTTTATCCACGTAATTATCTAGCAAGATTCGTCCGAAATCTGCGTTCCCCCTGTCGACATATTTTTTAGTCGCCGCATCTGCGAGATCTATCGGCTCGGGAAGATTGTAGAGCTTCTTATCGTTCATGTTCAAAGGTTCCTCTCGAGGTTCGTATCTCCGAACGTAACGCTCGTCCAAGTTGACAACGTCGTAACCATCGCCAACTTCGAGCATCTGCCTCTTCTTTTTGGGTCGATTTTCATCATCACTTCTACCAAATTTATCGACTGGCATGTTGTTTTTCCGCATATTTTTCCCACACTATCCCGCAATATACATCATTAGCATCTAATCGTTTTTCTACATCTTTTTTGCACTCTATCTCATGATATTCATCATTATCGTCTAATTGTTTTTCCACCTTTTTATCCATTTTATATTATTTTTTTATACTTTCTATGATTTATATTTTTATATTTTATTTACATTATAATAACATACTCAAAATTGGTATATTCTTAAACGGCGAATTCTCACCAAACATCAAACCCTTACCGAGTCGCTCAACGTTCTGTCCACTTTTCAGATAGAGACCGTTTCAACTGAAAGTGTTGCCACCTTTAACAGGCTCAAGATACAATCCTTCACCGTTGTCGTCTATCTGGACGCGGCACACGGCTCCTCCCTTCTTCAAAAACAGTCCGCTACCACCCATTAATTTCTCAACTTCCGAACTCGCGAGTCCCGAGAGAGCTCCCACGCCGAGAGTCTTTCCAAGAAAGGGCAGTGCTTTTGCGGCAAAGGGCAATGCTTTTGCTGCGATACCTGCCAATAGCGGTAGGAAACTGCCTTTCATTTTCAAGTTGTATTTCAATGGAGTGGGACTCAATCTCACCTTCAACCCTCTTCCATCACCAATCGCTTTCTCCATCCTTTTGATTTGAGTTCTGGTCCAGGCAATTTGATCGTCACCGCCACTCATCAGATCTTCGTGAGTGAATTTGAATCTCATCGGCTCACCTCGAGTTAACACTCTCTCAAGTTTCTTCCTCTGTCCTTTGAATATGTTCACGTCTTTAACCACGTATTGAGTCATATTTCTTTTTTTTTAAAATATATTTTGTTCTATTGTTTTTTTTGTTTTAATAATAATTATATTTATCACATGACTATTGTAAAGTTCAATGAAAAAGTCCATCTGATATTCTTCTATATGAGAACACGTGTAATATGACCTGCAAGGATTTTCATTGGCTGAATTTTAAGCCTCATCACCTAATTAATATTCATATTGTACCACTCCATTGTTTACAAACAAAACATGTCGCGTGTACTTAACTATCGAGTGAACGAAATTGTGAAAATAGATGGAAAAGGAGAAGGGGAAATTGTTAAGATCATTGATTCCACAAAAGGCTTGTTATACACTGTGAAAATAATAGGTATCGACTTTGAAGTGACTCTCTCGGCAGAACGTTTGAGCCCATTCCACGATGAACGCTACCAGACGCTAGATTGCCAAGAAACTGTTGGCGTTGCTAAGCAAACGGACGCTACTCAACAGCGTCGTTTTGTTAATGTCAGCGGTGCAGATATAGATGGATTTGTTGAAAAAGAAACAAATAAAAACACTTTAAGCAAGACCTTTTATGATATGAAGTTAGTAAGAAATGTTCTTCAAAGCAATGATATAAATGAGCATCGTGAAATTCACAACATACCGCCCAGTGAACTGTGTGTTATTTTATGCAAATTTATCCTGTCAATCAGAAAATCTGACGGCTCTGAATATGAACCAAGCTCGTTGCGTGGATTTATTTCCAGTATTGACAGAAATTTAAAACGTTTTAATTATGGCCGCACAATAGTTAGCAGTGTAGAATTTGTGAAAGTGAGAGACATATTGAAGGCCAAACAACGACAACTGAAACGAAGTGGCTTGGGCAATCGGGAAAAAAGGCAGAGCCAATAAGTGACAATGAAATTGACATTTTGTGGCAAAGCGGTCAACTGGGTTCTTCGACACCCGAATATATAATAAACTCCTTGTGCTTTTTAAACACTATTCACTTTGGTTTACGGGGCTCAGATGAGCACCGTAAAATGTGTTGGGGGGGGGGGGGATGTTAGTTTGCACAAGGACCCAAATGGCCAGGAATATTTACAGTTTATAGAAAGACAAACAAAAACTCGCCCTGGTGACAATGTGAGAGATGTTCGAAGTGTGCCACCCAGAATGTGGTGTAACTTTGATTTACCAGAAAGGTGTCCTGTGAATATTTATAAAAAGTACTCTCTTTTAAGGCCCTCTGGTTACAGTGACGAAAGTGACCCTTTTTATATAGCAACACATACTAAACAAGATATTATGAATGTCGGTGATCAGTGGTTTAAAAGACAGCCGAATGGAATAAATAAACTTACCTCCATCATGAAGCGCATGGCAAAAGCAGCTGGTCTATCACCGGAAAAGAAACTTACAAATCACAGCGCTCGCAAACATCTTGTTCAGAAACTTAGTGAAAATAACATCCCTGCTCACCAGATTATGCAAATCACAGGACACAAGAATATCCAGTCAATTAACAATTACAGCCATATCAATGAACAACAACACAAACAAATTTCTCGTGTGTTATCTAACTCCAATCTTCAAACTGAAAATAGGCCTCAATATCCTAAATCCATGGACACAGATGTAGTTTATCAAAACTAGTCAATTTCTAACACAAATTCCATTGATCGAAACACACAATTTGCGGGTAGACTACAGAATATGTTCACAGGCAACATTTATGGTCGGCACTTTGAAATACACATTCATAACCCAGAAACATCATCATCCCAACCCGCTCAGAAACGTAGGCGCATCATTGTGTCCGACAGCGACTCGGATTAAAGTTTATAAAATATAGAAATTGCAAATCCCTTCTTTGGATTTGCTTCTCTTATTGTTGACAATTGAATTACTAATGAGGGTTTTGTTGCAGTCTGTTTATTAAGTGTCAATAAGACCGTTTGTTTTGAGAACTATTTTGCAAAGCGGAAGTATTGAACGCATTCAGTCAACATGGCGAAAGTAGGTTAATTTTCTTTTTCCATGTACGGGAACACAGACTCGTTAAAAATAAATCGGTTCAAGTTCGTTTGTGTGTGTCATGTGATAAAAAGAATCTGAAATTCGTTTCTCTTTGACATAAGATTTATGAAACTCGTTTCGACAATTTTATTTTAGCTCGCCAGAGGCTCGCTAAAATAAAATTGTCTACACTCTTTTCATAAATCTTATATCAAAGAGAAACTCATTACAGATCCTCTATATATTAAATAATTTTTGTAAAATTAATATCGCGTTTATTTTATTTACTTATTTATATATATACACAATATTTTTTTTTATTTGGCTTTTTATATTTCTCTTATGTGAAATCGTATCGTCAGCCTCTCTCCACGAAGATCTAACAGTTCACCATTTTGATCCGTCAATGTGGTTTTGAGACTATACAAAATCACGGGTAGAGATAAACTAAATTTCGAGGTCGTTCCACAATTTTATAACACGGCGACATGTTTGGAAAGAAGGAATAGATCGTCGGTTGAGCACTACCAATCACGTAGCTTCCAGCAATCACGCCCACGTTCACCAGAATGCTATTGACTGCGAGAATGTCAACCATATTTTCAGATGCCGCGTGGCCTCGAGACATCTTTCGATCGAATCCCAGCACCTTGCCTATAGAATCATCCGTGTTGAAATCCACTCGAAAATTATCTTCCAAATCCAACATCGTCTGTAGGGTATTAGGGTTGGGAGCGAGTCTGATCTTGTTGCTTCCCTTTCCATCCATCTTCATTCGCGTCTGAATGTAATTGTTCAAATCGTCTATGTCGTAACTTCCTTTGGGAATTCGAATCTCCAACCAACCCACTCTGTCGGAATACTTGAACGAGTTACTCTTTTCGGTGATGTTGGGAAAGGAATAATGAGTCTTCAGATTCACCAACGCCATCTCGTATCTTTTCTCTCTATTCAATTCGATGGAAGGTTCGAATTTAGTCGCGAATCGAGTCGAATTGCCACTCACCATGATTTGAATGGATTGTTTTGCAGCCGTATTCTCGGCTATCCGTTCTAACAACAATTCTCCTTGTTCGAACATTATATTTTTAATTTTTATTTTATTTTTCAAAACTAAATTATTGATGATTTATTGTTTTCTAATTTTTGTTTTCGCTCTCTATTTTATTATCATCAGAAACATAAACCTTGTCGAATCAACTCCGATATTTTCCGCGATTAAATTCGCGAGTCAAATCGTTCACGACAAAATTGTAAAGTCCTCCATCTTGAGATCCTGGCGAAAGAGACACAGTAAATTAGCATTCTCCTTTATCGTCTGTCTAAATTTTAAAATAATTCTGCGACAGGTAGAAACAGTCCACGTTGCTGTGACGACCTCTAACGTAATACGATTTGCATCGGTTTTGTCTCTCCAAAAGCAGATCGTCGAAAATCATGAGATTCTTATCTTCCGATTTCAATTCTCTAGTTTCCGGAACATCGCTGGCGCTCTCATAAAATCGACACTCGACGTTCGAAGAGGCATTTCTCTTCATCAATTCCATCGCCGCACCGTCCAAAATGGTTGAAAGAGAAGCTTCACTTTTGTCGAATTCCTCCCTACTGTCAAATATTCTGGCTATGACGTCCTTGGGCAATCTACGATCCATGCACTTTAGAAGCAATCGGTATTCGGGTTGAAACAAACTCTTGCCAAACACGAATAATCTGTCATAATCCAACCAGTCGGGTTGCAACAACAGATTCATCAACAGATTGTTCTTTCCACAATTCGATTTTCCCACTATCAAGCCTCTTATGCTTTTGGGAAAGAACTCGTTATTCGACCTCTTGGTCGCGGCGTCATTCCAAGACATATCTTTAATGTTCATCCTTTTTTTTATTTTTTTGTTATTTTTAGATTTTCAAACACAATTTTTATGTTTTTTCAGACTCAGTTTTTTTTATAAATATTATTATTTATTTATATTACACCGTCGCGAGTTCTCTTCAATCCAGATCCATTCGTCATTTTGGCTAAATCTTGTATGGGTACTACAGCATCCTTTTGTTGTCTAAAATTATTAATATTTCCTTTAGAGTATGGTAACGTGAGTTATTTTATTATCCTCAAAAATTAAATGTATAATTATTTTTATGTTTTATGTTTTAAGTAAATAAAATCTTCTGTCTTTAATATATAATAACTAAAACCAGTTGAGGGAAAAATATTTTTCAAAATAAAACCTCGATAAGGCGTTTTGCCCTCGAACGTGTTAAAGATCACATCACCGATTATTCACACCGTGATGAATAGAACGACTTTGAAAAGTGTGAAAGTTTAGCGCATAAGAACGGAAATGTTTTATCGTAATCCTCAAACAGCATTTTAGATGAAGTGAAAAATTCTGTTTTAAAACCATTTTACAAACGAAAAATGAAAAACCGTTTTTTCTAAAAATGATTAAGTAATTTTTTCTAATTTAATGCGTTTGAGAAGAATTGTATCCGTCAAAAGGGTTTATTCATATCTCCGAAACATTATCATGAGTCAATTAAAACTCAATTTACCTCTTAAAACCCTAACTGAGTGGAACGCGATTTTTCCGTCTCATTCATTGAACGAAAAACCTTTCATTTACACCGGAACAAAAAATGAAACGATTTGCGAAGATTTCATAGTGTCAATTAAACACAAATTTTACCACTTACCTATCTGAGTGGAACGCAATTTTATAGTCGATTTTATTGAATGAAAAACTATTTATTTACACTGAGTGCAATATTGAAAACTCCACAAAACTGATCTATTACGATTTACCTTAAAACTCGCTGTGACAAATCGTGGACGCACGATTTCCATCGGTTCTAATTTTCCAAACTCGAGTTTTTCCGTTTTGGTTTGGAAAAAAAATCCTCGAAGAGTGACTTCACTTTACACCCACTTCGCGCCATTGGCGAACGTGGGGAAAACATTTTGAGATTTTTCCCGATCTAGAATAGGCAAATAGGTTTCGCCGATCGGATCGCACCCTCGACCGTCCGGAACGTGATCGCGAACGTCGGTGGTCCAGAACCGGCAAACCACATTTTTTTTATGTACCGGAAGCTGAAATCAGTTTGAAAAAAAAAAATCCTCGACGAGTAACTACACTTTACACTCACTTTTCACCATTGGCGAACATCGAGAACACGTTTTGAGATCGATTTTTCCTGGTCTAGAATCGGCAAATCGGTTTCACCGATCGGATCACACCCTTGACCGTCCAAACAGCCGTTGGTGAACGTCAGTGGTCCAGAATCGGCAAACCGCTTTTTTGGTGCTGGTCTAGAATTGGCAAAACGTTTTTGCCGGCGATCGCCAATGATAGATCAAAGGTCTGATCCATGATGTGAACGTTGAGAAAAATTTTTAAATTTACGTTTTCTTCAAATTTCGTACATTTTTCCCTTCCAAGCGATGTGTCGAATTTCACTCGTTCGCCAACGACTGTTTTAATAGTCAAAAGTGCGATTCGAGGGGGTCAAAAACAATTGCTGATTCTGGACCACCATGTAAAAACAACATTTTCTACACTCTGTACACGATTTAACACTGAATCCCTATGGCAGTAACCGGCAAACCGCATTTGTTTATATACCGGAAGCTGAAATCAGTTCGAAAAAAAAAATCCTCGACGAGTAACTACGCTTTACACTCAATTTTCACCGTTGGCGAACGTCGAGAAAACGTTTTGAGATCGATTTTTCCTGGTCTAGAATCGGCAAATCGGTTTCACCGATCGGATCGCACCCTTGACCGTTCAAACAGTCGTTGGCGAACGTCGGTGGTCCAGAATCGGCAATCCGCTTTTTTGGTGCTGGTCTAGAATCGGCAAAACGTTTTTTGCCGGCGATCGCCAACGATAGATCGAAGGTCTGATCCGCGATGTGAACGTTGAGAAAAATTTTTAAATTTACGTTTTCTTCGAATTTCGTACAGTTTTCCCTTCCGAGCGATGTGTCGAATTTCACTCGTTCGCCAACGACTGTTTGAACGGTCAAAAGTGCAATTCGAGAGGGTCAAAAACAATTGCCGATTCTGGACCACCATGTTAAAACAACATTTTTTACACTCTGTACACGATTTAACACCGAATCCCTATGGCAGTACACGTACTTGTACGTGTACAGTTTTTTTGAAAAGTGATCTAGAATCGGCACTTTACACCTGCTGTTGCTTACTCCATTGAGGGTTAACCCAACTGAGAAGAAAACCACAGTCACTTCTGCCATGAAAACGAACCTTTCAACCGTTATCATGCCCCAACAGGGTCTTACAAATGGAGAATGTAGATAGATTTGAAAATTCAGACGGTATCGGTATTCAACGGTTATTTCGGTTCAGTTTTTCGGTATCCGCATTATATCGATATCGCTTTTTCGGTATATTGCCCATCTGTACTGGCGAATTTGTGAGATCTTTGATAAGTTTTTGAACACGACCGCATGTTCCACTCATGACACTAGCTCCGTCATAGCCTTGTCTATTGAGGTCGATGTCATAATTAAGAATTGAATGCAATTTTTATAATCTTTAATGGAGTATGAACGTGTGGGAATGAGTACAAATTACGTATGAATCCCGAAGGGATTTAAGAAGTGAATGCATTTTTTATAATCTTTATTGGAGTATGAACGTGTGGGAATGGGTACAAATTATGTATGAATCCCGAAGAGATTTAAGAATTGAATGCAATTTTTATAATCTTTATTGCAGTTTGAACGTGTGGGAATGGATACAAATTGTGTATGAATCCCGAAGGGATTCATACAATTTGTACCCATTCCCACACGTTCATACTCCAATAAAGATTATAAAAATTGCATTCAATTCTTATAATTACATTCCGTAACTGGTTAACCTGCTTTTTACCAAACAACAAAGCAGAAAGACGAAATAAAACATGTACGAACGAACGAGGCGAAAAACCACCCTCACACAAAAGACAAAGCGCACAACTCTGATTTTTAATTTTCACAACTTTAGAAATGGAACCGAGTATTTTAATAACGGGCTTTATGCCACAGTAGGGAAATGTCACCAAAGAAACAGCAGCGGAGTTGATCACTGCGAGAGGCGCTAAAAGTTAAAAACCCATCCAAAAACCGCCCGAATTACATTCTGTCAACTGCACTCTACCGTAAATGCGGGTCAAAGTTCGACCAAATGCATTCATTGGAAAATGAGTTACATTTGGTCATGACGTTTTCATCCAGCTGACCAACGGGAATTGAGTATTTGGACCCAAAACGTACAACTACTTTACAGTCCTTCAGCCAGACTAGCAAAATGTGGCTCAACGGTACCAAATTTGCGGGAAAATTACTATTTTCTTTTTTCTTGAGATTAGTATTTCTAGAATATAAAAATGCATGCTGAATCTGGATTTCACAGCTTTCATAGAAATATGGGCCTTTAAACATTACCCCCACCCACCCCCTCCCCCCCCCACCCGGCACAGTAAAGTGAAACACCTTTTGACACAGGGGTCGAGTTACCATTTATTATTCTGAATTCGATATCCATAATCGGGATTATTTTTATAAAATTGATTGAGTATATCAATTCAATATTTGAGTGTGTTTATTCACAAAACCGTTCACTGGGGGGAGGAGGGGGGAGGGGGTGTCAAAGGTCTCTCAAATGCTGAATCATCACAATTTTCTTTTACTTTTCGCATTTTATTCTGTACAATACAAATCTGATGGACCTTCCTGCCCACTTATATAAAGTCAGCGAATCTAGCCTGAGATTGAACAAAGCATTTTGCCAAAATAAATAAATCAATCAATCAATCAATTAAAAATAAAACTGAGCTCATAAGGTCAAAGCTTGTTTCAAGTGAATTTGTTTTCGCCGGCATTAACTTCGCTTCGTGCGATATCCACATCGCACTGTATAACACCAAATTAAGGTTCCATGTCAGGTATTCAAAAGACCAGACTACATCGCTATTGCCTGTCCGTTCCAATGAAGGTGCGACGAAGTCAGGTCTGGTCTAGGTCATATTGGTCAAGTGAAAAACTAGACCAAACCGGACTTGCCGAGGGTGGTCCAAACCGATGCAGTCACAATAAAACATCGTGGATGAAGGGTATGGTTTAAAGTGTTACTTTTGGTTAAACGAAAAATAAAATTTTGACACACATCCTTTCATTTAAAGTATTTTATAATGATTGCAATAGAACACATTTTTGTGTTATAGAAAGCACCAAGTCTCTGTCGATTACTGTTTGAACTTGGTAAACTGTTATATAAACTGCTGTGTCAAGGCTGTGAAGATTATAGTTGTTTGTTTTTTTTTCTATTAAAAACTACTTTCTCTTTCCCCTTGCGCCGCCCCTGATTGGTTTGGTTCTTTTGCGATTTCATACACTCCTCTGCTATATGCACTAGGGACAAGATCTGACACTACGAAAATAAGATTTCAAAGAAGTGCATTAGTCGACTGTAAGTGACTCAGTGTGTGCCGTGTGTGGTCCTTGACCCAACCCCCCCCCCCCTCTCCCGCGTGCCAGTGTTACATAATGGGGTTAAAACTATATCGGATCTTCATGTGGACATGGGTGGAAACGATACTAATATTGGTACACAACAGAGTCCAGAGGGATTGGTAAAATTTCTGCAATTTGATGTAGTGACCATGAGGTAGATGTTGCCAGGAATAGATTTTACCTATAGTTGGCAATGTCTAACTCAAAGTCCGAAAAAGAAATAATATGTAACTTTAAGTCCACACACACCATACTGCAGGCCGCACATCGTACTGGTTTCAGGGGCGGCGGAAGTTCCAAAAACGTGTGGGGGGGGGGGGGCATTTTTTCCGGGCAGCCGACGGGTTGTAGGACGGAAAATAAGTTTTTATGGGGGATTGTTGGAGGTGTACTTTGTCATCGCGTATGTCATGCATATGGAATTACATGCAGCCCCGGGAAGGGAACATATGCGCACGGCACGTCTTACCATAGGCCAAACTTGAACCCAAATTCTGTAATATAATTTTTAGGTTTAGTACGTCCTTTGGACGTACCAAACCCAAAAAGTATATTACGGAATTTGGGTCTAAGTTTGAACTAGTTTTACTATTACTATAGCCTGTACTTATTATGACTAAATGAAGCCCCGGAAAGGGAACACATGCGCTCGACACGTTTTACCATAGGCCAAACTTGCATCCAAATTCCGTAATATAATTTTGGGTTTGCTACGCCCTTTGGACGTACCAAACCCAAAAATTATATTACGGAATTTGAGTCCAGGTTTGAACTAGTTTTACTATTACTATAGCCTGTACTTATTATGACTACTTGCGAACTTGCGACGTGCAATATCTCAATATTTTTTACGACGCCGAAAATATTATGTTGCTAATTTTGTTAAAACTATTACCATATTCCGCAGTCAATTTGGCTATATGGGTCGTGTAGGTGTGTCAAATTTAGGGTACCCATAAATGGTGAAAAATGTGTGTGTGTGGGGGGGGGGGGGCACGTGCCCCCTGTACCCCTCCCATCCGGCTCCGCCGCCCCTGACTAGTTTGGTTCTTTTGCGATTTCATACACTCCTCTGCCATAGGGGACAAGATCTGACACTACGAAAATAAGATTGCATGCAGTACACGTACATGTGCACTGATGTGGCGATCAAAGATTAGTTTCATCATTATCGATATCATTACTATCGTCGTCATCACATTCATCGGAACTGCTTGATGAATAATCTAACTCAGAATCCATATCAGTTTTCTGATTGGAGCAAGATGTCAATCGACACATATCTGTACATTTCAGTCCACTAATCAAACAGGGGCATTTAGTTTCGACACAAGACTTCGTGCACTCACAGGCCAACAGTTCTAATACCTCGTCGGGAGCAGGGTTACTGTCCATCCAGTCAAACTGCAGATATTCACCGGAGTCTTTCGAGGCAATTTTCCATCCATGTCTGTCTGGTGATGGTACTTCGGAATCGCTGTCAAGGGAGCGTTTCCATATAACAACCTGATAGTTAGCCCTCATTGAATGTTTGCGTAAACAGTCAGCACATAGTGGCAGTTGGTGGGATTCAATTTTGCCTTGTTTACAACAGAACAGATTGTAAAGGAAGTCGTATACTTTCACATCTACGCTTTTAGACCCATATAACTTGCAGTTGAAAAGTTCCAGTTGTCGGTATAGAGCGTCAGTAAGTGTCCATTCAGATCCGAGTTCTCGAAAAGTGTTTACAGCCTCTGGATCCTATTTTAACAGTCGCAGAGAAGACACTTTTCCACGACCAGCAAAAGCACTGACTGAATAACAGGCATTGAAAGCATGTATTCCCAACAGACTCTGGCAAACAGCAATACCCTGAATTTTTGCTACTTCTTGAATATCGACAAATCGGGTTCTGCCTTGGGTTCTAAACTTTTGGAAAAGTGGAACTTCAGTGTCAAGCGAAACGGCAACAAGGATTGCAAAAACATCAATGTCGTCGGAATTCACAACAACCGATTTTAGACCTGATTCTGAAGCATGAAGAGCGCGAAATATTAACCTTGTAACTGCCTCCTCATGTGAACATTCTAACTCTGTGACAAGTTTGTGTCCGTTAGATGATATCTGATAACACTTTGACAAAAGGGTAACATAAATAGTTCTGTGTCCTACATTTGACTTAGATGCGTTGCTGATCCATTCATGGACAAGAAACTCCAAAAGTGCAGTCTTATTTGCGTTTCCCTCCAAACACTTCCGCCACTGTCTAACAATGTGTCCACTCGATATCTCCTTGAACTTCACACTATCCTCTGCTGACCTATTTTGCCATTCTTTTTTATACTTATGTCTCTGTACACATCAAAGACGATATCCACGCTAGAACTTAGACGAGCTTCCCTGATGGCAGATGCCATTATAGTTGATGCGACTTGGCCAAATATCTTCTGCTCTCCTTTTGTTTTCTGAATTAATGTCATACCATCAATGATTGTTGCAGAAGGTTGAGGTATGTTGTCCACAATACTAATATCTTTCTGCAGTACATTTGCGAGCATTGCCTTGTTGGTTCTTCGAGGACTTCCATCTGGCATTGCAAGAGACCATGGTACAGGCCCCAGAAGATATTTGAATATATCCCGCAGTTGCAGATTATTCCGTGTTTTGCTCACTAGGATCATCTGTGTGAATAAGTTTCTATCTGCTTTTAAAATTATCGCCTTACCCTTGGCACTCGTTATTTTCTTCTTTTGCTTCATGTTTGCAAATGTCTTTAGTCTATTTTTAGCTATCGGGTCATGAAATGTTTTCTCTGGGTCTTGTTTCAACCTCTCTGTCTTAAACAGTTCAAATTGGCGTTCACCAACTGTGAATGCTCTAGCGAGGTCATCTGCTATTCATTACTCGCCGCAAGCGACGTAGATAAATTGGTCAGCTCATAAGGCCCCTCGAAAGGATTCGTCCAATTTTCAATGACATTGATGACGGAAGAAACTGACCTTTCGTCCCTTTTCATTCTCGGTTCGTTCTGATCGGCATGTACACTTTCTTGTTTATTTAATCCTACTATATCTCTAAATTGTCGAAGAAAGGAACGTCTGCCATCAGGTGATAGCGTGACACATCACACCGTTTTAAACTGAATCGCTTCACCCCTGATGCAGATTTGGTGTCTTTATTGACGGTTTCCTCGATTGTTTGATCGACGGGAATTCTCCCGAAAGGATTTTCCTTTCCAATCTAAACAGAAAAGCCTCCACGTCTAAAATTATCTAGCACCTCGGGATTAGTATTCTCTAGCACTGACATCTCGCCATAATAGATGGGTAAATATCGATCATAGTTAGTGTTGTTGTACGCATGACACCACGGGATCATCTTTCGAACAGCTGCCATGTGGATGTCCCAATAACCTTCTCGTGACGCACGTATCATTGCCAGCAGAATATCACCAACCATGTCTATGTAAGACATCCAAAAGCCGAAAGAGCTCCATTCGAAACCCTCAGATAATCCAAAAACTGTTCAAATCTTTCGAATGTGCGTTTGAAGAGTTCATTTTCAAATATGTCCTTAAATGTAAAATTATCCGAATCGGAGTTGTCATTGTCCGACAAAACTTTAAGAAAAGAATCAACAGAGGACTTCTCATGTGGGTTGTTTCCTTGAATCCAAATGGTAAATTGACTCCGAACAGCTCGGTTGTAATGTTTTCCGCTCATGGCAGCTGAAACCGAACCTTCAGCCAATATGCCAGACTCTATGCAGACATCTCTCAGATCTTCATCCTGAAACCTTTTCCCGAGGATGCTTAGAAAGTTACAAATGATGTGAAAAATCCCAAGTCTTAAGACAACACCGGAAAATGCACTTTTATCCTTCCACTTGACCTCGGCAACCTTAGCATACAAGGCCTGATCTAACACAACAACGATGCTAGCACGATTAAATTTATCTTGTGTTGAAACAGAGTTTTTTTAACCCTTTACCCAACGTAACGGCCAAAACCGGCCAGCGCTATTCTCAAAAATCGCCAATTAATTTTCACTATTTTTTTCATTTTTTGTCTCAAAAACATAGGTTATGACCCCTCGTTGGAACGAGCTCGTCGAGCTCGTTCCATCGAGGGGTCATAACCTATGTTTTTGAGACAAAAAATGAAAAAGATTAGTTATTCAAGAATTTTTTTTGCAAGTGTCGTCTGCTTTTCATGTTAGGTAAAGGGTTAATATAGCAGCACATGTTGCCATGTCAGTTGCTGGTTCACTAATAGTTGGAAGATATCCATTGTTATCTTGAACGACATTAACATCTGGACGCATCCTAATGTTGTATCCAGTCCACCCAGGAATTGTATGACTGTGGAGACCTTGGTGAATGACACGGGATATCACCCACAACTCATTCTTTCGACGAGCGCAATTTAAGTGAACTGTCCTGTCAGTTTCAATTGTGAGTAATTTACTTGGGCCTATTCTTTTTCTGGCATTATAAACTGGTAGATGGAACTCCTGTGGTTCGATGCTTCGTCTCTTATCTCTAATTGAAGACGATTGTTTTCTGGCAGGTTGTGGACCAAACACCTGTGGTTGAACAATGAAGCCATTTACTCTATGTGTTATTCCATCCCCAGGCTCAGTTTCTTCCAGTAAATCAATGTTGTCCCAAGCTAAAGTTGTGAAAATGTTGGATGCAACAGTATTTGGCACAACTGTGTCTCCTTCACTGGAAGTCTCCAGCTTTTTTCAGACAAATAGCAGTCTAATTTTCTTCAATCTGCGAGTATGATGCCGCGTGGCCCAATCTGTCAAGAGCCTGCATCAATTCGGTATTTCCGGTCAGAGCCTTCACAGCCATTGGCAGTACAACATGCTTGAGTGTTTTCTGAGTTCCACAGCTGACCGCATATATAATGCCTTGTGAGAATGAATCAGTGAGCCATTTGACACGCTGAGAAACAATTGGTGGTTCCGACTGGCCAGTCAAAAGTGTTATATTAAATAATGTGAGGAGCAGAGGTATGTGATGGAGCTCTAACAATGTTTCTGGGGTCAGTGGCCATTGTGATGTTTTGTCACGATCCTTGACAGTGGCTCTAAGAACTTTGGCGGCATTTACAATCAAGACGCGCTCGGGCAGTCCTTTGCGTAGAGAGTTGAGCTCATCTTTCAGAACTCTGTTTTCTTTTGCCAAGTCAAAAACAGTCATTTTCTCAGACATAACAAGAAGTTTCCCCCGGTCATCAGGAAATATGCATAAAGTGTTTCCGCATTCGGCTTCCAAATTCCGATGAAGGTGTTTCTTTGTTGACGCTCGAATGTCATCGATTCCGGAATCTCACATATGGCCTATAACAACATCAGCGAGACTAACCATCGTCGTTACCCGAGGACAGACAAACAAATCGTCGCGAATATAAGCGAATAGCTTGGAGTAGGCAGTAGTTTCAGCATCGTCGTAGGCAAAGGGTGCACTATTCCATTCGGTTTCAATGGAGTCTTTTCTTTGATAGATTCCTTGCCGGTCTTCGTCCGCTCGACATGTGTCTATTCCTTGTAGCAGCTTCGGTGATACCATGCCTCGGCCGCAACTAGATCGCGCGAAACTATGGGCATAAGAATTGCATCCATCTTCATTATAGCGGCATCCCTCAGAGTCGTATCTGCTCTCATATTAACGCACTGAATCAACCGTTCCCGCGTATTAACGTTAGGCCTCTTTTGGTATTTATCTTTATGACAAATAATGCACTCCTTACTATACACTCGAGATTTATTAGCGCTAGGTGCCTCCCGTGTGGCCAGATGTCGTTTCATGTCTGTGCTATTTGCATCCCGCTGCGGTCCTCCCCTTTCCATTTGATCAAGAGTTCGTTTGTGCGTAAACATAAATCTACACGGCCGATGGTAGAGGACATTTTGGGGGATTTGGTCACCTGATGCTTCAAGGTTTAAAAGAGGCGTGTAATTCCTAATCACAGCTGCCCTTCGAAGTGACATCCATGAATTAATGTCTTTAGGGGAGCTCAACTGAGATTCATCATCGTATATTGGAACATGAATTATACACCCATTTGATATTTTCCTTATTTTATTCCGGGCTCCACGCGCACACCAGCAGCCATGTTCACATTACACCACTCTTCAGAGTCTTTAGTAGTTTCCATTGCCTCCCGAGTGATTAAGAATGTCTCTTTCGGTAGTTGACTTTATGAGAAGGTTGTTATGGCTTTCCGTATTTTCGCGAACTCATCGAGCGTGCCAGCTTTTCCAGTAAAAGTTCTCGGAAATTTTTATAGGTGCACATTGTCAATTAACCTCAATTATGGGGCGATACGAATGTTCCACTGTGGCCTATTTATTGTTTGATGACATGCAGCTGTTTCTGTGTGAGTTTTTACAGCAAATTCTCTCGATTTGTTGTTAATGCTGAATAGCGCGGTGAATAAACTTTATAAACAAACTATGATCGTGACGTTTTCGGGGTTACGGAAAGTTAGATTGTTCATAATTATAACTCCAGAAAAAGAACCGTTTTTCTCAGAGTTAGCTGTGACTACGAATTTGCCATCATGCATTTTTGAACAAGGTAATGTGAAGCCTTTATATGAATAACAGTGGCAATTTGTCCGCATATTTGGTACCGACTGATGGGTCTGGCTGAAGGACTATTTAAGGAATAGTGCATGGCTTGGAGTTGACTACGCCCATATAGTGCCCAGTGAGGTGGTGTAGTTCCCGCCCAAAGCGGAGGGAACTATACCACCTCACTGGGCACTATATGGGCGTAGTCAACGACAAGACATCCACTAATCCTTATATTATTTCGAACACCCATCAAGAAAAACATCTGTCCGATTTGTTAATCTGTTACCAAGGTAGAAGCCCTACCAACAAGCGTTATATAGAAAAATACCATGTAGTTTTTAAAAAACATTTTCTTCTTCCAAAACACGGCTAACTTGGGTTATTGATATGAGCAGAAGACAGATTTTGAATCGGTCGGCAATGGTAAACAAAACATTTCCCCCAAACGCAACTGTGTATTCTAGAATCGCGCAACTCGCGAATGAAAACTAAACTTTTCGAAATTTGACAAGGCAGTTTGATACTTTACACACATTTGTCACACATATACATTACCGAATGGGTCAGCACGGGATACAAACTCCGAAGATTCAATTGAATTCCATTATTTATTCGTTTACTGCCCCAAACATACAATTAAATAGCGAAATAATATGAGCAGCGAAGCAAACGATTTTTCATATCCGGACGCGTTCTCATGAAAGTTGGACCCAGGTATGGATCATTCTCTTCGAAACGAGATATGGATCATCTTCTCAAGGAATAAAATGAACGCCTCGAGAAATGTGACTTCAACAATGGAAAAGCGATACATTTTTCTGCAAAGATTTCTTTCCGGGTTGTTTTGTGGATGTTGTGCCTCTGTGAATCGATTTTTAAATTTAGCCTGATCAGTTTTACTCACCCAGTATGAAAAGAAAACTGATATAGTAGAGTGCTAAAAATAGAAAACGTGTAGTGCCTGGGTGTAGTGCCTGGTCAGTTCTGTGGATGCAAACTACACGAAATAGGGTATCATCTTTCAGCCAATCAGAATGCAAGGAAGTCACGTGAGATATAATATTAACAATGTAATTATTTTGCGATGAATTGTCGAAATATGTTAACCAAACCCTGCGCGGTGGGTCGTCAATTTTTAGAAACCCCCAAAACTTACTAATTTCCCATCGTAATTCACTTCATCCCACCGCATTTTAACACTGAGCTGACCCACACTACCTATGTCACTTGTTTCTAGAATGAATGACCAAAGGTGGAACGTTCTTGATTTGTTCAACAACAGACGATTGGACAGATTTTGCTAACATGCTTATTACCTCATTTTGTGTCTGTCGGACTAAGATACTTTGTCACTAGAGATGTCAACGCAATTACACAAGACAGTATCAGCCTAAGAACTTTTTCACCTTCACAAATAACACCATGTATGTTTTTCCTGTGACCCCTGAACAACAAAGATAACTGCGGCCTTGTTAGTATGATGGGTACAAGTCTTTCCAAAACTTTATACATAAAATTGGCCTTCTGCAGCAGTTCCCGTTCTTGCATTGTATCTCTACTACGGTTGAATTTCCATGCCATTCAACTTGTAAACCCTTCAATATGCGCATTTAATTGTTCATGCCTTTCAATTTTATTGGCCATGTTGTGTATGTGACCATAGGCACAATTAATCTAAGGTTTGCTCTTTGAATAGCTAAACGCTGCAATGGTCAGCAAATAGCCAGAAAAAATCACAATATGTCATTTTTAACTCATTAGAATAACATATTGATAACCTCCGTAAATGTAAGTTATCACTCTGTATATAATAGTTTACTGAAAAGTAAAAAAATATACCTTTCGCGTCTGTAAACTCAAAAGTCCCGTTTGGGCTGCATGATCCATGCTTTACCGCAGTGGCGTAACAGTAATAATATTAGGGACCCTTAGGCCACATAATGTAATTATTCAGTACATTACGTTATATTCTATCAGGCTGACTGGGTTCAAAGATTATATTCAGTATAATATCCATCCGAAATTGACAAACTTGAGAGTTTCCAGTGATGGTTAGTGTTTACTGCATATCCGTCGTGGACAATATTTCGGCGGACGCAATAATATTGGATTCCAGACATTAATTAATTAACTTTGAGCTTTTGACTCTCTTATATATAACTCAAAAGATTATGAGGTTTTGACAAACAAATAGTCAACTACAACACTGTTTTGGGGAACCTAATAATTATATTTTCCCAAAATGTTCTGGGCCCACAAATTAGTGCAACTGTTGGAGGCCCTTAGGGGACGTCCTAACCTTATTGTACGGGCGTTACGCAAACGTCCGAAAAAAAGCGAATCGAGTGTCTGAAAGCCGACCACGTGCACAAAACCCGAGTCGATTGTCTCAGCGGGCCGACTACATCCATAAACTGCGAGTCAGTTGTGTCGGCAAGCCGATTACGACCGAAAACGCGAGTCGATGGTGTCTACAAGCCGACTACTTGCACAAAACGCGAAAAGACTGTCTCTGTAAGCCGACTACAAACACGAGTTGATTGTGTATGCAAGCTGATAATGTCCGCGAAACGGGAGTTGATTCTGTCTGCATGCCGACTTCGTCCACAAAACGTGAATCGATCGTCTCTACGAGCCGACTACGTCCACAAAAAGGGAGTCGATTGTCTCTGCAAACCGACTACGTCCACAAAACGCGAGTCGATTATGTCTACAAGCCAACTATGTCTACAAAATGCGAATCGATAGTGTCTGGAAGCCGACAACTTCCACAAAACGCGAGTCGATTGTCTCTGCAAGCCGACTGCGTCCACAAAACTCGGGCGAGTCGATTGTAGTAGAGTATAAATTAATGTTCGAGCCCACTGAGCTACATAGGTAAAGTCTCGCGATTTTCGAGCTCATTTTCTCGAGAAACAATTCGAGCCCACTAAGCTACATAGGTAATGTCTCGCGATTTTCGAGCATTTTTTCTCAAGAAACAATGCGAGCCCAATTTAGACTTCTCGCAAAATATGCTCGTATACTACGAGATGACACGCGACTTTTTCGAGTACGAAATCAGATGGATAATCGAATCTTCGATAGAGAGACTTCGAGAATCTACCCCATCTTATCGATCGAATATAGGAAATGGAACAAAAAGGAGAGCTTGGAAAATATTAGAAAATCTGAGAAAAATCCTAGCTCGCTCAGTTCTGGCCTAGTCGGACAATTCATTGCAGTTGTCTCCTAAGATTGAGTGTTCCATCGCTCGATTTCATTGATTTCGCCGAGATATCTCTGATGCGAAATTGCACAACGCGACACAAGTTAGCAAATGTGTAATTCTCTGTCAGTGTTTTAAGTGTCTCATCGATGGAGTTGGTCGATCGATTTTGGCTGTGATCACTAGTGATCATTGAGGTGATCACATTGCAGATCACATGAGTTGCCGCAGGCAGCTCGTGCGATCCGACAATCTGGCCACCTCAACTCGACATGATACTACGCCACGGATCAACGCACTGTTATGATAATATGCATATATCCGGTTCGTTATGGTAGATGGTTGAAAGTTGGATAACAACCTTTAAGGATGCTCTCTTTACTCATTATTTATGACTAAAATGCAGTGTTTTTTTTTTTTTTTCTTCTTATTATAATGAAAAGAAAAATTATTTAGAAAAGAAAATAAATAAAATTAATTTAAAAAAAAAACGAAAGAGAAAGCTGGAGAATTATAAATATTTGGCAGACAAATTACGAGCTTTCTCACCTATTTAATGTGAAAAAGTCAGACTGTATAGTACGCGAAACTATCAATCATTTTGATTATCTTTACACCTGATAATGACAGCTTTGTAAAGGAGCCTGACAGGGAGAATCTTGAGTTAAAGGTTATAGGTGGACAATAGAAACAAAGAACTAGCAAATAATTAGAGAGAGCGGAGATGCGATAGATCTAGAAAATTTATAAAACAACGTAATACTGAATTTATTCTTTTATTATATTTGGTAAAACAGGACCCGCCAACCAACCCTTGGGGAAGAAGACGTCTAAAGTATGCAGCTCATGTGTCAACGATTAGCTAAACTTGAATAGATACCTATGCTGTGGTCATGATATAGCCATAAATGCTTAAAGTGACCTTAAATACCAGTAACTAATTTATTCTCTCCCCTTCTGTCTTTTTATAAAAGTTTGGGACATGCCAAAAAAGAAATTATTTCTCACTCCGACGATTTCACAATTTTTCCAACGTACCTGTTTCAGATAAAATGAAATACATGTAATACAAACTACAATTTTTTTTGTAGAATTCATGGTGTTAGCTGCTCCAAATACTGACCTTCATGGTTTCCAAATGAACATGAAAATAGCATTTTTCCATTTTCTCACTGTTTTCTCCCAGAAAGTAAGGAAAATGGAAGTCCATGAAGTAAAGTTCAATTTCCATGGGGCAACTATTCCGTTCTGTATATTTATATATTGGGATTTAATGACACTTTCAACAGATAGCGACATCCCTACTTCAATTTTTTTTTTCAGTATGCACATCTACACCCAATGACGCAGAGCACTTTAGGTTAACCCTAAAAAAACTGATACAAAATAGTAACCAAAATGAGCAAAGTTTGGTATTTAAACTATACTTATTTTGTTGATTGGGATACCAGGGGGTTAAATCGCAAAAGAAGAAAGGTTAGTGGCAACGTTTGTCTCCTGTCATTGCTACATTTATTCAAACCAAAATATTTGTCACATGATGCTCACGATAATGGTGAATGGCATTTGGAAGGCATTTAGTTTTGCAATGGGCACACAAATATTCCAATGTTAACACTCACGGCCAATCACGACGTGAATGCAGTAATGTTTGGTAAAAATGAACGCATTACAAATGCTATTTTTGGTGTCACACATAATTCAACACATGTTTTGAAACCATTTTTACCGGGGGTAGAGTCTGAGGAGAGCGTTCTGTCATCTGTGCCTGGTACGGGAGTTTTGTTAATGAGGCAGCTCCCCAGTGGCGTAAATTATTTTGGGCCTTCAAAACGTGTTCACATGTCTTGGCCCTGTTACAATTTATGAGAGAATGCCTATAGACACTCTCCTATAAATTGTAACAGGGCACATCTATACAGACTCAATAATTCCACATCGAAGATAATATGAAGCACATCCACAGAATATGGATCCTTTAATCTTTACCTGCATTTCAGAGTAAAGCCCAAATATGGGCTTGCAGCACTCTACCAGTTAACTAAACTTGAATAAAGACCAACGTTATGGTCATGATATAGTCATAGATGTAGAAAGTGACATTAAATACCAATAATTAATTTATTCTCTACCATTCCGTAGGTTTGTGAATGTGTGAGACATACCAACAAAACAGAGTGTGCTTCAAGTGTTAGCCAATAGCTAAACTTGAATAGATGCCTTTGTTATGGTCATGATATAGGCCATAGATGCTGAAAGAAACCTTAAATACTGCTAATCAATTATTCTCTACCATTCTGTCTCTTTATGAAGGTGTGGGACCTGCCAAAATAAGAGGATAAGCTTCCCACTCCGAAGATTTCACAATTTTTCCAACATATCTGTTTCACATAAGATGAAGTACATATAATACAAATTAGGGTTTCTTTTGTAGATGATGTGGTGTTAGCTTCTCAAAATACTGATATTTTTGGCTGCCAAATGAACATTAGTAACTTTGCAATTTTCATTTTTCCTCACTGTTTTCTCCAAAAAAGCAAGATTACGCATTCAAGGTAATGAAGATTGAAGATCAACTGTTGTGGTGCAACAAATCTGTTGTATTTATTTATTTATTTATTTATTTATTTATTTATTTATTTATTTATTTATTTATTTATTTATTTATTGGGATTTAATGACACTTTCAACAGATAAATTCACCCCTACTTCAAACATTATAACAGCAAATTTATTCAGAAGGCACCTCTGCACACAGTGACACAAAGCGTGTCAGGTTAACCCTCACCAAACTAACACATAATAGTAATCAAAATGGGAAAATGTTGGTATTTTAACCCTTTACCCAACGTAACGGCCAAAACCGGCCAGCGCTATTCTCAAAAATCGCCAATTAATTTTCAAAATATTTTCATTTTTTGTCTCAAAAACATAGGTTATGACCCCTCGTTGGAACGAGCTCGTCGAGCTCGTTCCAACGAGGGGTCATAACCTATGTTTTTGAGACAAAAAATGAAAAAAATTAGTTATTCAAGAATTTTTTTTGCGTGTGTCGTCTGCTTTTCATGTTAGGTAACTGTACTCATTCTAGTGAGAAGGATACCAGGGGGTTAAACAAAACATAAAAAAAAATTGTTAGAAAGTTTGTCTAATGTCATTGCTGCACCTATTCAAACCAAACAATTTGTCTCATGATGCTCACGGTAATAGTAAGTGGCATTTGGAGAGCATTCAGTTTTACATAAAATCGCTGCATTCACGTCGTTGGTTGCCGTGGGTGGTTAGCATTGAAATATTTGTGTGGTTATTTTAGTGTATCGTATTTTGCTCTACATTTATGAAACCTTTGAGTTGCCAGCATCGGTGTTTAAAAGCCAACATCCAGGTATTAAATCTCCATATACCATACATATTGACGGAGATAATTCATACTATCGTAAGGCAAGATCTCTTTCTCCATCCAAGCGAAAGTTACCTCCAGATAGAAGAATGCTTGACGAAAAAGGATGGTAGCCACTGAAAGATATTGACTTCATCATTTTAGCTCAAAATGGCATGATGCTTCTTTTAGACAGCATATCATATAAACTCTCAAGTCAAGAAGTTGAAACCGTGTTTCATCCCCAGCAGGCATCCACGATGTTAGGACTTTTGAAATATATAGATGATATTTCTAAATCTAAGGGACTCAATCAACTGGTGATGAAAGATACCAGGTCAGACGCGACTGTCGACTGTGTATGTGCAGCCACGAGATTAAAACACACCATTCAAGTGTAGGGCTGCACGGTATTTCGATATACCGGTAATACCGGTATTGAAATCTTAACCGGTTAAATATCGTCCATTTTTTTAATGCCGGTATCTCGTCTGTGACGATATTCATTTCGAGCCGCGGTTTTTAGTGACAGACATTTTCCGTAAAAATTCTATTTAATCTCACAGCTGATTGAAAAAAAAGTGTATATAAACAGAAACTGTGAAAGCAGTTTGTTTGTTTGTTTTTTTATCAATACACTTCATGTCCTGGTACTAGTAAAATATTCTCCCATAAGCTGTTTTATTTTTGTTTCTCCGATGACACAGGTAAGTACAGATTTTCCCAAAACAGTATGGCTTCGAACGAAAACCGTGAAGAATGATTTCCGTATTTCCATTAATAATGGCTTTTGTTGGACCTGGAAATTTCTGGTTTAATACTAATAGTGCCTCCCACTTCATTGCACTTCTTCTTGCCATTCCAAGCACTGCAGTAATATTTTCAAAGTTTATTTTATTACCGGCATACTTAGAATGTGCTTTTCAATATGAACAAATCGCACACGTATTAATGAACCCACAATTCCAAGCGCTGCGTTAATGAATATTCATTTTTGTCAACACCAGTTCGCACGTGTTAATGTTTTGAAAAGTAGGTGAACGTTTTGATCTGACTTACATGCCACATCTTAAAAATTAGACAGATAGTCATCAAAACACTAATAAAAATATAAAGGGAATAATATTGTTTATTTTCACTTTGTTAAGAGTGATTTAATATTGAAATAGTATTTATACATCGCCAGCATTCACCCACTGCACGAGGTGGTTCACCGGTACATCAAAACGTGCCTATCGAGCATGTGCGTTTCAGCTGTTTGTGATACCGCGTGACAAAACTGACTGCTTTCATTTGTGGAAAAGTGTACAAACTCCTAGCCCTCTAGCGACGTCCTGCTTAACCAGTACATGGCAAACGCTCTCTAGTGGTGATCTATTCACATGTATACAGTTAAAACCAGAAGTCCTGTCCTGAAATGCGCACAAATAGCACGTCGATTTGCGCGTTAATCTACGCGTTATGGCGATGGTAAGGCTATCAAATTCTGCACATACGGCCTGTGCACAAGCAAAGTTTCAGAGGTCCATTGGCAGGAACATTGCTTGTGTTTGCTATGGGTAACAAGGAGAACCTGCCATGCTTTGGGTGCCATTCGATATGGCAATTGCGCGCAATCCCTACGCGCAATTAAGCCTAGATAAGCGCACAATTCGTGACAGGACTTCTAGTTTTAACTGTACGACAAAACGCAGGCTAAGCGTTTTTGTTTTGTATAGCGATGGATCAAATAGTATATATTTATTTGAAATTATCGACTTAAAATAAATGATATTTGTTGTGCCATCATGAAGTTTATTTCCAAATATTTATACAGGAATAAATTAGGACAAGTTACTAGGCTTATTATTTCAATTCTTTTAAAACGTAATTATTTGACTTCGAATGTCAAACAAATATTGGGACAATTTGGGTGAGAATTTTACATGTTTTGAACTTGACGATATACCGGTATATCGCGATATTTATTAAAATACCGTTACCGGTATTGAAATCCGAATATCCTGCAGCCCTATTCAAGTGTCTTTGCCTAGAGGGAAGGTCTCGTTTAGGATTCCTTCTGAAACAGATTTTTGGATTCGCCGAAGATTCCGACAAAAATGTCTACACTTATTAAGACAGAATCTCCAGTTCGTAAAAAGGATGACGGTACCATCGTGAGAGCTGCCACAACAGATGCCAGAATGGTGCATCTGAGTAATATGTCATGGTGCATACCACACGTACCACCGAACGGTGAACAACGAATTTAACTTTTCAAGGTCATCGAATCAAAAATAAAAAACTAGTTTACCTGTTGGATTCAGAGTGAGACAGTATGATATTGCAAACGTTCCAGCATCGACTCCGTTCAATTGGAGATTGTCGGTGAAATCTTCTTCGGAAAAACGCGTTTCATCATAGTGGGGTTTCAGACGGACGGGATCGGATCTCAAGAAAATAATCTCTATTCGATCATTGTAACTTGAGAATCATGCATGAGATATCCGGCCAAAGACTACTACAACTCCTCATTTGCGAAGAACAACATTTCTAGGATGTACAGGTCGATGTTTCAGATCGAAATATCACCGGGTGGACGAATTATAAGCAATCCGAACGTAACGTCTACCGAATACAAGACGCTCTATCCGCTGTTCGTGTTCGACGTCAGCAAACAGAGCAAGAAACTCAAGCACACCGTTCTGGACATCCTGATCAAGATACAGGAAGGTACCTAGCAAAACCAAAGCTTTCACATCTGTCATATCAAACAGAGTATTGACATTTCAATTAGATGGAAGTAAAATATCTGTTATTTCCTGTTTTCGAACACGCTGCCAAGAGAACGGTATAGGTGTCCAGATACAGGTCGTGAAAATCTCCCAGGAATTTCATGTCAACTATTTTCCAAACTTTTTGAGCATGTTCAAAGTCGATATCTGAAATGTCAGCATTGTATAATATCGAATAAAAATGATTTTTGGAAGGAAGCTCCGACTCATCAAATGTTTGCAACCATCCATATAATCAGAGGGACAGATTTCTTTCCTCAATATGCCCTCCAATTGGCACTTTACTCGAAAGTTTTCAATCATAATCTCGAGTTTCTCCTTCCCTAAATTGCCAACTAGTTTCTCGAAACTGGTCGACATGAGTTGAAAACTATCCATGAAACGTATTTCTCCATTGAATTTGACTGTTGACATTTTCCATCTGTTTTTTCTCCTTTTTGTCTGCAACTAACCATTTCGCAAACGAAATGGATTGTTCTTCGCTCTTCATGATGCAGTGTATATAACCTTTGCCGACTTTACTGACGTTCTTCGCGAACAGATTACTGTCATAACCCGACGGACCGTAAAATATCATCGAAAAGAACTTAGCATCCTGATATTCGAAATTGCAGTTACCGTGCGTGGCACCTCACAATTTACCCCTGTAGTGATTGTGATCTCTCACTTTCTTGTATTCGGATGACGAAGTTTCGGCGAATGGTAGTCTACAGATTTAACATTTGGTGGCTTTCATTAGCTCGTGATGATCTTCTCAGAAGGTTTTAACTTGCGCGTATAATTTTCGATTTGAGATTCCAAATCTTCCACGAATTTCTGAGCCTCATTGTCATCACACAACTGTTTCATTTTGGTGTATGGGCCTGAAGAATGTCAATCGTCAAAAGAACATTTTATGTAGAAACACTAAGCAGACGATGTGTGCTTCTCATATTTTTCGGTGTAACTCAGACCATCATCGGGCTAACACGGACGGCTTCACCGTGAAACATTTGAAATCGTCATACACAACAAAGGCAGTCTCAGTCTTTAGTTGTGATGTATGAATGAAATGTAAGAGTGAGGTTTGGGCATCTTCGACGGCAACACATTGGTTTGAGCTGCAATACTCCTCTTGACGTTCTAGCGATTCACTGCGTTGGAAGGAATTAAGGCGGTTGAAATAGAAAAAAATCACTCTCCACTGTATTTGGTAGTCTGTGCTGACAATAATCGCATCGATCAATTTTGGGGGGGAACTTATGCTAAGAGGAAATAGAGGAAATATGTGTTTCTTCAAATTGTCATATCCCATACTGTTTATTGCGAGCATGGGATTTCGATCTTCTAATTGATAGAAGTCGTGTAGCAGAGTCGGAAAATAAATTTCCAACCAATCTAAATTCTTTGAAGTTTCTGCATACTTTCATACTCTCTGTTGATGGTTTTCTATGGGATATAACACAGATGTTACAGCTCATTTGAAGCATTGACTGTTATGTTTATTTTTCACATTGTTTACAGCTTCTTTCTTTCCTATAACATGAAGCATTTTTATGTATGAAGACGTTCACAGTCAATATGAATTTCGAGATTCAGTACGTCTCAGTATCTTCAATTGCTACCTTCGTTTTGATGCTGCCCCAAAGATTGTATTATTTTTTCTTTCGTGTTATTAAAGATATCTGGCATAGAAAAGCTTTCGGTGACGTTGTTTGTGCGAGATCGAAAGTGAGCTGTTTTTTCTTGACTTCACTCATATTCAGTTCGATCTTCTCCATCTGACACTTCAATATCAATTCCATTTTGATACCAATGCCTTGCACCCGACGAAATAAATCCAAGACATATTTGGATTGAAACCTTTTTATACCATTGTCAAACGTTTTGAAAAATCCTATGATGCCCTGCTCTTTTTCTATGGGATTGGGGAAACAATTGTTTGCGTATAAATTTAGCAAGTTATTTGACATTTTTTCTCTTTTTTATTTCCACTATCGCAAATTGAATTGGAATGTTTTGTTTTTGTTTCCTCTTTTCACCTGTTTGAATTGTTGTTTTTCTCATCTCATCGCTTACTCCTCCTCCTTCAACCATCGATTTTATCAGCTCATTTTTATTTTCTGACCATACACCTTTTAAACCCATCCGACGCCCTTTAGATCTCCGTTATTTTCATCTAATGTTTGAAATGACTTCGATTGCACGCTTCTAATAAAAATGACATTTTTTTTCTATAAACTTAAAAATATATTTTACAACCTTTCAAACAATTTATTTTTTTTATATTCTCTATTATATATAAGAGCAAATTTTTTTCCAGACATTTTGAAATTTTTCTATAAATTTTCAATTTTTTCATAAACTTTTAAATTTTATTACAATTTTCATTTTTTTTTTAACTTACATAATTGATTTGTAAACTTTAATTTTTATTTCTCTTTCATTTCTCATATTTAAGAAAAAAAATGAACTTTATATAATAGGAAATGAAAAATTAAACTTAATATATAAGAAATGGGAAAACTTTAAAAAATTTGGAGGTATGCAAGAAAGATATAATTTAATTAAAAAAAAAACATTTAAAAACAAAATTGTAATTTTTTTTATAAAATTGTTTTCCATGTGTTTAATAGGAAATAAAAAAAATAAGTTCAAATTTAAAAAAAATAATCACCAAAATAGCAATGGAAAAAAAAATCGAATTGAAAAGAATGATTCCTTACAATTAATTTGAATATAAATCTTTTCTTTTAAAACCTCATCAAATCGAATTGGAAGATGTTGAGTGATAAAGTTTGAGTATAAATATGAAAATTATAACGTGGGATTAAAACTGAATGAAGATCAATCAGGTTCGGTTTTAGAGTTGGAAAATTCGTGTCTGGAAATTCTGAAAGACAAAGAAAGCGTCGTGTGACAACCATAAGGTTCTATCTTCCACTGGAAGATAGAACCTTATCGTTCTCACGCGACGAAAGGAGACATCGAGAATGTAGACTTTATTCTACGGCAAGCACAAGATATTTCTGTAAATCGATAAAGGTGTTTTCGATCAACTCGGAACAGAAGATCTGGGAAATGTGAAAAAACTAATGCAAACAGACATGGTCATCATATAATTACATACAAATAAAGAGAGGAGAGAGACAGCTCGCATGCTAATAAAAGATATAAAAAAAAATTGTGGAAAAAACACCAGAAAAACGAAATTCTAAATGAGAAAAAACCCCAACTATGTTGAATATGGTAAATATCCTGTTTTTTATTTTGGAAATAATAGTTTATAATTTGTTTATAATATACCCATAGTAGCTTGGTGTGCCGAATGTTCACCGCTCAACCACAAGCCATTGTCGTGTGGTTAACACCACTTTACCATGAGTAGTGAACATTTGGTACACCAAGCTACTTTGGGTATATTTTATATATTCCATGATTGTCAGATTAATAAGAGTTTAAATGTTAATTCTAATACAATTACTATAAATCTCGAAATTTGATTGGTTAATCAATAAAATTTGCGACAGTAAAATCAGCGTAACCTGTCACAAATTTTATGTTGTCGAAAACTATTTTTGGAAGTCAAGATGTATTCGTGGGCGTTCTATTTTCGTTCCATTTGGAGTCATTGACTACCGTATCCAATGTAAACAAACGCTGTGAACGCGTTGACTTGCTGTAAAAAACGTTCTCTATCTTTCTTGTAATTAACTGTATTTAATACGGATGAAGTTGGAAAGTTTAATATTAATGTGGAATAGGGGTTTGGCAGAGACTGCTGAGTAATGAAATGAGTGTTAAAAAACTGATTTCGACGGTCTTAACGGAAACCGTGTGGAAGCAGTAAGCGATATGAAAATATAATTTATAAATAGCCATTTTTCGTACGATGAAGAATTTATGGACGCTATGTGCGAAATAGAAAACCAAAATTTCGAGAACTGGCAATAATAATTTTAATTGTTCAAGGCCAAATATTTCTGACAGATCCGCTAGCGATGTTATAACATCAACTTCAAGTGCAAGCGGTCCTTTCATTTTCTAATTTGTTACCTGCATTCGTGTGTACCACATCTGGTACAGCTACACTACAGAAACGCATTCACCACTGCTCAAGAGAGGTGAACTATTCGTTCTGTAACAATTATGTCAATAGCAGTAGCCCAATTCCACAAGACATCACTTCCCAGAAACAGTTTGAAATGAACAACTGTTCTGTAACCATAAGTAATTATAAACAAGGGCTTCCAATCAAAGATATCAAATTTTTTAACTTTAATGGGAAATCCTCGAGTGCTTTCCGACGCCGACTGAAACATCACAAGGTGAACTCTAAACTTTGAATAGAGAAAGCAGCCGGCGTATTTTGTTTTCAGATTGTCACAAACATTTAAACATGATAAATGTTGTCAGTACAAATATAAATATATTTTGTTATTGGTGATAAAATGACTAAAACGTTTGGAATTATTTGTATTGTGGCAGCGTAAAATATATTTCGTGATTAGGTTCGGAACTCCCAAATGACGTCACGAAGACTGTATTTTTAGTTTTAAATTGTTGACAATGTTGTCTTCAACAAGGCGTTGTTTTATAGTTGGGAGATCAAATCTATCTCCGTTTTCAGCCGAATTATATTAGAATGGGGATAACTATGTTGTATTTGATTGTTTGGGGCCGTAAACGATGGTTGTACTGTCGCAAATATCCGTTTTACCGGCTCCGCTAACGCGTCGCCGGCAAAACTCAATTTGCGACAGTAAAACCATCGTTTACGGCCCCAAACAATCAAATACAACATAGTTATCCCCTAAATAAATCAATATTCACACTTGCGAATCTGTTCTTGTTTACATGAGCACTGGTGGGCGGTACTTCTGCTGGCAATTTTATCGGCAGAACAAAATAGAAAACGAAACACACAAATTATGGAGCCTTTTTCATCTTAACAACATAATGACATACTATTTCGAGTTGTGGGTGCTTTATTAACACGAGACAACGTATGTTTGTTAAGTTTTAGTATCTTATGAGGTAAACCTATTTCAATACGTAATAAATAATTACCGGTTTCATTTCACTCTTCACGAGGCGACGAGTAATAAATTTGGACACGTTTGCATTCAAAGCGAGGTCACCAAAGGTCAAATTGGATGTAGTTCCATTGTAGGTGTAAATTTTAATTATTGAAATCCCATTGCTAGCGTGTTCACCACGGTTGGTGTGTAAAGATAAATTTATGTCATAGGTTTTTTATATATAGCAGAATAGGTAATCATGGTATCAATCGGTATTCTTTCATATTTTGTTTTAAAATTTTCTTTTGTTTTCCTATTTAATAATTATTTTCATTTTCTTTTTCTCCCTTCACAATATCTCAGTGGGATATTCTCCACCCAGTAGTAAATTCAAAACACTGCCTTGATCGTAATTAGTAAGAGTTCTCAACATTTTCCGAAACTGCCGAATTGTGAAATCCAACGGCTGTGGTTGCCCTCGACACTTAAAAAAACCGAGTATAATATACGTGATATGGAGATTTTTCATCTCGGATTTATTCTTCTTGTACCTCCACTATCATTTTGGGAAAAAATTCAGCAACGAATTCTCGGACTAGGCCAGAACTGTTCGAGCTCGCACTTTCTTCAGATTCTCTAATATTTTCCAAGATTTCATTTTTGCACGATCACCGAGATTTGATCAAAAAGATAGGACAGATCCTCGTAGTTACATCCAATTTCTGACTTGTAAAGGTCATGTATCGTCTCATGGTATACGAGCCCATAACTATGGGGCTTAGTAGGTAAAATCGCGAGATATTACCAATGGGTCTTAGTAGGTCCAAACACTCTTTCATACTCTACTGATTGTGTCTGGGCGCTGACTACGTCCACCCCACCAACGCGAGTCGATTATGACCGCAAGCTGACTAGATCCACAAAAACGCGAGTCTATTGTATCCGTAAGCCGACTAGGTCCACCAAGGCGAGTCGATTATGTCCGCAAGCTGACGAGGTCCACCAAGGTGAGTCGATTATATCTGCAAGCCGACTAGGTCCACCGATGCGAATCGATTATGTCCGCAAGCCGGCAAGGTCCACCAACGTGAGTCTATTATGTTTGCAAGCCGACTACGTTCTCCAACGTGACTCAGTTATGTTCGCACGCTGACTAGGCGAGTCGATTATGTTCGCAAGCCGGCTACGCCCACCAGCGCGAGTCGATTATGTGAGCAAGCCGACTATGTCCACTAACGTGAGTCGATTATATTCGCACGCCGACTAGGTCCACAAAAACGCGAGACAGTTGTGTCCGAAAGCCGAGTACATCCCCAAAACGCGAGTCGATTGTGTTGGCAAACCACATACGTCCACAATACATGAGTCGATAGTGTTCGCAAGCCGACTACGTCACAATAAGCGAGTCAGTTGTGTTCGCAAGCCCAATACATCCACAAAACGTGAGTCGATTGTGTTAGCAAGCCGACTTCGTCCACAAAAATCGACTCGATTGTGTCCGCAAGACGATTACGTCCTCCAAAACGCGAGTCGATTGTCTCTGCAAGCTGACAACATCCACAATACACGAGACGATTGTGTCATCGGGTAAACTTCGAGCCGATGTCGTTCACAAAATCCCACACGTCATAACTCGGATGATTTCCTTACTTGAATATTACCTCGTCAGTAGTGGGAAAGGGGGCATTCCGGACCAAAAGAACAGTAGCACCACAATGTCGAAGAGTGAGTATGAGGTCACTGGGGAAAAGTGGTTCAGAAAATTAAACAACAACAGCCCTGTTATGTTACGGCTGAGAGTTACATTTCAGAAGATTTTTACATTCGTTCAGTGGCAATTTCTTAATTATGGCCCCACCCATTAGAAGTGACATCATGGCGAACGAAGTGAAAAATTTGGTCGTTTTTCAGTTTGCAAACTACAACTGATCCTTAATGTCTTCCGTGTGTTTTGTGTGGGGAAAATTGGTGACACTTGCATTTTCACTATTTTTCTTTTTTTCACATTTTGTAAGTATGCCTCTTTTCTAGAACATTGTTAGTTATTGTAGGAACTTTACCGTGGGTAGCAGCCAACACATTCCTCGTGAAAAGGCTTTATTAATACAGTGCTGAAAGATTGAAACAAGCTGAAGAGACATACGCAAAAGTAAAGGCATGCAATGGAAACTCAACACGCCGTCTTTTCTCTCTCACTCTCCCTATCCATCTGAGCATCTCACCAAACAAAGAGCATCACCAATTCTGTTCGCGTTCAACTTTTCCCATCATCGGCTAGGTTACATAAAGTTTCCCCGAACAAAAGGTAGAAGCGCCCATCATCCCATATTAAAGCTTTCCCCTTCCATTCATTCACAATAGCAGAGAGCATGTTTGACAAACTATAACATAAATTATAAACATTATACATTATAAACTACATAGCACACAACTATTGACGTCACCGCAGATAGAAGAGTAAATAACCAATGCGTCGCATAGGGTCAGCGTTTCTTCTTATCAATAACAGGATACAGAAAGTAATTATCAGTGGAGTCCATTGCTGAAATATTTCCCTCCTGTATGTTATGCTTTCTACAGGAATTAAGATGTTTCATGTGTGGAGTGCTAACAACGTTGTCATTTTGCCTGCATCATAGATGGTCATAGTCTGTGAACTTTATTTGGACACAGCTGTATCGCTAAACAATAAACACATATTACTGTAACTGTTTTATATCAAATATTTAGCATCTTTGTTTAATTTTTTTCATGTTTTTGCAGAATTCCAATGAATGCTTTTGTGACAACAAATTAGAAAACCATGGAAGGGCCCGGTCTACAGACTGCCATATGCAGTGCAGTGGAAACAGGAGAGAGAAGTGCGGCGGCGCATGGAGGATATCTCTAACTCGAACAGGTAAATATCGATTGCACTGCTTACTTCCCCCTTACTTCTCCGATTAATATAAAGAATAATTCATCAAAGACGGGTAAGGCGGCCAATTGGGCAATCAAACTGTTCACTGTTATCGTTTGTCAACTATGTAACCTGTGTAGGTTTGTTGGGGCAAAACTTATTTACATAATCACTTATAATCGTAACACCTTCGCATCAACGTGCGCGTTGATGACTTACACTGAGCCGAGTTAGAGAGACAGAAGCATACTCCTACTCCGTTTCAGAGACCAGTGTTGACCAAGTAGGCAATGTTATATTACACCCGATTAAACTGGATTGAAATAATACACCACGTGTTTTATATGTTAAAATGGATCCAAGGAATTTTGCGTGTTATCGGTCTGTAAAAACCAAGTTAGCGTTTTAACTTCCCCAGAAAAACGATCACTGTCCGAGTGAAATACAGTTCACGCGAACACAGGTGGAACTAAATGATTAGTCTCGCCACATTCACAGCTTAATAAGGGTAAATTGAATATCCTCTTAGAAATGAATGTTTTTAGTCGAAGCCCTCACAGTTTTTTTTATATTACCACTTATTTCAATGCTTGCTGCCCTGTGTATTATGAAAACTCCATTTCTTGTGACAGTTAGCATACATGTGTATTTAGGATAACATTTTGTTTTAACTGATTTAAACCAGAAGATTGAAAAATTGTGCGAGAAATCACAATCTATGGTTGCCTTACAGACTCCATGAATAAAGCAAAAACGCAAACTCCTGTCATTATGTTTCGTAGAAAATTTGTGTTATTCCAGGGAAGAAAATACACTTGACCGGTGTTTTTGTCTCCAATCACTCTGTTCACACTGTATCCACGGTGTTTAAAATACCTTATTTCTTAAAATGTTTGGGAATGTCATAGGATTTAAGCGTATCATACACAGAGAGTTGGAATCTATACAGGAGTGTACAGCCCAGCGCACCCCCCCCCCCCCCACCCCGTTTACTCATCTCTATCAACATGACGAAAGGCAACGAACGATTCGCACTGAAGATGGAACAGCTTCATAATCCATTAACCATAACATCATAACATTCGCTAATTGACGAAACGAAAAAGTAATAAAGTAAAACAAATATTGTTCGGCTGGAACTATGATTTAATAAATCCTCGATTTTCTATAATAAAGAGAATGGAATTACACTCAGAACCAGGAACCGGGAAATGTCCCGGATAATATGAAGTAAATTTATAAGAGTAACAAGGCGCGTTTATTTACGTAAGAATGAAAGCATTTTGTTCGTAGTTTGCCTTTTCCATACGGAAAAGTTCTTTTCCAAAGAGAAGTGTGAAAACCTAAACGCGCTTCCATCTCGTCTTCATTTTCAGAATCGCTGGTTCTATCACCACTACCTCTCCCGGCTTCAACTCCCTCTTCATTGTCGTCGCCAGTCTCCTCTGCTTATAGCTAGGGACATGATGTAAAACAACGGGGTTCACATTAGAAGTTGGATGATATAATGCAATACCACATTGTCCCTCAATTTACAATGTTTTCTATGTGCCTAATGGCCTACTGGCACATATAACACATTGGCACTCAGGGGACGACATACTAACACCTACCTGAAATGTTCATATAAGTATTCAGATGCATTCCATGTACATCATTGCAATGCCATACAATTATCCATTGATAATACAACAAAGATAGATATGTGGGAAAGTATGACAACACGTCGCGGCACACGTAATTAGTGTAGTCCCACACAAAATACTAAAATACGAGCGACGTCAATTAATGTAAAACATTGGTTGTACATTAAAGATGAGAATATAATATAGAATAAATCAATGACACATACCTGAAACAAGAAGATGAAAAATGCGATAATAATGGATAAAACAAATAATCAAAACCAATACCACCAAAACTTCAAGGAACTCGAACATGTGTTTTTTTCTTTATATACGGGCACATGAGGGCGAATGTCACTGCTGGGGATGTCTCTCTTGATATCCCATTGACACTTTCACAACACAATTCCCTTCTTTTCAGATGGATGAACTCCCCAGACTCAACTGCCTCAACTGCAACATTTATAACGTTGAGCCCAGAGCCGACCACAGCAGGAGAAAATATTGTATAACACAAATATTTTTTTTGACGGAATGTAGTACTCGGTGGAAACGCAATACACGAATAGACCTAAATATCCCCTCTCGAGTCGTGTACATTTACAATACTAGTGATAAGGTAAACAAACTTTCACGTCAGCATTATACAAGGAAAAAATGACCCCATGCAAAATATGAAATTAATAATTTTGGTGGTGTCCACATTTTGATTGAAAGCCAGGAACATTTCAGGTAGGTGTTAGTATGTCGTCCCCTGAGTGCCAATGTGTTATATGTGCCAGTAGGCCATTAGGCTTAAAAAGGAAAAACTGGTTCTTCCAGTTGAAATTTAATGTAGCCGAACAGCACCTGCTACCCCGAAGCGCTTACTGCTCTAGGAACCGAAGTCCATATACAAAGCACGTGCATCGGAATTCGCCTTGCGCAGCTCATCCCTTGGAGCACAGTCTAAGATCCTTGAAACAGTTCCACAGCAATGTCACCTATCTCCGCAGGGGTAGTCCTAGGTCGGCCAGCTGAGCCAAAATGAGGAGCATCATCTGACTCCACAAGAATTCTCTCAGGGTGTACCGCCCTAACACCCTATTTCTGTGCCTCATTAAAAGTTGTGTAACCGAAATGGGGTTTCGGCCTCGAATGAATCCAGGCTTGCACAACATGCCGAGAGCCTTGGAAGCAGTGCAGGTGTAGTACCTGTTCCTCGTATGTCTGCTTCCTTACAATATCAAGAGCCTAAAACTCATTCACATGGTGATTTAATTTCTGCCCCTTCGGACCATGCACATGCAGTACGATTGGTTTGTCTGAAGATATCGTCCTGCCGTAGGACGTCCTTGTTCAGACAGTGACCCTGATCGGTCAAAACCTATGTCTCCAACTGCCTAACATCTGGGTGTGTGACAAGGTTCCGTAAGGCGCTCATCTTATCTTCGGAATATAATTTCTTCGGATGGCATCCTCCTGCTATATTCCTGTTCAGGTCCGGTCGTCGGGTCCCAATATCTAGGCGACGATCTTGTCCCTCGTGAGTCGAAAATGCTCTCTTCTCGTCGCTTTTCTAGACAGCAGCTTTGTGGAAGTTTTCACAGAAAGACACGAGCCTTGGTGATATGCATCATGGAATATGACTGAAGCCAAAACTCAATCATGAGCTTATTCTGGTGTCATCCAAGAAGTGATGCATGATCTCGCTTCCGTAATGTCTGTTAGGGCCGCAGTCGAGCATCTCCAACATCACATGTATCACATATAGGGGAGTGCGTGACGTCGCCAGGAAGGCAGTAGAATTAATGTAAGGGCTAACCCGAAAACCATAGTCAGGGAGTGGTTCCCCAAGGTCTTCGGCCCCGTAATGCACTCTGACTGATTATCACATGGATCCCATTCCTCACTTAAAGTTGTTCTTAAGCTTTAAAACAACTGCTTTTCCCAGGTCGCTCGGAAGATTAGGGCTAATGTTCGGAGCAAATTTATTTAGATGTCACCGGATCGCATTACGGAAGGTCCGTTGTTTATCCCCGTGGCTTGAAGCTAACAGCCACCAACAGGGTTTACAATGATTCCTAAAGAAATTAAGAAAAAACTAACTCAACACTATACACTGCACTCGCTCCTGTTAATGCATGATTGGTTCAACAATAAACTACCCGTGTCCTTCTCTAACACATTCAACATTTACAGGAATCCCTCGGGCATGAACACTAGACAGTCTTGGAAAATAAACACATATAAACCAAGAACACGATTTTCAGCTGAACTTCGATTCCATACTTTCCCACGGGTCTGGAATGAAATTGATCCAGAAATTCAGAATCTGAGAAGGCATCAATTTAAGAAAGCGATAATGGACAAGGCTCTAAATTCACAGATGTGTCTTGCAATAACCCTGGGTGCTCCGATTGTACCACTGTCTCTTCTTGATCTCAATATACCTAACATCCACAACACAGATATAATATTATTATTATTTATTGGTGTTTAAGGTCATATACTTATGCACTGTGACAGTTTTACGGGTGGAGGAAGCCGGAGTACCCGGAGAGAACCACCGAGCAACGCCGAGCAGCTGTCAGCTCCCCAACATCGTAACTTCGCACTGCAGCACAGGCAGGGTTAGATTAGTTAGATTATATATATATATGAATTATACCATGTAATTCTGGGGATACCGAGTAATTTCGTGTGGACTGTGCCAGTTCCATGGACGCTTGATCTGCTAGCATGCCTTTTTGGGGGGCTTGTCGGTAGTCGAGTGGTATATGGCGCTGATCCAGTTTCGCTAGGCGATTGGTGCCGCAGAAGGGTACTCTCATCAAGGCAATGGTTCGATCCCCATCGGCGTCAGAGTCTTTCATCCTAAAAAATGCATAACAGAAGTGCCGAATTCTGTATTCTTTTCCTCAAGCAGGAATTTTGAAAAAAGAGATTGATTCTCACTGATTTCATCTGCATCTCATGATATAGTTCATTGTAAACAACTAATTCTGGGGGATACCGAGTAATTTCGCTAGGCGATTGGTGCCGAAGAAATGTACTCTCATCAAGGCAGTGGTTCGATCCCCATCGGCGTCAGAGTCTTTCTTTCTAAAAAATGCATAACAGAAGTGCCGAATTCTGTATCCTGTACCTTAAGCTGGAAATTTGAAAAAGAGATTGATTCTCATTGATTTCATCTGCATTTCATGGTATAATTCATTGTAAACAACTTATTCTGGGGGATACCGAGTAATTTCGTGTGGACTGTGCCAGTTCCAAGGACGCTCGATCTGCTAGCATGCCTTTTTGGGGGCTTGTCGGTAGCCGAGTGCTCTATGGCGCTGGTCCAGTTTCGCTAGGTGATTGGTGCCGCAGAATTGTACTCTCGTCAAGGCAGTGGTTCGATCCCCTTCGGCGTCAGAGTCTTTCATCCCAAAAATGCACAACAGAAGTGCCGAATTCTGTTTTCTATACCTCAATCTGGAAATTTGAAAAAAAGAGATTGATTCTCGCTGATTTTATCTGCATTACATGGTATAATTCATTGTAAACAGCTAATTCTGGGGGATACCGAGTAATTTCGTGTGGACTGTGCCAGGTCCATGGACGCTCGATCTGCTAGCATGTCTTTTTTTTTGGGGGGGGGGGGGGTGGGGGCTTCTCGGTAGCCGAGTGGTCTATGGAGCTGGTCCAGTTTCGCTAAGTGATTGGTGCCGCAGAAATGTACTCTCGTCAAGGCACTGGTTCGATCCCCATCGGCGCCAGAGTCTTTCATCCTTAAAAATGCATAACAGAAGTGCCGAATTCTGTATTCAATAGCGCAAGCAGGAAATTTCAAAAACAGATTGATTGTCACTGATGTCATCGGCATTACATGGTATAATTCATTGTAAAGAGCTTACTCTGGGAGATACCGAGTAATTTCGTGTGGACTGTGCCAGTTCCATGGACGCTCGACCTGCTAGCATGCCTTTTTAGGGGGCTTGTCGGAAGTTGAGTGATCTGTGGCGCTGGTCAAGTTTCGCAAGGCGATTGGTGCCGCAGAAATGTACTCTCGTCAAGGCAGTTGTTCGATCCCCATCGGCGTCAGAGTCTTTCATCCTAGCAGATGCATAACAGAAGTACCGAATTCTGTATTCTATACCTCAAGCAGGAAATTTGAAAAAAGAGATTGATTCTCACTGATTTCATCTGCATTACATGGTATAATTCATTGAAAACAGCTAATTCTTGGGGATACCGAGTAATTTCGTGTGGACTGTGCCAGTTCCATTGACGCTCGACCTGCTAGCATGCCTTTTTTGTGTACCCATACTATGTATGGTACACATAATGCCGGCATCCGGGGTGGCCATCCGTCGTTCGTCCATCCGTCGTCTGTCCGTCTGTCTGGGCTTAGAAGAGGTACATTGTGTGGTTTGCAATTTAGGGTCAGTGGTAGTTGTGGGGTCGGGTTAGTACAGTGGCCACTTGTGGGATTATTTGTTGCACCGTGCGGTTAATTTTTTTACCTTGTGGGGTTAGGGTTTAACATGGGAAAAAATCCACAAGTAAGAACGTGTAAGAACGTCTGTCTGTCCGTCTGTCCGTCCGGCGTCTGTATCCATTTCTTTGGCATTCGATAACTTGAAACATATTGCATGGATTATTAAGTTACTTTATATTTGTGTTCAGGTTACTGATGTGCAGAGCTGTATAGTTTTTGGTGGAAATCTGATAATTTGATCCTGAGATATTAACTCTTTATCCTTCAAATTGAGAATTCTTCCAATCCCTTTGGCATGAGATAACTCAAAATCTATCAATCCAATTGTCATGTTGCTTTATATATATATTCAGGTTAGTGATGTTCTGAGCTGTATGGTTTTTCGTGTAAGTCTGTTATTTTGATCCTGAGATATTAACCCTTTATCCTCCAAATTGAAAATTTCTCCAATCCCTTTGGCATTCGATAATTTGAAAAATATTGCTTGGATTGTCAAGTTGCTTTATATTTGTATTCCGGTTACTGATGTGCCGAGGTATGTAGTTTTTGGTGTAAATCTGGAAATTTGATCCTCAGATATTACCCCTTTATCCTTCAAATTGAAACTTCCTCCAATCCCTTTGGCATTCGATAACTTGAAAAATATTGCTTGGATTGTCAAGTTACTTTTTATATTTGTGTTCAGGATACTGATGTGCCGAGCTGTATAGTTTTTGGTGTAAATATGATAAACTGATCCTCAGATATTAACCCTTTATCCTTCAAATTAAAAATTCCTTCAATCACTTTGGCATTCGATAACTTGAAAAATATTGCTTGGAGTTTCAAGTTACTTTATATTTGTGTACAGGTTACTGATGTGCCGAGTTGTATAGTTTTTGGTGTAAATCTGTTGTTTTGATCCTGAGATATTAACCCTTTATCCTTCAAATTGAAAATTCCTCCATCCCGTTGGCATTCGAGAAAAATATTGCTTGGATTGTTAAGTTACTTTATATTTGTGTTCAGGTTACTGATGTGCCGAGCTGTATACTTTTTGGTGTAAATCTGATAATTTGATCCTGAGATATTAACCCTTTATCCTTCTAATTGAAAATCCCTCCAATCCCTTTGGCATGCGATAACTCAAACAATATCAATCCGATTGTCATGTTACTTCATATATGTGTTCAGGTTACGGATGTACCGATCTGTATAGTTTTTGATGTAAATCTGATAATTTGATCCTGTGATATTAACCCTTTATCCTACAAATTGAGAACTCCTCCAATCCATTTCTCCGGTATGCGATAACTCAAAAAATATTAATCCGATTATCAGGTTACTTTATATATGTATTCAGGTTACTGATGTGCTGTGCTGTGTAGTTTTTTATGTAAATCTAATAATTTGATCCAGAGATATTAACCCTTTATCCATTAAATTAGGCACTCCTCCAATCCATTTCTATATGTACCCATACCATGTATGGTGTACATAATGTCGGCATCCGGGGTGGCCCTCCATCATACAGCTTTCTACTAGTTGCGCGTATGGGTACACATCTGACGATTTCAGCGGCCTATTTTTGGGGGCTTGTCGGTAGCCGAGTGGTCTTTGGCGCTGGTCCAGTTTCGCCAGGCGATTGGTTCCACAGAAATGTACTCTCGTCAAGGCAGTGGTTCGATCCCCATCGGCGTCAGAGTCTTTCATCCTAAAAAATGCATAACAGAAGTGCCGAATTCTGTATTCTATACCTCACGCAGGAAATTTGAAAAAAGAGATTTATTCTCACTGATTTCATCTGCATTACATGGTATAATTCATTGTAAACAGCTAATTCTGGGGGATACCGAGTAATTTCGTGTGGACTGTGTCAGTTCCATGGACGCTCGACCTACTAGCATGCCTTTTGGGGTCTTGTCGATACCCGAGTGGTCTATGGCGCTGGTTCAGTTTCACTAGGCGATTGGTGTCGTCAAGGCAGTGATTCGATCCCCATCGGCGTCAGAGTCTTTTATCCTAAAAAATGCATAACAGAAGTGCCGAATTCTGTATTCTTTTCCTCAAGCAGGAATTTTGAAAAAAAAAGATTGATTCTCACTGATTTCATCTGCATCACATGATATAGTTCATTGTAAACAACTAATTCTGGGGGATACCGAGTAATTTCGCTAGGCGATTGGTGCCGAAGAAATGTACTCTCATCAAGGCAGTGGTTCGATCTCCATCGGCGTCAGAGTCTTTCATTCTAAAAAATGCATAACAGAAGTGCCGAATTCTGTATTCTGTACCTTAGGCAGGAAATTTGAAAAAGAGATTGATTCTCACTGATTTCATCTGCATTTCATGGTATAATTCATTGTAAACAACTAATTCTGGGGGATACCGAGTAATTTCGTGTGGACTGTGCTAGTTCCATGGACGCTCGATCTGCTAGCATGCCTTTTTGGGGGCTTGTCGGTAGTCGTGTGGTCTATGGCGCTGGTCCAATTTCGCTAGGCGATTGATGCCGACGAAATGTACTGTCATCACGGCAGTGGTTCGATCCCCATCGGCGTCAGAGTCTTTCATTCTAAAAATATATATCCGTATGCTGCAAAATAAAGATATATTATTATCATTATCTTTCTGGTATGTTGCTGGATAGTTACTCCCTTGAATCAAACAATCACTCCCCTTAAACTCAATACTCGCATGGGTATCCTTACACCCCATAGCATCTAAAGTAGTAATAGTAATAGAACTACCCGACGATACAACCTTTCGGGAACTGGTTTCCCCCCTTCCCAAGAACTCAACAAACGATTTCAAGATTGGGATCAGTTTTCAAACGAAACGAATACCCCTTGACCCAAACCCCCCAGGGGTAGTTCCTGGTTCTGATACCACTTTGAATTAATTTGGTCGGGTCTGATGTGACATCCCCGATATGACCTGCACCAACTTGGGGGGCGGGGGGGGGGAGGAGGTCCCAGAACTTTGGCCACATCCATTTGTTCACATCCATTGATATTTCACTGTCTGAGTACAAGAAGAAACCCTCGTCTGATTCACTTATTTTCGTTAAAATAGAATTGAAAGGACATTGTCATAAACAAGTTAATATTTTGGGCACCTGTAATCTTCTGACGTATTCTTAGGTGATAGACACACATTCCCCATGGTACAACTCGTCACAGAAAGTAATCACATTGTAACATGAATTTGCTCCATTTATTGACAGCTGATTGAATAGAAACTTGTCTAGTTCCCAACAGAAACTGCATCAGACTCTCTGAATCTTTGGATACATTTGGTAAGCATTGAGACAAGCTCCGATCGTGACATTTTTTTCAGTCGATCGTGATTAACTACATTTCTCGAGTTTGGGAAAGATATCAGCTATAAATATGAGGTATAAACCTTCCCAATGATGCTTGGGCGCTTCCAAAATGGCGTTGTTTCCTGCATTTTCATTTTTTGGTTGCAGTGTGAAGCACATACATAAGCTAACCTAGCTTATAGGAGTACTTGTTTATATTAACATCATAATCTTGCTTCATTTTCTGACATGTGATTTTCAAATTTGCTCGTGCAAATTTATGACAGCATTTGGACTCTCTGACTAATGACTGAACATACTTTGCTGCACATTTTTGTTCATTGACGAGATCTGATGGATGGTTCATCTGTCTCTCTCTCTCTGTCTCTCTATCATTATCTTATTTGGTGTAAAGCCCGTAAGACAGTGCAGGGACGAACGAATTTCACCAGCGACTTGGGGTGAATACTTATCCCAATTTTCTGATTTGTATTCATGTAACACCGAACTGCTTTATTCATTAATGTACTATTTTGTCACTCTGCGGCCATGATAGCCGATAGTCGGTATGGCGTTGTGCGCGTCTTGTGAATTTGTCTTCACACATTGCTCTAAGCACCTTAGACTCAAAACATGCACCTTGATCAGAGAATATTTGCAGTGAACATCCCAACGGCGAGAAAAAATCGTGCACAGTGGTGCAAGTTGCTGTCTGATCCCGGAGTGCGATAACTTCGACCCATTTTGTAAATTGCCAAGTCATCACCAAAATGTACTTGTGACCTTCATGACTAAGTGGTAACGGTCCCAGGAAGTCAATGTGAACTTTCCCCATGGGTGCACCAGCGTGGTACATAACATGTTCCCACTTAGCATTTCTAACGCCATTTGCTATGTAGGTCTCAATATCTTGAGAAATCCCAGACCAATAGTAGTGCTGGCTGATTCGTTCCCTCGTTCTAGCTATCCCGAGATGTCCAATAGCTGAAATATCATGGGGACGCATAATCACTTCAGTTGTGAAGCAGCTTGGGGTGACTATCAACTGACTCCCGGATCTTATAGAACAGACTATTTTTAATGATAAACCTCTTTTGGTTTATCCAAATGTATTTGGTGGCTTCGCCACAACAAAGAACCCACCCGCCCCGCCCCTCCTCTGGTCCTCATCGTTCTGTAATCCACTGAAAGGAAGCAAGTTTGCATCGTGGCGCTGAGCTTCTGCAAATTCATCAGGATACAGATATCTACCAGAAGAGGCTGATGATCATCTGGGAATGTTTGTCTTACCCTGAGGCAGGTTGTTGATCTGGGATATACTCAAAATCCAAATCTGAATGAGTCCACCCTGTCGTAGGGCATATTGGACCCATCTCAAGATTAGGATCACATCAGTCCAATCCTGATCCCAAAGGTAAGTAAGACACTTTGGAGACACCATTTTCTGCAGTCTTGGTCACATGAACTACTGTTGGAATGTTTTGATCTGCTTCAAAGTTGATCGTGCTTTTGGTAGCGTTACAATGTCATCCTCATCTAAATCAAATTTTAACCCTTTACCTAACATGAAAAGCAGACGACACTTGCAAATAAAGTTTTTGAATAACTAATTTTTTTCATTTTTTTGTCTCAAAAACATAGATTATGACCTCTCGTTGGAACGAGCTCGACGATAGTGATTGTAACTGTTGAATTTTATTGTCTTAATAGTTGGCGGTATTTGTTCAAATTTGCTGTAATGTTTACCTGAGAGGATGGTGGCATGGTGGCATCCGCTGCCGTATCGATACAGTGCTAACGATGGTATCACAAATCGACACTGGAACATCAATAGTTCATGGGAATACAAACTTCTCATTTCTCTGCATCAGCAATATCGACGTTAGTGAGGTCATCGCTTACCGTTGGGAACCCGCCCCGTATCCACTTAAATTATCTTCAAATTTAACTCTGGTCTCCTTATTTGAACAGTTGCTGGGAATACGAGAAGGACGGTCCCTCTGAAAATGCCCATAACCCTCACATGTGTGGCACATGACCTTCGAAAGCGATGGTGAGCTTGACCTACTTTTTTACAATTTTGACTCTTTATATGGCGTGCTTTGGGTAGAAGTTACCTTGGGCTGCTCATATTTTGAAGATAATTTATGTAATGTAAGAGAAAGTTTCTCAAACTCTGTATGGAGACTTTCCGGGCTGTCTTCTAACTCAAGTGTACGAGCCTTCAAGGCTAAAAAGTCTCTGGTGTTTCAGCCCTTCCAAAGGATTTATAGGGTTTATGTCAGGTAGCAGATGTAGCGTCAGTTTCCGAATCGGACCATGTTGACTCTTTCTTTGAAAACTGACCCTTTGACACATCCATGGTATATTGCTCACTTGGGTTAATCATTTCGTTTATTTGTCTTTTTCCATACAATGGCGAAATACGATATTTAAACACACACAAATACAAATAGCACGTGCGCAGTTGTTCTGCTGTGGAAAATAAATTTATGATTTTCAGAGGTTCTTTGACTTTAAATTGTGGTCGAGTATTTATTGTTTACATCATCGTGCGAACACCATCAATTCCCGCCGCTTGCAGGGACTCGCCGCTATTTAATAGCCGCGTGAGCCTGCATGCCCGGGCATGGAGTGTATTCACATCTCATTTACAAACAGGGGCGGGGTGGGTGTTTATTTCTTGCAACAAATAAATAAATATTCTTATGGGCACTGATAGGGGCTCTATGTTAAGGCTTTTCTAATCCCAGCCCATGAGCCCCCACGGGGTGAGTTCGTCTAGCTCTCCCCAATGAGGGATCAGAGGCCATGTCCCATTCGAGAATAATTAATGACTGCCAGGTTTCCGTTGCAGTTTGACCTTCACTGAGAGGGTTTATCAGGTAGCAGGGAAAGAGCTAAACACTCGAGGGTGTTCGCATTCTATTTATTTCACGAATAAATCTACATAAGTTTTTTAGCTTCTCTATAGATTTATTTGCAAATAGTTCTGTCAGTCTGAACATACTGGGCTTTTTATAATAGTACTTATCGATATATCGTTTCCTAAGTGATTGTAATTGGTCGCAGACTAGCAGCACATGATACTCATCTCCTAATCCTTCCTTACCGAAATCACATTTTCTCTCATCGTATGGGGTATTTTCCCAATCACCAACTTCAACCGGCAAATGATGGTTACGAGTTCTAAATTTTATTAACAGGGAAGATTGTTCAAATGTTATTTTACCTAAGTAAGGCTCTATCTTAAAAATACTTTTAACTGCCCTGTAAAATACTTATTTCGTTGACGAATTTAAGGTCGAATACCAATTTTGGATATACTGGTCCTGTAATCTTCTCTTAATTGCTTCATGGAACCAGTGTGTATTTACATCTTGACTTATCCACAAATTTGACATTCCCAATCCATCCAATTTTTTTTTAATACACCCTATCCATTCAAATTTTCTATTTCCTTGGTTTGTTTCTGTTAACAGAGTTTGGTATAGGAGATAACTTATTTTTGTATTTTCAATATTTATTAGTTTAGCCCAAAAATTTAATAATCTAAGTTTAATTTTCAAAGATATTGGGAAAATCCCAAGTTCTCCGTATACAAATACAGATGGTGTGGATTTTTTTAGGTTCATTACGAACTTCAAAAACCATAATTCAGTTGTTTCTATTATTTTATTATTGGTCATACCCATACCTCAGACCCATACAGAAGCATTGGGACGATCATTTTCTCGTACATCTCTATAACACTATCTAAAGGGAGTTTATATTTTCTCATTTTTAGCTCAACTTTGACGAAGTCAAATTTGAGCTATTGTCATGGCCCGTCGTCCGTCTGTCCGTCCGTCCGTCTGTCCGTCTGTCCGTCTGTCCGTCTGTAAGTACGTCAACAATTGGCTATGGCTCGGGCTAGAGGTCGTATTTATGAACCGATCTTTACGAAACTTCTTGTGTACCTTTGTTATGACCCTGGGACGGGAACGAGTGTTTTTAGGTGTGGTCCGAAATTCAAGATGGCTGCCAGTGGCCATTTTGTACCGATGATGCAAAAATCAGTTTTTTGTACAGAACTTCTGTATGAAAGTTCTGATTTGAATAAAGTTTTGTATAAATGTTTAGTACCATGGGATACATTACATATAATACGGGTTTTTTTCTCGTGTGTAAATTATGCAAATTAGACTGACTTTGATTTATTTAGTGTTACTTTCAGAGCTGTAAGTGCCAAGCTGCTATGGCTCGGGCTAGAGGCCATATTTATGAACCGATCTTTACGAAACTTCTTGGGTACCTTTGTTATGACCGTGGGACGAGAACGAGTGTTTTTGGGTGCGGTCCGAAATTCAAGATGGCTGCCAGCCGCCATTTTGTACCGACGATGCAGAAATCTGTTTTTTGTACAGAACTTCCATATGAAAGCTCTGATTTGAATAATTTTTTGTATGAATGTTTAGTACCATGGGATACATCACATATAATACGGTTTTTTTTCTCGTACGTAAATTGTGCAAATTAGACTAATTTTGATGTTTTTTGGGGTTACTTTCAGCACTGTAAGTGCAAATGCCAATACGGCTCGGGCTAGAGGCCGTATTTATGAACCGATCTTTACGAAACTTCTTGGGTACCTTTGGTATCACCGTGGGACGAGAACGAGTGTTTTTGGGTCCGGTCCGAAATTCAAGATGGCCGATGGCAGCCATTTTGTACAAAATTAGGTGCAATCAGATTTTTGCACAGAACTTCCATATGAAAGCCCTGATTTGAATAATTATTTTGTGTGAATGTTTAGTACCATGGGATGCATCACATATAATACGGGTTTTTTTCTCGTGCCGAAATTATGCAAATTAGATGAACTTTGATTTTTTCAGTGCGACTTACACACAGTAAGTACACATGTCAATACGGCTCAGACTAGAGTCTGTATTTATGAACTGATCTTCACGAAATGTCTTGGGTACCTTTGTTATCACCTTGGGACGAGAACGAGTGTTTCTGGGTGCGGTCTAAAATTCAAGATGGCTGCCAGTGGCCATTTTGTACCGAAATTAGGTCTAATCAGTTTTTTGTACACATCTTCTATACAGCTCAGACTAGAGGCCATATTTATGAACCAATCTTTACGAAACTTCTCGGGTACCTTTGTTATCACCGTGGGATGAGAGCGAGTGTTTTTGGGTGTGGTCCGAAATTCAAGATGGCCACCAGCAGCCATTTTGTACCAAAATTAGTGCAACCAGTCTTTTGTATAGAACTTCTGTATGAAAGTTCTGATTTGAATAAATTTTTGTATGAATGTTTAGTAACATGGAATACATCACATATTGTAAGGGTTTTTTTTCGTGCCGAAATTATGCAAATTAGATAAACTTTGATTTTTTCAGTGCGACTTACACACAGTAAGTACACATGTCAATACGGCTCAGACTAGAGTCTGTATTTATGAACTGATCTTCACGAAATGTCTTGGGTACCTTTGTTATCACCTTGGGACGAGAACGAGTGTTTCTGGGTGCGGTCTAAAATTCAAGATGGCTGCCAGTGGCCATTTTGTACCGAAATTAGGTCTAATCAGTTTTTTGTACACATCTTCTATACAGCTCAGACTAGAGGCCATATTTATGAACCAATCTTTACGAAACTTCTTGGGTACCTTTGTTATCACCGTGGGATGAGAGCGAGTGTTTTTGGGTGTGGTCCGAAATTCAAGATGGCCACCAGCAGCCATTTTGTACCAAAATTAGTGCAACCAGTCTTTTGTATAGAACTTCTGTATGAAAGTTCTGATTTGAATAAATTTTTGTATGAATGTTTAGTAACATGGAATACATCACATATTGTAAGGGGTTTTTTTCGTGCCGAAATTATGCAAATTAGATAAACTTTGATTTATTCAGTGCTACTTACACAATGTAAGCACACATGTCAATACGGCTCAGGGTAGAGGCTGAATTTATGAACCGATCTTCACAAAACTTCTTGGGTACCTTTGCTATCTCCTTGGGATGAGAATGAGTGTTTCTGGGTACGGTCCAAAATTCAAGATGGCTGCCAGTGGCCATTTTGTACCGAAATTAGGTCCAATCAGTTTTTTGTCACAAGTTCTATACAGCTCGTATTTATGAACTGATCTTCACAAAACTTCTTGAGTACTTTTGTTTTCACCTTGGGACAGGAACGAGTGTGTTTTGGGGTGCCTTTGTTATCACTGTGCTATGAGAACAAATATTTTGGGGTTCAGTCAGACCCACTCTGGGACTCAAAGATTTTTTCTAGTTCAGCATCTGACTGTCACCCACCTTTACAATACTTTACCTATACATTTGTTACAGGCAATGGTCAGTATTCATGTACAGACCGTTACAATACTTTATATGTACCTTTGTTATCGGGTCATTACCTAGATGTTTGTCATTGCTGTGTCACATACTATACATGTACATGTCTTTGTCTTGACAAGTTGAGCTACAGTGTCATTGACACTTTCATCGCTATAAGCGAGAACACTGTTTTTTTGTAACTTGTTACAATAATACCACTTGACAAGTGTAATGTCGCGACACTTAAAAGGACACAACGCAGATGACGCGGATCAGACTCGAACTCTCGAGCCTGATCCGCGTCATCTGCGTTGTGTCCTTTAATTATGTACCCACCAAGCGCAAATCAAATTATGGACGATTCTGGAAGAACCACCAATGCTAGACATATGGGAAGTGCCATCCATTCAAGTTTCAGATGTCTGACGATTGTAATGTCTAAGTGCTTAAAGCATTGCACTTTGAGTGTTAAAATCAAACCCTAAGAGTTAGAATGGGTTTAACACCCTGAAAGTGTCAGTTTTACCACTTTAGTTTTTAGTGTGTAGCACCGTTTCTTTTTATGCAAGACAAATGAGCCGTTTCTGTAAATATTACACCAATATATTTATATTCGTTTACTGTTTCTATTATATTTTTATCAATGGTGAACTTTATATTTTTATTACGATCTTTTCCAAATATTAAAACTTTTGTTTTCCTAAAATTTATACTTAGTTGCCATTTATCGCAATAATCAAAATAAGCTCTCAAAGTTTCATTAAGGCCAGACGCACTATCCGCCAATAGTATTGTATCGTCTGCGTAAAGAAGAGTAACCAGCTTTAATAGTCCAAAAATGGTCTCCTCACTCAGATCGGAGAGTGTTAAACATTTGTGACATTTATCAATTAGAAATGATTCTAAATCGTTCAAATAAACAGCAAAAAGTATTGGCGACAAATTTTCCCCTTGACGGACCCCGTTTGCGCAGCTAAATAAGGGGGAATACTTATTATTCACAATAACACACGATTTTATTTCTTTATAAATGCCAACTATTACATCAAGAATTCGCCCTTGGATTCCGTTATTCATAAGTTTATACCACAAACCTTCCCTCCGGACACTGTCGAATGCTTTTGTCAAGTCAACAAAAGCGCAGTATAGGCTACGTTTACATTTTTTTGTTAATTCTATCAACGCATGTAAAGCAAAAATGTGATCGTGTGCTGAATAATCTTTTCTGAAACCAGCCTGAGTTTCTGATAGGAGATTGTTTTCCTCTAAAAATATCTGCAAACGATTGCTTAATATGGCTGTAAACATTTTTGAGACGCAACTTACCAAAGTAATTTGTCGGTAGTTTTCCGGATTATTCATATCTCCCGATTTAAAAATAGGTTTGATTATTCCAACGCCCCAATCTTTTGGTAAAATACCTGTTTTCAGAATCAGATGTGGTAAATTAATTTAGTTTTATGAAAAGTTACTTTTATGTATTCATTCGATATCTGATCGCATCCACGTGCTTTTCCGGACTTCAATTTTTTAACAATTTGCTCTATCTCATTAATTTCAATTGGATCGTTGAGAACTGATGTGCTAAAATTCAGTTGCTCATTGGGCACTGTGGGCAGTATTCCCGAGATTGGGTTCTTATTTAGTTTACTGAAGTAATCGTAGAAATCTTGTGCCGTAAGGTTAGTATTGTGGCTGTCTTTCTTGTCCAAATTCTGCCAAAATTCTTTTGTATTTTTTGACTGCAGTTTCCTTATTTTATGTCGGAATGCGGCATCGTGTTTAATTCTACTGCGCCTAATTGTAGCTTTATACTGTTTTCTGGTTTTCAACAAAGTACCCTGATTTATTGACGAGGGGTTAAGTCTATAAGCTTTATGTGCTTTTTCTGTAAATTGTTCTTGCCGTGATACACTCAATATTAAACCAGGGCATTTTACTGCGTATTGTTTTGTTTTTATTTTTATTTTCAATTCCTAAACGTCGTTACCTGCATTTTGCAACAAACTAGTTAAGTATCCAGCTGCAACATTAATATGATCAGAAGTAATAACTTCTTTATTATCAATTGTGTTTAATTCATATATAATATCATTAATGCGATCTCTTGTTATTGCGGAATTGAAATCATCACATTTTTCTTGTGACCATGGGTTAATCATAGCTATTTCAGATTGCATTCCAATCTCATGTTGACTGTCAGCAATCCGGGATACGTTTTTGTCATTTTTATCATGAATCTCCGTGTCTGGTTAATTGAGGTCAACTAACGGTTGACGCCACAAAACTTTAGCTGATATTGGAGAGTGGATGTCCGATAACAGGTCATTAAAATCATGCACACGAAAGTCAGTTACTGATGAGAATAGATCTTTGCTGCACAACAAATAATCGACCACACTGACATTTTTACATGTTGCTCTACCCGAAAGTTGATTCAACCCTATACGTCCATTACAAATTAAAAAGTTACTATTTTTACAAAAGTCTACAAGTTTGTACCCATAATTGTTGCAACCACTGTCATCTGAATATCTATTCTGGGGAAAATTGGTGGCAAAACTGGATATATTATCAATATTTTCACTTGTTTCGTCATCGAGGCAGAACTCACTGAGTTTTCCCGTCCTGGCGTTAAAGTCCCCAACTAAAATAATTTTGTCAGTGACTTTAAGCTTCTCCACAATCAAATTATGGAGTTTCTCAAACGGATCGCGTGAGCTGTACTTGCTTCCCTCGGGCGGTATATACACATTCCCTATTACTACAGGGGGTGGGTGGGGGTTGATGAGGTGGCGATTTCCACCCATAATATAAGCTCATTATCATCAGGTATTATTTCCATTCTTCCTTTCAGGCATTCTTTAACAAGTATGCAAAGACCGCCAGACCTATACCTGGATAAACTACGCCGGCTTTTTAAAGCAAGTGTGTAGACCTGGAACCTCTATTTTATCAACATCATCTGTTTGTGTTTCCTGTAGGCAAACAAGATCAAATGTTGTGAGAAAATTGAGGAATTCAGGGTCTCGCAATTTATTCATTAGGCCCCCAACATTCAATGAGAGTATTGAAAAAAATTGTTGCTCTCCCCCGCCCCTATCCTATTGCCAATCCTCTTTCTCCCCTTGATAATCTACATATGGAAACCTGTATGGGGGTGGTACTTTTGGTTTTACTTCTTTATTGTTAATGTAAATTTTATCAACCACTATTCTGGCCATATCTCCCTTTTCCCTCGCTAATTTTGCCATAGGAAAAAGCACATTTTTCCTATATAAATGAATAGGCCTTGGGAATTGCTCATTGATGAAGTAATTTGAGTTTTTCAACACATGTGCTTTTTTACGAATCGTTTCTCTCTGCTTAAAGAAAGTAAATTTGGCTACAATTGGTCTACGTCCGTTATTACGGGTGAGTTTTTTACCAAATCTGTGAGCTCTGTCTATTTGTATATCCTCTGTGATGTTAAGTTTCTGTTTTAGGAAATTTTTAATAACACTCTCAGTCGTAATGTCACTTGTTTCTGTCTCTTCTATACCAGCGAAGACCAAGTTCTCTCTCATGTTGCGACTTTGTAGGTCTACCACTGTCTCACCTATTTCACTGAGTTCTTTATTAATATCCTTATTATTCATTATTAAATTACAAATAGTCTGTTGAGCCAGTGGTATGTTGGGTGGTTGTGGGTGACCTGGTACTGCTCCCTGAGGCAGCCCTGCATTACTAAATGCCCCTAAATTAGTTTCAGAGGATACCACATCCCTGGTTGGTAGTATATTTATTCATGCATGGTATATGGCACAATTGGGTTAGTCCAAATACTCTGTTGAACCAGGGGTATCAGTTGTATTCGTACCTACAAACATTGCTGAGAGGAAGCTACTGGAAAATGTCCAGTTACTGGTGGTGTCTGGATTGTGTCCCCCAATTGGTGAATCAAGATTGTTTGCATGTTATTGTACTGTGGCGCAGGTTGTAGTTGTGAGTCCTGTTTCATTCCAGCATTTTGTATTTCGTGATGAACCCTTGTCAAAGGTATTGTAGAGGAGTCATAACCTATGTTTTTGAGACAAAAAATGAAAAAAATAATGAAAATTAATTGGAGATTTTTGAGAATAGCGCTGGCCGGTTTTGACCGTTACGTTAGGTAAAGGGTTAAAAGAATAATGCAAAGACGACAATGAGTACGTCGTGTGGAAGTGAGAGTTTGAAATTATGTGTATTTGGTACACAGTCTCGCTCTCTCTTTCCCTCTTTCTTCCAGCATTGGGATGCCCTTCCATACGGGGGTCGCCCTTCTAGCCACCCCCCCCCGCAATGCGGGCCCCGCGGGCCCATCCCCTACGCCACTGGGTATTATTGAAACATATATGTTATTGTGATGAATTGGCGGTAACATGGTCTGAGGTTCGCGGCTCGGCGCATATGTTCAACCTCGACGCTTACCGTCAGGTCATCACAATAACGTATAACGTGGAGTGAATCGATCAAACAATTACTCTTTAGCTCATTTTCTGGATGGAATTCGAGTCGTAACTGCTCGATTGTCTTTTGGGTTTCAGAAGGTGCTGGAAAGGAAGTCGATTATAGGGGGCGCAGTGGCTCAGTAGGTAGAGGTGCAGGCTGCAAGCCGAGAGGTCCTCGGTTCGAATCCCACCTGCGGCAATCGCGTTGTATCATTGGGCAAGACACTTCACCCCCATTGCCCACGTGGGGGCACGGTGACGTTGTGTACTAAGGCGTACTGCACGTCCATGGTGCACCTGTCTTCAACCAATGCTAACCCTGCTTGTGTGGAGTTAGTATGTTGGGGGAGCTGACAGTTGCTCGCCGTTGCTCGGTGGTTCTCTCCGGGTACTCCGGCTTCATCCACCCGTAAAGTAAAACTTTAGTGGTCATGATTAGAAATGTGTGACCTTAAACACCAATAAATAATAATAAGTCGAGTATATTTTATAACTCCCTTTCCTCTTTGTTTGCTTCATTCAACCCCAAGTTGAAGAACCCTATCATTTTGGAACGTCTTGAGAAGTTGAATACTCTCATGTCTGACCAGTATGTTATCGTGTTTTGCTGGCTACCTGGAGGCTTAGGTAACCTCGGTAACAACAGAGCAGACAGTGCGGCAAATCAGGCTTTAACCAAGCATGTCACTGATTTTAAAATTCGTTTCTCTTATTTTAATCCACATATCAATAATTACCTAAAATCTGTGTGGCAGGCGGATTTGGGATGGAGCGACAAATAACATGCTCCATAGCATCCGACCAAAATTTTTGGATCACTACTCGCCTAGTAACCTTAGTAGAAAAGATCATGCAATTTTGACATGATGTCATATTGGTCATACAAGACTAACACATTCCTTTTTCTTAGAGGGTAGTATGCGACCAGAGTGTGTTCCTTGCCAGCAGGTACTGACAGTGGAACACATTCTTTTACATTGTACTGATTTTAACCATGTTAGAAGACAGTATTGTACAATTGGATCTCTAAGAGATTGGTTTCATTATTCGAGCCCGGACAAAATTCTCTCTTTTTTAAAGTTATCCACCTTTTTAATAAATTTTAAATTGTTTTTATTCTTTCAAGTTCTGATCATTTTTTTTTTATCCATTTCACATATTGATTTACCCAACTTTTTTTGAACAACTGGTTTCAATTTCTCATTACTGTGTCCACCCCTTAGTTAGTATTCTTCATATTTCACATTTTAATAAACAGTTTTTAATTACATCATGATGGATGATGATCTATTTTAAAGTACATACTTTTCTTCGCCACGATATAGGCTTAGCTGCTGATGTGGCGTTAAAGTATGAGAACACGTTATGGCACGCGAAACTAGTGTAGCCCGCAAAACACACAAAAATGTGAGCAACGTCTATTAATGTAAAGCAACGGGTTCTAAATTAAAGATGAGAAAATAGTACAGAATATATAAACGACACATACCTGAAATAAGATGATGAAAAATGTGATGATGATGGATAAAACAAATAATCCAAATCAATGCGATCAAAACTCCAAGAAACTCGAACATGTGTTTTTTATCTTTATATCCGGGAACTCGAGGGTGAATGTCACCGCTGGCGTTACCTCTCTTTACGTGAACATTGACAAGTTCACAAGAGAGACTGGTAATGGCAGTGAAGAAGGAGTTGACGTTGAAGGAGGTGGTGAATGGTGAGTGATACTAGTGGGTTTGAAGAAGAAGACGAGTTTGAACTTTGAAACAAGTGAAAATCTTGCTGTACAAGAGAGGATTCCCGTGGAACTGACTGGAAGCTTCGGAGATTTGTTGATAAAGGCTCTCCAGAAAACACGATAGTAAAGAGTTCAGTTGCACAGTGGGGTAGGGGATGGGCTCGCGGGGCCCGCATTGCGGAGGGCCCCGGCTAGAAGGGGGGGGGGCGTCTTGAAGGACGTCCCAATGCTGGAAGAAAGAGGGAAAGGGAGAGAGTGAGAGCGAGACTATGTACCAAATACACATAATTTCAAACTCTCACTTCCACACGACGTACTCTTTGTAGTCTATGTATTATTCTTTTAACCCTTTACCTAACGTAACGGCCAAAACCGGCCAGCGCTATTCTCAAAAATCGCCAATTAATTTTCATTATTGTTTTTCATTTTTTGTCTCAAAAACATAGGTTATGACCCCTCGTTGGAACGAGCTCGTCGAGCTCGTTCCAACGAGGCGTCATAACCTATGTTTTTGAGACAAAAAATTAGTTATTCAAGAATTATTTTTGCAAGTGTCGTCTGCTTTTCAGGTTAGGTAAAGGGTTAAGTGAACGCCACATCGTTGTAACTGATAGGGGTGAGGAATGAACAATATACATACATGGTGCTTCTCAAGTCACACATGTTGGGCGTGCATGTGTGCATCGTTGGAGGGGGGGGGGGGAACTTAAAACATGTAATGAAAAAATCTACAGAGCCGTACTTTTAGAATCGATCCTATAGGCTATACCTTCATTTAATTTATGGCGTAGGTACTACGTGAAATCCTGTATGCTGTGCACGGTAACAACACTAAATTTGCTCCCGTTTTAAAGGCAACCACACACAATTTTCCACTACGCCACTGCAGGTGCAAAAGGTCCTGGTGAAATCTTACAAAGTTACTTTGGGGCAGTTTTTCGGTGTAGAAATCTTCTTCATTTAAACACACAAACAGTGCCATGCATGATTCCCAGTTCCATGCTATAAATTTTTCAAGTATCGTCTCCGGGTTTTGTAATCAAAAGCCAAGGAATTCTCATTCCCGCGATTAAACCCTACTTAGAACTGATCATACCAAAATGATTTTCCTCGAGTTAGAAGAGTCCACACACCGAAAGAAAACTTGGACAAGCTCCAAAATCTAATTGATCGAAATAAATTGTAGAATACAACACAGGAATTCCGCCGTCAGTTTATCTTCACAGACAAGTGACGATAAAATGGAATAAATATTCTCGTTATATAAACCTACACCACAAACATCAGGAAAAGAAATGTACTTCCTTTTATAGAACAGAACAGAACGAAAGTTTATTCGAATTATGTAGTTTTATACAAGTGTAATGAATACTATAGGATACAGCTAGTTATTAGCATCTTCGGGAAGTGGCATGGCCTATTTGACCGTTTCCAATCTCTACACATGGCGAGTGGATAGGTAACAACATTGCTGACCAGTGCCCCAGGTTCCCATGACGGCCTGATGGCACTCACGGTGCTTGTGCAGGGGAAATCGGCCTCATTTTAATTTAATTATTTTCGTAAAGCCCTTATAAAAAGAGTAGTATGTGATGTAAAAATTACTGTCGATTGGAAAAAACAGAACTATTTAATTTTTCCTTGGCCTAACGTATGTTTTGAGGTAAAAATTGAAAACACCTTTGTCTTAACTTATTCAAAGGTTTTCAGGGTTTAATGTGTGAGTGAAATTCACAAGCATACTTTGTTACTAATATTCCATCACCAGACACACTGAAAAACAGACGGCATATGTAAAGAAAAACAATTTTATAACAAAATATTGCGAATAGTGAAACATTTTCATTCTTGCATGGAAACCCTAATTTATTACTCCTTATTGCAATCAGCTCTTTTATCTCTCTCCAATGAGGAGTCATAACCAATGTTTTTGTGACGAAAGTTTTGTATTAACAGGTTATGTAAGATCCCAGAAAGGCAAGAAAGGAGGTTCACCATCGGGTAAGTATAATTACTTTGTAAAACTAACCTACGTTTTTAAGTAAAAAATGAAAAACAAAAACATCAACACCTTTGTGTTAACTTATTCAGATTTTCTGATTGTATCCTGTGACCCGAAAAAACTGCGTTTTCGACCTGAATTCAGAAAGTACAGTACGTAGGGAGTGGATTGTAAGTGAATCACCCGCGGAATGGAGTTATCCCCCAAGCTATAACTTTCAAATTTTGTACATATCGACAAAAAACACAGGCAATGTTTCAGCCAATGGACCTCCGTGTTTAACCCAATTACCAAATATCATCATTTTCAGAAAATCGCCCTCCATTCGATAGCAACGTGATTTGCCCTTGTTTTTGTGATGACAGTTATATACGTCAGTGGCTCAAGAAACAAATAATACGTTTACTGGCTGAGCTCCAAAAATACTAAGGATGGGTGGTGTTGAGTTCGGTGTTGCTTTCGGTGTCTTTATGGGGGTATACTATTGGAATTAGGTATCCGACTTGGCTGAGATTTGCTGATAGTGACAAAGAGGAATTCACTTCAGCAAAAGCAGAATAAGTTGTAGTTCTACCACAACGCAAAAATGGCACTGCCAATGATCTCAACTGTGGCATTCTTTCACAAGCACAAATCATATACACAGTAATTTTGTTATTTGTTCTTGACGATCTTAATGGCTTTGAAGATCTATTAAAGTCCTTTTGCGATCTCTTAGAGCATGTGCCCTGACAAGGGATCCTGCTGACAATAGACAAAAAAAAACCACAACACTTTGGTAATAAGTTCATGTCGTGTTTAATCTACACCTGTCTTGAGACACGAGTGACGATTCTTGATAAATAACGCAACCTATTGCCACTAAACATGTCGATGTGGTTATAACAGGTTGAAATACACACACATGTCGAGTTAGAAGTCGATCAGGCCTGAAGAGGCAGAGAAGATGGAGCACATCCTGACAACAAAAAACGACAATCGAAATAACGTCGTTTGAGTGCTAGAATGTATGTCCCATAAGTCATTCCAGCACTCAGACGACGATAACTCAAATTATACTAAGATTTCGCATTGTCCATCTCCAAGCATAAAGAGAGCTACTTTCTGTTGAATGCCGATTTCCGTGGCTCCCTTCTAGTCTGGACACACACACTCATTACCAAACAAGTTTTATTCCTGTGCGTGCGGTTGTTATTCAACATGTCAACTATCGATCCATATTATATCTCACGTGACTTCCTTGCATTCTGATTGGCTGAAAGATGATCCCCTATTTCGCGTAGTTTGCATCCACTGACCAGGCACTACACCCAGGCACTACACGTTTTCTATTTTTAGTACACTTCTATACTAGTTTTCTTTTCATACTGGGCGAATAAAACTGATCAGGCTAAATTTAAAAATCGATTCACAGAGGCACAACATCCACAAAACGACCCGGAAAGAAATCTTTGTGGAAAAATGTATCGCTTTTCCATTGTTGAAGGCACATTTTTCGAGGCGTTCATTTTATTCCTTGAGAAGATGATCCATATCTCGTTTCGAAGAGAATGATCCATACCTTGGTCCAACTTTCATGAGAACGCGTCCGGATATGAAAAATCGTTTGTTTCGCTGCTCATATTATTTCGCTATTTAATTGTATGTTTTGGGCAGTAAACGAATAAATAATGGAATTCAGTTGAATCTTCGGAGTTTGTATCCCGTGCTGACCCATTCGGTAATGTATATGTGTGACAAATGTGTGGAAATGATCAAACTGCGTTGTCAAATTTCGAAAATTTTAGTTTTCATTCGCGAGTTGTGCGATTCTAGAATACACAGTTCCGTTTGGAGGAAATGTTTTGTTTACCCTTGCCGACCGATTCAAAATCTGTCTTCTGCTCGCATCAATAATCCAAGTTAGCCATGTTTTGGAAGAAGAAAATGTTTTTTAGAAACTACATGGTATTTTTTTCTATATAACGCTGGTTGGTAGGGCTACTACCTTGGTAATAGTTTAACAAATCGGACAGATGTTTTTCTTGATGGGTGTTCGATATAATATAAGGATTAGTGCATGCTTTGTCGTTGACTACGCCCATATAGTGCCCAGTGAGGTGGTGTAGTTCCCTCCGCTTCGCGGCGGGAACTACACCACCTCACTGGGTACTATATGGGCGTAGTCAACGCCAAGCCATGCACTATTCCTTAAATAGTCCCCTGTTCCGCTACTGCCCGAGCAGACATATAATGACAAATTCACCACATACGCACGATTTACGTCCGTGCTTCCTGATAACTATTTAGGCCTTTGTTGTAAATAAAACCTTGATATCAAGGAGAGCTCCGACAACAGGGTATATGATTTAGTTGAAGTCATTCAGTGGCGTCGCTAAGGAGGCCTTAAGGGGTGTGACACCTCTACTAATTTTTTCAGTAGGGGAGTTTTCATCACCATCCAACTCTTACGATATTACTGCGAAATCAAGGCGACATCTAAACACGGCAAACGAAAACAGCAGGGCTCAAAATAAGCGGTGTCGCGTCGCTTTTTGCTATACAAAACTTACAAAAAGCTACACAATGCTCAATTATGTATAGCATTTTGCGATACAAGATAATCAACTGCAGCCTATTAGGCTGCAGTTGATTATCTTGTATCGCAAAATGTAAATGAAAATTTGCAAACAAATTTGAAAACTAGTTCACTGATACTTTACTTCTGATTGTGGAACATTCCAGGCATAACTCAGATTAACTCTCCATCAAGCATCATTAGCAACTTCAAATGTAAGATGAATTCTATTGGTTTAAATTCTTCCTGTTTTGACAACATTTTGCATAAAATGTACATTAAACCCATCAAATTAAAAATCCCAGCTTCCATTTTGAGAACTCTATTGAACAACCAAGACGCTATTTGAAAATATCCAAGTCCATGCAACCCTTAAAGGCAGTTCAGTTGAAAAAAACATAGTAAATGTTTCATTTGTTGTAGATTATTTGGAAATCCCATAAATGAATGGAAACTATTCTATCTACTTAGAAGAATTCAATACAAAACAGCATAACATAACTCTGGTATACAAAAATAGCTACGTAATTTTCACAAAATGCTATTCATTTTTTTGAAATTTGTAGCATTTTGCTACGCAATGAAAACAAGTTATTTTGAGCACTGGAAAACAGCAGCTGAAATTAAATGTTCCCTTATTTCTTTTTCGACATGTGAGGTTATGATGTGTTTCGGGTAGTTAAATGGACATTGCATCTCGTTCATGTAGAATGTTTGGGAATTTACAGGACGGCAATACATTTTTCGATATGTTTTTGCGGAGATTGTATTCCCAAATTTCAGAACGATGCAGTGAAAATGGAGATGGAATTTGAAATACTTAAATTCTAAGAATCCGACTCCATCCAACGAAGTGTCGAAATTCTGAAAAAGTAAAACTGTATGGATCAACTTCAGATAACCGATAATAGAAGACTGAAAGCTGTATCTTTTAGAACTATGGAGCTACGTGTGTCACAAAATCAGAGTTTTTAACAAGAAAAAGCAGAAATATGAATTGAATTACAAACGTCAAGAACTGAAGAATCTCAAGAAACCCAGAAGTCTCTTATTTTTACTTGCCATACGACATATTAAAATTTCCGGAAAATCGGTCAAAGTTGAATTTTTCCATCTTATGACCCCCATGGCGTCACTTGAGGGATTGAGAACTTCGGAATGGTAAACACATGTTTTGATATACATTTTACTGGAGATTGTATATTAAATGTTTGAAAGAGAGGAGTTTAGTACAGTCATTTATATTTAAAAATATTAAAAATAGGAAAAAATCAAATCCGCATCACTCTCTTCACGTACAAAATTTCGGGAAATGGATGCCTGACCAGGCGAGATATTCATTCTTACAGATTAGTGTGCCCAAATACGCGAGTGTGTGTTAAGGCGAAAAGTACCCTAAATGTTGATCTGACGTAAAAGCATAAAAAGAAGAACGCAATAAGTTATTCCAACATCGTTAGATAAACGTAATTATTCTGAAACACACGGACGCGCCTTGGCTTAGTAGGTAGATGAGCAGGCTTCAAGGTTTGAATCCTACTTGCGGCAATGGCGTTGTGTCCTTGGACAAGACACTTCACTCCCATTACCCACGCGAGGGTACACTGGCGTTTTGTGCTAAGGCGTACTGCACGTCGATGGTGCACAAACCCTGTTTATGTGGGGTTAGTGTTTTAGGGAACCTAACAGTTGCTCGGTGCTGCTCGGTGGTTCTCTTCGGGTACTCCGGCTTCCTCCACCGGTAAAACTGTCCAACACGAGGTGACCCTGCTGTCGAAAAGTCGTTTTTATTATTAGGTTTTAACGACACATTAACAGCCAGGGTCTCATCAGGTTTACGGGTGGAGGAAGCCGGAGTACCTGGAGAGAACCACCGAGCAACGACGAGCAGCTGTCAGCTCTCCAACATCGTAACTCCGAACTCTGAACTCTGCACCGCGGCGCAGGCAGGATAAGACTGGTTGAAGACATGCGCACCAACGACGTGCAGTACGACTTAGTACACAGAGGCATCGTGCCCCCATGTGGGCAATCGGGGTGAAGAGCCTTGCCCCAAGGACACAACGCGGGAGCACGAATCAGTCGCTGAAATGGTCAGCCATCGAAAAGTCGTTAAACCCCAACAAATAAACAAACACTGAAACACACATACTCAATATGACTTAATTATACTGAAACACACAGATGGACAGCTATCTACTTAATATGACTGAATTATACTGGAAAACACGGGTGGACTGCTCTACGATAAATATGACTTAATTATACGGAACCACAAAGATGTACAGCTCTATGGTCAATATGACTTAATTATACAGAAACACACCGATGTACAGCTCTTTGGTCAATATGACTTAATTATATTGAAACACACAGATGTACAGCTCTATGGTCAATATGACTTAATTATACTGAAACACACAGATGTACATCTCTTTGGTCAATATGACTTAATTATACCAAAACACACAGATATACAGCTCTATGGTCAATATGACTTAATTATACTGAAACACGAAGATGCAAAGATCTTTTCTCAATATGACTAAATTATACTGAAACACACAGATGTACAGCTGTATGGTCAATATGACTTAATTATACTGAAACACACAGATGCACAGCTCTTTGGTCAATATGACTTAATTATACCAAAACACACAGAAGTACAGCTCTATTGTCAATATGATTTAATTATACTGAAACACGAATTTGCAAAGCTCTTTTCTCAATATGACTGAATTATACTGAAACACACAAATGTACAGCTCTACGATAAATATGACTCAATTATACTGAAACACACAAATGGTCAGTTCTATGATCAATATGACTTAATTATATTGAAACACACAGTTGGAGAGCTCTATGATCAATATGACTTAATTACATGTTTACTGAAACACACAGATGGACATCTCTATGATCAATATGATTTTATTATCCTGAAACGCGCAGATACACAGCCCTGTACTCAATGCCTAAAACATATGGACAAAACGAAAGGGACTTCGCTAATGTTCAACCTTGTCATAGGGATAGCAGAAAATACAAAACAACATGAACTGTTTAGAACATGTGACATTAGGTATACAGATACAAATCATTCTTCGTTCATTCAACCATTGAAGAATACTTCACTGTAGACGGCAGCCACTTTCGTTGTTGATGTCGATGTCGAAACAATGCTTGATAAATTTAACAAACATTGTCTCAATGATAGTTGTTGGACGAGTGTTTTTTAACGTTGTATGGCATGGTATGCTACTCCATTGTGCACCAAAAGTGGAGGCGAGCAGTTCATCTCTTTAAATAAGCCATGTAATGACCACTTTTGTGACTGGCTTATTTGTCGCCACAACATGGCATTCCGTGATAAAATAATAACAGTAATTGCTCACAATGGGGGTAAGTGCGATTTTCAATTTATTGTAAGTTATCAGATAGAGCCGGCCGGTGCTGTTACTGCCCCCAAAAGAGTACAATGTGGTACCAAAATAATTTTATGAAAGTAAAAAATTTGCGCTTCAAAAGATTACTTTAATTTTATTCCCATCGCGTTGACAAAAATGCTTGCCATACTTAATGCCAAAGAAGTGTGAAATTTAGATTTCCATAACTTTATTTGTGAAACTAATTTGAATCACATTGGGTCTCATCCATCACCCGATATGTATGGCACTGAATAAATGGATTGCTGAGAACAAAACATATTTTTTCAGTGATACGAAAGCAATCACAAAAGCCGATTGATTTCAATCAGGAAATGACTAAATATTGCCAAACATATGTGTCTATTCTAAGATGTTGTTGCGGAATATACAAAAACTTTTCATTAATTAATAGGGCATTTGTCCTCTTACGGAAACGCGCACATTGGTTTCCGCATGCATGGAAATATAAGAAAACGTTTCTCGAAAGAGGGTGAAGTAGCCGTTAACACTACTGGACAAAAATCCATTAAAATTGCATTAAAATTCATACCATTAATTATGACCCCTTTTAACCACCACTAAAATGATTATTTTCACCATTAATACTATTAAAATTTCATTGAAATGTAAAATAATTTAACGGTTATTGTTTATATAAAATGTTTTATGGTCCATTAAAATTTTAAAAATAATAGCCATTACATCATTCTGCCTAAGGGGCATTAAAATATGTTCTTTCAATAATGATTGGAATAAAGAAATAATGCCCCTTAAAGTGGACCATAATTACTGGCAGCATTAATTTTCCCTCATCTTTCTGTAAAATGTTGTGCATGTAACTTGAAACTATTGGTAAATATCATGGGCTTTAATTTTTCACCAAGAAAAAACATGGGCATTAAAAATATATGCCTCAATTAATGGCCCATTAATACCAGAGCTTCCCATAAGTAATGTCCATTAAGAGGGGCCGTAATTAATGGCTGCATTATTTTTGTCATCTTTCTATAACAATGATTAATATATTTTCTTTAGAAACTAATGACACCATTGATATTGTGCTGGTGGCACAGGAAAAAAAAATGGCCATTAGTCTGTAGGAAAATAGACTGTGGGAAAACATGGCCATTAAAAAGTCACCACTCATTTAATGGGCCATCAATTTACAAGCCCGTGTAAGTTTAATGACACCATTAATCCAAAGCACAGGAAAAGACAATTGTATGACCTCTCTTTGGAACGTGGAACGACTTGATAAGCTCGTTCCAATGCGGTTGATAAGCTATGTTTTTCAAACAAAAATTAAGAAATAAAAACTTTGAATGCAGTTTTAGTGTATAGTGCTAAGTGGCTTTGACCGTTACTTTGGGTAAAGGGTTCAGAAGTGCCATGATCTCTTGTGTTGGGAAATCAGCGAAAGCTTATCTTGATTTATAAAGCACAATGCGGTCTTATATGAAATGCCAGATTATGTTATTTGTTCTATAAAATCAACAACAACTCGTCCTGATTGGTAGAGATCAATGCAGTCTGTGATCAAAATATCTTTGATTAATTTCATAAGTAATATACTGTAAAAATGCATTTTGCTATTTAGACAGTGTGCTAGGTGTTAGTAACATTGTTTTATAGAGATTAAGGTTTTATGCGCCATTCAGTACTAGTAATGTTTATTATACTTTTCGTATCTAGAGCAGTAGTATATTATAGAGGCTTCAGGCCTGTTCTGGTGGAGTGAATGGGGGAGTGGGGTGGGGGGATTGGGTGGATGACGTCATCTTAATTAAAAAGTTACGTAAGGTAATTAATTTCTCTTAATGATTTTTTTCATTCACTTTAATAACTGTTGCTTAATTAATTTTAATTAATGACTGTTGCATAATTAATGTAATTAATGTAATTAATGAGTGTAATTAGGGTTGATTATGGTTGACCTGGCTGTACTTTATGTATCGTCTCCGGGTTTTTGAAATCAAAAGCCAAGGAATTCTCATTCCCGCGATTAAATCCTACTTAGAACTGATCATATCAAAATGATTTTCCTTTGTTACCAATATTTCATCACCAGACACACTGAAAAACAGACGGCATATGTGAAGAAAAACAATTTATTAACAAAATATTGCGAATAGTGAAACATTTTCATTCTTGCATGAAAACCTTAATTTATTACTCCTTATTGCAATCAGCTCTTTTATCTCTCTCCAATGGGGAGTCATAACCAATGTTTTTGTGACGAAAACTGAAAAATAATAATGATTTGAATGTCTGTTTATTCGAACTCCAGCCATTGTGCTTAGTAGTGCTTAGTAAACGTGTTAAGTCAACAAGTTTTGTATTAACAGGTGATGGAAAATCCCAGGAAGACGAGAAAGGAGGTTCGGCATCGGGTAAGTATAATTACTTTGTGAAACTAACCTACGTTTTGAAGTAAAAAATGAAAAATATCAAAACCTTTGTGTTAACTTATTCAGATTTCCTGATTGTATCCTTTGACCCGAAAAAAACTGCGTTTTCGACCTGAATTCAGAAAGTACAGTACGTAGCGAGTGGATTGTAAGTGAATCACCCGCAGAATGGAATTATCCCCCAAGCTATAACTTTCAAATTTTGTACATATCGACAAAAAACACAGGCAATGTTTCAGCCAATGGGCCTCCGTGTTTAACCCGGAGGTCCATTGGCTGAAACTTTGCATGTGCTGGTTTTGCTTTGCAACAAATTTGCGATTATTACATGGGTGGACTCTCCACTCTGTGGGTGATTTAGTGATAATACATTCTCCACGTACTGTAGATAGTTGCTCAGTGGATTTGTGTGGTGGAACAATCAAGATTTTTATACAATTAGAACTTCCTTACCACATATCATCATTTTCAGAAAATCGCCCTCCATTCGATAGCAACATGATTTGACCTTGTTTTTGTGATGACAGTTATATACGTCAGTGGCTCAAGAAACAAATAATACGTTTACTGGCTGAGCTCCAAAAATACTAAGGATGGGCGGTGTTGAGTTTGGTGTTGCATTCGGTGTCTTTATGGGGTTATACTATTGGAATTAGGTATCTGACTTGACTGAGATTTGCTGATAGTGCCAAAGAGGAATTCACATCAGGAAAAGCAGAATAAGTTGTAGTATCATTCTACCACAACGCAAAAATGACACTGCCAATGATCTCAACTGTGGCATTCTTTCACAACCACAAATCATATACACAGTAATTTTGTTATTTGTTCTTGACGATCTTAATGGCTTTGAAGATCTATTAAAGTCCTTTTGCGATCTCTTAGAGCATGTGCCCTGACAGGGGATCCTGCTGACAATAGACAAAAAAAAAAAACACTTTGGTAATGAGTTGATGTCGTGTTTAATCTACACGTGTCTTGCGACACGAGTGACGATTCTTGATAAATAACGCAACCTATTGCCACTAAGCATGTCGATGTGGTTATGACAGGTTGAAATACACACACCTGTCGAGTTTGAAGTCGATCAGGCCTGAAGAGGCAGAGAAGATGGAGCACATCCTGACGACAAAAAACGAAAATCAACATAACGTCGCCTGAGTACTAGAATGTATGTCCCATAAGTCATTCCAGCACTCAGACGACGATAACTCAAATTATACTAAGATTTCGCATTGTCCACCTCCAAGCATAAGGAGAGCTACTTTCTGTTGAATGCCGATTTCCGTGGCTCCATTCTAGTCTGGACACACACACTCATTACCAAACAAGTTTTATTCCTATGTGTGCGGTTGTTATTCAACATGTCAGCTATCGATCCATATTATATCTCACGTGACTTCCTTGCATTCTGATTGGCTGAAAGATGATACCCTATTTCGCGTAGTTTGCATCCACTGACCAGGCACTACACCCAGGCACTACACGTTTTCCATTTTTAGCACACTACTATATCAGTTTTCTTTTCATAGTGGGCGAATAAAACTGATCAGGCTAAATTTAAAAATCGATTCACAGAGGCACAACATCCACAAAACGACCCGGAAAGAAATCTTTGTGGAAAAATGTATCGCTTGTCCATTGTTGAAGGCACATTTTTCGAGGCGTTCATTTTATTCCTTGAGAAGATGATCCATATCTCGTTTCGAAGAGAATGATCCATACCTGGGTCCAACTTTCATGAGAACGCGTCCGGATATGAAAAATCGTTTGTTTCGCTGCTCATATTATTTCGCTGTTTAATTGTATGTTTTGGGCAGTAAACGAATAAATAATGGAATTCAATTCAATCTTCGGAGTTTGTATCCCGTGCTGACCCATTCGGTAATGAATATGTGTAACAAATGTGTGGAAATTATCAAACTGCGTTGTCAAATTTCGAAAATTTTAGGATTCATTCGCGAGTTGTGCGATTCTAGAATACACAGTTCCGTTTGGGGGAAATGTTTTGTTTACCCTTGCCGACCGTGTTTTGGAAGAAGAAAATGTTTTTTAAAAACTACATGGTATTTTTTTTCTATATAACGCTGGTTGGTAGGGCTGCTACCTTGGTAATGGATTAATAAATCGGACGGATGTTTTTCGTGATAGGTGTTCGATATAATATAAGGATTAGTGCATGCCTTGTCGTTGACTATGCCCATATAGTGCCCAATGAGCTTCGCGGCGGGAACTACAACACCTCACTGGGCACTATATGGGCGTAGTCAACTCCAAGCCATGCACTATTCCTTAAATAGTCCCCTGTTCCGCTTATGCCCGAGCAGACATATAATGACAAATTCACCACATACGCACGATTTACGTCCGTGGTTCCTGATAACTATTTAGGCCTTTGTTGTACACAAAACCTTGATATCAAGGAGAGCTCAGACAACAGGGTATATGATTTAGTTGAAGTCATTCAGTGGCGTCGCTAAGGAGGCCTTAAGGGGTGTGACACCTCTACTAATTTTTTCAGTAGGGGAATTTTCATCACCACTCCAACTCTTACGATATTACTGTGAAATCAAGGCGACTTCCAAACACGGCAAACGAAAACAGCAGGGCTCAAAATAAGCAGTGAATACAAAACTTGCAAAAAGCTACACAATGTTCAATTATGTATAGCATTTTGCGATACAAGATAATCAACTGCAGCCTATTAGGCTGCAGTTGATTATCTTGTATCGCAAAATGTAAATGAAAATTTGCAAACAAATTTGAAAAATAGTTCACTGATACTTTACTTTACTTCTGATTGTGGAACATTCCAGGCATAACTCAGATTAACACTCCATCAATCATCATTAGCAACTTCAAATGTAAGATGAATTCTATTGGTTTAAATTCTTCCTGTTTTGACAACATTTTGCATAAAATGTACATTAAACCCATCAAATTAAAAATCCCAACTTCCATTTTGAGAACTCTATTGAACAACCAAGACGCTATTTGAAAATTTCCAATTCCATGCAACCCTTAAAGGCAGTTCAGTTGAAAAAACATAGTAAATGTTTCATGTGTTGCAGATTATTTGGAAATCCCATAAATGAATGGAAACTATTCTATCTACTTAGAAGAATTCAATACAAAACAGCATAACATAACTCTGGAATACAAAAATAGCTATATATTTTTTACAAAATGCTATTCATTTTTTGAAATTTGTAGCATTTTGCTACGAAAAGAAAACAAGTTATTTTGAGCACTGGAAAACAGCAGCTGAAATTAAATGTTCCCTTATTTCTTTTTCGACATGTGAGGTTATGATGTGTTTCGGGTAGTTAAGTGGACATTGCATCTCGTTCATGTAGAATGTTTGGGAATTTACAGGACGGCAATACATTTTTAGATATGTTTTTGTGGGGATTGTATTCCCAAATTTCAGAGCGATGCAGTGAACATGGAGATAGAATTTGAAATCCTTAAATTCTAAGAATCCGACTCCCTCCAACGAAGTGTCGAAATTCTGAAAAAGTAAAACTGGATGGATCAACTTCAGATAACCGATAATAAAAGACTGAAACCTGTATCTTTTAGAACTATGGAGCTACGTGTGTCACAAAATCAGAGTTTTTAACAAGAAAAAGCAGAAATATGAATTGAATTACAAACGTCAAAAACCGAAGAATCTCAAGAAACCCAGAAGTCTCTTATTTTTACTTGCTCTACGACATATTAAAATTTCCGGAAAATTTGACAAAGTTGAATTTTTCCAACTTATGACCCCCATGGCGTCACTTGAGGGATTGAGAACTTCGGAATGGTAAACACATGTTTAGATATGCATTTTACTGGAGATTTTATATTAAATGTTTGGAAGAGAGGAGTTTAGTACAGTCATTTATATTTAAAAATATTAAAAATAGGAAAGAATCAAATCCGCATCACTCTCTTCACGTACAAAATTTCGGGAAATGGATGGCTGACCAGGCGAGATTTTCATTCTTCAGATTAGTGTGCTCAATTATGTGAGTGTGTTTTAAGGCGAAAAGTACCCTAAATGTTGATCTGTCGTAAAAGCATAAAAAGAAGAACGCAATAAGTTATTCCAACATCGTTGGATAAACGTAATTATTCTGAAACACACGGACGCGCGGTGGCTCAGTAGGTAGATGAGCAGGCTTCAAGCCGAGAGATCCTCGTTTTGAATCCTCCCTGCGGCAATGGCGTTGTGTCCTTGGACAAGACACTTCACTCCCATTACCCACGCAAGGGCACACTGGCGTTTTGTACTAAGGCGTACTGCACGTCGATGGTGCACAAGCCCTGTTTATGTGGGGTTAGTGTTTTGGGGAACCTGACAGTTGCTCGTTGCTTCTCGGTGGTTCTCTTCGGGTACTCCGGCTTCCTCCACCGGTAAAACTGTCCAACACGAGGTGACCCTGCTGTCGAAAAGTCGTTTTTATTATTAGGTTTTAACGACTCATTGATAGCCAGGGTCACATCAGTTTTATGGGTGGAGGAAGCCGGAGTACCCGGAGAGAACCACCGAGCAACGATGAGCAGCTGTCAGCTCTCCAACATCGTAACTCCGAACTCTGAACTCTGCACCGCGGCGCAGGCAGGGTTAGACTGGTTGAAGACATGTGCACCAACGACGTGCAGTACGCCTTAGTACACAGAGGCATCGTGCCCCCATGTGGGTAATCGGGGTGAAGTGCCTTGCCCCAAGGACACAAGGCGGGAGCACGAATCAGTCGCTGAAATGGTCAGTCATCGAAAAGTCGTTAAACCCCAACAAATAAACAAACACTGAAACACGCATACTCAATATGACTTAATTATACTGAAACACACAGATGGACAGCTATCTACTTAATATGACTGAATTATACTGGAAAACACGGTTGGACTGCTCTACGATAAATATGACTTAATTATACGGAACCACAAAGATGTACAGCTCTATGGTCAATATGACTTAATTATACCGAAACACACAGATGTACAGCTCTTTGGTCAATATGACTTAATTATATTGAAACACACAGATGTACAGCACTATGGTCAATTTGACTTAATTTAACTGAAACACACAGATGTACAACTCTTTGGTCAATATGACTTAATTATACCAAAACACACAGAGATACAGCTCTATGGTCAATATGACTTAATTATACTGAAACATGAAGATGCAAAGATCTTTTCTCAATATGACTAAATTATACTGAAACACACAGATGTACAGCTCTATGGTCAATATGACTTAATTATACTGAAACACACAGATGCACAGCTCTTTGGTCGATATGACTTAATTATATCAAAACACACAGAGTTACAGCTCTATGGTCAATATGACTTAATTGTACTGAAACACGAATTTGCAAAGCTCTTTTCTCAATATGACTGAATTATACGGAAACACACAGATGTAAAGCTCTATGATAAATATGACTCAATTATACTGAAACACACAAATGGACAGTTCTATGATCAATATGACTTAATTATATTGAAACACACAGTTGGCGAGCTCTATGATCAATATGACTTAATTACATGTACACTGAAACACACAGATGGACATCTCTATGATCAATATGATTTAATTATCCTGAAACGCACAGATGCACAGCTCTGTACTCAATGCCTAAAACATATGGACAAAACGAAATGGACTTCGCTAATGTTCAACCTTGTCATAGGGATAACAGAAAATACAAAACAACATGAACTGTTTAGAACATGTGATATTAGGTATACAGATGCAAATCATTCTTCGTTCATTCAACCATTGAAGAATACTTCACTGTCGACGGCAGCCACTTTCGTTGTTGATGTCGATGTCGAAACAATGCTTGATAAATTTAACAAACATTGTCTCAATGATAGTTGTTGGACGAGTGTTTTTTTAACGTTGTATGGCATGGTATGCTACTCCATTGTGCACCAAAAGTGGAGGCGAACAGTTCATCTCTTTAAATAAGCCATGTAATGACCACTTTTGTGACTGGCTTATTTGTCGCCACAACATGGCATTCCGTGATAAAATAATAACTGTAATTGCTCACAATGGGGGTAAGTGCGATTTTCAATTTATTGTAAGTTATCAGATAGAGCCGGCCGGTGCTGCTACTGCCCCCAAAAGATTACAATGTGGTACCAAAATAATTTTATGAAAGTAAAAAATCTGCGGTTCAAAAGATTACTTTAATTTTATTCCCATCTCGTTGACAAAAATGCTTGCCATACTTAATGCCAAAGAAGTGTGAAATTTAGATTTCCATAACTTTATTTGTGAAATTAATTTGAATCACAATGGGTATCATCCATCATCCGATATGTATGGCACTGAATAAATGGATTGCTGAGAACAAAACACATTTTTTCAGTGATACAAAAGCAATCACAAAAGCCGTTTGATTTCAAACAGGAAATGACTAAATATTGTCAAACATATGTGTCTATTCTAAGATGTTGTTGCGGAAAAAACAAAAACTTTTCATTAATGAATAGGGCATTTGTCCTCTTACAGAAACGCACACATTGGTTTCCACATGCATGGAAATATAAGAAAACGTTTCTCGAAAGAGGGTGAAGTAGCCGTTAACACTACTGGACAAAAATCCATTAAATTTCCATTAAAATTCATACCATTAATTATGACCCCTTTTAACCACCACTAAAATGATTATTTTCCCCATTAATACCATTAATATTTCATTGAAATGTAAAATAATTTAATGGATATTGTTTATATAAAATGTTTAATGGTCCATTAAAATTTTAAAAATAATAGCCATTACATCATTCTGCCTAAGGGGCATTAAAATATGTTTTTCAATTATGGCCATTAAATGATTGGAATAAAGAAATAATGCCCCTTAAAGGGGACCATAATTACTGGCAGCATTAATTTTCCCTCATCTTTCTGTAAAATAATGTGCATGTAACTTGAAACTATTGGTAAATATCACGGTCTTTAATTTTTCACCAGGAAAGAACATGGGCATTAAAAATATATGCCTCAATTAATGGCCCATTAATACCAGAGCTTCACATAAGTAATGCCCATTAAGAGGGGCCGTAATTAATGGCAGCATTATTTTTGTCACCTTTCTATAACAATGATTAATATATTTTCTTTAGAAACTAATGACACCATTGATATTGTGCTGGTGGCACAGCAAAAATAAAAAAAATGGCCATTAGTCTGTAGGAAAATAGACTGTGGGAAAACATGGCCATTAAAAAGTCACCACTCATTTAATGGGCCATCAATTTACAAGCCTGTGTAAGTTTAATGACACCATTAATCCAAAGAACAGGAAAAGACAATTGTATGACCCCTCTTTGGAACATGGAACGACTTGATAAGCTCGTTCCAATGCGGTTGATAAGCTATGTTTTTCAAACAAAAATTAAAAAATAAAAACTTTGAATGCAATTTTAGCGTATAGTGCTAAGTGGCTTTGACCGTTACTTTGGGTAAAGGGTTCAGAAGTGCCATGCTCTCTTGTTTTGGGAAATTAGTGAAAGCTTGTCTTGATTTATAAAGCATAGTGAGGTCTTATATGAAATGCCAGATTATGTTATTTGTTCTATAAAATCAACAACAACTCATCCTGATTGGCAGAGATCAATGCAGTCTGCGATCAAAATATCTTTGACTAATTTCATAAGTAATATACTGTAAAAATGCGATGCTGATCATTTTGCTATTTAGACAGTGTGCTAGGGGTTAGTAACATTGTTTTATAGAGATTAAGGTTTGTTGAGCCATTCAGTACTAGTAATGTTTATTATACTTTCCATATCTAGAGCAGTAGTATATTGTAGAGGCTTCAGGCCTGTTCTGGTGGAGTGGATGGGGGAGTGTAGGGGGGGGGGAGAGTGGGTAGATGAATTAACAGATCATCTGAAAACCCACCGAGAAGGTGCTTTGAACTGTTTCAATAGCAAATTCAACAAAAGAGATGTTCCAGTGGACGTTTTGTCTGAAATCCTATAGTAGGAAAGATACATTAGAAAAACATGGAGAAATGTCAAAACTCGACATTTAACTGCGCGACTTGCGGGTTTCAGCTGATTCAACTTAACCATCATCGCGCCACAAGTAGCAGAGATGCACAACTCGATTGACCGATGGAGACGCTCCTCATCAAATAAGGGGGGTCAAATGGGGTTATAAGGAGGGGTGAAGGAGACAAGTGTGCGGTCATATGTTTAAAAGTTTAATAACCTTAATTGCTGATGTAATCCCCCTCACAAAGAGCGTATATTTATTTAATATAATATATTAATAATTTTCGTTAAATAATTCATTTTTTATTCCACACCCCTGTATCCCCTCACAGTACCTAAAACTTTCATGAACTCCCCTCCTCCAGGTCACCCATCACTATTACGTCACTAAATGATCACTATTATGTGACGTCATGTAAAATGATCATTATGTGATGTCACATGATCACTAGTGATCATTTACGTGACATAATAGTGATCACTAGTGATCATTTCTGTGATGTAATAGTGATCACTAGTGATCATTTATGTGATGTCACGTGATCACTAGTGATCATTTTGCGTGAAGTAATAGTGATCACTAGTGATCATTACATGACATCACATAAAAGTGATCACTAGTGATTATTTTACATGATTTAAATCACTGAAAAACATTTTATCGAATTGCAAAATCACTAAAAAACGTTTTATCGAATTGTAAAATCACTAAAAAAATGTTTCATCGAGTTGTAATATCACTAAAAACCATTTCATCGAATTGTAAAATCAGCGATCACTCATTATCTGATTAAAGGGATTATCTGATTAAACATTGTGGTGAGGGTGGTTCAGATATGCTACCTAAGCTTGTCATGAATGTGACTTTGATGATTCTTTCTTGAAGTAAACTATAGCAATTTGTGTGAAGCTGAGCAAAAACTTCTATCACTGTAATTTCCCACAATGCACTGTTTGAGAATTTGAAGTAACCAGTGATCAACAGTTTGGAGTAGAACCCACCTTATCTTGGTATATAATTAGCTAATCATCGTTTAACAGGTTGGGGTGGGACCCATCCTATTCATACATATAAATGGCAGAGTGTTGGAACAGTATTGCCACTCTATTAACTCGCTTCTGAAAAGGATGAATTAACGCTACGTCTGTGAATTGTGTAAAAAATCTTACTCTCATAAAACTAATTATTATCGACACAGACTAAAATTACACAAAAATGTAACTTTTAAACACATTGTAGGGGGAGCGAACCCAAATACAGCCGAGTTAACAACCAGATCTGTCTGTAACCAGCCACCCTAGCCTCCAGTGCATATGAAATCAGCCTTTAGTTGGAACAATGCATTAACAAGTGGAAATATTTTGGGGCTTGCAAATAATCTAGAGCCAGTAAAATCGCTAGTGATGGGGGAATCACTGAGGGAAAAACCTATAGATGACCCAACCAGCCTACCCTCAAGCAGAATTCAGTGTATTGAACCATGGGGGAGTGAACAGTTGCAGGAAATACGCACACCCCTGAATGCTGTAGCTGTCCCGCCCATAGACCAGGGTATGAGACCAATTACTGAATCTTCAACATCTAGTTCTGCAGAGAAAGGTCTGTTCTACAAGACAATCTTTCAGGGCCATTCAAATTTATGTAAAGAAAACACCAAACCACGCTCCTTAATGACTAGTTTTTCAGTGGAAAATCATCCCGATTGGTTAGCCGTTATACCCGACTCCATGCAGGAGAAGGCGCTTTTGTTACTCCAGATAATAAAGAATATACCCAATTTATCCTGGGATGAGAAAGATCGACTCGTGTATAACGGCATTACAAATTCGGGCTCAATATGTGTGATCTAATAAATGATCTGCTGCGAAAAAGAAAAGATTTTCAACTGACAGGCTGGAAAATTTTGGCAAACATCCTTGAAGATCAAAATATCCCAAGGGGTCTGATTGGAAATAAAGAACGTATGGACTTTTTTCTTCCAGAAAACAAAATCTCTGCAAAGCTGCGATGGACCAGTCTTTGAAGAAAATCCCCTGGAAAAGCCTGTGAATGTGGAATGGACTTTGTGGAAGCTGTCATGAAACTGGATGAAAAAGCGAAAAACTCACACCAATAGGGTGTCATTCTGAATAGCCGTATATGGCGGTGTTCATTTTACTGCAAATTTCATATTCATTTGTAATTTAATACTAATCAATTTGACTAGTTTCGACCTCTGGTTAATATTGATATTTAAATAAATGCAATATATCTAAAATTTTTGGTTTTGTTTTTATTTGTGGAGTCTCCTTAACTACAGAGCTCCTTTCTTGACATTCGCCATTTGGCTGTTATTAAGCGGGTACATTAATAATATTCGGGAATGTGGACATAACATATTTTATCAAATGAGGGGGGTGAAAGTACTGTTGATTTTCCCCCTCACAAAACATGTAAAATGAAGGGGGGCTTGGCCTGCTATTATAGAATTGTAGTTTTTTTCATTTATTTAACGACAGTTGGAGCAATCCGGAAAGAACCATTGTACAGTGGCAAACAACTGTCAAAGTTCTATACAGGGTATCATTGGCTGAACATAGTACGCCACAGTACACAACGTTACCACCCACCCCCACCCCACATAGGTAAGTAGATAATGGTAGCTCTTTCATGCTTTTACTTAGGTGGGTGGGTTATTCTTCAGTAAACATTCAAAAATAAACCATACGAGTTGGTAATAGTGCGGGTGTGATTTTTCTATGATTTAACACAGTCCGTAGTGTTATCACCCAATTTTTTCATTTTTAAACGCACTGGTCCACAGTTAAGTGTTAAACACCTAAGGGCTGTTTTGATAACCGACTATTTATTTATATTTATTTATTGGTGTTTAAGGTCACATATTTCTGCAAAATAGCTAATCATGACCACGATAGTTTTACGGGTGGAGGAAGCCGGAGAGAGCCACCGAGCAACGGCCAGCAACTGTCAAAATTCTACACAGGATTAGCGTTGGTTGAAGACAGGTGCTCCATCGACGTGCAGTACGCCTTAGTGTATAGCGTCACCGTGCCCCCAAATGGGCAATGGGGGTGAAGTGTCTTGCTCAAGGACACAACTGACAGACACTCATGAATAAATCGATACATGTATTTCTGTCAAACTAATCCGCCATTTTGTTTTTTTCGAAAAGTGTCTTGTGGAATGAATTATTTAACGAAAATTATTATTATATTATATTAAATGAACATACGCTATTTATTAGGGGGGGGGGGCAATCTCATAGTAAATAAGGGTTAGGAGTGTGGTAAGTTATGAGTGGAGACTAATCAGGGTAATTTGATCGCTCAAAATTGTGGGGAAGGGGTATCCGGGGCCCTGACATGTCCATTACATTTAGAGAACTGGACTGGGGTTCGAGATAATTTAGCTATTGTGAGGTGAGGGGGAGAGAGGTTTCCAAAAGTTTTTTAGTATTGGATGACCTGGAGGAGGGGAGTTCATGAAAGCTTTAGGTACTGTGAGGGGATACAGGGGTGTGGAATAAAAAATGAATTATTTAACGAAAATTATTAATATATTATATTAAATGAATATACGCTATTTATTAGGGGGATTACGTCATAGCAATTAAGGTTATTAAACTTTTAAACATATGACCACACACTTGTCTCCTTCACCCCTCCTCATAACCTCATTTGACCCCCCTTATTTGATGAGGGGTGTCTCCACCGGTCAATCGAGTTGTGCATCTCTGCTACTTGTGGCGTGATGACGGTTAAGTTGAATGAGCTGAAACCCGCAAGTCGCGCAGTTAAATGTCGAATTTTGACATTTCTCCATGTTTTTCTAATGTATCTTTCCTACTATAGGATTTCAGACAAAACGTCCACTCAGCAAATAGTCGTATGCTGCTAACTAGATTTTCAGTAATGTCATTTATGTAAATTAAAAAAAAAAAAACAGTGGGCCTAATGTTGAGCCTTGAGAAACACCAGAGTAAATGAGCAACCAGATGGACGAATCAGACCCTATTACGACTAGTTGTGTCCTACCAAAAACGTGTGATTTTAGAAAGTTTTACAAGTCACCTCTAATTCCAATTTTCTCTAGCTTGTGAATGAGCCCCCATATGCCACACCTTATCAAACGCCTCACCCACGTCGCAAAAGACAACCCTAATCTCCTTTTCCCCAGCCAGTGTCTTACAAAACTCGTCATACAAGTCTGTCAGTTATAAGACAGTGGAATCACCGGTTGTGAATCCTGATTGGAACTGACTTAGCAGTTTATTAGTTTCAATGAAGTGTCACAGACGCTTTAAAATACATTTCTCAAAGATTTTTCCGACGCAACTGATTAATGATATCGGACTATAGTTAGTAACCGAGCTAGACGGAAGTTTCTCTAGAAGTAGTGTTACACTGGCTTTCTTCCAAGACTGCGGGAAATAGCAATGGGTCAATAGAATATTAAATAATATTGTAAGAGGTTCTGTGAAGGATGATGCACACTCTTTAAAGAGGCGAGGACTAACGAGATCTGGACCCAACGCCTTAGAAATGTTCAACCCTCTTAGTGCCCTGATGCACATCATAAGCATGTAAGATGATATCGCTAATTGTTTCGGTTGGGTTAGAACTAGTAATAGGAAGCATTGCGTGGGAGTCATCAACGGTTGAGATTGAACAAACATATTTGTTAAACACCTCTGCTTTATCAACATTGGTATAGTATGTTTCATGCTGATATGTGAGGGCCGGAATGGCGGGTCTATTATTAGAGAGAACTGTCTTTAGGGTTTTCCACGGTTCCACCAGTGCGAAGATGTAGTGTTAGAACTGGACAGAGTAGCCTGGATTTTGTCGGTATATGTCGCCTTAGCTTTCCGAATTGCTGAAACTACTTGATTTCTTTTTGCTTTATATTTGTCCCAATCACGTAACAACCCGCTGTGTTTGGCCTTTGGCATAAGCGTTTACGTTTCCGAATCATTTACCTTATATCGTTGTGCATCCAACATGATTCATTTTTCCGTTTCATCATCGAAGGTCTCAATGATCCCCGTTAAGATTAAGGAGAGCATTATTTAGGGATAAAAAATTTCCTTCAGAGTATTTCCATATGCGCGTTTTGAAAGAGGGGTTGTATTTTTTCTGAAAGTAATAACTTCGATGAGTATTGGACAATGGTAGCGACAAACACCTGGAAAAATGGATCCAGAATGTCACAAGTTTGCGTATTAACAGAAGTGCTAATAGCAAACACGTCTAGAAGGGTCGCTGAAGATTCAGTAAAATATGTTTGCTCACCCACAAGCTGACTAAGATTGAAAGTTTTAACAATTTCGGTAAAATGTCCCGTTCGAGGCGGCAACTGATCATCGTTAAAGTCGCCTGTGATTATAATATCGGCTATAGAGGTATATTTGGCTTTATCGATGGATGTGGAAATTAGGTCCCGCGCACTGCGGTCGCTATTTGGAGGTCGGTAAAAAAACATCCAATAACAACGGTCGCCTCCCCAGAGTTAACTTAACCCAAAAACACTCGAGATTTAATATTTCTAAGTCGTGACGCGGTTTGGGATTGATACCTTCCTTCAAGTAAATTGCGACTCCACCACCGCTGGTCATTCGGTCCGCCCCTTAAGGTTCCTGGAATCCTTGGAGACTGATTTCTGAGGAGCTGACTGATGGGTGCAACCAAGTGTCTGTGAACGCCATATCACAGGGTCCCACTTCACACTGAAGGATATCGAATTTTGGTATTAGACTCTGTACGTTAAGGTGACATATGTTAAGATTATTTGTCGTGACGTTCGTCGTTGGTCCCGGGTTAGTCTCAATATCTCCCGATAATAGTAATAAAAGTAAAGACAGCAGCGATAAAACAAACGATACTTGATTTCGAGCCCCACATAGCATGGCATTCACCAATGTCGGCCTGTAGAAATAGCATTCTTCTGTGGAGCTTTTCCTGTGATAATTGTTCTAAAATAAGCATGTCTGTTGGAATCAGTATTAGGTTCAAGAGATTGAACATTCTTACCATCCAAGTTGAGGAAATGCATGAGACCAATCATTACCGTCAGTCCGTAAAATTTGCATTGCAGTAGGAAATTGACTAACAGTATACACTTTATTCACAGAAAATTAACTAGTAACAATTCAAATCTTTTGTTACTAGTTTATTTGCTGTGGATAAATAGTGAGTAAATAATATCATTTTACTTTATTTATTTATTTAGTTAGTTTTAGTTTTAATTTTTATTATCAATATTTTTTATCATTCATGGATATTTTTTAACTAAAATACTTAAAAGAGCCAGGTAAAATACTAAAGTAAAATATCATACCTTGAGTGCACCAAGGCGTCATCTACAAAGCTTTAACAAAGCAGATGGCGCTTTGTTATACTCAAAGAACGACACGATGTTAATTTGTTCCCATTTACAATTAAATTCAATTTTGGTACTAAAATATTTTTGGGGCACCAACAAAATTCATTTTGCACGAAATAAAAATTCTGCTTGGAACCAAAAAATGTCGGGCCACCGTAAACACTGTTTACATTCACCAATCGATCATCCTCGTGACGTCACTACATGTATTCCATAGAGGTGTCCATAACACATTATTTAACGATCCAACGATATGTATGTCTTTTCTTTCAGAACGATTATGAAAAAGATGATTGACTGAAGACAAAACAGACCAATAACAGTAATAATATTGAACTTTCTGATTCAAATTTATTGTTTGTGTCGAATAAAATGCAAATGAAAATAAATGATTACTCGCATTGTTTCTTTCACATTCAACCTCACTTTCACATGGTTTGAAAAGTAACATAGGTTGATATAGTAACGCCCGTGTGGAATCATCAATGGAGGCGACGATGTCGTCATTGTTTGTCTCATATTGTTAGTTTGTTGGATTATTGTAGAGTTAACGAAACATTCGACAGCCATGGCTACCTCGTATCTGGAAGTTGTTCGGGTGGAGAAAGTCGGAGAACACGGAGGACGGCGAGTAAGGTCAGACTTCTCAACGTACCAACCCAGCACAAGCAGGGTTAGCGTTGGTAAGGCAAGTGCACCCATAAACACAGGGTCATGGCTCCATGTGGACAATCGGGATTAAGTGCCTTGGCCAAGGACACAACGCAGTTGGTCCTGACGGGGATCGAACCGTGGGTCGGAATCCAATGCCGTAAAACCGTTTGTCTCGGTAATACCGGGCATCCAATCTACGTGTTTTTTACAGTATCCCATGGTTCCACAATCCTTTTAATATTATGGAGATCACGGTCATGGTTTCCATGTTAACTGTTGAAATTGTAACACTTTGTTCTGTTATCGGCGTGCTGAGCGTGTGCGGCATCACCCATGTACTAACGTTACCATAACAGACAAGATGACATCACCAGACAAGTGACAGTCAACGTCACATGACATTTATCGATGAGAGTCCCCTGATCAGAATAGTTCATTCTAAGATATGTTACGGTTGTTTTATTAATGAATATATTTTAGATGGTTTTTGAAATCACAAAGCGAAATTCCAGAAGTCATCCAGTTACGCTCGACCAACTCCGAAGCACCATGAGGGGAAGGTGTTTTTCGTCCTTTTACGTACTAAACCGATCAATAGAGCGTACACCGCCGTTCATTTTTAATGAAATATGTCAAATATAGGCTAGACTTTCAAGTGACGTAAAAAGGTCAAATATGGAGCAAATCGGAAAAGTAAAAAATCCCCCTATATCTTCCTAAATGACGTCATACATGTACTTCGGCACATGACGTCGCCTTGAAGGAACGATAAGCAAATCTTTGTTATTGTAATGACACTGTTCGCAGGTGAATTGGACTGAATATTGCACAGTAAATTGTCACGTAGCATATAAAAAAAAGAAAGTCTACGCTATTTTAGTGAATATAAGGAAGTGTCTCATTCGTTTTGACCTACTCGCGCAAGCGCTTGTGAAAAATAAAACCTCCAGGTCCACGTTCCTGAGATAATTCCCGATATTCACTGAAAGAGCATAGACATCCTCTATATATTTTGACCAAATGTCCCCTGTGATATTACCTCAGCGCTCGAGTATACTGGCTGTCAATTTCCTCGGATGACAACACATTTTTAGATGTTTTCTTGCGGAAATGAGAGTCCCAATATATGATCACAAATAAACATACTAAATTTTAGAGAAATCTGAGGCATTTAAATTTTTAACCATCTGGCCTAGCCCTCTATGATGTCACACCACCGGGCTAGATAAATCTGACGCATTTAAATTTTTAACCGTCTTGCCCTCTATGATGTCACAACAGCGTTCGGGTGTAACGGTTTGGAATAATTTTTCAGGACGGCAAAATATTTTCAGATATAATTTTTTGCAGAGGGATTATATTTCCCAATTTTCAAAAAGATAGATTAACAATGAGCAGCAACAACAAAAAAACCCAGAGTGCGGCTCTTTCCATTGAAGTTTTGACATTCCGAAAAATTGATGGATCAACTTCAGATAGCCGAAAATAAATGTGCGAAGTATCAAAGCTGTTTCGTTCAGAACTATGGAGTTATGCGTGTCACAAAATCTGGGTGTTTAAATGAGAAAATTTGAAATGACTTAAAAGCTTCAAAAAATGGAGAAATCTTTAAAAACAAAACAAAAACAAATAAAAACTGTTATCTCTTAATTTTTCAGAGTTCTACAACATACTACAATTTCATGAAAATCGGACAAAGTTAAGTTTCTTCGACTTATAACCCATATTATGTCACGTGAGGAATTACATATTTCACACGAGGACACACTTTTTAGATATGTTATTTTTATTAGTGATGGGATTTGCAAAGTTTGATAGAGGGAACTTGATACAGGCAGTCGGATAGAATTTCGGAAAACATGATGGTTATTCGGGCGAGATGTTCATATTTCCAGTGTTCGAAATTTAGAGATTTGGATTAAGAGAATGTACCCAAAATTTTGGTCTGATGAAAAATAAAGAGAAAAAGATAAAAGGCTAACGAGCGCAATTTGTTGGAAGACTTAACTAGATGGCTTTTGAAATCGCAGAACGAATTGTCAAAAGTCATTCGACAAAACCGGACCAATGTCATTTTGCGGTTAACGCCGTTTTTGACGGCCAAGTCTCGTGTGTATTGTGATTAAATTGCCAACATTTTTAAATGGGAAAAGTTACAAATGATGTAGAAAAGTGAAGGTAAACACAAAAACGTAAAACTGGCATCGCTGTTATCGTAACGGGACAAAGCGACCATTTCTTTTATTCTCGTCATTATCCGACAGCCTTCATTTGGAGTGAGGACGACAGTTAAGACAACTTCATTCAAACCGCAGTTAGGCTACAACGTTGTAAATCGCTGCTATAACCAGGAAGTTATGTGTCGGGTCGTCCTAAACACCGAAATCCCACATTAAAAGACCGATCCCCCCCCCCCCCCCCCCCATTTAAAACCTAAGACCCCAGTGAAATACATTTAAATGGTTCAGGGTCGTTTCGGCACAAGGATGTTTCGACCCACGTCTGGATGAAAAAAAAACAATAAAAAACTTCAAGGAACTTTGGGTTCCCTCTCCTTGAATATTATATCGAAAGAATAGGCCATTTTTCTCTACACCGGGAAGTGTTTCCAAAGGGACTGCGCATCTACCGCAGACGGGAATGTTCAAACGTATCAGGCGCTGGAGTTTTTTCTGTTTAATTACCGAAAACCCGAAGGGATTTCTATATAAATTGGTGAATTCCTAAGCATTATTTTCAAAAATGATCGTGATGACACAAAGGTATCTGGGAATACTCTCTAAGCACTTTTTCCTTAATAATTCCGCATTCCACAGGGCTGAAATAAACAAAAGTAGGCTCATTTTCCAAAAAGTGACCACTTAAGGCACTTGGCGCAATATATCAATAACTATTCAAGCTAGCAGGCTGAAATTCTGGAAGTACATAATATATACCATGGCCAAAAAAGATTACCATACATTTTTGCCGACATTTGTGTTATACGTTGTGTTACCATGACAACAACTACCGAAAATGGACCAAAAACACCTTGTTACCTATCTCTTGTAACTCGGAATCCCATGGGCGATTTTTTTAAAAAGAGATCAGCAATTGGTAGCTCGTTTTATACCCTAACAGAAAATGTAAAAATCTGAAAGCACATTATTATCCTTGGATATTACTGTAGATGGGGGTGAAGGAAGGTACCATAAAACCTAAGTCGAAAGTAGTGAAATGACAAAAGTCTACTTTAACGTACGGCAACGGAATAAACTACAGGTAGTATGGACGATAAAATCATACCTTGGAGCCGGGTAGGCACTTTGCCACCAAAACAGGGACTTTATGTACAATCGCTGCTCCACAGTAGTCTACAACACTGACCAAGTCCATTCGAAACTGATAGAGTGTGGACGATTGGTACTCTCGGTTTGCACGCAATACGCGGCGGTCTCGTGCGGTCCCCGCACTCGACTTGGGTACCGAAATGTCGGCCATGGTTCATAGAGCAAATTCTGAAATTTCAAGTCGCTGCATTCTGGGGTCTGGAAAAAGTTCGTGTATGTCTGAAGTGCTATTTTAATGTCCTATTGGCAGATTTCCGTTAAACTTTTCTCGCCAAAAACCTATTCACCTGCGATTTATTTTGACTTTTAACCCTTTACCTAACATGAAAAGCAGACGACACTTGCAAAAACAATTCTTGAATAACTAAATTTTTTCATTTTTTGTCTCAAAAACATAGGTTATGACCCCTCGTTGGAACGAGCTCGACGAGCTCGTTCCAACGAGGGGTCATAACCTATGTTTTTGAGACAAAAAATGAAAATATTTTGAAAATTAATTGGCGATTTTTGAGAATAGCGCTGGCCGGTTTTGGCCGTTACGTTGGGTAAAGGGTTAACTTCTGACGATTAGTGTCAGGACCCCCTGGATTGCATTCTTAAAGAACCAGCGTCAATTTACAGCCATCTCTCCACCCGTCACACTCATTTGTAGCTTTAAACTGGAACTTGCACACACAGTACACACAGTACAAACAAGAAAAAAGTGTGTATTCGCATGGAGCTCCCATGGGGCAGACGTGAAATGCCTGGAGTTGTAAATATTATGACCGAGTTCAGCAGAGCTTCTTGAACAAACGCTGAAAATATTCAGTCACAGATCCAAGACGTTTGGACACAATCAACTCTACTTGGACGGTTCTGTATTGCAATTGTCAGCAACGCGCAGGTTGTTTTTCATTAAGTTTACACTCTGTGTAAACTTATTTTTATTGTTAAATGGAAAAATTCAAGTTTCTTTTTTTATTATTCTTCTCAGAAAACTAATCATTGAATGTTCTCAGATACTATTCACAGCAGCATGATGGAATTTGAACAGAAGTATATGCTCAAAGTCCTCTAATACCTCGGCTATGTCATGTTCGATGAATTTCGTTGGTAACCACGGAAACGCCTAACTAGGAGTTTTGGAATAAATTAATAATGTCTTAACCCAGTTGCACTTTTTTTCTGAAAAGTGTGGGAGTGTTAGAAAATAGAAGGGTCTCTATAACAATGAAAAAAACGAATTGACATATTCCCAGTATCCAGATCAAAACGAGGCGCGAAGTTCTGATTTGTAAACAAAAACGCTGCAAAGCACATTTTCCTTAATAATTCTGCAGTCAGTACGTCGATAGGGCTGAAATTAACAAAAGTTGTTAAACCAATGAGTCTGCATATTGTGGGGGGCGGGGGGGGGGGGGGATTTGATTTTCTGTAGGTATTATCATGCATCCATACAGAACGAGGCTAATTTTCCAAAAATGACCAGTTAAAGCATTTGGCGCAATATGTCAATAAATTTTCAAGCTAGCAGGCTGCAATTTTGGAAGTACATAATATGTACCATGACTAAAACGTTTACGATAAATGTTCGCCGAAATTTTCTTCCACCGTTGTGTTACCATGGCAACAACAACTGAAAATGGACCAAGAACACCTTATTTCAAATCATTTAACTCGGAATCCCAGGAGCGATCTTTTAAATAATGGTCAGCAATTGATAGTTCGTTTTACACTCTAACAGAAAATGTAAAAATCTTATCCCTGGATTTTGCTGTAGATGGGGGTGTAGAAAGGTACCCTCAAAACTGGGACGAAAGTCGTGAAAATGACAAACGGCTACTTTAACGTATGGCAACGGTATAAACTACAGGTAGTATGGGCAATATACAAACAGAAAATCCTACCTTGGAGCCGGGTAGGCAATTTGACACCAAAAACAGGGACTTTATGTGCAATCGCTGACCACGTCCAATCCAAACTGATAGAGTCGGGACGATTGGTACTCGCGTTTTCCAGGCGATACGCGGTGTTTTTGCGCAGACACCACGCTCAAAGCAGATATCGAAATGTCGGCCATGGTTCGTAGGACACATTGCATATTAACTGAAGGAGAAAACTGTACCGAATAATTTCATAAAGTTTAAATAAACAAAAATCATAATACCACCTGATACCACTGGTGTAAAATAATAAAACAAAACAGAGGCTAGTTACGGGGGCCAACTGAACAAAGATGACTGTTCTGCAGTATGAAACAATACCTTTCACCCCACCCGTCCCCTTCCCTCAGCCAGATATACAGACATTTAGACTCTGAGTGTGACTTCCCTCATGCGACATGTGCATACCGCAGAAATTGGGAAGGTGAATGTTTGCTATCCCTCCTGCTCCAAACTGAGGAATGAAGAGTGTTTTCAATTTCGTAGAACCAGGTAGATAATCTGGTACAGACTAGGGCATCAGAAAATGTATTACCTCAGACTTAATCAGATTTATTCAGTGACTTATTTGATAATATTTTGTACCTATTCCCATTCAAACTCATTAGAAATTAGAATTACCTCCCTTGCAGCCTCAAAGGTTTATTTCAACGCTGAAATTAGTCAGGATAATAGTCTTAAATATTTAGAAATGGAACAATTCTCAGTTAGACAGGGTTAGGCCCGCATTTTAGGGTTTTCTAAGATTTTTGGGGACGTGCCGAGTAAAATTTGCCCGGGAACAAAAAAAATAAAATTGCAGGTGGGGGAGGGAGCGGGGGGGGGGGGTGGAAGGGGGGGGGGATATCTGAAGAGTTAAACAAAATTTTCACCCTGTATTTTCTCAGATCCCCCCTCCCTAATATGTGTGAGTGAGATATTAATTCAACAGTGCCAAGTGTGAATCAATTTTTAATCTAGCTACACGTATATCTGTCTTTCATGAGGATACAGAGCCAACGAAAACTGTGCACAGTTTTGGTAGTAAGCTTAGCAATTGCAGTACACAGCCAGTACCGGATTATACTAGAAGCAAAAGTAGCATATGTCATGGGCCTCGCGCACTGAATGGCCCTGTGTTAGATGTTTCAAGCCATCAATAAATTCTGTGTTCGTAAACTGGATTGCTCACTTAGTTATGTACTTTAAGCGCAAAACAAAAGTCTGTAAATCGTTTCTGACAAAACAAAACACAGATGGAACGCTCAAAGTGTATTTTGAAGGCTTTAAAATTTACGGACATACACGAATGATTTATGTGCTTAAGATTTCCCAACTAGAATGAGTTCCAGTTCGTCGCCTGAGTGCTAGAATGTTCTATGTCCCCTATGGGACATAGAACATTCTAGCACTCATGCGACGAGTTAGCAACTAAACGGATGGGTTTCAGAACGCTGTTCCTTGTCGGCTGTTGAGTACGCGTTATCCACACGCGTCCACAGCCTTAACAGTCACATAAAATTGTCCTTGTTCGCGTGTCTTTGTTGATACGGCTACGAATACAATAAGGTTTTTGTAACATATGCTGCAGGTCCAGCAGTGGATTAATCCGACCCTGGAAACAGCCTCACAGGGGCACATTTTGAGTCCTAATACAAACTGCAGCTCGTGAGTGCATTGCATATAGAAGAGAACAAAATGCGCAACACGACCAGGGTTGAGGAATTTAACCTTGGAGTCCGTGAGTGAGTAGTCGGAAAATCTTGCGTTGTTCGATCAAAATTCTCTCTGTAGGTGTCGGCGGTTGGATTTTTCACGGAAGTGTAATACCACATCCCGAAAAAAAACTCCGGTACCAAAATGCTTCGAGTTTCCAACTGTTGGATTTTTTGCCTGAAATATATCCAACTATCTTGATTTTTGACAAATATTGGGGAGGGTGGGGAGGGTGGGGAGGGGGCTCATCCCGCCCCACCTCTCCTAGTTCAGCAATCTGAACGTAACGGCTAAGCACTTCTTTCAGATTCATCCCATTTAAATCCATTGTGAAATTCCCCGATCAGTTTGGTCGGGAACTCAAAACACGAGAATGGGAATATACATCGACTTTTCGCCTTTTTTGCTGCCTGTATTCGACTGAACACGCACTTCTTCACATTTGTGAAAGAGCTTTTGATCCAAGCTGTGTTTTATCCTTCACTTGTCGAGATTTGAACACAGGTGAAGTGACGACGACCGCTTCGAAATGGCAACGTTTTTCGTGCTCTTTTTAAACAATAACTCAGAATTGCTCCGAAGCGAATAGACCTTTTATCGATGCGGAAACGGAAACTCGACAGCATAAGCACAGAGGATGTCGATTATGACCATTCCCCGGGGACGTTTTTATAACGAGTTTCCGTTTCCGCATATAATGAAGAAACTGTTTTCTAACATTTTTTAAACAGCATAATATGGAGAAAAAAACAAACCTTAAAATACTAGTAAATAAAAGTGCAGTATAGGTTTTCTGGCTGTGTGTTTGGTGATTTAGGAGGGGGCTTGGAAGATTGAATCCCCCTTTTCCCCTAGTACTCAGAGGGGAAATTATGGTTTGGATAATTATGCTTGAATTGGCTATTATGTGATATTTGCGAGAGGTTGTATTGTGCTCCTGGAGGCTACACTTGTTCAAGATGTGAATTCGCTTGCACCAACAGCCTTAGTTTTGGCAATATATAGCCTTTATTGCTGACTGTGACAACAATATAACTTTTCAAAACAATAAAACAGTTTTGTAAGATGTGTATGGTCCCTCAATGAACATTTAAATTTGAAATGATCTCCAAAAATAATAGCAAATCAGGTTTGTAAGCCAAAAATGTCCTATAGGCCTACAGTTAAAACTAGAAGTCCTGTCATGAACTGTGCGCTTATCTAGGCTTAATTGCGCGTAGGAATTGCGCGCAATTGCCATATGGAATGGCATCCAAAGCACAGCAGGTTCTCCTGGTTACTCATAGCAAACGCACGCAATGTTTCTGCCAATGAACCTCCGGCTTACCCGGCGGTCCATTGGCCGAAAGATTGCTTGTGCACAGGCCATATGCACAGACTTTGATAGATTTACTATGATCATAACGCGTAGATTAACGCGCAGATCGACGTGTTATTTGCGCGCATTTCATGACAGGACTTCAAGTTTTAACTGTAGGTATCACACCACTGAATATTTTTTTGATAACCTCGATAACGTTCAACAGAAAAAAGAAAACAATTTTGGCAGTCAAATACCTTTGTCAAGTATAGCTCTTCCAACAACTTTTACTGACAGGGGGACATGCAACAAACAAGAGGTCCCATGGGGTTCGAGGCGCTCAGCTGGCCATAAAGTATTTAATTAGCATCTAAGGCTAGTTCGCACTACAGAGGAATGAAGTTATTTAATTATTTATAACTCTATTGGCCATGCCAGATATTTTTTTTCTAGTATTAGGATGCTACCACATAAATAATACCAAGACTTTCAGTAATGCAATAACTACGGAGTCCAAATATCAACCTAGGGACTTAACTTGAACAAAACTTGAAGGACGTTGTATACCAAATGTCGCACGATTCTGTCTAGTGGTTCTGGATAGGAAGATTTTGAGATATTACCAATTTTGCACTATGTTAAAATTTGCCCCACCCCCTCGATAGGGAACACAAATATCAACCCAGGGAATTTATTTGAACAAATTGAATCTGAACCTCTAAGGATGCTGTATATCAAATATCTCATGAAGCAGATTTTTAACCCTTTACCTAACGTAACGGCCAAAACCGGCCAGCGCTATTCTCAAAAATCGCCAATTAATTTTCATTATTTTTTTCATTTTTTACTTCAAAAACATAGGTTATGACCCCTCGTTGGAACGAGCTCGTCGAGCTCGTTCCAACGAGGGGTCATAACTTATGTTTTTGAGACAAAAAATGAAAAAAATTAGTTATTCAAGAATTATTTTGGCAAGTGTCGTCTGCTTTTCAGGTTAGGTAAAGGGTTAAATATTATTATCTATTGACTAAAGTGAATTTTTTGATTTGATTGGTTGATAGATCCGTGGTATGAGACCATATTCATTGAAACCCACGATACGTCCGCACAGCCACTGACAAATTTCCCATACCCAGTGGAAGTCTCGTTCCGAAAATTACAAATTGTCCATACCCCGTAGAAGACGCGTCATTCCAGTTTTACAGTGTACATGTATTATATTTTAATTTTTTATCTCCAAAATATAGCTCATGACCCCTTATTGGAATGAGCTTATCGAGTACCCTCCAATGTGGGGTTCATAAGCTATGTTTTTGAGACAAAAAAGAAAAAAGAAATTCAATAATTTTTTTTATACTCGTCATATCGGCATATTTTCACAAAAACTCTTTTGCACAAACATTCCACAGAAACCTGTATGGCTCAACAATGGAAGATAAAAGATCTCATGCTGTGTGTGTTCACACATGAAATAGATTGTACTTCTAAAACGGAAAGTCAATAGATAAATTCGTTACCCCGTGTCTGATCACGTGGTACGGGTTTTTACCAACCCGAAGCCAGCCGTATCCCATGAGGATACGGGATACGGATGGCTTCGGGTAGGTAAAAACCCGTACCACGTGATCAGACACGGGGTAACTAATATTCCTCATATTGAACTAAGTTAAGATTCCCACTACAAAGGAATAAGGTTATTTAATTATTTATAATTCTCTTGTTTATGCTAGATGATTTTTTTTGTATTATTGGGATGCTACCATAAAAATAATGCCAATATTTTCAGTCATGTAACAAACAAGGGGCCCCGTGGGGCCTGAGACGCTCAGCTAACCATGTTTAAGGGAGAATTTCATTTGCATCTAAGGCTAGTTAGCACTTCAGAGGAATGAAGTTATTTAATTATTTTATTCCGTTGTTCATGCCAGATGATTGTTTTTTAGTATTGGGAAATTATCACAGAAATAATGCCAAGATTTTCAGTAATGCAATAACTAGGGAGTCCAAATATGAAAAGAGGAACTTAATTTGAACAAATTTGAAGGATGTTGTATACTAAATATCAAAAGATTCTCACTGGTGGTTCTGAAGAGGAAGATGTTAAGAATACTACCAATTTTGCTCTATGTTCTAATTTGCCCCACTCCCTTCGATATGGCCCACAAAAACTTAGACTTGACTTCCGTAAGGATGCTTTATACCAAATATCAAAAGATTCTGACTGGTTGAGAAGAAGAAGATTTACAATGCTTATTCCTCATGTTGCACTAAATTAAAATTTGGGCCCCTTAGAGAGTCAATGGATGTGAATTGAATAAAATGAATCTGTAAAGATTATGTATGCCATGCATTAAATGATTCTGACCAGTGTTTCTGGACAACCGACGGCCATTTTTTACCATTCCATTATACTGGTCCTTAGGATGCTTCATATCAAATAACAGTTCTCTGTTCCATGGGGTTTGGTTGGGGTAAATATGTGACCTTAAACACCAATAAATAATAATAATAATAATAATAATAATAATAATAATAATAATGGGAAATATGGTCATTTGAAAAAACTTATATTTGTAGCTCCTGGGGTTCCCAAGTGGACACATGAAATTATTTTGAATGAATCAAGTACCTTTGACTCAGTAATACTAAATACATGTACCAAATTTGGTTAAAATCAGATCATCGGTTCAAAGAATAAAACTTTTGTGCAGGCCAACAATTTTGCCCCTCGGATTTCGAAGGCAAATTTTGCTCCACAAACTTTCTTTGAACAAACTTGAATCTACATCTTCTAAATATCGAGTCATTTTACATGTACCTACAGGTTCATGAGAAGATATTAAAAGACATTTGGGAGCATTTTCCAACCCCCATCACCAGAATATTGCTTTGAACAAAAACGCAATGCCATTCGGTCAACTCACACAAACTTTCACTTGAATTGACAACAGACAAAAGCTGGTGACAATACATGTATCCCACATTTATTCACAGTCATGGGAGCTAATAAGAGAGAGCAACACGCGTTAATCGCTCACCTGACAAAGTGGCTCAAAGACGTTCACATGCAGTTAGTCATGGTTCATCAACACTACAAAGGAATGAGGTCATGAAATTATTCATAACTCTAGTTTTCATGTCAGATGATTATTATGATAGGTCTTCCTGGCTGTCTCCAATCAGCTGTAGGCAAGCACTTCCAGTCATCCAAGTGATGTTATGTTAAGGCAAATGTTATCAAAACTGAACCTAACCTACCTCACCCCAAAGCCCAAATATTAAGGCAGGGACAAGAACTGAATAAACTTGAATTTGATCCCTCCTAGAGATGTTACATACCAAAAGATGGAAGAATTCTGACTAGTGGATCTGCAGAAGGTGATTCTTTGATCATACTGTACTAAGTTAAATCTTTGGGCTCCAATAGAGAGCCGAAATATTAATCCAGGGACATGATTTGAACAAAATTGAATCTGACCTTCTAAGAGATGTTGTGTACCAAAGATGAACGGATTCTAACTGGTGGATTTGAAGATTTTAAAAGACATTTCCTCATATTGCACTACACGTAAGTTAAAATTCAGACTCCCATAGAGGGCCGAACAATTAACGCAGGGAGTGGATTTCAACAAAATTTAATCTGAACAACCCCCACCTCCTCCACCTGCAGAGATGTTGTATACCAAATATCACTTTGAATTCAGCTCAGTAGTTTATGAGAAGTCGATAATGTGAAATTCACACATGATGGAAGATAGACACCAGACGATGGATGGCAGAAAGTGATCACTTAAATCCCCACTCCCTGGTTTTCAGTCTGGTGAGCTAAAAACGCACTGGATGTCCCGGTCACATGCACATATATTCTAGATAAATCCCAACAAAAACACACGAATAGTAAATTGTGTTTTTTAGGTCCAAAAAGTCATCTAATCATACGCTTCATTCATCTGGAATATTCAATATTAATGCAAGATGTGAACATGTCAGTAGAATGCTTCAAGTGTTTATCAAAACAATATATTTTCCCAAGGCTGCTTACTTTTGGAGAAAGCATAATTTCCGAGTGCACATCAAGGCGAGTAACTCTAATTGAAATATTTCCTGCAGTGATACCTATAATGAGCTTCAGTCACCGAGAGCAATGTAAAACAAGTGCAGCGCCAATCGCCAGCGGTCAGACAATCGTCCCCCACGTACAGTTAAAACTAGAAGTCCTGTCACGAATAGTGCGCTTATCTAGGCTTAATTGCACGTTGGATTTGCGCGCAATTGCCATATCGAATGGCATCCAAAGCACGTCTGGCTCTCTTGGTTACTCATAGCAAACACATGCAATGTTTCTGCCAATGGACCTCCGGGTTACCCGGAGGTCCATTGGCTGAAACATTGCTTGTGCACATGCCATATGTACAGAATTTGATAGCTTTACTTGGGCCATAACGCGTACATTAACGCGCATATCAACGTGCTATTTGTGCGCATTTCATGACAGGACTTCTAGTTTCAACTGTAGGTGGATTACTGTGAAATATATTGATATTTCCTCAATAAAACTCTAACAAATATGCATATCAAAGGAACAACTCAACAAAATCGTCCCAATATTACCCACATTTCATTGGTTTTACTGGAAGCATCCAAAGACCTGTAAAAAAGTTAAGTAAGGCTAACTTGCATAATTTATGCACAAGAAAAACCTGTATAATATGTTATTTATCTTATGTCCCTTCCCTTCAGCACTGAAAATTTGAAACAAGAGCAATAAAGCATCTCTGAGATACAGGTGGTAACAGTACACAACATAATACACACAGAAATATTACTCGAGAAAATGGGTAAGTAAGACTAATTTGCATAATTTTTGCAAGAGAAAAAAACCCGTATGATAATGTTATTTATCTTATGCTGCTAGACCTCCATAACAAAAATTATTGAAATCGGAAATGTCGTTCAGAAGTTCAGAGCGTATAAGGAATTACACGCAGTTTCCAACAAAAATGGCCGCCAGCTGGACATCTTGAATTTTTTCGCAAAAAAGTGACGTGCATCAATTTTTTCTAATGCACCATCAAAAGCTGAAAATTTGAAACAAAAGCGCCAAAGCATCTCTGAGATACATGTGGTAACAGGACAGAGACGGACGGACGGACGGACGGACGGACGGACGGACGGACGGACGGACGGACGGACGGACGGACGGGGTGCAATACAATAGTCCCCTTCACAGTGAAACCGTGGAGGAATAATAAAGTAATTAGTGTGAAATAACTAATTGCAAACTTTTGACAATTCCATTCTACTGGTTCTGAAAATGCTTCATTACAAATAACAGATCTCTCTTCTGTGTGGAATAAAAGGCCGCCCGGCCACACGTCTCCCGAAAGAAGTGTGCAATTCGAGACTTGAAAAAAGTAGAATTTTTCGGAATCGAAAAAGGGACATAACTCTGGCAAAGAATGTCGGAACAAACCCTGATTTGAGCGGTACCTGTATGTTTTGTTGCTACACCGACATACCAAATTGTATTTGAATCGGTCATCAGCAACTAAAGTTATCATCAGGAAACCGAACAAAAAAAATTTTCTAAGTTGAAAAAGGGGCTTAACTCTGGGAAAACTTGTCGGGTCCCTCCCTTATTCGACCTTAATCTGTATTGTATGTTGATACACCTACATAACACTTTTCATTTGATTTGACCAACTATGACTGAAGTTGTCAGGAAACCCTCCAAAAATGAATGTTTGAAGTCGAAAAAGGGGCATAACTCTGGAAGAAATTGTCAAACCGCACCACCATTCGACGAACCGGACCTGTATATAACAATGATACACCTAATACCAAATTTCATTTGATTTGGCTAACTATAACTGAAGTTATCATCTGGAAACCCCAAAAATGATTTTTTGAAGTCAAAAAGGGACATAACTCGGGCAAAACTTGTCGGACCACACCCCGAGTCGATCTTGACTTGTATTTTATGTTGATACACCTATTTATCAAATTTCCTTGATTTGGCCAACTTAACTAAAGTTATCATCGGGAAACCAAAGTGGGACGGATGCACGCACAGACGTACGGGCACACGGACGCACAGACACACGGACACCGGCTATTTTAATAGTCTCCCGGAAAAACAAATTTCCGGGTACAAATATGGGCATTTGAAAATATTTCTATTTTTAGCTCCTGAGTTTCTCACAGGATTGTTTTTTTTAAATGAATCAAGTACTTATGACTCTTTTATGTAATTAATACCACATACCAAATTTGGTTCAAATCAGCTCATCGGTTCAGAAACGAGAAATTTCAGGGAGGAACAGCAATTTTGCCCCTCATATTTACTCCACGAACTTTGTTCAAACAAACCTGATTCTTCAGCTCAAAATGAAGCTAAGTACCAAATATCATATCAAGTCATTGTACCCTTGGCTCAAAAGATTTTTTTTTAAAATTGGGACTACCCCCGCCTCTCCCCTCCCTCCCTCCCATGATGGGGCTGAGCACATTCATTTTAACCGAAACAAAATACGAAGTTAGAACAATCACCTCAAATTTAAGTGAAATCGATGCAGCGGTTTCGGAGGATAAGTCACAACTATGTTCACGGACAGAGGATAGACAACAGACGGTGGGTGATCACAATATCATACCCTGCCATTCAGTCTGGGGAGCTGAAAAAGGGAAATAACATTAGGTAGCACTTAACAATGAACCTGAGCAGACCGAACCCAAAATTGAACTTTACCAGCTGGTGCTCAAACTATTGCCACATACCAACATATCAACTGCCATATGATGCTTTTTTGACTGCTGACTTTACCTTTCAAAATCTAAGATCTGAACAGATTACAAGACATTTATTTCAATTTTCATTCTTTTCACTTCCCAATTTCCTCTCCTTGTGGAATCCCCAAGTTCTGCCCCAGTCACTGTGCTCAGCTAGCAAATCATACAGCGTTGATGGTAGTACCACATATCAAGCTATTACATTGTATGTCACTGAACAATCAGACATTACAGCAGAGGATATCTGAGGTTTGAAGGGTACAAATGAGTTCTGAAAGAGTGAGGAGATTTCATGATTGAAAAAAAGCGTATGAAAGAATTCCTTTTCCCATACAACTAACAATAACTGCGCCAGGTGATGTGAATACAACCATTGAGCAAATTAAATAGTACACGCTAAAAACTAAAGTGTTAACAACTGCACTTGAAGTGCTGTATTTAACACTTACTAACTAGCACTTTGTTCAAGTGTAGACATCCCAGAACTTGACTGGTGTTACAATAATACCACTTGACAAGTGTAATGTCGCGACACTTAAAAGGACACAACGCAGATGACGCGGATCAGGCTCGAACTCTCGAGCCTGATCCGCGTCATCTGCGTTGTGTCCTTTTAATTATGAACCCCCAAGCGCAAATCAAATTATGGACGATTCTGGAAGAACCACCAATGCTAGACACATGGGAAGTGCCATCCATTCAAGTTTCAGATGTCTGACGATTGTAATGTCTAAGTGTTTAAAGTATTGCACTTTGAGTGTTAAAATCAAACCCTAAGAGTTAGAATGGGTTTAATACCTTGAAAGTGTCAGTTTTAACACTTAAGTTTTTAGTGTGTACGTAGCTTATTCGACAGATTATTTAAACATAGAAAATAGGGGAGTTCAATTCAAACTGACGTTATTCAGCAAAGATTAAATTATCACCATTGAAGTGGATAATCAAGACAAACAACCCAAGTCTCCTACTAAATTTTGATTTGAATTGTGACCTGACCCGCATTTCAGAACCAGACTGTAAACACATACATTTTACATGGTTTAAGAAAATGACAAGGCTTTGAAAATAGAATAATAATATAGGCTCATTTTATAATCTGATGATCCATCTAATTTATACAGGCCTACAGTACAGCTGAAGTGGACTGGACCTAATACACGAGGGGGCAGCGACGACCATGCATGCATTTACCTGGTAATAAAAATCATCATCAACAAATTTTAATTATTACATTCCTCAGTTCGTTTTGCGTTGAATTTAATGTTGATTAAAAAGTGGTAATGTCACGAGTTAATTATGTCACTTCAATAGCAACTTTGGAACGACTGACGTATATAAGCCACGCCCACTGTTTTGTTTCCAGTTCCACATCAGTTAATTAAAATGAATTTTCCTTCTGAATATTTTTAAAAATCCTTTCTTTCCTCTATGAACAGGTTCGTTAGCACAGTTCACAAAATCCAAATAGAAATGTTTTATCTTATGGCTGAATGCCATTCCCTAAATGCGACTGGTACGCCACATAAAATAGTAAAATATCGAACGAAAGTCACAAAAATAAAACTGGGCCATTTCCAATCGAAGATTTGACACAGAAAGTGATTTATTCATACGCGCTAATTTCAGAAGTATTTCAGAGTTGTATTTGCAAATATTTTGTGTTGAATTATTTTTAATGAAAGACATTTTGGTCTAAAATGCCATTTACTAAAGAGAGTGACCCATTCTTACGGCAAGTTACGGTATATAATTCGCCTCGAGACAGGACTATTTCGTATTTCCCTCCTGCTAATTTTAGAAATGTTTCCGTGTTTACACTAAATTGAATTATATCTGACAATAGTTTGGGTTGAATTATTATAGTAAAAGACCTCTTTATTCCAAATGTCATGTAATAAACAGAGTAATCAATTTGTTTTGAGCGTTACGGTAAATAATTCATCTCGAGACGGGACTGTTTCGTAAATCACTCGGGCTACGCCCTCGTGATTTACTCACGTCCCGTCTCTCGATGAATTATTTACCGTAACGCTCAAAACAAATTGATTACACTCTATTTAATGAACCACCGGGTCGTACCCTGTGCTTCTATAATTAAATGTTTGATGATAATTCCTTTAATTAGTGTCCTATAATTAGTGTTTGGAATTTCATATTATATGCGTCTCTGGAAACATTGCCACCAGTGGAAAGTGACTAGTCCATGGCGGCCAGACTATATAAATCACCCCAAATTCAAGATGGTAAAAGCCTGTTCCCAAAATAGGAAACATATTAAAATACTGTCCTTCATTTGTCTCAGTTCAAAGTATTTTCAATTGTTTTCAGCTGATAAGAGAGTCCTGCATTCTTTTTTTCTGATGAGCACAATTACTTTTGGCTTTAAAAAATCAACACTATTCCTTGATGACAATGCCAATGGCACTGTAGCTTAACTTGACTGTGTGTTGTATTGGATGAAAAGGATAATGTTTAATGTTTATGAAAGGATTATGAAGTACGACAAGAATTGTAATAATTAAGAATATGTTAATTTATGTTCCCTGTATGATATGTTTTCAATAAAAAATAATCTGAAGTGCAGACTGTACTAAAGAATTGAGGGGTGGGTTAATGTGGCTTTCACAGTTAATGTATGTCAACCAAAGTTACCATGTTACAGTGAAATTATTCTAAAACAAGTCATCCTATCAAGTTACAATGAAATCCCTTCATAAATATAACTCGTAGACTTTGCTAAAGGAATCTTGGTCACATGATGGCTCAGCAGTCACGGTTTATCAATCATGACCAAAAATAGGACCGTATCATCCAGATATCATACCAAGCCAAGTTATCCTACCTAGTTGCAATTAAATCCCTTTATAAAAAGAGCCTGTAGACAGTACTAAACGAATCCAGGTTGCGTGTCCAGGTGGTGGTAACGGCTGACTGATCGTGCCAAAATAGGGAAGTCTCATCTTGACATCATATCGAGTTATCCTTCCAGGTTACATTGAAATCACTTCAAAAAAAAATATGAACTGTAGACTGTGCTAAACAAATCTAGGTCACAGGTCTGTGTGGCCATAACGGTTGACCGATCATTGCCAAAATAGGACGTTCTCATCTGGACATTACAGTATCAGTGACTGCAGGGAAGAATATGCAGGCGAGTGAATTATCACTCTCCTTAGTTTGGTTTTATGAGAGTGAAAAATTCAAGAGAGTGATTTAACCCCTTACTTATGACGACAAAAGAAACTGACTAGCATAACACACAATTGGAGTGATGTCACGCATAGAGCCCGACTGTCCCAGCAATGACAATGCTAAGACACAAAACAGACTGTGGTACTTTTTTAAACGTTTACCTAACGAAACAGCCATATCTGCACTTGTCATATACAAAAATTACTATTCAAATTTTATTTTTTCATTTTTCTACCCCAAAACATACCTTATGACCTATTAATGGAGCACGCTTGATAAGCTTGTTCCAATAAGGACTAATAAGCAATGGTTTGTAGAACAAAGTGAAAATAATCTGATAATTCAGAAAAATAACTGGAAATGTTGACTTCAACTTGTGTTAGGTAAAGATGCAGTACATAAAAATTCTCTTTCTAAAATCTTCTATTATAATACTACAGAAAAAATAATTTTGGTAAAAAGTGACAAGAAAAATGTTCTGCTTTTTTCATCTTTCTGAAAGAAAGTATAAAATTATGTGTTTTCTGAAAATGACAACAAAATTTGTAGTTAGATCATCAGCTGCACAGCTCTGTTAACCCTTTACCTAACCTGAAAAGCAGACGACACTTGCAAAAATAATTTTTGAATAACTATTTTTTTTCATTTTTTGTCTCAAAAACATAGGTTATGACCCCTCGTTGGAACGAGCTCGACGAGGGATCATAACCTATGTTTTTGAGACAAGAAATGAAAAAATATGAAAGTTAATTGGCGATTTTTGAGAATAGCGCTGGCCGGTTTTGGCCGTTACGTTAGATAAAGGGTTGATTTGGAAATATAACTGCAGTCAATATAAGTTGGAATTTTTAATTTAACATGTATGGTTTAAATTTTAAATTACTATACTTCAAATTTAAAGTGCATATGTGCTTTCATATTGAAAAGAGTAATATCAAATTTAAAGAGAGAGCGGGGGTGGGGGTGGGGGGTGGGGGGGATTGATTCTAACGACCTCCCCCGGAGTTTTGAAGGCATTATCAAAGTCCCTCACCCCCATTTCCTTCCCATCTGTATTGCTTGTTTGTAAAACAATAGAAGTATGCTGCAGAAGGCATTTCTTTATACTTAAAACAGTGACGCCCAGGTAATAAAACAAATGTTGCATACATGTAAGAGAAATCATGTCTGTAAATGCAATTATTAAAGTTGTATTGATCATGCAAGAACAACAAGAGGCATGCAACACCAAGCGCTGCTAATCCCCCAGCACCCCACAATTAGGGAGGGAGAGCGTAGGTGGGTTTTTCGCCTCATAAAATCACTCTAAATTGTTTTTGTTATCTCTAACTGACCAGGCGAGTGGTGGAGGGGGTGGAGTTTATAGGAGTCAGTTTTTTCTGTATGCAATAACTCTAAATCCTTCAAAAAGCATTTTTGAGCAAAGAAAAAAAAATGCTAAATTGACCTTGGAGTGGGAGTGCGGGGGGGGGGAGGGGTCGGGGGGGGGGGGGGCTGGTTGATCAGAGTAATTTTTTTACACATGTCCACACTATAAATCATTCAAAATGCATCTTGGACAAAAAATGCCGAATTGTCACCCATGTGGCGGGGGGGGGGGGGGGGGGGGGGGGAGGTGGGGTGGTTATAGGGTTATAGGAGTCAACTTTTCTTCCGCAGGTTGTCACTCTAATCTATATCCTTCAAAATTCATTCTGGAGCAAAGAAAAAATGCCTAATTGCCACCGGGGGAGTGGGCGCGGGGGTGGAAATTGGGGACAGGTCAATAACTCCGACATTTAGGGTGTGAGGGAGATAAAAGTAATTGTTTTACACGTGTACATACACTAAATCAGTCAAAATGCATTTTGGACTAAAACAAATGCCTAATTGGCATCGGGGAGGGGGGGGGGGGCTGGTGCATGGGGGGGGGGGGGGGCATTTTTATATGATCCAATTTTTTTTCATCATGTAGTCACTCTAAATCCTTCAACATGTAATGTGGACATTATTCCCAAAGAGTTTTATACAAAAAATCGAGATTTGGTTACTTGACGTAGACATTGTTGCTGCAGAGACATATAGCAAAAAGAACTGAACTCCGTTAACTATTGTTCAAGTTATGCCATGTTGCTACAGAGACATATAGCAAAAAGAACTGAACTCCGTTAACTATTGTTCAAGTTATGCCATGTTGCTACAGAGACATATAGCAAAAAGAACTGAACTCCGTTAATTATTGTTCAAGTTATGCCATAAACAAAGTTCAGACGGACGGACGGACGGACGGACGGACGGACGGACGGACGGACGGACGGACTCTACACTATATCCCTCCCTTGTGAGGGGGGATAACAAGTAACAAAGTATGTGGTAGAAGCCTAATTTCAAATTTAAAGAAACTAAGTTCGAAAATCGTTTTGAAAAGGGTTAAATTAATTCCAATATTATTTGAAACCACTGTGTACAGGTTCAGTAGACTTTGCCCCACTTGAAAAACACAGCCGTTGTAAAACAGTGTTTGAAGAATTAAAGGTACAACCTTGAAAACCAAAAGTGTAATCTGAAACTTTAAGCTGGGAATAGCAACTAAAGTTGACAGCAAAAAAGGGTTAAATATTTCCTAAAACCGATAAAAGAAATCACCTGATGTAAATGCAATCATCAAGTTGTATTGAACATGCAAGAATTAAAGTAACAAACAATGTGGTAAAAGCCTAATTTCAAATACAAAGAACTAAGTCTGAAAACATGTTTAAAAGGGGTTAAAGTGATGCCAATATTAATTAAAATCATTGTAGAGAGCTTCAGCAGACAGTAGACATTGTTCCGAATGAGAAACAATGACATTCCACTACACCGTTTTAAGATTTAATGGTGTAACTCTGAAAGCCAAAAAACTTTAACCAAAATCTTTAACCTGCAAATTCAAATTTAAATTGACTGCAGAAAAAGGGTTAAATATTTCCCAAAATAACATGAAACATAATGAGAATGATACAATCAATAGTAATTAATATTAATTAATAAGAAAAAAAAACATTAACCTTCGGTAAAAAACTTTAACCACAAACTTTAAATGTTAACAGACGGAAAGACCGACGGTCGGACGGTCGGGCGAAAGTCATGGCTATAGCCTTCACGGTAAACAGTCGGGCTAAAAATGACCATACAATTTTATTTTTTCATTTTTGGTCTAAAAACATAGGTTATGACCCCTCATTGGAAGGAGCCCGTTGCGCTTCCAATGAGGTGTCAAAAGATATATTTAAGGCAAAAAATGAAAGATTTTAGGAATGCGAAATAATATTTTGCAAGAATTGTTTCCTAGTTGGCTCAGGTAACAAACGGGTGATTGAAATGCAGTATACAAGTGATGTTTAGACATAACTACTGCACACATCATGAATGCGAGTGATTAATTGCCCCCTAGTGAAAAGGTTAGGTCTGTTATGGCGAGTGAGAGTGATCACTTTCCTTTCCCGTCAGTCCCTGCATTATACTGAGTCATCCTACCAAGTTACAATGAAATCCCTTCATAAATACGACCTGTAAACTCTGCTAAATGTTTTGGGGTTTCTGGCTCGGGCAGCCATCGCGGTTGATAGATTGAAGTGTTTATCTAGACATTAGACTGATTCATCCTACCATGTTACAATGAAATCCCTTTATAAATACGGCCTGTAGTTTGTGCTAAAGGTTTTCGGGTTTTGGGCTCGGGCAGCCGTCTCGGTTGAACCGTTGCGACCGAAAGGGGACGTTCTCATCTGGACATTATCTGGAGTCATCCTGCAAAGTTACAATGAAATATCATCATAAATACGAAATGTAGACAGTGCGAAAGGTTTTCGGGCTTCGGGCCCCTGTAGCCACCACAGTTGGCCGATCGTGACCAAAAGGGGACATTCTCATCTAGACATTATACGAAGTCATCCTACAAAGTTACAATGAAATTCCCCCCACACGCCCACCCCCCCCCCCGCCCCCCACCCACCCCCATTAATACGACCAACAGACCGTGATAACTGTTTTCGAGTTTGGGACTCGGACATCTGTCGCGGTGGACAGATCGCGACCAAATGGGGATGTTCTCATCGAGATATCATACAGAATCATCCTCCATACTAAATACAACATGTAGACTGTGCTAAAAGATTTCAGGTTCTGGGCTTAGGCAGCCATCACAGTTGACAGATCATGACCAAAAGAGGACGTTCTCATCTAGACATTACACAGAGTCATCCTACCAAGTTACAATGAAATCCCTTCATAATTATGACCCGTAGCCTGTACTAAAGGGTTTTTTTTATTTTGGGATTGAGCTGCCATCGTGATTGACCGATCGCGACCAAAAGGGGACGTTCACATCTAGATATGACCTCAAACCTGCATGTGAAATTGTGTGATGATCGGACAAGAACTACGACGTGTAGCCTGCACTAAATTAAAATGTGGACAGACTGACAGACTTCTGCACGCGTGGTGGCAATAGTTGACATTGGCAAGTTAAGCTAAAAATGTAAGATGGAATAACTGATGTAGAAAAAAAGAATATCCACAAGTTGTTAAAGGCGCTTGATGTGTGTTTGTACATCTAAGGTAAAAAGAATCCTTTATTCCTCTGGCGGAAAAAAAACTCAGCTTATGTCGTTTCATTCCAAGAAGCTTCGGAATATTTCTATGAGAACCCTTTTCCAACATTGTTTTAGAGTAAATTTTGGATAAAAAACTAGTTGACACAGACTTCCAAACGGACTGTTAGCACCCCTCTACGGTACTTATAACTCAATTTATTGCAAAGTTAGCCTTAGATTGTGCAGGATGGGGTAAAATGTTAAGAAGTTATGGCCTGATCTGAACCAAAATCTTCGTACTACAAGATTTAATCATGATAAGGCCTCACAAAATAGATCTTCTGTTTCTCAGACGTTTTTGTAAAACTGCAGGCGGGCTTCGGGCGGACTTCGGTTATCATGCTAGCGTGTGGGTGGTTTGTTATTTTATTTTTTATTTTTGTAATTATTTCTTTGCCATTAAAAATTTAATGCTCTTAGTTTGTTTTGTTTTAGGCCCCATAATCTGTAGAATGGCATGAGTGGAGTTGTATTGTGTCCCCTGAGACATACACCATTTGATTTTGATTTTTTAAAGTTTGGATTGGTTATAAAAAGAGAGCATGTGGCTGCAAAAAGACCACGTGGGAGGGCCTGAGAAACAGATTTTTTTTATTTTTTAAGCCTAAACCAGAATGCTTAAAATATGCAAACTGGGATTGGAATTGCTGCTGGGAGTTTTTTCTTATCATAAGAAAATCAAATCCAATGAATCACTGATGTATTTTCATTGCCAACCTATGGGACCAGGGTACTCCAGCATTTTTATGTATTTGGTAAGATTAGTTGTCGTGATCATCAGATGACTACTTACCTATTTTCATCGTAATTACCAGCGCCTGTGACTAAAATCGTCGTTATTCTAAAACTGAAAAGTAGAAGGATGTGCTAAGTCTCAGAGGGGCTACTTTGTAACTCCCATTTGTAAAGTTTGGATGGGCTTATGCCAGATCATAAGCTCAGACAGTCAGTCGGTGCAGAACGTCATAGAATATGGGACATTTGGGTGGGGGGGGGGGGGTGAAATTGATCCCATTCCTCCATAATGTATATGTGCTCCCCAACTATGAATTGCTGGCTCCACCATTGTCCCTGTGATCTTAACTGTAGCTTCAATACCAGGATGGATCTCAAGATACGTATATAGACACATATCGTATCGTGACTCGTGTACCTCAATATTATCGTATCGTGAATTTGGTGTAGCGTCCCAACCCTAAACGCCATTGATATTTGGTCAAGTTAGTGCTGACAAGCTGAAAACAGGCAAAAACAAGAGGGGGGCCATGCCCCAGGGCATACTGCCAAACAATGACAAGAGAAGAAATAAACCATGATACGGTGAAAACCTTTTCCCATCAACAAACTTCATTCCAATTGAGATCAGATAACCCAAATAAGGCAAACAGACAGAAAATTGCTATTTTACGAGGAAACAGCAAAATTGTCATCTTTGTTTTACAGCAAAAAATAATTTACCACCAACCCCCCCCCCCCCCCCTTACAAAGATATAATGCTACAAGTGGGAAGGCAATTTGCAGGTATTTTCTTCGTTATACTGCAGGGGCATGGCTCATTTGAAAGCCGTTCCCATAAACAATTTTTATCCCAAATTTCATTGAAATCTGAGAAGTAATGTTCAAGTTATAATGCAAACAGACATCGGAGTGCAGACGGACTGATATATGGACGGACATACAGATAGATTTCACTGCAAGATATTGTACCAGAAGTGCTAACATACAAGTGTCAAGGATAAGGCTGTGTCAGATGACAGACAAAATGTCTCACCCTATGGACCCAGCAACAAATCTCAAGGCAAAAAAGTTTTTTGTGTAAAAACATTGAAGTGTTCACAAACCCAGTTTAGAACTCAAAATACCAGAGTAACTTTACAGAGTCATGTAATTGTAAGAAGAGCAGGCTAGGCGTGGCATATTCACCCTCACCCCCACCACTTTTCTGAAAATGTTAAGACTGACATAATTATTTTCAACACTAGGAATACACACATGAAGGGTTTATTGCCTTTGTTTTACAACAGAGAGAAATCCACTGCAGGAGAAATTGTCAGATCAACATACACCTGTTACCAATAGTTTGTGTCAATCAGTTCATCGACGTGTGAGATGTAACATTATCATCTTTGTTTTGCAGCAACATTAATCCCCCCACCCCAACCCAGTAGTAACTGTAAAAGGCCAGAAACACCCGTTACTGAAGTCTGGTGATGATTGGACGTGACTCATTTGAAGCCTTTCCCATACAACTCTTCATTCCAAATTTTATTGAAATCTGATAACCAAAATATTGGCTACTTTACGAGACAAAAAGAGAATTTTCAAAGTTAAAAAGCGGGATAAGTCTGAAAAGTGAAACGTAATAAATATGATTAGAGACCCACTTGAAAGCCTTTCCATAAGGTATCGCGGAACTAAATATTGAAATTAGAGTGAACCGCCTTAAAATGTTGCACTCGGAAATGACGCAATCTCTAAAAATAAACTGCCTTGGGAAAATCCATTGTTTCAATAAAAGTTTGAAACATTCTATTGACATCTTGCATTATTGTTGAATATTCCCGATAAAAAAGAGGGTGATTTGATGACTTTTGGACCTAAAAAATACAGTTTACTTTTTGTGTGTTTTTGTATAGAATTCCCTGAAAAATATGTGCACGTGACCGGTACTTCCCTTTGTGTCAGTTTTTCTCTCTTATTTGTTGCATGACCCCCTGTTTTCAGATCAGAAAAAGTTGTCTGAAGGGCTATACTTGACAGAGATATTTGAATGCCAAAATTAAAGTGATGCGATCATATTTTTTTCCATCTGAACGTTATAATGGTCGCCTATGGAAAATATTTAGTTCTGTGATACCATAAACAATCTTTATTCCAAACTTCATTGAGATCCGATAACCGAAACCAGAGATACGAGGCGAACAGACCAACAATAGGCTATTTTTGTTTATTCGAAAGGCCATAAAGCGCAGAAAAAATATTTCAACAGCAAAACGGCTGTTACTCCTTAAAGATCTTACATGTTTACATAGTGAATATCTGTATAAAATTTCATCGAAATCTGAACAGTAATGTTCAAGTTATAATGCGGGCAGACATCTGAGTGTGGACGGACAGACGTATGCACAGATGCACAAACGGACACACAGACTCACGAATAGGCATAATCCAGTATACCACATTTTTTGAAAAAGGTGGGGGTATAAATTAACTAACTGAGGGCAAGTATGTCAGAACCAAACCAGTTTCTGAACACCTTCAGGACATTCCTACAATTTTACATACCAAATATTGATCAAATCTTGTGATATTTGTTCAGGCTGTCGTGCTAATGAGCTGACAACAGGCAAAAATTAACTAATTGAGGACCATACCTCCACTCTTACTCCTTCAAGACATTATTATGAAAGTCTCACCAAATATTGACCAAAGCCTTTGATAATTGTGCAGGTCAAAGAGCTAACGAGCTGAAAACGGGAAAATATTAACTAATTAAGGACTGTATCTCTGCTCAGTATGACCAAACGATACCAGTTTTCGAACCCCTTCAAATAATAATAATAATTTTCAGCCTAAAATCCACAAAATGTGCTCTTTGGCTTTACATACAAAAAAAAGGAAATGATTTCTTATCAACATATTGGTGCAGAAAGCTTGTTTGTACAGATGCCTTTTCAAACCAGCTTTGAATGACTCAGCTTCCTGTGGTAGTCTCAGGTGACTCGGTAAAAGGTTCCAGAGATTAGGGGCGGCGATCAAAAAGGCCCGGTCACCCGCGGATGCTAATTTTGAAACAGGTTGGACCAAGGTGTAAGAGTCCGAATAACGGAGGTCTCTGGCAGGTGAGAACGGTCGGAGGTCTCTGGCAGGTAAGAACAGAGTTTCTCACCTGCCAGTGACCTCCGTTCTCACCTGCCAGAGACCTCCGTTCACACATCAAATGCGGATATTTGTTGAAGTTATCACACTACCGAGCTGAAAACAGGAAAAAATCAACAAATTAAGGGCCATAACTCTGCTCTTTATAGCCGTAACGTACAAATTTTTGAACTCATTTAAGACATTAAGAAAGTCACACATACCAATACTGAATCAAATCTATTGCTATTTGTTCCAAGTTATTGTGGAAACAATCTGAAAACAGGCAAAAATTAACGAATTAAAGGTCATAACACTGTATTGTGACATTTTCTGGATTTTTATAGAATTATTAAATTGATTTCTATTAAAAAATGGGGGGTATCCAGAGTATCACATCACAATAAACTATTTGTAAAGGACTCCTCCTTTCAAGGAAAATAGGACAGCGTTGGCGTTCACCACCATGCAGCCTCGAGGCTGTATTTTAAATTCCCAGCATTGTTTCTGAATACCTGAAGCATATTTGACCATGTGTTTGTTGTTCTTATGAAACATTATTTTATTATTATCAGTTCTGGAACAAATATGGTACCAATAGCATACTTTCGGGAACCACTGGTGTCTGGTGTCGACTGTGTGTCAGCATGTGAGGTACACACATATTTTTCGGGTTCTATACACCACTTCATTTTGCTGTATAATTTTGTGTAAATTTATTTGGAGTTTATAGAATTTCAGATTTAGGAATTCCATAGTATTGCTTTTTCCTTAGTTATGATGCTTTATAAGTAATGGGCAATTTAGTTTGAAAAATAGGCCGACGAAATCGTCAGATGTGTACCCATACGCGCAACTAGTATAAGGCTGTATGACGGAGGGCCACCACGGATGCCGACATTATGTACACCATTCATGGTATGGATACATATAGAAATGGATTGGAGGAGTGTCTAATTTGACGGATAAAGGGTTAATATCTCCGGACCAAATTATCAGATTTACATAAACAACTATACAGCACAGCACTTCAGTAACCTGAATAAATATATAAAGCAACATGACAATCGGATTGATATTTTTTGAGTTATCGCATGCCAAAGGGATTGGAGGAATTTTCAATTTGAAGGATAAAGGGTTAATATATCAGGATCGAATTATCAGATTTACACCAAAAACTATACAGCTCGGCACATCAGAAACCCTAACACAAATATAAAGTAACTTTACAATCCAAGCAATATTTTTCAAGTTATCAAATACCAAAGGGATTGGAGGAATTTTCAATTTGAAGGATAAAGGGTTAATATCTCAGGATCAAAATAACAGATTTACACCAAAAACTATACAGCTCGGTACATCAGGAACCTGAACACAAATATAAAGTAACCTGACAATCCAAGCAATATCTTTCAAGTTATCGAATGGGATGCAATGTCGCATCATAAATTCATTACATTTGATATAATGAGAAATAATTATACCTTCAGTGATTCAACAAGGAGCCTAGCTCGCAGACTTGGGAGAAGTTTACTTCTATCTCGTAGTAAAGGCTGTCGTTGAATGATCTATTTCTGCGTGCCTGCCTCAATCCAGTGGTTAAAGGGAGGTAATGCTATTTTTCCTCTTCGGGAGTATCTCCGGATGACACCTCTCACCGAATGGACTCTCAGATCTTCACCAGTACCACACTCCCCCCTTGCATATTTAGCATCTATGCTAACTTGAAGATAAATAGAAGTTGTTGAAAGTAAATCTTTAATTCTGGAAGAGGGCAGGTGCAACAGATGTGAATATGGCACAAGATATTTCTTTGCTCATTAAATGTATTCTTTGTTAGGAAGCAATTTGAAGGACCTCCCTACATTCATGAATATTGAGCAAGGATGTAGAATTCACCCCCCTGCGAGCAAACCAAAAAAGAAGTTTGATCTATTCACATATGGCATTATGTACAATTTTTTTTTTCAAGCCTAAACACAATCAGATGCGAACTCATTGTAAGGTAGCAATTAGAAACCTCCCTACATGAGACAATTTCACAACTGATGTATTCAGATATCTTTTCACAATTCAAATATTCACATTTTTACAATAATATTTCTACATGTTTTTTTTATTTTACAGGTGGTATAACTTGCTGGCATTTTGACTGATTGCTTCCAGCAAGTACGGAATAGGCAAACTTTTTAGTGTTGCAATTTTTTCCACAGACCTCAAAATCTCCCATGGAGAACTTGATTTTGAATGTGGAATGGTAGACAGGTATGGAGAGTCTGATTTAAGCAATATCTTGGTATACTTTATGTGAGTTAGAGCCTTACAAGTTTCTGGGTCAGCAACAGATTTTGATGTGAATCCAAAGTATACATTGGGTAAAATAGCCTGCTAATTCTTAATTTCATCTATAGTGCCAATAAAACAATAGCGGTGAATAGGCAGGTGTGTTACATTTAGCTCAATCAAAAGCTGTAAAATGGTTTTGGCAGCTTCGCCTGTTTTGTAATCCCGACAGTGCAAGATTAGAAGTTTTTGAAATCTATCTGCCATTGGAAGGACTAATTTCAGAAAATCTTTCTGAGCCTTTATTTTGTTAAGTTTACATTGGTTTCTATTCATGCACTGTGGTTTACACTTACATTTGGTAGTGAAATCCATACCCATCTCACCTAGAGCCACACAAGAGGTTGATTGAATCTGATGTTCCAACTTTTTAGCATATTTCAATACAAAATGTTGGGTCAGTAAATGAGGGTGAATCCCAAATGTTGCATGGAACCTTGCATTCCCCAGAATGTTTTTGTACAACTTCCATGATTCAGGATAAACAAACTTACATATTCCATGCAACAACCGATATTCAGTCTGATTTACAACAGATTCCAGCAGGTCCACAGTATCAAATGTGGAATATTTCAGAAGTTGATCTGGATGAAAATGGGAGTCAATAAAGTTGCAGGCGAATGTTGGAACCTCAGAAGTGGAGAGTACTGGTATTCCTGATACGGTCATTGGAGAATATAATTTTCTGAAGTCACTTAAAATATGGGAATATTTGATTTTCAACTGACTTAATAAATTACACAGAATTCTCCAGTGGAGTAAACAACTGATGTGGTTTGGGGGTGACGGTGTGAATGTACTCTCCTCTATAACTCTAAGACAACCATGGTGTACTCCATAATAGGACATGAAAGGTCGTTCCTCAGAACTAAATTCCAAGGCTGATTTATCAGCAGGGGAAAATAATTGACTAACAATCAGATACTGGAAAAGATCTAAGATAGTAAATAACCCCAGTGTGTGACAGAGAAAATGGAACATTCCATTTACTAATAAACACCATGTTTCAATGTTAGGAGTTTTGACATTTTGTTTACCTTTACTTTCGAGAGGCTTCAGGTGCCAGCAAGCTGTTTCTGAGCTAATGAACTCGGGTAGATGGCTTCTCACAACATGCCGCTTCAGATGAGTTGCAGTTCCATCACACAGTGGGCAAGCTTTTCTTTTTCTCTTTTTGGAAGTAGAGGCTGATGGAATATTGTCAAGGTTTATCAAAACATTTCTTGATTCAGTAATTTCTTCAGAAACTGTTGATGTACTTTGATTTTGCTGACAATCTTCCTCGTAATCAGGAATGAAGTACTTCTCATCGAGAGTATCAAATTCCATCTAAAACAAATAATATTTGAGTGGCCTGAGCAATAATTTATTTCATGATCTTGAACCGTTAGTTTGTGCTGTGAAAGAAAATGCAAGTTGCCATTCATGCTGATGGTTAATGCAAGTCATAGTCTTTAAATCTTTGTGGTTGGCGAATCCTTCTACCAGTTGATGTGAAGCTGTCCTCCTGAAATAATGTGGGAAGATCTGTATGATCCAGAAAGTCGAATAAATCGGGACTAGTGTCAGTAGTCGAGTCCGAATTACCAGGTGTGTTCAGTTTTTTCAAAGATGCGCCACAGGTACTGTCGCTGTTTACATGGCAGGTGCCGCCCCCGAATCTACTCCAGCACTCACAGCATCCTCGTTCTCAGGGTCTCCCAAATCTGACACTTCATCAGAGCCAGCATCTGATGCCGCCCCTAAATCAGAATCAGAAGGGAGTTGAGAATGGATGTCTGCCAAGGATTTGTCCAGGTTTCCCGTCTGTGGTCAAGAGAAATAGGCATGTCTTAGTCTTCTCATCCAAAGAGGGAACTCTTTATCATGACACATTTTCAATCGATCGTGGTGAAGCAGGGACGTACCTTTTCGATTCTGTACTCTGTATAATGGAGGCTTGCAGCCTATTACCAAATAAGGTCCTGTCCATGGTGGGCACAGTTTTTTAGTTTGACCAATTTTTGTTGATGAATCAAGCTTGTACACCACATCTCCTGGTTCATATACCCGTTCTTGCAATCTGAGATCATAATCTCTTTTCTGTCGTAATTGGGATTTGCTGATATTTTCCCTAGCAAGATTATGGGCTATAGCAATTGATTCTTGCAAATGAGATATCCATTTTTCTGGTGTCATTTTCAAGAGTTGGTTGGTTCCCAACACCAAGTCTACAGGTTGTGTTAATTCTCTGCCAAACATCAGCTTATTGGGTGTGTGACCTGTGGTTCGGTTAACAGCAGAATGTAATGCCATGGCTAGTAAAGGCAAATCTCTGTCCCATTCTAAATTTTTGTTTTCTATGTAGCACCTTACCATTTGTAAAAGGGTACGGTTATATCGTTCAACCTGTCCATTTGATGATGGATGGTAAGGTGTGGTGCGTTTTTTTGCAATTTGTAAGAGGTCACAAAGGGCAGAGAATAAATTACTTTGAAAATTAGAACCCTGATCGGTGAAGATTTCCAGGGGGTAACCAAATGTGACAATAAAATGCACCAGAAACTTCTGTGCAACATTAACTGCTTGTTGATCGGGAAGAGCAGCAATCTCGATCCATTTTGTGAACTGATCAACCATAAGCAAAATATACTTATTCCTACTTGCACTGACATGAAAAGGTCCTAAAATATCAAGATGGACACGCTCAAGTGGAAAACCTGCATGAAAGGATTTCAATGAAGCTCTTGCCGAAATGGTCGCCTTCTTATTGCAGTTGCAAACTGCACATGACCTTACATAGTTGATACAATCAGATGCCATGTTATGCCAGAAAAATGATTTCTTCAACCTGGAAAGAGTCTTATCCTGTCCCAGGTGACCAGAGGATTTCAGATCATGACACAACCACATTACTTCCTCTTTCAATTGCATGGGGGTCACCAAAACTGAATAACTCTCAGAAGGCTTTTCCCAGAAATAGAATAAAACACCTTTTTCCAATTGAAGCTGATCTTTGCGTAACCACAAAGCCTTAATTCCAGCACTCTGAAGAAACAATTCTGCTTTACTGGGAGTGATACAACCTTCTTTCCATAACAGAACATTTTTGATATTAGGATCTGCCAGTTGGAATTCCCTGATTTGGGCAGGGGTATAGGCATCAAACCAAAAGTCATTTGAAAAAGAAACAGTACTTTGAACCTTGGCTTCTGAACAGTTATCATTCTCAGAATCAACTTCTGGAACAGATATAAGACGAATAGCTAAAGAAATAACATCGTCAACATCTTCATTGAACCGAGACCAGTGGGAATGAGCTCTTTGACAATAGTGACATCCTTTACAAGGTAATGATTCCACGGTAGATCCAGCTGAATAACAATCACAAGATTGACCGGACAAGGGTACACGAGACAGCGAATCGGCATTTATGTGTTTTTTACCATCCCAATGCACAATTGTCATGTCAAACTGTGAGAGCTCCTCAAGCAAATGAGCCAACTGTCCTTCAATATGTTTGAATCTCATGAGCCAAACCAAACTACCATGATCAGTTCTCAAGACAAAATGTCTGCCAAGAAGATAGTGTCGAAAGTGACGACAGAATTTCACTACTGCCAACAGCTCCTTCCTAGTTGTACAATACTTTCTCTGTGGTTTAAGTAGGATATGACTGGCGTAACAAATTACTTTTTGCCCAGAGCCTTGAATTTGAGAAAGTTCTGCACCTATAGCATTGTCAGAAGCATCAGTGTCTAGAATGAAAAGTCCATTGGGAGAAGGATATGCCAATATTGGTGGTGAAATCAAAATTGTTTTTAATTTATCAAAAGCTACTTGATGGTGAGGGCTCCATAAGAATTCTCCTGTCAAGCGTGATAATTCAAACAACTGTGCAGTGAGTTCAGCAAAGCCTGGTACATGATCATGATGGTAATTAATGAAACTCAAAAATGATTGTAATTGTTGATGAGTTTTGGGAACCGGCCAATTCAACACTGCTTCAATTTTGCTTGGCGAGACCGAGACTCCATCTTTGCTAACCTTTTTCCCCAGAAGGTCAACTTCCTTTTTAAACAACTCGCACTTATTGGGCTTGAATTTCAAGGTTGCCTTTCGAAACCTTGAGAACACTGTTTCCAAGTTTGTAAATGCACTTTCAAGGTTTTTGCCAATGACGATTATATCATCCAAATACACAAGTACTTCCTGCCAAGTTAAACCTCGTAAAACAAGCTCCATAGCCCGCGGAAACGTTGCCGGCGCATTGCATAATCCAAAGCCCATCCTTGTGTGTTCGACCAACCCATATCGAGCTGTGAAGGCAGTCTTTTTCATGTCTGATGGATTAAGTGGTAACTGGTAATAACCCGAGGCCATATCAAAAGTCGAAAAGAATTGAGTGCCATAAAGTGTATCAAGACAGTCTTCAGTGTTCGGGAGAGGAAAGCAATCTTTAACTGTCTTTTCATTCAGGGCCCTATAGTCAATACACCACCTAATTGATCCATCCTTTTTACGAACTAAAACTGGGGCCAAAGCCCAATCAGAAGATGAGGGACGAATTACGTCTGAATCTAACATCTTTTGCAAATGTTGCTTTTCTTGCTCTTGAAATGAAATTGGAGTTCTACAAAGTTTTTGCTTCACAGGTGGATCATTTCCTGTATTTATCTCATGGGTCACAGCTGAAAAACAACCCAAATCCAAATCATGTTTCGCAAAAATATCACTGAAATTGATGAGAAGCTGCCCAATTTGTGCAGATTGTTTTTCAGACAAATTTTGTACACTCCTATCAAACAACTCTTTTAAATGATCAGGAATCTCCAATTTCAGTTTTTCAAGAACAATATCAGAATTACAGGTTTACGACCTATTGCTGACAGAATCTACAAGAAAGACTGACTTGACATCATCCTCAGAAGGGCTGATAATAGAACTGGCTGACTCAGCATTTCCAATATGCAAACCTCTTTTAAATCTTACATATTTATTGGTGTCGTTTATCACCTGCATGACTGACTTGTCTCCCTTACCTAGTACAGTTGATGCCAGTGTACCTTTATGTTCGGTAACAGGCTCAATGACAAAAATATCTGGCAAAGACTCCTTTAATTTGACTGACACAAATCCACATGAGTTTGGGGGTATAACAACACCTTTAGTGACCTCAACTTGTGAAACCCTTGTATTTGAATCAACAACACCATTATAAGTCTTCAACGTAGCAGAAATTACCTCCCCTCCAACTTCAATGGTGTTATTTTTCAGATTGACAATACAACTATTGTCTGATAGAAAATCCAACCCAAGAATGAAAGGGTCTGAAAGTGGGGCAACACAGACATTCCATTTGAAAATTTTAGATCCCACTTGCAGCTCCACGTTAGAATAAATTTTCCCCAAAATTGGTTGCCTTGAAATGCCTCAAAGATGGACATATGAGGAAGGCACTTTGTCGGAATAGCATTGTAAAAAGTAATTTTCATCCATGAGGGTTAGCATGGCTGCTGTGGCAACAATAGCTGGGGTCACTTGGTTGGTAACTTTAATATTTACAGTTATTGTTGACCCCTCAACCCTTTTCACTACAATTTCCCGGAATTCATAAGAATTTACAAGGCCGTGTGAAACCTGGGCCAAGTGTTGGCCTTCACACTTAACCCCTGTTCGTTTAACGAATCTTTTGGTTTACCTTCAATTGTGTTTACAGATTTAGGAAGTTCATTTTTGTCGACTATTCCAGAATTGGCTTGGGGAGTTTCCTCCCAGGAAGCTGAAGATTTAGGAGATAAACGTTTTCTCCAAGATTCAGAATTGGGCCCAAAATGTCTAGGTGAGCCAAAAGATCTTTGTGGCGGGGAAGATCTTACTGATGGTTGTGGAGACCTCACTGTTGGTGGAGGAGAGCGAGAATTCCCAAAATTGCTGTAGAAGGAAGAATGGGAATTCCCAAAATTGCTGTATGGTGCATTTTGATATTGATTTTGTTTTTGAAATTGTCCTCTGTAGGGACTGTTTGGCCTAAATCTTTCAGAACTTTTATTCTGATTTTTTAGTACCACATCAGTGAGCTCTCCAATTAATTTCCTCATTTCTTTTACCTCATTTTCTAAGTCAATAGGATTTGTAGTGACTTGATCAATTTCGTAATCATTATAATCTGGTTCATTAAATGACACATGACACTGTGTGTAACCAGAAGCATAACCAAAAGATCTGTAACCAAACAGGGACCGATGATTAGCAATTGAAGCTTTAACAAATTTCAATGCTTCATGAACTGTACTGGGCTCCTTTTCCATTGCCGATTTAGCCGCTTCCTTATCTCGGCAACCCCTTGAAAAAGCTTCTGTAGAAATTTTGTGAATTGTATCAGTGTCACTCTTTTTATAGCCGTCAAATGTAAGGAAATGTACCCTTTGAGAGAATTTCTCTAATGTTTCAGTTTCCTTCTGATGGACAAATTGTAACTGGCGTCTGGCAGAGACAGGGGCCTCTTTTTGGCTAAATCTTAATTTAAGTTCTTCTTTTAGTGTTTTATAATGATAACCTAGCTCCATAATGTTGACATACTCAAGGGCAGTATCTTTCAAACAGTCAATTAGTCTGTTTAAGTTTTTCTTTTTATCCCACCCCCTTCTATTTGCAATGCATTCAAAACTGAAGTTTTGTGTTCCATTTCCAGAGAATGTGGGCATTTTAGGATGGAGAGGGCTCTTGCTTCGATTTCGTCTACGATATCTATGATGTGCATTTGTGTATTCATGGTCAGATTCAGAGGAGCTAAAGCTTCTACTTTTATGTGAATGTTCAGATTTTTTATCGTCAGATGTTTCCGAACTGGAATCTGAATATTTCTTGTAGTGCAATTTTGAACGTGATTTATGTGCACATGCTTAGGTTTGTCCGCCATTTCAGAATCTGTCTCAGTTTCATTTAAGTACTTATGTCTATGGTGTGATTTTCTGTCTGATTTTTTCTTTTGTTTTTTTTATTTTAAATCACTTTCTGAAAGTTCAGCATCAGAAGAATTTGCAGTGTCACTAGGTCTGGTATGTCTTGGGTTACGCCTATCCGAACATCTCTCCGAATATCTGCGATTTTTAGGAATTACATTTAAGATGTCACTGAATGAGTCTTGCTCAGTTTTTATGTTTAATGACCTGTCAATACTTTTTTATCTTTTTCAAGTTCATCACAGAATTGTTTATACTTCTTATTAAATTTATCTATTTTTTCTTCCGCCTCTTTGCTGTTCGAAACTTGGACATCTACGTCTTTTTTCATTGATTGTGTAGCATCTAATTTTTCTTTTAATTTTGTATTATCATCCTGCAGTGTTTTTATTGTGTTGGTGAGGAAATCAAATTTTTCTAGAACCTGTTTTTGAAAGATTTCCTGTTTTTTTTTCTTTCTTCAGTATCTGAAGATTCAGAACTAGCCCCTCTTAAAGTAATCAGGCCATTTACAAGCCAATGAGACCAGGTGTCAAATTTTTCTAGAACCTGTTTTTGAAAGATTTCCTGTTTTTTTTTTTCTTTTCTTCAGTATCTGAAGATTCAGGACTAGCCCCTCTTAAAGTAATCAGGCCATTTACAAGCCAATGAGACCAGGTGGGATCTCAGTTTCTTTATGAAAATCAGAGAGGTCTAAAAATCCTTTTGCATCTCGACATCTTATTAATCTGTGGGCTTTAGCATTACCAATTTTGTCCAATTTTTTAAATTGTTCTGCTGTTGCAGGTTGGACATTTATTCTTACCATGACTGCAATAACCGGTGGATCAAGTGAGAAAAAAAAATGTTCTGTTTGGAAACAAAATGATTGTGTGGAGAAAAAAATATATGAAAATCCACCACCAATGTTAATTCAAAAGTATGTGATGACCGATAATTCAGTTGAGTTGCAAAAAACAACAAATTTCAATAACATTTTTGTGAAAATTTTTACAACAAAATTTTTGATCAGACAAAGAAACTTTGTGAAATTGTAAGGTGTCATGCTTATACTCAATGATTTATAGAATTGTCTATCGTCTCAGGAAAAAAAAATTATTCCCAAAAATTTTATCATCGGACGTGACACCAATTTCCGGTCATTGTTTATCTTGACAACGGCAGGAAAATCGGATTTGAAACAAAAAATAATTCTGAAAATATTGCAAAATAAAGGAACAAAATGTTAGAATATTGCCTACAAATTTAATATTTCTTCATTAGAGAGCAATTAAAGACCTTCCAATGAAGATTTTATAGGAAAAACACAGTTTATTTGCATATTTCGGTTTATTGACGAAATTCCGAGATTGTTGATTGACAGTACATATTTAAATCCCCGTTATTCAATTTTTATCATCGTCGCCAAATGATGCAATGTCGCATCATAAATTCATTATATTTGATATAATGAGAAATAATTATACCTTCAGTGATTCAACAAGGAGCATAGCTCGCAGACTTGGGAGAAGTTTACTTCTATCTCGTAACAAAGGCTGTCGTTGAATGATCTATTTCTGCGTGCCTGCCTCAGTCCAGTAGTTAAAGGGAGGTAATGCTATTTTTCCTCTTCGGGAGTATCTCCGGATGACACCTCTCACCGAATGGACTCTCAGATCTTCACCAGTACCACAAATGCCAAAGGGATTGGAGGAATTTTCAATTTGAGGGATAAAGAGTTAATATCTCGGGATCAAATCATCAGATTTACACCAAAAACTATACAGCTTGGCAAATCAGTAACCTAAACACAAATATAAAGTAACTAGACAATCCAAGCAATAATTTTCAAGTTATCAAATGCCAAAGGGATTGGAGGAATTTTCAATTTGAAGAATAAAGGGTTAATATCTCAGGATCAAATTAGCAGATTTACACCAAAAACTATACAGCTACGCGCATCAGTAACCTGAACACAAATATAAAGTAACTTGACAATCCAAGCAATATTTTTCAAGTTATCGAATGCCAAAGAAATGGATACGGACGCCAGACGGACAGACGGACGTTCCAACTATTTGGGTTTAAGGGCTTTGAAAAAAACATTTTATGTGTCCATCACCTTATTTTAGCCAGAACCCCACCCCCTCCACCCTAGAACTAATATTTAACCCTAACCCCACCCTATCCACTCAAAAACCACACCCTAACCCTAACCCTACCCTACCCTGACCCTAAACCCTAAAACCCACCCCTGACCCTAACCCCCACCCCCAGGGACCTAACCCACCCCAACGTTAAGATCTACTCTGGGGCTACCCCTAACCTAACCCAACCCCACCCCACCCCTGACCCTAACCCCACCCTAGCCGGACCAAAAGGTTTAGGGGCTATGTTTTGGTTTAGGGGCTATAAAAACTAAAACCCCACCCCACCCCTGACCCCAACCCCCACCCCACTGGGTCCAAACCCCCTCCAACCTTCAGCCCTGCCCTGGGGCTACCCCTAACCCTAACCCCACCCCTCTCCTAACCCTAATACTACCCTAATTTTGACTAACCTCCTAAAACTAATAGCTCCTAAACAGGTTTAGTTGGCCCGGACAGACAGACGGACGGACGGACGGACGGACGGACGGACAAAGGATAGACGAACGACGGATGGCCACCCCGGATGCCGGCATTATGTGTACCATACATAGTATGGGTACACATAAAAAGGGGGTTCATGAAGACTAAGCTGAGGAAGATTCAGCTCTCATACTTTTTCCGGTAATATTCGGTCTCAGTTGTGGCCGAATCTAATCACCTCAGAGGCCAAATCTTCACAGAAAAATCTTTTTCTTTAAATTGTCTATGTATGTTTTCTATAGTTTTTTTTAAAGACTTTATGATTACTAATCATGACAAAACTGAACAATATGAAACAAACCTTAACGCAACTGGAACAAAAACAACCCTTCCCAAAAGGACATTCACTCACATCCAGTCAGATGACACACGAATTATTTTTAGCATGCATTTTGTAGGTGTTTTGCATGTTTTTGAGTAAAGCTGAATTTTGAACATTTGCTTATGTTGTTATATGTTCTCAACCTACTCTTTAAATTATCAAATTTGATGGGGGTGGGGGGGGGGGGGTGGTGGCTCAGCAGCTAGAGGTGCAGGCTGCAAGCTGAGAGGTTCTCGGTTTGGATCCCACCTGCGGCATCTGTGTTGTGTCCTTGGGCAACACACTTCACCCACGTGAGGCATGGTGGTGTTGTGTACTAAGGCATACTGCACGGCAGTTTCACTTGTCTTTAACCTATGCTATCACCAGAGATGAAAGCGTCCAGAGACAAAAATTCCTGGAAATCTTTTATCAGGAGTCAAAGGCTCTTGCTTAAAGCCAAAGACAGAACCTCACAGCAGCAATGGGTGATTGCTCGTCATATGTGCAGAGATCTATGTGAGTTAAGACAAAAATTGAAGCCTGCATTAATTGAAAATCACTATCCCTGAACACTTTATAGACAATAAACTATAACAAAAATCCCTGAATTCGGTCAAATTCCTGAAAACTATCTTCCCTGGCTAACCCTGCTTGTTTGGAGTTAGTATGTTGAGGAGCCTGACAGTTGCTCGCCATTGCCTGGTGGTTCTCTCCGAGTACTCCGGGTTCCTCCACCTGTAAAACTATCCGACATGAGGTGTCCATGGCTGGCAAAAGTGTCGTTAAACCCCAATAAATAAAAGAATCAAATTTGATGAATCCAAGAATCAAAGACTTTTGAATGATGGCTTGATTGTGGGAGGGGGTGGGAGGGGGCGGGGTGTTTTTGGTTATACTGCAAAAACAAATATCACAAACTAATAATGAAACTATGAACTTGAGAAATTTTCAAGTGGTCATTCTACAACATATTTTAGCTGGTACTATACAGTTTTGAAGGTTAAAATGTTATTGTTAGTGACCTGAGGTATGGAAAAACACAGAGTAAATATGGTATGTCTGTGTTCCAATTATCTGTGACAATCAGCAGGCCGAGAGGTCCTTGGTTTGAATCCCACCTGTGGCAACCATGTTGTATCTTTGGGCAAGACACGTCACCCACGTGGGGGCATGGTGACGTTGTGTACCAAGGCATACTGCATGTCGATGGTACACTTGTCTTCAACCAATGTTAACCCTGCATGTGCGGAGAAGGTATATTGGGGAGTTGACAGTTGCTCGTCATTGCTTGGTGGTTCTCTCCAGGTAATCTGGCTTCCTCCGCCCGTAAAACTGTCGTGGTCATCATTAGCAATTGTGAAGAAACATGTGACCTAAAACACCAATAGATAAATAAATAAATATTGACAGTTCTTGTCTTCCTGTTTGTTTTTTTATGAATTGCACCTTAACAGTTACATGGAGTTGGTCACCGATTGAATACACCTAAACCATAATCTACAATTTGACCCAAACCAGCCACTACATTTTGGCCTGAATCAGGTGGTAGGTTTGTTTGGAACGTACAGATGATCATCACAAAATAGGTGACAACAGTAGCTTTCGGCAGCGTTAGTGTTAATACAGATCACTGAAATGTTTTCACGAGTTTTTGTTCATGTCAGAGCTAGCACTGTTCCAGTTCATTGTCTTTATTCTTGGTAAATATCCTTCATCGCCAATGTGTTGCAGAGCTTAGGGTGATATTTGATGAGTACGGAAAATGATCTCACCAACTATTCGAAATATATCACTTCTTTTAAACAAAGGGGTGACGTCATAACTATGTGACAATTTTCAAGCCATCTGAGGGGTGAACCTGTTATACCACATTGTTCAAGCTTGAAAAAAGGCCGCAGCACAGGAGAGAAATTGGTCTACAGCCATTTCCATTAGATTGACCGAAATAATATCTGCTCGCTTCCAGTCGTTTGGAAAAGTATGTTGTCAAAGTCGTTTGGTAAAGAAGATAGAGAAGCCTGGAAATGGATGTTCTTGTTTCAACGGACATGTCTTGACCGATTTTATTGCACGCCTGTGCTTATATTTGCATAAAATACACGCTTTTTCTGCAAAAACAGAAGCGACCAATAATTTTTTGTTTGTATTGTCGTTGAACAATACGGATCAAATGCGCGGACTATTTAACTATTTCTTTTTTACGTTTGGGTTATTTTTGGCAATAATTTGTGTTTTTAATATTTTTTAGTAAACTGAAGGCGAGCAATAAATACAGAACAGCATACGCGTTCGAACTGTCATTTTTACTGTACGAGATCGATCTCGGTGGAGGGATAATATTGAACAAGAAGCCGAAGGCTTCGAGTTCAGATTATCCCTCCTTCAAATAGATTTAAATTTTTTTTTAGTAAACTGTAGACGTGCAATAAATACAGAACAGCATACGCATTCGAACTGTCATTTTTATCGCACTTGATCGATTCGGGCGGAGGGATATTATTGAACTCGAAGCTTCTGGCTTCTTCTATTTTATCCCTCTGCCCAAATCGATCTCGTGCGGTAAAAATGACAGTTCGAATGCGAATGCACTTCTGACTATTTATTATAGCCTGAGAATATTTATTTGTCAGCAGAGATTGGAAGATTGTGAAAATATCTGTTTCACTAAAGATTATTTTCGATAACGATTTAAAACAATTTTGGTAAAGACATATGCCCACCAAATGCGAACTTTCGCAACGGGAGATCGGGAGATCGGTCTTCCTATTCATTGGTCTGGTCCATCAAGTAGTATTAGTCAGATTTTGAACTTGTCTGTAAACATGTATTTCAAAATATAGTCATTTCCGTCACGAATCAAGCCTCCACTTGACCTCCTGTGGCATGCTATAAATGTCCTTATAGTGCTTAATTCGTCGTGAGGCAGAATTTTGCCGCAGAGGTTGACATTCGGATAATTTACCTTCAGTTTTGGTCCTATCGGTTCACAGTCCTGGTCGTTGGACTATACAGTTTTGGTCACTATACAATTTGACTGGTCTACGAAGCCAGACCGCATGTGCTTCCTACTTTCGTTTAGGGTACTCTTTCGAAAGCAAGTAGTATTTTAGTAGAGTAGTTTTTTTACACTTTTGTTACTCGTGGGAGTGTTGTAGAAAGTGTCATTAAACTCAATACAAAAAAAACTCGCGTGAGTAGAATGGTGAAGTGTGGGATTACAGGGCTGAGATATTTCTTAACCAAGTGCCATATAATATGGAAGGAAGTGTGTTGTAGAAGATTTCAGAATTTTTCAGAATTAAATTGTTTTTCGTGCAACTTACGTTACCATAAATGACAAATGTTATATGATAATTCTGAAAATTGACATTCATGTCGAATTCACACCTGCTATATTGGGAAACGATTAGATATGAATGGTTTTATTGGCTCAAATAGGTATGAAAAGGATTGTTATGGGTGAATTATTGCATTGACATTCAGATTCAGTATTTGGAGTAGAACAAGTAACCCTTTAATAAAGTGTCTAATAGTTGACATGGTAGGATTAGATTTTGGGAAGGGCTTAACAGATTGTTTGTCGGAGTTGGTTTGAGATAGGTGGAAAATGCACATCCAATCATTGTTTCATAAATATCTGTTATATAAATCGATTCTTGAACTTGTACATCCCCAGATGACTGGAAACTTGCGGATGTTATCCCACTGTATAAAACAGGAGAATGTTTCAATCCCAGCAATTATCGACCAATTTCTCTACCGTCTTGTTTGGGTAAAGTCGCGGAAAAATAGCATTTAAAGAACTGCGTATGTTTTTTTCTAATAATAACTTGTTCTATAAATTCCAATCCGGATTCTTACCGAAGAACAGTAAGTACAGTTTTTAAACTTATAGAGATATATCACAGTCTTTGGAATGCAGTTGACAAGAATCTTATAACATGTGGAGCATTTTGTGATATTTCCAAAACATTCGATAGAGTTTGGCACCGTGGAACATTATTTAAACTAAGACAATACTGCGTTTCTGGTCCTCTCCTGTCTTGGTTCCATAGTTATTTAAGTAACCGGAAAAAACAAGTCCAAGTTAATGGTAGTTTTTTTTATAAAATGTAAATGTAGAGTATGGTGTTCCACAAGGCTCAGTGTTAGGTTCCTTTCTATTCTTAGTTCATGGAAATGATATGGCTGATACAACTGAGTCAATTACTAGGTTGTTTGCACACGAGGCGTATTTTACGAAAAGCCATGAACAAATTCAACGAATTGATCCTAGATGTAATATACAGTACATGGAGAGTGGGTTGTAACTAAATCACACAGGGAGTTGAGTTATCACCCAAACTATTATTTCAAAATTCTGCACATGTGGATAAAAAACACAAATAATGTTTCAGCCAATGGACCTCCGGGTACAACCCGGAGGTCCATTGGCTGGAACTTGGCTTGTGCTCATTATGCTTTTCAACAATTATTGCTCGAGTGGAATCTCCGCTCTGCGGGTGATTTAATGTTTAGTGACAATACGCTCTCCGCATACTGAAGAGACATATTGAAGCTTACTCGGAGGGCTGATGAATGACTTGTAACTTTTAATGCACGAATATCACAAACGGTCTTGTTTGCACTAAAAAGAGATATAACCTATCCAAATTTACATTTTGCAGGTGAATCTCTATCGTTTAGTTTAAACAATATTTATTACTGAAAGTGACAATTGTATACATCACGCAAACAGATAAAAAGGAACGACTCATGAACTTAATAGTATATAATGTAACAGAACAACAGAATCCAAGAATAAATGTAAGGGATTCAACAGTAAGCTTTTGGAAGTCGTCTCTCTTGTTATCGCTGTTATCTCTATCGTTTGTTAATATACACAAACCTCTGGGTTTACAATCTAATTTATCGTGGGATGATCACATTGAACAAGTTTGTAAAATAGCTTGTTCTAGAATTTCACAATTAAGAAAATTAAAATTTTTGTTTGGTCGAAAAATCCTTGAAAAAATCTACTTGATTTAAATACGTCCATTATTTTTCAAATTTTTTCAACAGAACCATATCATGTGACCCCTCGTTGGAAATAGCTCGATATGGTTTGTTAAATTGTTTTGAAAAATTTAAAAAAATAATATCCAAAATAATAAATTTTGATACCGTCTGCGTTGGTTAAAGGGTTAAAAACCCACAGATCTATAAAATTCCGCTCTATTGTTTTCTCAGTTACGGTTTAGCTGTCAGTAATCTTACTTGGCGTTTTGTCTGTCTCACTTTATTCCGATAATTCCTTGACATCGATACTTTCCCTTTCATGTGTTTAGCCACTCGCAAATGCATATTATTAGGTCCTTATCAGCGTGTTGTAGAATATGCCTCAAGACAGAAGGTTTCACTCTTTTAATAAATAAGCATGGGCTGATGACGTCGCGTCTTCAAATACTTCTCTCAGAAACCTCGATTTCCCAAGGCACCTATGGGCGACAAGGTGGCTTATCTGGGCCCGATCATATGCGTTCTTAAACGGTGTTAAATTGTGGTAATTAAACGCGACCGTGTGGTTGTCGAACAGGTTTTGAACGATATACATTGCGCTAATATCTCGATGATGCGTACCCTTTAAAAAATAATTTCGCAACCCGTTGGTCAACTTCTATCATTGAGTCGTCAGTTATAATCAGCGCGTGAGGTACGAAATCTTGGGGTATCCCTTTCACAAATTCTTCATTCGGCAATGTTTCGTATATAGGCTGACAGTCGGCGTATCAACACGCGATTTTCCGTGAGGTAGGGTGACCATGTCTTCGAGGTGATTAATAAAATTATGCCCGAATCTCGTCTTACCACATCAGCTTTGATGTGCTACTAAACAAGAAAACGGGTGTGTCCGACGTCATTCCATAGCGATAGTGAAACGATATAGTCTTACCACTTTGCGCATGTGTTGTCTACCAGTACGTCGCGGGTCGCTCGTTTGTCCGATTTTCTGTCAAAATTTGGTTGTATTTCCAAATTTGTGGCGGTGGCATCATATTCTTCATGTTCTAGGGCCATAACTCTTTTGCTTCTTTATTCACCAACTCCATAGCTGCGTCAAAACATTGATCAATTCTTTTCTTTCGACAAAAGTCGTGCTGGATCTGACTTGGATGATCAACATAGCATCCATAACAAAGTTGCTTCGCTATGGTCATTTTTTTCTTTTCCGCACAAAGTGCGTTGTTCAATTCGCGCTCCATCTTCCTACTTCTCATTTCGTCGTTGGTAATTTTTTTTTCCGTGCGTGCTATGGACTCCTCTCTTTCGTTTTTTGGATTCGAAAAAGTTTCCCTTCTCTTGTAATATTCCTTCATCAACTGCGTCAACGGATTTCTTTAGATCTTTCCATTTAATGGCATCTACAGTACACGGGGAGTGTTTTATCATTAAATCACCTATGGAGTGATGATTTCTCTCAAGCAATAAATGCTAATTTATTGCAAAGCGTAATTATCATAAACAAAATTTTGCTTGCCCCCCCCCCCCCCCCCCCCCCCACACACACACACACCGGGGATTTCTGTCTTGGTCCGGATCTTGAAGTCTTCTGAATATCGCCTGATGTGGATTTTCAATTCCCCTTTAAAATGTTGAACGGTATTCTTTCAGCTCCTGTCCGTTGTTTTCCCATTTTCACTTTTTCTAAACTATCGGTTTGCTTTGTACGGAAGCCTATTCGTGCCAGGTAGTTGAAATCTTTTTTGAAATTTATCTCATAATTATGAGATACCTAAGTCATAATTATGACTTATTATCTCGTAATTATGACTTATCTATCTCGTAATTATGACATACAAACTCGTAATTTTGACGTATTATCTCATAATTATGATTTAATAACACGTAATTATGACTTAGCTATCTTGTAATTATGATATAGATAAGTCATGATTATGACTTATTATCTCGTAAGTATGACTTAATAACACGTAATTATGACTTAGCTATATCATAATTATAACTTAATAAGTCATAATTATGACATAGCTATGTCATAATTATGACTTAGTTATCTCGTAATTATGACATAGCTATCACGTAATTATGACTTAGTAGGCGGATCAATAGGGCGGGTTCACGCCCAGCTTGCTTTGTGTCTGTTATGTCGTATGAAAAAATGACTCTGAGTGTTTTGTGTCAGGAAAGCATATGATTTCATGTAACCTGTTATGGTAAATGTGACAAACAAACCAGAGATTGGTGGATTGCTTCAGTATCATTTGGGAAAGTTGTTTTTCCACCAGTCGAATATTTTTAATTTCTGAACACAAAGTAAGCGTGCCATAACAAAATTTCGGATCCTACATGTATGTCAGAGGGGAGCACTGCTTGACCTAGAGTTGAAATATAAAAACAGAAAATCAAATCTAAAATCTGCTGATTTAGGCAGAGCAAACGGGTAAATGCTTATGTCTAGCTCCGAAAATAAAAACGTCAGACTGTTCATATACAGACAACACTAAAACAACAACAACAACACAATGATAATATGGGCCTGGATTTATGCCTGGATGCCCTTTTGGGACAGGGATGGAGCCAAGGGTGGGAGGATCAATGGGGTTATAGCCCCCACCTCCGCCGGGGAATTTGGCCAGTTCGTCGGGTAGACCATCTCATGTGGTGGTCTCGCAGATCTGCCGTGAATAACTCTCGGATCACCCTAAAACGTAGGAATTTTCATAGTGGATTGTTCAGTTGTGCAATGAATAACTCTACAAATGTTTGAAAGGTGACTATTTTAGAAAACTGGTGGACAGAAATTCCTTTATTTCAAGAGGTCATGACAATAATTCTGTTTCTGGAAGCGAGGAAATTGCGATTTTCATTGGCTTATTTTCAGACTTTTTCACACCGGGCCGAACTACTGTCGGGGAGTGTATGTAGCCCCCCCCCCCCCCCCCCCCCCACTCCTCCCGGACCCATCGGGGATTTTAGCCCCTCTGTCGGATATTTTATGTCGCCAACCCTGGTGTGAGGGTGTGTATGAACTGATAGATCGACGGTTCGATCCTGGCCCGCACCACTCGCGTTCTGTCCTTGGGCAAAACACATGGGAGCACGGTGACGCTGTGCACTAAGAATCACGTTTCTTGGCAGTTTCAAGCAATCAAACCTTGAACTTACACAGAAGGCATCTGCTTCTTGACAGAGCGATGTTTTAGGAAAAGATGTTATCTAGCTGTTGGACATGATTGTGATTTAAGATTTCGTTAAAACTCACCTTAAGCTCAACTCAGTGACGGTGGAAAAGAGGGTGGGTGTGGGGGGGGGGGGGGGGTGTAGGGTAGCTTACAAATTGTAGAAAAATTTAGGCTTATTGGAAAATTGTTTAGGCTTTCCAGTAGTAAAATATTGCAAAACTACAAGGAAAATTAAAGTTGTGTCGACCAAAACGTGTGTTTTTACGCTTACCTTTCGATAATTAACCCATTTGAAATACCAAAATGATAAAAGTTTGTTCCTAAGTTTAAATTCTGTCGGGATATCTTTTTCTTGTGTCGGAATTGAAAGCTGGGGTACGGTGGGTTATCCACGCCTAGTCGAGTTTTCTGCAACAATCATTTAGGAAGGAAATGTAATAAACACAAACAGATCCGATTTTCAGGGGTTTTTAGACCGTCGGAAAAAATTTGTGTCATTTTTGTAGTAAAAGTTTTGATAAGACAAGAAAGTTTAGTCCAGCATACTAGCCTTGGCGATAACGCCTCGAGTCTCGTCTGAATGCTTCAAAATGCGATAGATTTCCGCACAGATTTTTGGCGGAAAGAATTTTTGCTATAAAATCAATCAAACGTAATTCTGATTGATTAGATTTATAAATTTGTTATTTAGAACATCTTTCGAACCCAAGCTGACCGTCAAAATAATTGTTCACATCTTTAGCTGCTTTCATTCAACGAAATTTGACACTTTAGTAAAATTTCTAACGAAAAAGCATACGTTCCACACTAATGTCACCCTGTCACGAATCGCAGTATACAAGAAGGCGGAACGGCACGTATTTTTTCGAACCCGCCGACTTACTGCTCTCGGCTAACAAAGAGGCGTCCTGAGTTTCTAAAATTTAATGCTCACCGACACACAGACGGAAGTGGGAAAAGGTGCAGCCCAGTAATGCTTTGAAATAAACAAACAAACATATATGCAGTTTTCAAAACAATTGTTCGACTCTGCAAATGAAATAAACGCAATCAGAGACGTCGCGACGGGGAGGTGGTTTACCACTCCCCAAATAAATATTCCAGTCGGGAACATTTTAGAATCGACTGATAATCAAATTGGAATCCATAAGACCCGACTTAAACCTTACACATCTATATTTCCCAACTGCATTCAAAATTGTTGATCCGGCTGGCTAACTATTCTGATTATATAAGTTAATACGGTCAGACACCAACCAAAATTCTTGTCCCGACTGGCTAATATTTCGATGATATCGAGTCGCAACCCACACGAATACACCCCAACCGTCCTCCAATCTAACCCGAACCGTCCTCAACAGCGACCGAACCGTTCTCTAAGCAATTACTCCCGAACCGTCCTCCAGAGAAAAATAAATCGGGGGTGGGGGGGGGGGGGGCGGGAAGGGGAATGACGAGAGTAAAGAAATGACGCCTGTTTACGCATATTATTCTTTTTTATCAAGTGTCGAAAATTACCGGCAGTAATTTTCAATACATATTAAGAAAACAATATTTGTAAACAGGCAATATTTCTTTACGGGATGTGGGGACTGGGGGGGGGGGGGGGGGGGGCTATTTGCTGTTTACGCATATTATTTTGTCTATCAAGTGTTGAAAATTACCGGCAGTAATTTTCAATACATAATAACAAAATAATATTCGTGAACAGGCATTGTTACTTTACGGGAGGTGAGTCTGGGGCTCGGGGCTCGGTTGAGGCTGTTTTCGCATATTATTTTTTTATCAAGTGTTGAAAATTACGGCAGTAATACCGATACATAATAACAAAATAATATTTGTCGACAGGCATTACTTCTTTACGGAAGGGGGTAGGCGGGGGTGGGGGTGGGGGGTTATGGGTAGGTGGCGGGGGGTGGGGGGTATGGGGTTGTGCGAGAGGCTGTTTACGCATATTATTTTTTTTATTAAGTATTGAAAGTTACCGGCAGTAATTTTCAGTACCTAATAACAAAATAATATTTGTGATCAAACTTTATTGCTTTACGGGAGGTGGGGCTGGGGGCTCGGGGAGAGACTGTTTACGCATACTATTTTTGTATCAAGTGTTGAACATTACCGGCAGTAATTTTCAATACCCAACTGCAAGATAATATTTGTGATCAGACATTATTTCTTCACGGGAAGGGGGGGGGGGGGGCATATATTTCGAGAACGACTAGTTAGTCACACTCCTGTGGGAAAGAATTCCAACAATACGGGAGAAGGGGCATATATCTGAGTTTTCGAGGGTTTTGGGGTGGGTGAGGGGGCTGGCTCTGTGAAGTCTTAAACTGCCCTGAAAGAAAAACATAGAAAATCATGTCTCAAGTTGGAGAACGCGCATCTAACTTATTGCAGTTATACTTGTTGCGTATAAAGGGAAAGTCCTGCTTGTAGTTTGAGAGAAGAAACACCGCCAAATCTGAATATCTCCCCCGTATCGTGATACACATAAATATCCGTCGAAAATGATTCCCCACCCCCACCACCGCCACCACCAACCCCAACACCGTATCTTGATACACGCACGCATATATGCGTAGAAAATGACCAGCTCCCCCAATCCCCTACACACCCAAACACCCACCCACCCAAAACCCACCCACCCAACCACCCACCCACCCACCCACCCCGACACAGAACACAATTACACATATTTTTATGTCACTGGCTACAATAGCGAATCTTCCCGTGGAGTTCCGGGAAAGTGTTAGAAATGGACCCGGCAACCAGCGCCTCCGAAGTGAGGAGCATTGGGGGTATAACTATTAACGCCTGGTCGGACTTGCCTTTAAACTTACAGTACCAGTGGAAATAAGTCGCAGAATAACCACAAAAAAGTAGATCCCATTTTCTCTCTGGGTATTTTTCCCAACCCTTGAATCATTTCTTGGGAAGCTTTCCCTGACATTTTTCCAAGAAATGACGTCAGGGGGTGAATTATTAAGAAGGGAACACCCCCTCCCCCTCCCATTTCTGTATAAGCACACGGCAGTGAAGTGGTCAATAGCCAGCAAATATTCACATGTTTTAAAGATGTATGCCCGATCCGATAGAGGAATGCAAAACGTCACAATACGAGCTATTCGTATACCCACCTACAGGTATTATGGGCGGGGGGGGGGGGGGGGGGGGATCTTAACTTGTTTTGGACAGTATAGGTCCTTCTATTAACCCTTTACCCAACGTAACGGCCAAAACCGGCCAGCGCTATTCTCAAAAATCGCCAATTAATTTTCAAAATATTTTCATTTTTTGTCTCAAAAACATAGGTTATGACCCCTCGTTGGAACGAGCTCGTCGAGCTCGTTCCAACGAGGGGTCATAACGTATGTTTTTGAGACAAAAAATGAAAAAAATTAGTTATTCAAGAATTTTTTTTGCAAGTGTCGTCTGCTTTTCATGTTAGGTAAAGGGTTAACATAGCCGATTCAGAAAATGTGTTTTGTTTTTTTTAAAAAAGAGTCACAGATTATGTCACAATTTTTCATTTACAAATGGTGTGGTTACCAGTGGTGGGGTCGGCGGGGTGGGGGCGGTGTTAGGGAACAAGGTAGTCTTTATAATATGTTTAAGCGTCTGGGATTGAACAAGCCTCGTCGATGAATTTCCAAGTGCGACTGCGGTTTGGACTCAGAACCTTGGTCAATTTGGTTGAAATATTATTTTTCGTCTTCAATAGGAAAGAAATTGCTGGATTTTCCCCCAAAAAGGGGTGGCGCCAAAAAACTCCTGAGGGGGGTCTAAATCCCCGACGGGGGGGGGGGAGCTACGGCTACACTCTCCGACAAGGGGAGGGGGGGGGGGGGGGGTCAGACCCGGTGTGAAAAATTCTGAAAATAAGCCGATGAAAAACGCAATTTCCTCCCTTGGAAACAGAATTATTTTCGTGACCTCTTGAAATAAAGGCATTTCTGTCCACCATTTTTCTAAAAGTCACTTTCCAAACATTCTTCGTGTTATTCAATGCAAAACTGAACGAACAATCCACTATGAAATTTCCGACTTTTACGGTGATCCGAGAGTGACGCACGGTAGATCCATCCACATGAGATGGTCTCCCTGACGAAATGGCCAAATTCCCCGACTGGGATGGGGTGGGGGTGGGGAGGTGTAGGACCCCCACCCTTGGAGCCAACCCTGTCCCAAAAGAGTATCCAGACATATATCCAGGCCCATATTATCATTGTGTTCTTGTTGTTGTTTTAGTTTTGTCTGTATTTGAAAATTTTTTTAATTTTCGAAGCAAGACAAAAGCATTTACCCAGTGGCCTGGTCTCAGTTTGCTTTGCCTAAAACAGCAGATTTTAGATTTGTTTTGCTGTTTATTTATTTCAACTCTCGGTCAGACAGTGCTACCCACTAACATAGGAGCCGAAATGCATACTTTGTGTTCAGAAATTTAAAATAATCGACTGGTGGAAAAACAACTTCCCCACGTGACATTGAAGCAATCCACCTTTCTCTGATTTGTTTGTCGCATTTATCATAGCAGGTTACATGAAAGCATATGCATTCCCAACGCCAAAACTCCAGAATCATTTTCCAGTACGACATGGCAGACACAAAGCGTGCTGGGCGTGAACCCGCCCTATTGGTCCGCCTACTAAGTCATAATTACGTGATTGCTATGTCATAATTACGAGATAACTAAGTCATAATTACGACATAGCTGTGTCATAATTATGACTTATTAAGTCATAATTATGAGATAGCTAAGTCATAATTACGCGTTATTAAGTCATAATTACAAGATAATATGTCATAATTATGACTTAGCTATGTCATAATTACTAGATAACTAAGTCATAATTACGTGTTATTAAGTCATAATTATGAAATAATATGTCAAAATTACTAGTTAGTATGTCATAATTACGAGATAGATAAGTCAGAATTATGAGATAATAAGTCATCATTATGACTCAGGTATCTCTTAATTGAGATAAATTCCAAAAAAAAATCAACTACCTGGCGCGAATAGGCTTCCGTAGCTTTGAGATTGGAAATATCAATCCTACAGTTAAAACTAGAAGTCCTGTCACGAACTGTGCACTTATCTAGGCTTAATTGCGCGTTGGAATTGCGCGCAATTGTCATATCGAATGGCATCCACAGCACGGCAAGTTCTCCTGGTTACTCAAAGCAAACACAAGCAATATTTCTGCCAATGGAGGTCCATTGGCTGAAACATTGCTTGTGCACAGGCCATATGTACAGAATTTGATAGCTTTACTTGGGCCATAACGCGTACATTAACGCTCATATCAGCGTGCTATTTGTGCGCATTTCATGACAGGACTTCTAGATTTAACTGTATACCTAGAGATTATCGCGAGGACGGATAAACTTTAATCCAATTATTTAACAAATTCTACAATTTATGTACTAAATTTAAAAGTATACACTGGTAAATATTTAAAATTACACAGTAAACAAGAATTAAATTTACAAAATAGATAAGAATAAAAATTACACAATAGTTAGGAATTAAAGTTACACAACAGTTAAAGTTCGATAAGGCGATTATAGATAACCCACACATGCTCCTACTTCACGTGTAGATTCCACAGAGTATGTATATCAGAAGACGTTTAAAATTCCAAATAAATAATTTTATTCAATAAAAATAATTACAATTAGCGAAATTACTCAAAAAAATAATTAAATTCAATAATATTAATTAAAATTAGTGATATTTACTTTTAAAAATGTCAAAAAAGTTTTAAAACATGTAAAAAAGTAAAAAAAAAAAAAATTACAAAAATTCAAAACATTTAAAAAGAAATAAAAATATCTATGACGCCACAGCTCCGCAACGGCTCCGCAACTAGTCAAATAGAGGGCCATCTTATCTTACTAACATGATATGGTTTTGTTGAATTTTTTGAAAAAAATGAAAACCAAAAAACAATGTAAATGTTGATATCTATGGGAAAAGGGTTAACGTGGAATAATTATAAAGATATTTGATTAATTTAGTTCAATATATACGCCTTTTTCTGACACACACTCGGTCACGGTACATACGTTTTTGTGACAGTTGAAATAACCTATCCACCTTTTCTGAAAGGCATCAATCCCATAAGACTTGTGTAACAGACATAAATTAAGCGATTGTGTCAATACAGTAAATACATAGAACGACGTACACGTGTGAATGGGTTAATCGATATGGCACGAATGCCAGCGCGGCAGGATGAAACGAGAGGCCTCAGGCCTCGAGTTTTATCCTCCCGCGATGGCGCAAGTGCAATATCACAGAGAAACACCCATGAAACGCAATATGCCTTGCTATGACTTCAGTTTGGCGAATGGGTAAGTTTCAGTCTGCGTGATTTTTGTTCATTTAAGTGTAGATATCATGATTCCTGCAGAAGAATTCATCGTGTAATCCATCAATGAGTACGACGATCACAAAAATGGACAGAGAATTTCGCCCAGGTCACAACTGAATCGCCATCCGGGAAAAGTTCTCTGCCCGCGTTCATCTCCAACACTGTTAAATCTCCCTAGTTCAAAAACGAAATGCGAGAACATGGAATCACAGATGCTTTTTTATTTCAATTTTTCTTAATTCAGGTTAATTTTCATTTTTTATTTATGAATTCTGGACCTACATGTAATAATATTGTAAATGTGTCACGGCCGGATCGCGTTCTGGTCGAGAAAAAAAAAAAACAAATTCGAAATTCGTAAGTTAACACAAGTGACTTTATCTAATGGATTGACCTATTACTGCGAATGAGTACGTTTCAGCCAACCTATTGTAGCGGTCGAGGTATAAAGGCCATTTATCTTACAATCAACATGTATTTTGTCTGTATGAACTCCTCAACTGTCGTGTATCCTACCCCCTGATACAGATGTTTGTATCGGGGGTCGGATACAAGCACGTTCCTTTTGCGTGAGTTCCATTTTTTTTTCTTTTTGTTCATCCGTACGAATAAATAGTTCGTTATATATTCGTCAACATTCTTGACTTATCCCCAATATATTGTAAGATAAAATGATTATTACCATTATGTGGATGTACCAAATATGTATCCGAGTCTCGCTCCGGGTTCTAAGGGCAGATCACGACTCGTCTTCGACTCGTCGTGATCTGCCCTTAGAAACCCGGAGCTCGACTCGGAAACATATTTTGTACATCCACAAAATGGTAATATTTACCAACCAGCCTGGTCGGTCCAGATCTCTTAGTCTCGTGTTAAATCGGTCACTTTGTGTGCTAGAGGTCGACGGTTCGAGCTCGACTCCCACACTTCTCTCTCAATATTACTATCTCTATATTTTATCTACTCCAAGTGTTTACAGCAAACGTGTGGCCAAGAGTTTTGCTGTGGAGCCGCGCTAACTGGCGATCGTCCATCGATAGAAACGATATACAAGTTTGAACAATGAGTATCAGATTAAACTATTGGCAGCATCTGTGGTAAAATATGCGAGATCTATGATCTACATTATTAGGAGTTCTGCGCGGCTGTGAAAATTTACACATAAAAGAGATCGATAAAGTTGATATGAAAATTTTATTTTCCATATGTCCTAGAGGGGTTTGCCAATCCCCTATTAGGCGGGTCCCCAGGTGGCGGATAGAGGACGGACTGCTCAGTTGGACTGGTTTGCTGACTTAAAAATAGCAGATTTGCTCAATTGAACTGGTTTGCTGCGAAATATCCCAACAGGCAGCCCGGACCAAAATGGTACTATCCTGCTAGTACAACATCCTGCAGGCAACTTGTTCTTCCGTGAAGTGCGTTCCGAATGCCCCGGAGGAAGGAATCCGGGCAGTTGAGGACACAGTGGTCCCGGTTAGGGCAATCTTCATTTCAAATACACTGGTTTGGCCCGAATTTCGGGAGTAGACTGGCGGTCGGACGACCCATTCTGGCCAATCGGGAGTCTCCAGAAAGGGTATCACGACAGGGGACATTGGGTTGGCATTCATCAGTTATTTCTTTTAACTCAATTTTATGACTGCTACGGAATACTGACTTCTAATAAATTTTGAAGTTTTTTAATATATAAGTTTTTATTGCACTGGCTGAGTCAGTAATTCTTGGTAATTGCCATTGCACTAGTTTCACAAATGATTGGTTGAATGACCACCACGACCTGGCAATACCCTCACAAAAGCATCAACGCCTTTGGGAGTATGCTCTTCATGTACTCTCGGGTTTGTCACCACCTCATATCAGGCTGGGGCATACCCTCTAGGTGGGCTCGAATTAAGGGCGATAGGTATGAATTGAAGAAACAATATAATACTGCTATGGATATTCCACAAATCACTCTGTTCAGATACATGTAAGGGAAAAGAACATAATACTAAAAAATGCCCCAATTTCCACAAAATTTATACAGCGAAGGAAGGAAAGAAACCATAAAGTAATAACCTTTTTGCCGTCGAGAAAACAATAAATATTAAACAGAAGTAAAGAGGTAGTGAGAACAAGAGAACTCTCGGGTTTCGATGTTCTAGAAATACGAGAAGAACTCAAACCTCAAGGTGTTACAGATGTTATTATTATTTATTTATTTATTGGTGTTTAAGGTCACATATTTATGCACAATGGCTAATCATGACCGTGACAGTTTTACGGGTGGAGGGAGCCGGAGTACCCGGAGAGAACCACCGAGCAACGGCGAGCAACTGTCAGCTCCCCAACATACTAACTCCACATAAGCAGGTTAGCATTGGTTGAAGACAAGTACACCATCGACGTGCAGTACGCCTTAGTACACAACGCCACCGTGCCCCCACGCGGGCAATGGAGATGAAGTGTGTTGCCCAAGGACACAACGCGGTTGCCGCAGGTGGGATTCGAACCGAGGACCTCTCGGTTTGCAGCCTGCACCTCTGCCTACTGAGCCACCGCGCTCCCGTTATAGATGTTAAGAGAATTGTAATCAAAAGAGATGGTGTCATCATAAAAAACCAATACATGTATATAACATTTTGATTCGTCACGACCACCAAAATCAATAAAAGTTGGATGCATCCAATGCTTCAGATGTCAAAAATATAGGCACTGGCAGAATAACTGTAGAGGTCAAGCAGTCTTTTAAAGGTGAGGAAAACAACATCAGGAGCCGTGTATGTAAACTGTTAGAGTAATCACATGTCATCTTCGAAAGATTGCCGTATATGGCAGATAGAAAAAAAAAACAATACAAAGAATAAAATGCGAAAGAGAAATAAGTTTTAAAGAGGTCAGAGAAATTGTTTCATCTATGCCTGGGATGTACAGTTAAAACTAGAAGTCCTGTCACGAATAGTGCGCTTTTCTAGGCTTAATTGCGCGTTGGAATTGCGCGCAATTGCCATATCGAATGGCATCCACAGCACGGCAGGTTCTCCTGGTTACTTATAGCAAACACATGCAATGTTTCTGCCAATGGACCTCCGGGTTACCCGGAGGTCCATTGGCTGAAACATTGCTTGTACATAGGCCATATGTACAGAATTTGATAGCTTTACTTGGGTCATAACGCGTACATTAACGCGCATATCAACGTGCTATTTGTGCGCATTTCATGACAGGACTTCTAGTTTTAACTGTATACACCAACACAGTCATATGCTATAGTAATGAAAGATAAAGTTCCAACAAAATCGGTTGAATATCAGGCACCCTCTTCATGGCTCAACAGTAGCAGCGCAATTCCGCCATCATTACAAGCCTTTATTATAGAAAAAGCTAATTAAACAGAACCAACGTTAACCCAAACAAAGTCACCTGTTTCTTCAACCACCGAAAAGACAACAAACAAACAAACGCAAGAACAAACAAATAATCCGCCGAATCAGAAAAAATTAAGAATCGAAATCCTAAACCCGAACCTAAATTTGAATCAAGCAAACTAAAACCAAGCCAGCAACAAGGACCCCCAGCAGGAAAATCTGAGTTAGCGTCAGAGGAGAAGACAAGAAAGAGACACGAAGAATAAAGAAAAAGAACAACAGAATCTAAATTCCGATAGATTGCCAAAGCCCCTTCACAACATTGTTACGAGTAAAATGTTTGAAAGAATAGAGTCCATGTCAGTCGATGTGACACGTTCTCTGCACACCCATACTCAAATTCATCTCAGGGTAGGTCCCCCACATAAGAACTCACCGAAGAAAAATATGGGAGCGATTTCTTCCATATGCCGACCACCAAAATCACCACCAAGCATGGGTAATACAACCAAACACAATATTGTACAGTGGAATTGTCGAGGTTTTACAGCGAATTTTAATGTACTGGGCCTTTTATGCCAAAAATATAAACCAGCTGATTTTTGTTCGCAGAAAACACTTTTAACCCTTTATCCAACGCAGAAGATTTCAAAATATATTATTCAAAATATCATTTTTTAATTTTTTTTTCAAAAAAATTCAACAAAACCATATCATGTGACCCATCTTTGGAACGAGCTCGACGAGCTCGTCCCAAAGAGTGGTCAGATGATGTAATATATTTTGTACACGTCTGTTTCCAGTACTATCGATTGCAGTTAATTGTTTAATGAACTCTACTCATCACGGTTTATTTGTGTGTAATTAGTGATCTCTCTCATCGAGAGCTATTGTAATTGAACCGATAATAATCCAGTCAGTCATTAAATAGACATGTAATAGAACAGAACTGTCGTGTATCCTACCCCCTGATACAGATGTTTGTATCGGGGGTCGGATACAAGCACGTTCCTTTTGCGTGAGTTCCATTTTTTTTTTCTTTTTGTTCATCCGTACGAATAAATAGTTCGTTATATATTCGTCTACATTCGTGACTTATCCCCAATATATTGTAAGATAAAATGATTATTACCATTATGTGGATGTACCAAATATGTATCCGAGTCTCGCTCCGGGTTCTAAGGGCTCGTCGTGATCTGCCCTTAGAAACCCGGAGCTCGACTCGGAAACATATTTTGTTCATCCACAAAATGGTAATATTTACCAACCAGCCTGGTCGGTCCAGATCTCTTAGTCTCGTGTTAAATCGGTCACTTTGTGTGTTTCATTTGGCGACGGAGAATTTAAACATTTTTCTTTATTAAGTTAAGATATTAATTATGGAAACGGCTCTGCTAGTACTATTGAAGAATTTGATGTTAACAATGGTGATTGGAACGAATATGTTGAACGCTTGGAGTTTTATTTTGAAGCCAATAACATTGTGGACGCAGACAGAAAAACGAGCAGTTCTTCTGAGTGTTTGTGGAGGTAAGGCCTTCAAATTGATAAGAAATTTGTGTCAACCCGACACGCCTGGAGCTAAAACCTTTCAAGACATTTGTAAGCTAGTTAAAGAGCATCAAAGCCTTCAATAATTGTTCACAGATTTAAATTTAACACCAGAGTCAGACAACCTGATGAGTCAATTCAGAATTATATGGCTGAGTTGCGAAGTATTTCTGAGCATTGTGAGTTTCCAGATTTAGATAATATGCTTCGAGACCGATTAGTTTGTGGGGTTGGAAATGAACAGATACAGCGTAGATTACTGGCTGAATATGACTTAACTTTTGTAAAAGCTTTCAAATTAGCAGTTAGTATGGAAACTGCGGAGAAAAATGCAAATATTTTGAGAAATGACCGAAGCTCAACGTCTGAGAATGAAGTGAATAAATTAGTATACCACAGTAAATGTAGACATTGTGGTGAAAACCATGACCATGTAACATGTAAATTCAAGGACGCCGTGCGTTTTTCCTGTGGAAAACGATCTCATATTTCAAAGGTGTGTAAGTCAAAGGATAAAATGCCTTCGAGTCGTCGTGGGCGTGACGTTAATGCGCATAAGGTTGACAGTATTGGTGGAAAAGACACCTCAGGTTCCGATGATTCTAACTTTGACACTACTAATGACGATGACACATATTTTTTGTTCAAGATTTCCACTGACACTGTGTTTTCCAAACCATCTCCTTATAAAGTCGAACTTCAAATCGAGGAGAAACCATTTGAAATGGAACTCGACACTGGTGCGCCTGTTTCTGTCATGAGTGAACATGCATTTGATAAACTGTGGACAGATGTTCCTAAACCTAAACTACAGAATTCTCCGAATTGTTTAAAAACATTTACTGGAGAAAAAATCGCAGTTTCTGGTAAAATAGACGTGGTTGTGGAACACAATGGTCAGAATGTCAACTTACCCCTCTTAATAGTTCAGGGTGATAGACCCTACTTGTTAGGTCGCAACTGGATTGAGAATCTACCACTTAATTGGCAGAACATTTTCTCAATACGGAAAGAAGCCGAGGAAGACACAAACGTTTCGCGTTTAATTGACAAATACGTGGAATTGTTCAGTCCGGAATTGGGCAAATTCAAGGGTCCGCCGTGTAAAATTCAGGTAAAGTCTGATGCCAAGCCTATGTTTTATAAACCCAGAGTCGTGCCGTATTCCCTAAGGGAGAAGGTCGAAGGTGAACTGGACCGTCTTTGTGAAACTGGTGTAATCAGGCCTGTGCAGTTTTCGGACTACGCGGCTCCGATTGTTCCAGTTCTCAAAGCCGATGGTTCGTTACGTATCTGCGGAGATTATAAATTAACAGTCAACAAAATCATAGAGCGTGACGTGTATCCGCTTCCCAAAATAGATGAAGTTTTAATGTCTCTCCGTGGTGGAAAAAAAAAATCACAAAATTGGACCTGTCTCAAGCCTATGCTCAGCTTGTTTTACATGAAGAATCTAGGAAATACACTACAATTAATACCCATCGAGGGTTATTTTCATACTGCCGCGTCCCCTATGGAATTTCCAGCGCGCCAGCATGGTTTCAAAAAACATGGATACTCTTTTGAAAGGCATTCCGGGAGTAGTTGTGTTCATTGACGATATTTTGATTACGGGAAGCAGTAATTCCGATCACTTGCATAATCTGGAAGAAGTCATGAAACGGTTGTGCGATATTGGGCTGAAATTGAAACGGTCCAAATGTTATTTCATGCAGTCCCAAATATGTTATTTGGGGCACATGATTAACTCCGCCGGAATATTCCCTCTGGACGACAAGGTGAAGGCCATACGCAATGCACCTGAGCCCCAAAATACTACTCAGTTAAAATCGTTTCTTGGAGCTGTTCATTATTATCACAAGTTTCTTCCAAATTTGTCTATAGTGCTGTCTCCACTTAACGATTTACTTAAGAAGAATTGCCGTTGGCATTGGCAACGTGAACAAAAGGAAGCCTTTACTAGGGTTAAGCAATTAATGAGCTCTGCAAAGTTTTTAGTGCATTATGACCCAGGTTTAGAGATGGTACTCTCTTGTGATGCATCGCCGTATGGTTTGGGTTGTTGTCTTTCTCACGTGATGCCCAATTGAACCGAGAGGCCTGTGATGTTTGCATCAAGGACTCTCTCACCGGCTGAATGGAATTACTCTCAGCTTGACAGGGAGGGACTGGGTGTTGTATTTGGTGTTAAAAAATTTCATTATTTTCTTTTGGACAGGAAATTTAAGATAGTCACTGACAACAAAGCAATTAAATCACTCTTTTCGGAGAACAAGGCAGTTCCCCAAAATGACATCAGCAAGGGTACAGAGGTGGGCTCTTACCCTAGCTATGTATGATTACGAAATTATTCATAAACCGGCATCCAGTCTCAGAAATGCTGATTTTCTCAGCAGAATGCCACTGAAAGATACAGTACCAAACCCGGTGATATCATTCTGTTACTAGAAAAACTTGAAACAATGCCAACAACCTCATGTGAAATTCGGAAATTTACTGAGCGAGATCCTTTGTTGTCACAGGTAATGCAGTTCATTTTGCGCGGCTGGCCCTCAAATATCAACGATCCTGCCATGCGCGTTTTCGCAAGTAAGAAAACCGAATTAAGTTGTCAAAATGGGATTATTTTGTGGGGATCGCGGGTAGTAGTGCCCCAAAGTTGTAGAACTCAGATTTTAACACAACTTCATGATACACACATTGGCGTGAGCCGTATGAAAAGTTTAGCTCGAGGCATAGTCTGGTGGCCAAATATAAATGAAGACATTGAGGCACTTGTCTAGTCCTGTCCTATATGCCAACAAACTAGACCCTTGCCCACTGAGGCACCGCTGCATCCCTGGGAATGGCCCGAAAAACCATGGGTGAGGCTTCATTTGGACTTTGCGGGCCCCTTCCTTGGCAAAATGTTCCTGATTTTGATTGATGCGTATTCAAAATGGATGGATGTCTCGGTGTTGAACTCACCCTCTTCATCAAGCACAATCAAAGCTTTAAGAAAAACCTTTTCTACTCATGGCCTTCCGGAAACAGTGGTAACGGACAATGGTTCATGTTTTACCAGTGAAGAATTTTAAAAAGTTCCTGAGTAGAAACGGTATTGAACACATTAAAACTGCACCTTACCATCCAGCCTAAAACGGTTTAGCAGAAAAAGCTGTTCAAACTTTCAAAAATAATATCAAGTCAATGTCTGAAGGGTCCATTGAAACAAAAGTATCAAGATTTCTTTTCAAATATCGCATTACACCTCATACAACTACTGGTCTGAGCCCTGCAGAATTACTGTTGGGTAGGCTTCCAAGATCACATCTTGATATGATCCACCTGAATTTGGAGAGATGAGTTTTGAAAAAACAGGCAATGCAAAAACACAATCACGATATGCATTGCCGCTATCGAGTCTTGAAAGTAGGTGATCCAGTTTTTACGTTGAATATGACTAGCCGGTCACCTAAATGGTTGGAGGGGATTATTGTCGAAAAGACTGGACCAGTTTCTTACAAGATTCGGCTTAGGGATGCTTGTAATAAAGTAGTCAGGCGTCACATCGATCATATTCGGTTAAGGTTTTCAAATGTGACTGAAAACGCAGAGCAACCAGTGAATGTACCCCCAGTCTCTGGCAGTGCTAACAATCCGGATGATGTTGAATCATTTGAGCCCATTATTCGGCAACCATTGCGTGAAGACTCATTTTTGTCCTCCAATCGGACAGCTCGTTCGTCTGTTCCAACTCCTGAACCGCACCCGTCACATATTCCCACAACAGAGATTGTTTCCCCTGAATCACCCATGCTTCGTAGATCAACCCGAAGTTCTCGACCACCTGACCGTCTTCATTATGATTGTATGGGGGGTGAATGATGTAATATATTTTGTACACGTCTGTTTCCAGTACTATCGATTGCAGTTAATTGTTTAATGAACTCTACTCATCACAGTTTATTTGTGTGTAATTAGTGATCTCTCTCATCGAGAGCTATTGTAATTGAACCGATAATAATCCAGTAAGTCATTAAATAGACATGTAATAGAACAGACGTCTTTGCATATTTCAGATGATATGGCTTTGTTGAAATTTTTCGAAAAATAATATTTTTTCGGCTGCTGAATTTGCATATTACTCGGGCGAATGCGGGCGATTCGTTGGGTAAAGTGTTAAAAAAAACCTCACACTCATGATCATTCTGTTTTCAAATGTTGTGATTTTCATATTCGTTAATTACATTATTTCTTCTTCAGTTAACCCTCCTCATTCTGATGTCAAAATGGAAAAGTTGTCAGCAGCTAATATTTTCCATAAAGCAGTCTGATATTTGACCAAATATACCTTGTTTCACAAAGAAAAATAGATGATTGGAGAAAATTATGCTGCACAACCAGTGTGCTAGGGGTTAACAGTGATTTATATATATATATATATATAGCATAACGCTCGGGCAGGTGATAATGATCTTCATGTCCGTGGAACGTCTGTGTTGGTTAGAAACGACATCATCTACAGTCCTGTTTCTTTACAAACTAATTAACAGGCTGTAGCGGCACGCCTAACTTTAGACAAGACAGTTACATTATGTTCTATTTACGTTTTACTAAGCATAACCCAACAGCTGAATGATCTTGAGCAACTGATTCACTAGCTCCCAACTTCATATATTGTGTTGGGTGATTTTAGTGGATATAGTCCTATTTGGGTGATTCCTGCAGCAAAAAGGACCTAAAAGGCAAAACAGTACAAAAACTTATTACAAAATATGAAGTGTGTTCGTTCATTGATGGGTCAGACACTTACCTGCACCCTGCCTCTGGTTCATACTCCCGCTATTGACCATCTTCTGGCCTATCCTTCTCTCTTCCTTGAATTTTCGTGAAAGGTTGAAGACGATTTGTGCGGCAGTGCCCACTTTCCTGTTGTGTTGGAGAGTGTAGTTCCGGCGGACAATGAGAGGGTGCCCCAGTTTAAAGCTGACTGGGGCACTTTCTCATCGCTTTGTTCTGAGTGACTCAAACTGGAGAAATTTGAGGAAAGTGCTGGCCAAATAGAACCTTTCAGGAAAGAATTGCTCAACGTTGCAAACACAGTCATTCCTACAACCTCGGCAAATCCATAATGGCTGCAAACCGGCTACAAAAATCGCAAGAAAACTGAAAGGGAATTTAATAAGTCACCAATCATACATAATTTGGACAAACTGCCTATAGATCGGGTTAAAACAAGACGACTTATGAAACAAAAAAAGAAAATTCTTAGAAAACTTATGTCCCTAAGCTTAATCAGCACACACTCATTAACAAAAATTGGAAAACGATTAAAAAAGTAAAGGAAAAGAAACAAACTCAACTGTACAACACCTGGAAGATAACAACAAACAAATTACATCGAAAAAAAGAAATTTCAAACACATTGGCCTCAACATTTTCAAAGCATTCGTCGTCTAAAACTTGTAATCCAGATTCGCTAAATTTAAAACTCATCTGGAAAAACAGAAGATCAAATTTTCCTCCAACAGTCTAGAGGGTTACAATGAACCTTTCTCTATGGAAGAGTTGAATAGCACTTAGCATAGAGCCAATGATACTTCCACTGGGCCCGATGAAATTTATTACAAAATGTTAAAGCATCTGACACAATCATCTCTCGAACTGTTATTATCAATTAGCAATGAAATATGGTTGACTGGCTAGTTTCCATCATTCCCCCTGCGTAACACAACAATAATTTCCATTTCAACGCCTGGTAAAGATCACAGCAACCCCATCGTGATCTACGTTATATAAAATCATTTCATAGACGTCGAACGGTTGGGTTATTACCACCAAGTGGGTGTCCGCGATGATAAGATAACTTTGTCATCGCCACCATGTGTCGATCTAGAAACTTGTCTCAAGACTCGAAAGTGTTCCTGTTACGTATCGCGACTCGCCCTAAGGGGTTACCCGTGATACATAATACGAACATCATCTCAGTTGGATACAAGTTCCTCGATCAACACATAAAAGTGGTAACATATATATAGGCTTACTTTGAATTTACGTTTTACAGATTTGTTACAGTAAAATAAAGTATAAATGGCTTAGTAAATACTAACGATCGAGCACACATTTAAGTATGCTTTTGAACCATCTAATTGGCCTCGTTCTGCCAATTGCCCCTATCCGATTGGGGGATTAACGTGGTGTCCACAGGGTCAAAAGGCCCCACAAGCTCACAGCAGAGAGAGAGAGAGAGAGAGAGAGAGAGAGAGAGAGAGAGAGAGAGAGAGAGAGAGAATCAGAAAGAGAGAAAGAGGGCAAGAGAGAGAAGGACAGACAGACAGACAGATAGGCAGGCAGACAGACAGATATACATACAGAGACAGACGGACGGACGGACGGACGGACGGACGGACGGACGGACGGACAGAGAGTCAGACAGACAGACAGACAGACAGACAGACAGACAGGCAGACAGACAGACAGACCGAGTGTACAGAAATACTGAATCCGTGTATCGTAAACCGTGAAGTGGATGCTTCATGTACACCTTGCATATGGCCCCTATCGAGTTACGCAGACGAATGCATCTTTACATATTCATATGCACATTTCAATATTTTCGTCCCACGGTCCGAACCATGGTGGGTCAGGTGCGTCTTGGGACACGTAATGTGCTACGGCCACACGCCTGCACCGAACTCCGACCACCACTGTCGCTGTAACAAACGTGGTGACGATGTTTTTAACGGCAACTAAAACCGGCTACTCTGGTCGAATTGTCAAAGTAAAATTCGAATTTTGAGAGACTCTCGGGTGGGACGTTTTCAAGACTTCGCTTGTTGTGTATGGCCATCACGAATGCACTCAACACGTTTATCAAGAGCGCGGTTTAAAGTCTGGTATGTGTACCCAAGCATCGGTGTTAACAAACCCCACACACTGACAACAACAAGGGGTATTGGTGATTGCATAAGATCGCACATGAGATAAAAGCTTAGTTCTTGCCGCCCATGCTTTCTCTTCCATTGCCTTCGGTGTTTATGTGTTAACAGTGGATATAATGGTAGAAAATGATGTACGCAATAAGACTGAAACCCCGCCTTCTGAGTGGGTGTGAGCTTGCTCGTTTTTTCTATGTTTACGGCCCTAGAACCATTTGCTACCATTAGACGTTCCCACGCAAAGTATTTGAAATAAGGTTGCCCATTTGGCACATATTCGGTCAACAGAGAGACTCAGGTTTGCTGCTCGGAGCTAATGTTCGACCTCGACGCTTCGCATCTCGGTCGCACATAAGCTTCTGCAAACCTCGGTCCATGCACGCTAAAACTAAAGTGTTAAAAACTACACTTGAAGTGCTGTATTTAACACTTACTAAGTGCTGAACTAGCACTTTGTTCAGGTGTAGATATCCCAGAACTTGACTGGTGTTACGATAATACCACTTGACAAGTGTAATGTCGTGACACTTAAAAGGAAACAACGCAGATGACGCGGATCAGGCTCGAACTCTCGAGCCTGTTCCGCGTCATCTGCGTAGTGTCCTTTTAATTTTGTACCAACCAAGCGCAAATCAAATTATGGAGGATTCTGGAAGAACGACCAATGCTAGACACATGGGAAGTGCCATCCATTCACGTTTCAGATGTCTGAAGATTGTAATGTCTAAGTGCTTAAAGCATTGCACTTTAAGTGTTAAAATCAAACCCTAAGAGTTAGAATGGGTTTAAAATCTTGAAAGTGTCAGTTTTAACACTTTAGTTTTTAGTGTGTGCCACTGTCAATTTATCACAATAACGTATAATACATAGGTCTCGATGCAGTTATTCAGGATGAATATGTCTGTTTTGCCGGACATTTATAACTTCTCATTAACACGGCTGAGGATATTTCACATTCAAATCACCTCTCCTATTCACAATGCTCATAATGTAAGCATATTGTGAAATCACTCCCTAAGACCCTAGCTGGAGAAAACAGCACACGATCAAAATCTTGCGATGTCAGTCAAATACTCTCATTTAAATGACACATCTGATTGCTCGAAAAATGGGTCAAACTGGGCGATATTTTGTGATTTTTGGTATAAAGTTCCAATTTTCGTACATCGGTTGCGTAAAACTATGTTATAGAAATTCTTTATTCCCCCACTCATGATTTTAGAACATAATATGGACATTCTGACAAAGGAACCACACACGGGATTCCTATTTGTTCTTTCAAAATGATTTCTCAAAGGAAATCTAAACAATAATTGTCCCATTTGTCACTTGCATAATGCCCGCCCCCAAATAGGTCTGGGTTATCCATTAGAACACCTGCGTGACAATGGCCTGAAACCGAAATGCACCTGACTGTATATTGTGAGATTAAAGACTATCAGCAGATTACTTTACACATATCACCATTAATTAACATTATTTACTAAATCCACACATCATAAAATAAAATTATGTCCAAAAATAGCCCTGGATGCTTATGCCAAAGCACGGAATCCCATTTCACGGATACGGCTAGGAATCGCGTTTACGGAATCTTTTTTGATGGAATTCCCCTTTGAAAAACATGTGTGTGGTTAACGAATCCGCTTTCTCGTCGTATGTGTCTTTGTTTTGAACGTGTTGTGTCCACATTGTGCATTTCCACATAAGCATGTATCGGCACATCCAATGTGTACCAATCTGCTGCATGTGACGTGTACACCTTTTGCACCACTACACAAGCACATATCGGTACGATCAATGGACTATTTCTTACATCTTATGAAAAACAAATTCTCGGCGCTCTCAGATACGAATTTTTTAAGGCAATTTGTTAAAAGTAGAATCAAAATTGAACGTCGGGGGCGGTGTGGGAGTGGGTGTCTAATATGTTGGGATAATCCACATGTCCAGACAGCGGGCGAATTTTTATAGAAAAGGACGAACCATCAGTAGTAGGAGAGCGATGAAACGGGTCCCATTGGCAGGATCTCCTGCAGGATCTCATGTGACGTTATAGTCACGTGACTTAGTGGCGCCATGTTTGGTTTCCTGGTAACCCGCGTGAGTAGCCATCTTGTGACGTCATCCCCATAGTGATACGTGGTGTTAGTACGAACCATTTTGTATACTGGAGGTCGCCATCTTGGTTGCTATGTTGCCCAATGGCTTATAATTGGACAGTGGTATGTTCGAAAGGTATGTTCGATTGAAAAGGAGTATCACGACTTCATTTACTACGGATTCCCCATTATATCGGCTTAGCACGTAGTGCTATGGTACCGATGGGCACAGCTCGATTGAATAGGCGTATATTCCAGTAGAGTAGAAGAGCCCATCAACTGGAAAAGCTTTGCTTATTGTTACTGTATTTAACAATTTCTGGTCTATTCTTGTTAGTTCTGACCCTATTCCGAGTACTCTTTTTGTTTCATTTATCTATATCACCCAGTCAATTCACTCTACAGGCGCTAACTAACAAATCAGATTGCTTGATTTCCTGTAATCTATGTGCAGAGTTATCTTCCCTTATTACAACGAAGTCCTATCCGATTCTCATCACCTCTATATCCATCAGCCATATCCCATGGAATCCCATTTTTTTAAAACACCTGTGGCTATGGAATCCCTTTTTTGTCGCATGAGCCATGAGAGCCACGAGAAAGCCCCCAATGATGCCTCATTTACTATCCCTTATAGCCTGATTTTCTTTTGAAGGCATGGGGCCATGAAATAATCCCTCAATGAGGTGTAATTTACTTATCCCCATCTCGGTATTTAACAGCATATCTTATGGAATCCCATTTTTTGGAAACGTCTGTAGCTATGGAATCCCTTTTTGTCGTACGAGGCCATGAGGGCCTTGAAAAAGCCCTCAGTGAGGCCTCATTTACTATTCCTCATAGCGTCATTTCTTTTGAGGGCATGCTGGCCATGAACAAATCCGTCAATGAGGCCTCATTTACTGTCCCTCATAGCCTCATTTCCTTTTGTAGGCATGGGGGCCATGAACTCTCTGGTAAAATCTCGAGAACTGACAATTACTGAATTGTAGGAATTATTTTTTTTTAAATTTTTCTGCGTTGATTTGTAATTGTCTACAATTTGCCTGCATTTTATTGTGAGATTTACCCGTGGATCATAGACCTCAGCATCTCATACAGCTGAAACATATTACAGTTATAATGGTCTATGGTTCCAGCTTTTAAACACAGGAATCTCAGTTTACTGAATTGTTGGAATTGTCAGAGAAAAATAAAGACAGAAAAGGGCAGAATTTACTGAAAAATCATTTTTTTCTGACCGAATTAATTTTCATGCAACCAAAACGGGCACTACTCTTCTTTAGGTAGCCTAACACATACCGGGTTGAGCCTTACACCAAAACTTAAAATCCGAAAAAGGAGAAACATTAATAATTAAATACCACCTGTTGGGGGAAGCATAAAAGCAATTTGTAAAGTTAATTTGCATAACATTCAGGGAGTCGCGTATCGACAAATCATTTCAATACATACGTTTTTGTTCTGCACCACCTGCCACCATAGATAGAGCTATATATTAGACTTGGTGTATGGAAAGACACAACGCTACACAGAGGCTATACAGAAAGCTTTACCAAGGTGGGTCGCAATACATTATTCTATTTGATAATGGTGTAATGCAGTCGTGTAATGTCATGTAGCTCGGTATTAGTGGATAGAACCATCTAAACTCAGTCCGGTTAAACATCATTTCAGATTAACTGGGTTGAGTGCATATGGACCCATTTAAGTTCATATTCCCCCAGACCAGTTCATTTGGTTTTATTTTTAACCTACCCGATTTTAAAATGTACATGTCGTATCTTAGAGCTGCGTGGGTTCTATGTTTCGATACACTTTCCAGCAAGGTTTTGGTTTGGCACACAAATTTGGTGGTTAATGTTGTTACTGGTTACGACACAGGAGCAGAATAGTTTAGATAATTACAAATATTTTCGGTTTCAGTGAAATATATAACGACAATCCCAAGAAAAATTTGTTCAACTCCTGCCTCAGTCTCTCAGACCACAAGTCTAATTTTTGTTTGGAATTCTATTCTGTTATGGGTTGTTTTTTAACCCACTTTTCGTAGAATTTTCGCAAAGGCTACCGCTGATATAAGGTGATGTCTCTTTACTTAAAAAATATACAGATATTCTTTCGAGCTCCAGTTATAGGTATTCTAATCAACAAGTATCTAATTCGCATTTAGGCCATCATGATTTTACCAGAATTGCTGGAAGCCGTCGATGTTATCATTAATCTACGGAGGTGTTGAGCCTCCATTTCTAATGGTAATATCATCAAAATGTTGACCAAATGCAGTCTCGATTGAGAACCATTGCTTTAGTTGATTCAAAGAAAATGTTTATGGTATTGTTTTAAAATTAATCGTCTTGAATATATGGTAGATTCGCTTTTCCGACCAACTGAAGTATTCCAGATGAGTGAATCTAAACATTTGCTATGGCGTATTTAAGGGCTAGACTTTTTCCAGACCATAACAACGTCAAATGCCTTACAAAATTAGATCCGTGGCTTGAGAACTTGTTCCAGCCTTAATATTGCAAGCTCAAGGTATTGATATCGTAAAAGGGCGTATTCGAAAAATGAAAGTGAAGCGCTGGGGCTATTGAGGACTGAGAAATGAAAAAGAACTACCCCTTCAATTGACGTACACCTGGTTTACATTAGACTATTCTAACATTCTATTTTTATGATTTTTGTTTGTTGTTGAATCAAGAATTTGTTTTGCTCGAGGGTTGCCTTATTTAAGATATACTGCTTTCGTTACTTAACCCAACAAACAAACCTGGACAGCGGGGTTGACGGGGTTTTTTCTTCCTCGTTTTTGGCATCAAAAAAAGCTTATTGTACATAACTGGAAGGGTATTGTTGAGCTCGTCCAAGAATAGGTGTTGGATATCCAAGCAGGACTCTAAAAATCGGAATTTATATCGGAATTTGACTTAGAATCGATTCTCGAATTTCTCTTTTTCGAATCACACCGTCTGAATAACGTTCGTAACTTACCACTTTCATGACGTTATGTAGCGATTGGGATGCCACGATCAATGATCAGAAATGGACCCGATCACAGCCTTTTTTCCAAAGAATAATTCTCTCTCTCTCTCTCTCTCTCCTCCATCCCATCCCTGTCTCTCTCTTTCCCTTGCTCCGGGCATTGTGAGGAAAATTGCATCTCATCCTGTAAGCCTTAGACTTACAGTTGAAACTAGAAGTCCTGTCGTGAAATGCGCACAAATAGCACGTTGATATGCGCGTTAATGTACGAGCTATGGCCCAAGTAAAGCTATCAAATTCTGTGCATATGGCATGTGCACAAGCAATGTTTCAGCCAATGGACCTCCGGGTAACCCGGAGGTCCATTGGCAGAAACATTGCATGTGTTTGCTATGAGTAACCAAGAGAGCCAAACGTGCTTTGGATGCCATTCGATATGGCAATTGCGCGCAATTCCAACGCGCAATTAAGCCTAGATAAGCGCACAATTCGTGACAGAACTTCTAGTTTTAACTGTAGCAACGTATTCCACGGGAAGATGTGTGAGTCGCGCAACAAACTAGAAATTCATAGCCTCTTTCGCAAACAAGCAAGCGTGAAGCCATGAACGCGAACACTTCATGGTTGTAATTAATAAACAGGTTATAACTTTGTTTGATTTTATGTCAACCTTGATATCAACCCTTGGTAAAGTTATCAGCCTTCGACCTTCGATCTCAGCCTGATAACATTTTACCTCGGGATGATATCAAGGCCGGGATAAACTCATCCAATTAGTAACCTCTCTTAACATCCCCCAGCTTTCATGGGGACGTGACAACTGTTTACTTACTCGTAGTTCCTTGTGTTCTTGGGTTTCTGACAAGAACCTTTCCAGTTTGTCTGGTTCCCATGCCAGATGGATTTGTGCAAATTTGGTATACGTTTCTGAAGCTTGCGGGTAATTTGTTGTGAAACCGATCATGCATGAATAAAGGGAATTACGTTTGTACAGGTCTTCGAATTCTAGAATACATAGACTGCTATCTGTGTATGCATTGCATTTTTTTATTTTCTATAACGCAAATTATCTTTTTGTGGCTTGATTATCATGCCTGCAGATGGAACATAGCCCCAAGCAAGCATTCCAAGTGAGAAGTGACGTTGCACCAAGGAGCAAAATAAAGTTATCAGTGCTTCTCAGTGCATATCCAATAACTTTACCTGTTTATCGGTTTGGTTATTAGCAACCAAGCGTTATGCATCTTTGTCCCATATTGTTGGGAGTCATTATGGGGGCGTAATAAAATGCTCTTGATTTTGCTAGCAATCAGCATTGACTTGTTAGCAGAACACCACCGATTTATGCTATTCGGTTCGGTGTTCACATCTTCCGTTAGTGTATCTAAATTATTATGAGACGCGTAGGCTGTGGTATTATCGGCAAAAGATAGAATATTTAGTAAGGTGTATTCGTTGATATCGCTAATATATAAGAAAAGCATAGTGCCGATGATATACCCTTGAGGTACTCCAGTTGTAATTACTTGGGGATTGGATGACGCGTTTTTGAAAAACACAAATTGCCATCTGTCAGTTAGGTAATTCATAACCCAGGCGTCCGCCAGACCCCTTATTCCATAGGCGTCAAGTTTGTTAACCCTTTACCCAACGAATCGCCCGCATCCGCCCGCGTAATATGCAAATTCAGCAGCTGAAAAAAAATATTATTTTTCGAAAAATTTCAACAAAACCATATCATGTGTCCCCTCTTTGGAAGAGTTCGTCGAGCTCGTTCCAAGGAGGAGTCACATGATATGGTTTTGTTGATTTTTCTGAAAAAAATTAAAAAATTATATTTAAAATAATAAAGTTTGATATCGTCTGTGTTGGGTAACGGGTAAGTAAGGTCTGATGATGAAGTGTGTCAAATACCTTCGAAAAGCCCAGAAAAATAGATAATGTGCAGTCTTAATTTGTTGGTTTGTCATTCATTTGTGCGACATTGTTGATAAGATGTATTGTAAATTGGTCAGAATGCACTGGACATATAGCCATGACAAAGGGTGCACCCGACATCCAAGATATATGAGAGCGTGCAACATCCAGGGTATATGGGCTCGCGAAACATCGGGGGTATATTATTTAAAAGAAGAGTTTCGCTTCTACTTGCCTCGATATAAAAATCGAACAAAAAAAACCCCCTGAAAATAGTAAGAAATATTATCAGATTTCCGACAATTCGATCATATTTTGCCATTATAAATTAAATAGTCGAATAATTAAATGAAACAACTTGAGAAAAATAAAATAAGAGCTAATGTGGCCCCCTGAGTTCCAATATGTTCTATGTGTCAGCAGGCACATAGAACACATTGGATCTCGGGGGACGGTATGCGAACAAAGTACTGTTTACTCGGTTCCTTAAGGATCCAAGGGATGCAACTCTATCTGTTATAATCAGCGTTTGTAAAAACAAAACAATGTTCATGATGTTTACGGAGCGTGCGAAACGCGTCCACAAATGTTTCTCTACTTTATTTCTATTAAGTTTCAAACGGGACAAAAGCGTTAACTCCGTCAACATGTACGGTATATGGATATTTAATATCTGGATGTCTCATTTAAACACCTTAAATCTCAATACACTATACATGTTCACGGAGATAACTTATAATACTGGATGTATGGTTGAATGAGCTTCTGTATCCCTCAACCAAAATGTGGTTGGGAAAAGCACCATCATTGACATAACCTTATAGGAGAATGCAGGTGACCACTCCTCCATCTCATCATTTGTCTGATATCTCTCGGCCATTATTTTAAAGCGTTTTATTCCAAGTCTAGATAAATGCAATATGCATGGAACAATGCGTAACCATTAGTCTTTTTATTGTTAAATGGAACAAGAACCAATATAATATAATATAAAAACCACTTCAACCAGGTCAGCATCTTAAGATATAGACATACCTCTGATGACGTCACATAATTAGTATACTGAAGTCCAGTTGTTGTTTTTACATTTGGGCATGTTTGGTATTCTATTCTTCACCGCGTGCCATTTTATTACACATCCATTAGACTTGTATTTAACAGAATCGCCGCTATGACATTATAAGTTATCTCCGCCAACATTTCGTAAGATGAAAAGGTTTCGGATGCCAAAGGCGCGCAGGGATGGTGTTGGGGGCAAGCCCCATTCTCCCAATTCAATTTTCCCTTTTTTGACCAAAATTGAAAACGTTTGTTATGATGTTCAACATTCGAGGTCATGTAACTCTATTCATGACAAGCATGTTGTGTCAATTTGGTGTAATTCACATATTAACGTAGTTATACGTTTTGGGTCCAAATACTCAATTCCCACTGGTCAGCTGGATGAAAACGTCATGACCATATGTAATTCATTTTCCAATGAATACTTTTGGTCGAACTTTGACTCGCATTTACGCTCAAGTTAATAATTTGTGATATCTCAAACAACTTACAAGAAATGTCAATCGACAGTGTGAAATTATTTCAGTGATTTTATTCTTGAACTTGTCGTTTCATAGGTGATTATAGTTTCGATGAGAAGACGGCAATTTGACAAATTTGGGTCAATGCCGAAAACTGGCACTCAACTCAGAGTTGTGCGCTTTGTCTTTTGTGTGAGGGTGGTTTTTCGCCTCGTTCGTTCGTACATGCTTTATTTCGTCTTTCTGCTTTATTGTTTGGTAAAAAGTAGTTTAAACAATTACGGAATGTAATTATAAGAATTGAATGCAATTTTTATAATCTTTATTGGAGTATGAACGTGTGGGAATGTGTACAAATTGTATGAATCCATTCGGGTTTCATACATAATTTGTACCCATTCCCACACGGTCATACACCAATAAAGATTATAAAATTGCATTCAATTCTTAAATCTAACTTCGAATGGGGAGGGGTGAGGTGGGGGTATGCACTGAACTGTAAGCAGACTTTCCTGGACCCTCGTCCAAAACATCTTGTAACCATTTGTGATCTTGAAAATGCTTTTAGCGCATCTAGGGCTGAATCGGTTAACCGATTAATAATCGGTCACAAATGATTTCCATAAACGGTTAACCATCACCACATATAACATTTACCAACTAAAGTGGAGTTAAAATCGATTTGAAGAAGTAAGACAAAATCATCAATGCTGTTACAGCATACTGTTTTTGAATTAATGCATGCATTCTGTTTCGTGAAAATAGTGCTACCCACTTCTCTTGATTCAATTCGACTCGAATTGCAAATTTGGTTATTTTCGAGTCACCGACCATTTCGTGTGTGTTCTCTGGGTGACACTCGATATGCAGGCTACTTGGATAATACACACTGTGAGAGCTGCCCGTGTCGGAGAATTTGGATTTTAGAAATTTGGAATTCACGATCCTTCTCTGCTTGATGTATCCTTATAACAGATATAATAACGGGAAAGTGAATATACGCGTGCTTATAGGAAGGTACGATTATTGCGTGTAAATATGGACACTCGGTCAAGAGCAATCAGGCAATAGACCCATCAATTCGAGATCAGATTTGATTCGATTTGTGAATCTCTTCCCAAGTTCAGTTCGACATCCGTTTCTGCTAAAATCACCCGGTACTAAACTATTTGATCAAATGATAACCTATACACTGCTGTCGAGAATATTATACACTTCTACAAGGGAATGGTCGGAAGACAACCACCGTCTAATGGCTATACCATTTTCTTGCAGTATACATGTTACAATGTATGTATGTTCCTTTCGGTAAGTATTTCTGCACTGCAAAATAAAGATATTCAATTCAATTCAAATCGGTTGATAACGAAAGTCGATTAAGGAACTTTGAATAAGTAACGGTTTTCACGTACAAAGCTTCCATGTGCGTGGAGCTGCCTTATTTTCCCCCGGAACATCCTTAAAATCCTTGAATGCCTCTTTTCTCTCTCGCTCTTTAAAATACCTTTAAGCTATAGCGGACACTGTTTGAATTGACAGTTCATTCAAGTGTCGGAACTCTGCATTACGGTGTGGGTGGATTCTGAGAGTCTTTTATTTGCGAACATTTGATGGAAGCAGCGCAATATCGGAAGCACTAACATGATACCACTGAATCATCTGCCAAGAGCTCAAACTTTTTTGTTTCTAGTGTTTTCCATAAAACGTCAGTTACGGCTGAAACTATACTCATGGGGTGACCGTGGTATCCCAAGATCCATATATGCTTAGCAAAATCGTATATGATACGCCGGTGCCATGCATATTAATTCAAATCGACCAACACTTAATTTTTCATTCATAACTTTTTAATATCAAACGGTCAGTTACGAATAGGTACACAGAGGCCGAGCTGTTATAACATATTTATTAACTTGTTCTCACCTTGGTAGAGTCTCTCAATATTTTTTTTGTTATTTGACTTAGTTCAGTGCTTTCTTAAACTAAACTGCCCCAGAAGTGTTGTTTCTTTCCCTCTCTGTTTGCCTTCTTTGTTCATGGATAGGTTAGTCTTGTCATTTCTTCCTCTTATGCGTGTTGCATTCATCTTCATCGTCTTGTCTTTGTTATAAGGTGACCATCCTACTATGAACAAGGGTGTTATTTTGTTTTTTACACTTACGCTGCCGAAAGAATGAATAAAAGGTTCTAGCGCGCCGAAGACGCGCTGGGACGATGTGGGATTTACAAATCCCTTGCGACCCGGTTGACCTTATTTTATTTCACTTGGATCACACAGGCCTAGCTTTCCTATTGCCTCGAATGGGGTCTGCGGGGGTATGCACGCGGTTAGAATTCACGGCAGTTTACGTTGGCGTGATAGATTGTCAGTAATCAATCCCTCAACGCCATTAAGACTGTTTCGGTTCTTGGCGATGGTTGAGGTTTAAATCCCACCATGGTGGGGAGCCAGAATGTAATGTTGTGAGATGGCAAATTTAAGGGAAGAAGAGAAAAGAAAACCAAACAGCAACGCCGGTTTGGTAGCGGCCCAGGTATATGACCATAGCGGCTAAAAAAGGAAAGGAGAAAGCTCCAACAGTTTAGTGTGAAAAACCGGGATTCATCCATCAAACCTTCTGGGAGATAGGATGCCGTGTGTGATTGCCGTACGCTGCCGAAAGTGTCTGTTGTCACCTGTTTTATGATGATTATCTGTACGTGTTGGATCAAAACTACCATCTGATTAATTGTTGGAAAGGGCTCAGAGAGCCCTTTCCAACAACTAATCCGATGATAGAGTTTCCAGAATGTTATAAATGTAACATCCCCGCATACGAGGGTACATAGAGGTCCACCGTATATGGATATTATGGGCGTGGCAGTAAAAAGGTTAATTATTTTCGACTACGCCTCTATATATATACTTTGAAATTTAATTCATGCATAATTTCACACGTAACTGGAGATTACGCCCATTTATTTTCGCCGTGGGTGGCTTTCTTGATTTAATTCGAATACTTGGAGCACCTTAAGCACAAAACGAAACCCTGAACAGTTTTTCTTAGAGCCCATTACAGCAATATGGAGATAGCAATTGTGAAAAAAGGAGGGCCCAACATCTCAGAGAACTCAAGAGTTTTCAAAATGGGATACCACAACATTCGGTGTCTCCGTAGGAATGTAAGCAAAATTACAACCTTGGTGGAGGATGAGTATCTTGATTTAATAGGCCTTAGTTAGGCATAGATTAGGTGGGACGGGGAGTTGTCGGTTAAATAATAATAATAATAATAATAATAATAATAATAATAATAATAATAATAATAACTTATCGGCCTAAACTCCACATATGTGTTCTTTCGCTTTACATCAAATCACTCGCATTTGAAACCCTAATCAAAAGCAGCTTTATAGAGCTGGGTTTTCAAGTTCAATTTGAATGACATAATAGTCTGTTTTTCCCTCAAGTGATAGGTGCAATGAGTTCCAGTGACCACGAGGGCAGAGGCCCTGTCACCTGCTGCATTTAACAAGGACTTGGTTTAATGTACAAAAACTGTTAAGCATAGTTGGAAAGTACAGGGGTGGAATGCGACTTGAACTATACGAAAACAAAAGCAAGGTAGTACACATGAACTGTAGGGTAGATGAATTACGATGTTGATGGTTTTCTGGAATATTATATGTTGCTGGAGGGGAAAGCAAGGATAAAACAGTGGGAGAAACGGGCGAATATGAATACTTGGGAGTGCATTTGGGTGTTACAGGAAGAGGCATATACGGAAATCACACAAATAAACTGAAGACAAGTGAAAAAGAATACTCAATCAGTTATAATTGCGTAACGAAGTTTAACGACACTTTTGACAGGCAGGGTAACCTCATGTCGGACAGTTTTACAGGTGAAGGAAGCCGATGTACCCGGCGCGAACCACCGAGCCACGGTGAGCAAGTGTCAGACTCTCCAACGTAACAACTCCTCACAAGCAAGGCTAACATTGGTTGAAGACAGGTGTACCATCGACGGCAGTACGCCTTAGTATACAACGCCACCGTGCCCCAATGTGGACAATCGGGATTACGTGCCTTGCCCAAGAACACAACGCAGTTACAGTTAAAACTAGAAGTCCTGTCTCGAATAACGCGCTGATCTAGGCTTAACTGCGCGTTGGAATTGCGCACAATTGCCATATCGAATGACATCTGCAGAACGGCAGGTTCTCCTGGTTACTCATAGCAAACACAAGCAATGTTTCTGCCAATGGACCTCCGGGTTACCCGGAGGTCCATTGGCTGAAACATTGCTTGTGCACAGGCCATATGTACATAATTTGATAGCTTTACTTGGGCCATAACGCGTACATTAACGCGCATACCAACGTGCTATTTGTGCGCATTTCATGACAGGACTTCTAGTTTTAACTGTACTCACTCAGTTAAAACTTCTTGGAAGAAATAGCTTTAACAGGGTGTTCGCTGGAAAAACTACTTTGGGAGGGTAGAATTACCAAGTATTATTACCCATGGAACGGATATGATTCCTCTAAACCAAACGGCGGCGAGGAACTTGGAGAAGCTACAAAATAATGCAGGTCGATGGATAACCGGATCAAGCAGCTCAGTCGTACTGGGAACGGTCAGAGGGGAATTCGTGTGGATGCCGGTTAAAGATAAAATAGATATGGGAAAACTATGTTTCTTCAATTACCTAGAAAATCTCCCAAACAGAAGGTGATGTAGAATGACGATTAACTATGTATGGAACTCTAAAATTCAGATAGGATGGATAAGGCAGCAGAGAAGAAGCTTTATAATTAAGCTTTAATTAATTATGTTCCAAAACTAACGTTGAGTCTTATTTGTGGTGCCCTGCGAATCAGAAATTTAAATTAAATGTCTCCGCTCGTTGCCTGGACTTTCCTGGTCTGTCAAATAGATAGAGACTTGATACCAAATAGGCCTTCGACAAACTAAACACGCCCGTTTTCCACCGCCGCTGATTCGAATCAATCTCATGTCCACGATTAAGTAACCAATATGACGATACTTGCGGGTCTGCTTTCAGATACATGTACAGTACGCGGAGAGTGTATTATCAATAAATCACCCGCAGAGTGGAGATTCCACCCAAGCAATAATTGCAAATTTGTTGCAAAGCATAACAAGCGCAAGCAAAGTTTCAGCCAATGGACCTCCAGGTTAAACCCGGAGGTCCATTGGCTGAAACATTGCTTGTGTTTTTAGTCCATACACCCACAATTTGAAAGTTATAGTTTGGGTGATAACTCCACTCCGTGGGTGATTTAGTTACAATCCACTCTCCACGTACTGGAAATAGCCAATAGAGTTTAATCCTTCACCTAATTCGATGATTTCATAAATAAGTAAAATTTTCAGGATTTTTTTTTTTATTTCAAAACGCACGACCGCTCATTGGAACGAACTCAACGACCGTATGAGAATATAAATATTAAAACAAATTTTAGAACTTCCCCACAGAACCACCCTACACACTAAAAACTAAAGTGTTAAAACTGACACTTTCAAGGTGTTAAACCCATTCTAACTCTTAGGGTTTGATTTTAACACTCAAAGTGCAATGCTTTAAGCACTTAGACATTACAATCGTCAGACATCTGAAACTTAAATGGATGGCACTTCTCATGTGTCTAGCATTGGTGGTACTTCCAGAATCGTCCATAATTTGATTTGCGCTTGGTGGGTACATAATTAAAAGGACACAACGTAGATGACGCGGATCAGGCTCGAGAATTCGAGCCTGATCCGCGTCATCTGCGTTGTTTCCTTTCAAGTGTCGCGACATTACACTTGTCAAGTGGTATTATTGTCAACAGCTGTCAAGTTCTGGGATATCTACACTTGAACAAAGTGATAGTTCAGCACTTAGTAAGTGTTAAATACAGCACTTCAAGTGTAGTTTTTAACACTTCAGTTTTTTGCGTGTACAAGTTTTTTATTGGATTTAACCCTTTAACCCTTTACCTAACATGAAAAGCAGACGACACTCGCAAAAAAAAATCTTGAATAACTACTTTTTTTCATTTTTTGTCTCAAAAACATAGGTTATGACCCCTCGTTGGGACGAGCTCGTCTTTTGAGACAAAAAATGAAAAAATATTGAAAATTAATTGGCGATTTTTGAGAATAGCGCTGGCCGGTTTTGGCCGTTACGTTGGGTAAAGGGTTAACCCTGGTGGCATTTTCCATGTCAGTTCAATGATACCAGTTGGAAGATTCCTTATTCATTATTTTGGGGTAGACTAATTAACACTTTAAAAATATTGATTGGTCTACCCCAGAACACACCCCACTTAAAGGAATTATGACGTATCATGTTCCTGGTCCGAAAAGCGGCTCATCGGGTAAAAGGGTTGAACATGAAGCGAACCCATTTCCTTTTTTGCCTTATATGCGATTTGCTCTGACACAGATGACCAGGACAAACTGAACAAAGCGACTGTTGAAATCTGAGCAGTCGTTTTTTGCGACGTATCGCCTGTCCGGATGCAATGGATCAATAGAGTCTTGAAATCTCAGCAGCTGTTTCTAGCCACATCTACCCGAAGAGAAACATCTGCGTGGCCACCCAAAAGTCTTGTGCAGATTGTGATGTTCACTAAATCCACGCTCATATCAAAGCCCTCTGGCTGTTAATGTCATTAACGTTTAGAATATAGAATCAACGTGTAGGTGATTTCTTTTCCAGATGGGGAAAGTCACATGTATTGTTGTGTGTGTGATGTTGGTTATCTGCGTGAGTATTGCAGAAGGTAAGTATACTGTGGTAGATATTATAGAGAGATGGGAGATACACACTGTTCGCCAAATGTCTGGGTATTCAGCTAAGGAAACTTTAAACTATGATGCAGCCGATTAGTTTTTTGATAAGATTTTTCTCTCCAACCCTTTACCTAACATGAAAAGCAGTCGACACTTGCAAACAGAATTCCTTAATAACTAATTTGTTTCACTTGTTGTCTCAAAAACATAGATTACGACCTCTCTTTGGAACGAGCTCGACGAGCTCGTTCCAAAGAGGGGTCATAACCTATGTTTTTGAGATAAAAAATGAAAAATATAATTAAATTAGTTCGCGCTGGCTGGTTTTGATATAGAACAATCAACAATATGCAAAGTATTATTATGTTTAATTCAAGTTGGATACAAGGTCATGACTATTATAATCCCTGATGGGTACGGGTGTGGGATGGGAAAATCTCACCCGAGGGCAAGATATTTGGGCCAGACACGAGGCTTGCCGAGTGTCTGGACCAAATATCTTGCCCTCGAGTGAGATTTTCCCATTCCACACCCATGCCTCGTGTCTGGCCCAAATATCTTACCCTCGGGTGAGATTTTCCCATCCCACACCCGTACCCATCAGGGATTATTTTTCTCCCCCCACCATACAGCGGTAACGTTAGCCAGAGGTAATCGGCGGCCACGTGCTGATATAATCAACTCATTTGGTATTCGTTGTTTTGAAAAACTAATGACACCATTGGAAAGAGCATGCAAAAGTTATGTATATACCAAAGGTATATACCACGAAATCAATTAGGAACGGTGGCATCTTGGGGTTTAAAGAGTTTTAGAGCATCAAACTTTGATCACACGGCATTCTGATGACGTCACAATGAATTAGTTGGTAGCAAGAAACTGATACGATAAGCACGACGTCATAATAACGTTATGAATGTATAACGTCACGTGGGTGGGGTGGGATACATCTGTCTCTGCTATCTCGCCCTGGACAGACGTATGTTACACTTGCAGTGGGGGGAGGATAAAAGATCTTAGTTTCGTACACGTGTACCCCCTCTGAATTTCCAACTGTACCCCCATTTGTCTCCAAACATGCAACTTTTGATAACCCCCCCCCCCCACCCCCCTACAGTGAAAAGTGTCCGACTGCTACTTAGCACTCCCATTGGAATGCGGTTCAAAAATCACTAAATGTTACATATGCAGAACCGCCGTACATTTGAATGGGTTACGAATTATCGCACGAGATTGCTTTGGCCCAGGATATCATGAGAGCTGAACGTATGTGTGATTCTGTATTTATCACACACCTCCTATGTAACAACCAGCCTACACGAAATTTGAACTAAAAACATCTTTCAACTGGATAATTCATACGTTTCCTTCCTCGTTACCAGACATCACTTTTGGATAGTGGGTACCCTAATTTGCTTTTTAATTTTTACGGCATTCAATTGCTGGAAACCAATCAGTGTCACGGTCACGATGATCGAACTTCAAATATTGAATAAACTGCAGGGAATAACACAACAAAAACGTTTTAAATAGGTGATACGTTTAGCACTCTCCAACATTATATGACCTGTTGTGGAAAGTATGCCTCGGCACGGGAGACGGCTATTTTACGCATTCATACAATATGAAGGAACACTGTGACAGCATGAACAACGCAATCTATTCTACAATTTTGGCATAAAAAGTACAGTGTTTTCCACGTTCCAAGTTAGGATTCATGCATCACCATCAACTACCCAGAAAACAAAGCATTCTATATGTTTAGCATCACCACCTATTATTTCCACGATGCACTGTAAGTTTTTCGCCGCTACAATACGTGCAACTCCTGGAAAGGTTACACATAGAGAGAAGGGTTTTATTGGCTGTATGCCCGCGGGGAACGGTATGGGCTGTATGCCCACCGGGAACGGTATGAGATAAGTCTCTTGTGACCCCCAAGGGCGGTATGTTTGCATTCGAGTTTACAGCTAACCAGCTGAAAGTGGCCAGTGTACCTGACAAAGAACCAACGAACAGTGGTAATCAGATGTCAGACTTTTAATAAACTAACCGAGCACTAGCAGGGCTTGGGTCCAAGCTACATTAGTCGAAGTCACATTGTGTGACTACCCCCCCCCCCCCCCCCCCCCCACACACACACCCATTTGGATAAAGTGCCTTTAACTCACAAGCTTTTGATCTTAGATCCAAAAAATATTAAGTGGGGTATAGGGCACTTTTGTAATCCATCCCCCGCCCTTGTTGCGTCTCAGTTAGGCTTGAATAGTATCTGGAATATTGGTCATAAATTAAAGATATGCTTATCATGTTGAGATCTCACCAATGCCATATATGTTATAATGGCTTATATGCTAAAATAGAAGAAGGTATACATAAAATAAATATGTTTACAGTATTAATATTCCAAATACATTTGTGTCTGACAGGGGAAGACATATCCAGATTGGATGTCTTTCGACCTTCCCTTAGAAGAATGGGGTGAAGAATGTATCTAGAAAAGTGAAATTCAGCTCACTGTATCCAAGTGATCTCACTGCGAGTTATGCATGTCGTGTCGCAGAGAGTCAGTATCTATATAACGTTGCGCTCTAGATTCGAACCTTACTATCTCTCCATTTCCTTTGGGGTGGGTATCAGACACTTGCTACATTTTTACACTGATGCCGTATAAGAGGCGACATGGCTGAGAAGAATAGACATTTCTCAATAACTACAAATGATGTAATATCTTACCCCCTTCAAGCATCTGGGAATTTCATTGGTTCAAGGACGTCAATGCAGACCGCATATAAATACAGATTATCAACACAGTATGTATCTCCGGGAATTCAGATCAAGTCGAGTTGTAGGAACAGAACAGTATTTCGACGAGCCCGTTACGGGCTCGTCGAAATACTGTTCTATTCCTACAACTAGACTTGATCTGAATTTCCAGAGACACACACTGTGGTGATGATAAATTTATCTCACAATATTGACCACAAAATGTGTTATAAAACTATTTAAGAGGAACTTTTTCATTTGCCTTATCGATGGAAAGATGCAAATTGAAAAATAGAATAGCATTCATTGATCTCCATATTGAGGTCAGTGATGACGTTACACTTCAGACAAAATTACGTCACTGGGATTCACTTTACTGAATACTGTCTTGCGAAGTGGAGCAACTGTGTGTTTCGTCAACGTGAATTTGGTTGTTACTTTTGCAATAATTACTGGTGAATTAAATATCCCTCTTGGTGTAAAGGTTTATTATACTTTAAAATATGCCATTCATCGTTTATTGAGGTGGAATTTTCCACATTTAATAGCGGAAGCTAATCCTTTAACTTCAAGAGAGAAGCCTCGACTCGAGCGTTCAGGAAAATCCCAATAAAAGGCTACGAACCAACCCAAGATGCCGAAAAGTGCGCATAATTTAACTATTCGTTGAGTTACCTTCCCCAGTGACATCTTAGCATGCCGTGCGTGGACAATAAATACGTTACAGGGCGTTTAGTTGGCAGATACAGTGTCATATGCGGCTCAGAGAAAACGCGAAGAGATCGAAAAATGATATTAATGCCGCTGTTTTGGCAACAGCAGAATCACGCGCTTGTATCAGGGGCCCTTGATACGGATTCGAAACAAGGGCCCAGATACATTAAACTTTAGTTGCGTAACAGTGCAAAACGCCCCGATTGTGATATAAAACCATATACTGCTTGTCAACATCAATATACGCTGACAGCTATGGGTAATCTCCACTTTGTCCATTGTTTATTCAAAATAGCGGCAGCCGATAAACGCTTCAAGTTGAAAAATTGAGTATTAGAAGCCCACATTTGATCTGAAGTGCAGGCTAGACAACGCAAAAGGCTTCATATTCTGTGGATGTGTGTCATGTTACCTTCGAAACAAAACTGTTTGATACGTATGAATTTTCCTGGTTACAATTTATGGGAGTGTGCACTTTTCTATAAATTGTAACAAGGCAAAGACACGTGAACTCATTGTGAGAATTGTCTCATTTAATTTTGATCGCTGATGTTATTGGTTCTGTGCATCGATGCGGCAGTCTGAAAGATATATTAGTTACAAAGTCTGTTCGCTCGAGTCCAATATGGAACTAAGTGACACCATTGTGTATTAGTTCTACTAATACTATTAGTTACCCCGTGTCTGATCACGTGGTACGGGTTTTTACCTACCCGAAGACAGCCGTATCCCATGAGACCGAAGGGATACGGCTGGCTTCAGGTAGGTAAAAACCTGTACCACGTGATCAGACACGGGGTAACGAATTTATCTATTGACTTTCCGTTTTAGAAGTACAATCTATTTCATGTGTGAACACACACAACATGAGATCTTTTATCTTCCATTGTTGAGCCATACAGGTTTCTGTGGAATTTTTGTGCAAAAGAATTTTTGTGAAAATATGCCGATATGACTAGTATAAAAAAATTATACGGGGTATGGACAATTTGTAGATTTCGGAACGAGGCTTCCACTAGGTATGGGAAATTTGTCAGTGGCTGGGCGGACGTATCGTGGGTTTCAATGAATATGGTCTCATACCACGTATCTATCAACCAATCAAATCAAAAAATTCACTTTAGTCAATAGATAATGTCAATATAGCCACAGCAGTGTTTAATCGGCGCGTGGTCCCATAGCAGCAGCATTGTATTCTTGTGCGTAGTTCACATGACGTCAATTACGACAACAGGTGCAAGTAAAGCGCATTCATGACGTCATGGTGTGACGCGTCTGAGACAATGAACCGATGGTCGGTTGTTTGGGAGAATTTAGCGACAATGAATTAAATAAAAAGTGTAAAAAACATTCGAAAATTTATGTGATATACAGAACCTTTAACTCGTGATGTTTGGATATAAGATATCTGAAACTCGTTTGATGAATTCGATTCACAACTCGCCTAAATGCTCGTTATGAATCAAATTCATCAAACTCGTTTCAAAAAATCTTATACCCAAACATCACTCGTTTGAGATCCTCTATTTATTTATAATTTTGTGAGGCACAAATTGAATAAATAAAATTTAAACGTCGATTGTTCTGAATAGTGGCATCGGAACTAAAACTGAAGTGCGTGTGTGTGTTTTGGTGAGGGTGTGTACACAGATGTACAAATCCGACCATGTGCTCTCAAAAACTGAGCTCTAAAAATGAGTGGCTCCTGTTTTGAATAAAACTGATAATAAGTCCATATGAATTTGTAATGTCAATATAGCCACAGCAGTTTGATCTTTTTTAAGGAGATTTACTGAAATAACAATCAACCTTTTGACATACCAATGTTAGAAGAAAACATTTCAACCTGTTACATTGTCCAAATTCATCCAACACAGCTATTTAAATATCAGTTTTTTTCTTTCAATTTTTACCTAAGAAACTAGCTTTAATGTAGGTCACCTCGCTGGGATGGGAACAAGATATCTTCCATGGTAGGTAAAGGCTGAAAAAGGAGTTTGCTTCTAAGTTCTCAGACAGTAAGAACTCAAAGGTTGGTTTTTAGATTCGTTTTGATTCGTTTTAGATTCGTTTTGTCTCCTTCCAAAGAACATGTTTTGAAATATGGTGGAAAATGGCAGGTTCAAATTAAAGAAGTACACACGGGAATGATCAAAACTAAACAAAAGTCACCCACTCTTCCCAACAACAAACTCAAAATAAACACACTTTCAATCCACAATCAAAATGGAACAACTTTGGGCAAATTGTATTTTAATTAAAACACCCTGAAATTTGCTAATAAATGGACGACCTCACGTCTGCACACGAATGTTGTTACTCTTTTCAGAGAATAAGAACTGCACACGTTTTGTATGAATTTTGAGGTGATCTCATTGTGCTACGGTGGTTTCAATTATGGTTTATTTTAGTCACTGCCACAGAGTCACACACATCTTCAAGACAGCTCATTTCGTTGTTTCAGTGTATTTCGTAAGTCACGTGCAAATCTGATTTCTGATTTCTGCATACGCTGTGGAAAACTCGATCTGTATCCCACGAAAAGAATCCTTTTGAATGTAATGATAATTTAATACAGGAGGCATATTTAACTGATAAGTAATTATGGCAATTGAAAACTAAAACCACGTTGACGAATTCCACAAAAAATCTCAGGCAGTGGATTTCAGAGAAGAGTGACGTCACTCAATTTTAAACTTGCGTTGTTCCACTAAGTCTGCAAAGAATAGTACCTAGTGAAATTTTCTTATAACACTTTTTTAGTGATCTATTATCCTGAGATAAATTTATCATCACCACAGTGTGTGTGTCTTGAGGATTTCGGATCGACGTTTGACGTCATTTCAGAGTTTGACGTTTTGAGATATCGCCGATTTTTTGAGCGATGGAACTCAACAAGTTCATAGATATCTCTACAACATTTCACAGACAGCTCCATCAATACTCGAAGGTGTGCACTGTGTATTTTGGTACCGAGGGAATGAATGAGGCACTATGACGTGAAAGGCGACCAGTGCTGCAAAACGTCAAAATTAAATTTCATTGGATAAGGTTGAAATCTAGTGTCATTTTATTTTATTTTGATTCAATGATCTTTTTTTAGTATTTACGATTCTAAAAAGAAGGCGGAAAACATTTTGAAAATCAGACTTCAAATACGGGTGATGTGACGTAAATACCAAAATTTCAGGGACATTTTTGATTGAAAACGCCAATTTTCATGCAAAGTTTCCTATTTATTTATTTATATATTTGTTTATTTATTGGAGTTTAAGGACAAATTTGACCGCCAACGTCATTTCGTTTCGGATGGTTTTACAGTCGGGGAAGCCAGAGTACCCAGAGAGAATCACCGTGCAGCGGCGAGCAACTGTCACACTGCCCAAGGTAGTAACTCCACACAAGTAGGGTTAGCATTGTTTGAAGACAAGTGCGCCATCGAAGTGCAATATTCCTTTGTACACAGCACACCGTATCCCCAAGTGGACCATTCAGATTAAAGTGTCTTGTCCACAGCGCAGTTACCCCTGGTAGGGATCGAACCGTGAACCTTTCTATTTAACCCTTCACCCAACGCAGACGATACCAAAATATATTATTTTAAATATCATTTTTTAAAATTTTTCAAAAAATTTCAACAAAACCATATCATGTGACCCCTCGTTGGAACGAGCTAGACGAGCTCGTTCCATCGAGGGGTCACATGATATGGTTTTGTTGAAATTTTTTGAAAAATAATATTTTTTCAACTGCTGAATTTGCATATTACGCGGGCGGATGAGGGCGATTCGTTGGGTAAAGGGTTAACCCTTTACCGAACGAATCGCCCGCATCCGCCCGCGTAATATGCAAATTCAGCATCTGAAAAAATATTATTTTTTGAAAAATGTCCACAAAACAATATCATGTGACCCCTCTTTGGAACGAGCTCGTTCCAAAGTGGGGTCACATGATATGCCTTTGTTAAAATAGTTTGAAAAAAATTGAAAAATGAAATTTAAAATAACAAATTTTGAAATCGTAAGCGTTGGGTAAAGGGTTAAAATCCAATGTCGTAACTACTGAGCCACCGAGCTCGCTTCGTGTTAACCCTTTACCCACCGTAGACGATATCAAAATTTATTATTTTAAATATTTTTTCAAAAACTATTCAACAAAACCATATCAGTTTTTGGTTGACGCAACAAGTTAACTGGTGGCGACATTTTGAAGTTATGAAGTCAGGGTCGAAAAATTGAAGTTTTTCAAATTGAGACAAAATTTTAATACATTGTGGTGCTATAAAAAATAGCAGATTTGTATGTTTTTTAATTTATCGCGATTTTCAATGCTTTAAGGTCAATTTCGTTGTCTTTGACAGATAGGCGTTGCAGACTTGCCTGCAGCCATAGTTATAAAACATAAAGGTAACAAATTTTGCATATTGACGCAACGGTAACCAATGAACTGCACTGTGATAGTTTGACCTAAGTACTTTCAAAACTCCCGAGGTTACAGTCACAAAACGTGAAAAAACTGAAAAATGGATGAAAAATTAAATTTCACTGGAGAAGGATGAAACGAAGTGACACTTCACTTCATTTAGTTCAAATTGCATTTTATTGCATATGATTGTAAATACAAAGCTGGAATAATGTGAAAATGGAACTTCAAATACCGGAGATGTGACCTAAATGCCGACATATGTATGATTTCGTGTTTTCTGCCATTGTAGACAGGTTTTAAAAATTCAAATTTCATCACCGACACACCCCAGTAGCTATAAGTTGAAACGTTTTGAAAATTCATATAATGCTTTTTTTATTTGAAATTACCAACAATGTCTGCATTATTCACCTCGATCAATGATGCGTGCGATGCGAGTGTTACGTTTCTTCTTCTTTATTTCGTCTTTACTGTCATTTGAAGCTCATTATTCTGAACGTTTGACGATATAATCTTCAATAAAAACCATGCCTGAAAATATACTGGTGTGATAAACAATATACGGGGGGTCAATGTCCCAAAATTAAAACACATTCGATTTTCAAGAAAGTTTTGTATTTTGTAGAGCTAAAAAGTAACAGAATGTGTTTTTTTTTTCATTTAACGTCATGTTATGGCGTCTTTACGGCATTTCATATTTTTCCACGTTGACTTGCATGTCCTTCCATGTTATGATAGTCCAACCTAAGAAACTGCAAAGGATTCGGCTTTCATATCTTGCATACACCTAAAGGAGTACGTGAATGTATTCAAAATCACATTTGTATTCACATTGAGAGACACGATTCTGTATTAAGCAATGCAAAATGTAAGTTTGCTAAATAAGTAACAGCTGTCATTAAAACAATTATGCTTACTCTATAAAGTGAATAAAATTTTCTGTCCTTCAAAACGTTTGGCTTCAAAACTAAATATTCAACATTTAGGGCTTTACATAACATTTTAATATATTTCTTACAGAACAGTATAATAGTATGGACCATAATTTTCTGAGGATTCATTTATACAAATTATACTCTATATAAAAAATTCACAAAATAATTTTGATCTTATTTTCAGGGCAAAGTTGTTTTGTTAGAGGAAAAATATATAAAGTTGGAGAAAAATTTAAGGCAAATCCATGTACCAGTTGCCAGTGTAAAGGACGATATGGAATTCAATGTACTAGTATGAAGTGTAGTGTACCTAAATGTTCTTACGGGTATGTCCTACGACGCGCAGCGGGTAGCTGTTGTCCAACCTGCATTTCAAGTAAGTTGGTCAGATGAAATATGTATTAGATGTATTAGATAAAATATGTACCCTCTGCACATTAATTTAAAAATATTGACATTTTTTAGCAATTCTTTCTTACAATTCATCTAGGAGTTTAATCTATTGAACCTTGTTGTACAGAGCTCGTTGACTACTGTCAAATATATTATGACTGAATGTTATAACTACCAAACAATGTCAGTTGGTATATGTGTATTCCGAGCCACTGAACAGCTTGGCCCAGAATATGTGGCGTAGAAATAGATGATGAGGTTGTGCGTTTTTTGCAGTGTGAAGAAAAAACGAGGAAATCTTTAGATTCAACCGCCTATTCTGGGTCGCAAAATAAATTAGAGACGCCTCAATAAAGTGCTCTAAAATGCTGAGACGTTATTGTAATGGACAAAAATGGGCACAAAACGGACGGCAATCTTATAATATCCCATTCAAAATGTTTGAGGAAAGTTCGGTCACTTTCCTTGCAAAAAACGTTGCCAATTCTTTACAAAATCATTATGGGGATTTTATTTAAAAAATCGTCAGGAATGAATAAACGTCGCAAGGTCGCAATATTTTCTTCCATTTCCTCCACATAGCCAGCAGAAGATTCAAAAAATAATATTGCCGAATGTTTCATGGGGATAATAAAAACATTGTCCAGAAAAATATATTCCAGTATACACTATTCAAAAAAGTAAGAGATATCCAAACTGACGTTGACATTTTCGAAAAATGATATAGGATGCGCGTGATTGGACACATCAGTATGTTACCAAGTTTAGTGTGGATCATAAATGTCACCGGCTCATGAAAACTTCGTGCAGGGTTTTCGCAAGAGCGCCGCATTAATGTCTGTGGGGTACGTTTTGAAATTTTCGTTTGTACTGGACGAGCTTTTTCGGAGGTATTATCGTCTTTTCTTGGTTTAAACTCGTTCACCAATAGTTTCTGGTCGAAACGTAACTTTTGAGGTATACGAAGACTGACTCGTGACGAACGTTTACGAGCCGTCGGCAGGTTGGAAGCTGGCAATAGACTGACTGCTGTGGCCCAAATTCTCTACGTGTCTGAATCGGTGATTAGCCGGTTGTGGTCACTGTACCGTCGGACATGCAATATTGATGGCAGACGTCGATCAGGTCGTCCAAAGGGGACAGCTGCTAACCAGGATAGTTTCATCCGAAACTCAGCATTACGTAACCGCCTTCAAAGTACCTTAGATATTGGATAGCAGCTGCACCGAGCGACAGATATGCGATTCAGTGGTCAGACTATCCGAAAGCGCCTACAAAGCTGGAATTTGTACGCTCGATGACCTCAAATAATTCCACTTTTGACGGAACGTCACATCGCTGCAAGGCGTTATTGGTGTGGAGCACGACAGCCCTGGGACAATCGTCGATGGAGCAACGTCATGTTTTCCCATGACTCGAGGTTCAATCTCGACATCCACGACAGGCGAAACATATTGTGACGGCGGTGGAACGAACGATACCATGACGTTAGCATTAGGCAGCACGATCTCTGTGGTGGTGGATCGGTTATGGTTTGGGGAAGTATAACCATGACAAGCAGAACAGCATTACATCTCATCCAAGGGCGTGCCACAGGGCAGTACTGGCGTGACGACATGTTAGCAGCTCATTTGTTACCATTTGCGCGACATCACGGCCATCGATTAATTTTTCAAGATGACAATGCAAAAGCACACAGGGCCCGTGTCGCTACATAGTTCCACCAGGAGTAGAACGTCACCACACTGCCTTGGCCTGCTCTTAGTCCAGACGTTTAACAAATCGATAAAAATATAAATATATTTTTTCATATATCTCACTTTTATCAAATATTCCTACTTTTTTTAATAGTATAATAAAATAAAAAGGAAAAAAAGAAGTTAAAATAAATTAATGAAATTAAAGAAACTAAAATATGATACAAGAAAAATGAAAAGACGAAAAGGAGAGTCAGGAGTTTCTCCAAAATATGTTCTATATGTGCGTTTGCAAATCTCGCGGAGGAAAATATTTTTGGAGCGTTAATGATGATGCACCGGCTGCAGATAAAATTTTGACAATCGGAATAATCACATTTGTCCGACTCTAGTATATGAAGACGTCATTACCGTGTGTTTTATGCCGGTGTAAAAGGAATGGAAGTCCGTAGGAACGTTAGTCCCTCTGGACTATTATTCCGCGGAATTATAGTCCCAGGTCTAACATTTCTAGGAATAGTAGTCCGGCGGACTACTATTCCTAGAAATGTTAGACCTAGGACTATAATTCCGCGAATAATAGTCCAGAGGGACTAATTTTCCTACGGACTTCCATTCCTGTTACACCGGCATTAGAAAGAGTCGATGCAGATGAAGTGATGAATAATTTTTATCAACCAACACATTCGTGATCAGAATTTTCGTATTTTTTTAAACTGGCTCGAAATCTGACGATCGTGGATAGAGAACGTGTTATAGAGAATATCCAACGTATGAAGAAAATGGAGTAAATAAAAAAAAAATTATATTAAAAAAACATAAATATTATAGAAAATGATAAATAGCTCGATTATATTAAAAAAAAATTAAAATCGTCGCGATTGTTCTACATCTTCTCCTCCTTCTTCTCCTCCCACTCCTGAATTTAATCACAACAAAAAAAAAAAAAAAAAAAAAAACGATGCGATATATTGCAATTCAGAGTGTGCAGGTGATATGAGGTAATGTTCCAATGAGACTAAAATCCTCCTCCTCTGATTGGACGAAAGCTCGCTTAGTATATTCTATGTTTACGGCTCAAGAACCAAATGTTACCGTCAGACGTCATTATGCGAAATATTTGCAATGACGTCGTACGTTTCGTAACTGCTTCATGAACGGGGTGACTAGCACTCCGATTCATTTTTCTGGATGTTCAACGGGTGCAGCAGATGGTGTTCCGGGTGAAGTGTTGTTTAAATTACAAACGTACTTACGATTTCAACTAAAATGGAATGAGTTTATCTGGTTTATTGATTATTTGTCCAGTGCCGTCGTGGATACACAAGAGGCTTATTTACTAAACTTGTGATTGTTAACAGTTTGCCTTGTACAAGGCAACTTTTAACGATTACAAGTTTAGTAAATAAACCTCTCGTGTTTCCCGATGTAGGTTTTTGGCTATGGTAGTGTCTATTAGAACATATACATTATTCTGATGAATTGACGATAACATGGTCTGAGGTTTCCGGCCCGGAGGGTATGTTCAACCGAGACGCTTCGCGTCTCGGTTGAACATAAGCTCAGAGGCGCAAACCTCAGACCATGTTACCGTCAGTTCATCACAATAACTTATATTGTAGCATTTGCAAGCAGCCTGTGGGCGGCAGATCTTCACGATTTCAAGAAAGAATAGAGAACTTAAGCAGAGTATATATTCTAAATGTTCTTACGAAAATAAAAAAATAAAGAACGAAGTCATTTGATATCGACAGAATCTGAAAAGTTCAAGTTTGTTTGACATCTTCATTGTTGAGAGAGAGAAAAAGATGTACAAACTGGTCAGAAATAATAAACAAAATTTACTGAGATAAAATAAGATTTACTGTTGAAGAAAAAAAAAACAAAAAAAAAAGAAAACAAGGAAAAATGGTTAAATATAGATATAGGAAAAGAAAGGGAAATTTGAAACGATATTAATTAAATTTAAAAAACAACAAATTTAACCTAAAGGAAAATAGATAAAATTGTTTATATACTATTAAAAAAAGTAGGGGATATTTGATAAAAATTAGATATAAGAAGAAATATATTTATATTGTCATTAAAAAGTAAGTTGGGGTATTGCACTGTGACATCTGGTAAATGGTTTCAGCGATAGTTGGGTGTCTGACAAGCATGCATTCCACACACTGAGCTGTAGAAGACATGGACGGTCAGACAGAGAATTGACCACATTCAGTCCAAGTCCTCAATACGTTGTAAATCCTCCTCGGTTCGCGAGACGAGTGGAAATCCGATGTGGCATACTCCTCATGAGACGTCCAATATCAGCTTCACTGTTGTTATTCCATTCTTCCTGCAGTGCAGCGACGAGGTCTTGGATATTGGTAGGGGGCTGTTGAAGTTGTCGTAGGCGCCTCCAAGCCTACCCCCGACGTGTTCGATTTGTGAAAGGTCTGGACTTAGTGCTGGCCAAGGCAGTGTAGTGATGTTCTGCTCCTCGAGGAACTCTGTAGCGACACGGGCTCTTGCATTCTCATCCTGGAAAATGAATCGACGGCCGTGGCGTCTAAAAAATGGCACCGTATGAACTGCCAACATATTCTCACGGTAGTACTGCCCCATGACACGCCCTTCGGTGATATGCAATGCTATTCTGTTTGTCATGGGTATGCCACCTCATAACCGATCCACCACCACAACGATCGTGCTGGCTAACGGTTACGTCATGGTAGCGTTCGTTCCGTCACCACCACACCCTGTTTCACCTGTCGTAGAAGTCGAGAATGAGGCTTGATTTATCAGAAAACATGACGTTGATCCACCGAGGATTGTCCCAGCGCTATCGTGCTCCTCACCAATTACGCCTAGCTGCGAACTGACGTTCAATCAAACGTGGAATTATTCGAGGTCGTCGAGCGTACAATTTCCAGCTGTGCAGGCGGTTTCGGATAGTTTGACCACGTACTCGCACATCTGTCGCTCGGTGCAGCTGCTGTCCGATTTCTAAGGCACTTTGATGGCGGTTACGCAATGCTATGGTTCGAATGAATCGTTCCTGGACAGCAGTTGCCTCTCTTGGAGGACCTGACCGACGTCTATAATCAACACTCCCTGCCTGACGATAGCATCACCACAAAATGTTGATCATCGATTGAGTAAAGTTGAGAATTGATGTCTTCAATCACGCGTATCCAATACCATTTTCCGAAAATATCAAAATCAGTTTCGATATCCCCTACTTTTTGGAATAGTATTTATAGGGAAAAAACTGAATAGAAATTGAAATTAAAAAAATATAACTTGAAGGAAACGAATGAAAGGAAAAAATGTTGATATATAGCAAAGAAAATAATGAGTAAAATATTGTTTTTTAAAAAAAAGGGGAAAAATATTATGCCAGCAGCAGTAAGAAACATCGATTTAACCCTTTACCCAACGTAACGGCCAAAACCGGCCAGCGCTATTCTCAAAAATCGCCAATTAATTTTCAAAATATTTTCATTTTTTGTCTCAAAAACATAGGTTATGACCCCTCGTTGGAACGAGCTCGTCGGGCTCGTTCCAACGAGGGGTCATAACCTATGTTTTTGAGACAAAAAATGAAAAAACATAATTATTCAAGAATTTTTTTTGCAAGTGTCGTCTGCTTTTCATGTTAGGTAAAGGGTTAAAAGTGTCCAGAGTTGTTCCATACAACCACACAAGAAATTTAAAGCCTAAAACGTTTTGTCTGCCACATGCTCTCTTTTCCTAACCAATGCAACATTTAAAATAAATAAAAATTAAATGATTTATGTCTGCTATTTTACCAAAGTTTGTGAAACTGATAAAACTGTCCCTAGAGTGCAAGATGGCTTCGCACTGCTTTAGCACTGCAAAATCTTCTGGCACTCAAAGGACAATATACACCACCACCTATGCCAATCTGTAGAATACGAGGCCTAAACATAAAACGAACCAAGAACATGAACTTAAGATGGCAAAGAAATAATTACCCCCAAAAATGAAATAAAAAACCGGTACCCACATGCAGTTTTACAAAAATGGCCTGAGAAACAGAAGATCTACTTTGTGATGGCTTAGAGTAAAGTTTTTCAGTTGGACACTCACAACCTCGAATTGAAAGACGTCGAGATGCAAGGTTTGGATAAGTATGAAAACCATAAAAGCAGGTCATTAAAATTAAATGAAGAACTAGTCGAATTGTTTTATGTGTTAGACGAGTTGTGTAAAATCGTGAAGAAAGAAGATAAAAATTTCGATGACGGTGACTTGACACAAGTTTTCAGTAAATTTATATATCCAAAAATTGATAAACATATCGTAGAAAGATTCGGAGAAGAAGCTCTAAAAATATAGAAAATATAACAAAAGTAGACATAGTCAGTGAAAATTTATACAAAATCAAAGATAGAATAACACCGCATACGAAAATAAAAGATAGGATTTTATAAAAATGAAATATAGAATGAAAATAAAAAATATGTCTTTGGTTTATTTATTTTTGAATTTAAAGAGTTTTTTTCTAGTAGTAGACTTTTAGTTATTTTTAATCCCCCCCCCCCCTCCCCCTCCACTGAAAGAAAGTCAGAATGAGCTTTTGTGATCAATCACCATCCGGCACATGTCGTTCTTCATACGTCAGATGAACAAGGTGTTCGCGACTTTTCACCCAAAACTGCTGAACCGATTTGAGTCAAATTTGAAGTGATTGTTTGTTCTGATAACGCATTTTGTTGTTCAAGTGACGTTGCTCCACCCCATAGTGAGAGGATAGGGGGAAAAAAGCTCCGTAATTGTACAAAATTCTTCTTCTCATGACCCATTGGTACAATGGCGAGATATTTGGTTCTTAGCTTCGTTTTTGGATGTAGAATCAAGTTTGTTCAAACATTGTTCCAGGCAATATTTGTCCTTGAAATGGGAAAGTATTTTTGCTAACGTAAAATTCCTATATTTTGAACTGATGAGCCGATTTCAAGAAAAGTTGGCATGTCGTATTATTGACTCATACGTACTTGATTAATCAAACAAATTTCTCAGTGGCCTGAGAAACAGAAGATCTATTTTGTAGTGGCTGAGAGTCAAGTTTTTCAGTTGGACACTCACAATCTCGAATTGAAAGACGTCGAGATGAAAGGTTTCGATAAGTATGAAAACCATAAAAGCAGGTCATTAAAATTAAATGAAGAACTAGTCGAACTGTTTTATGTGTTAGACGAGTTGTGTAAAATCGTGAAGAAAGAAAATAAAAATTTCCATGAAGGTGACTTGACACTAGTTTTCAGTAAATTTATATATCCAAAAATTGATAAACATATCGTAGATAGATTCGGAGAAGAAGCTCTAAAATATAGAAAATATAACAAAAGTAGACATAGTCAGTGAGAATTTCTAAAAAAAACAAAGATAACACTGTATACGAAAATAAAAAATAGGATTTTCTAAAACTGAAATGTAGAATGAAAATAAAATATATTTCTTTGTTTTATTCATTTTTGTATTTAAAGAGGTTTTTTTCTAGCAGTACACTTTTAGTTGTTTTTACCCCCCCCCCCCCCCCCCCCCCTACACACACACACTAAAGAGAAGTCAGAATGAGCTTTTGTGATCATTCACCGTCCGTCGTATGTCATTCTTCATACGTCATATGTCGCCCGTGAACAAGGTGTTCGCGACTTCTCCCCCAAAGCTGCTGAATCGATTTGAGTCAAATTTGAAGTGATTGTTTCTTCTGATATCTGATTTTTTTTCAAATTACGTTGCACCGCCCCAAAGGATAGGGGAAACACGCTCCGAAATTGTACAAAAATCTTCTTCTCATAAACCATTGGTGCAATGACGAGAAATTTGGTTCTTAGCTTCGTTTTGGGATGTAGAATCAAGTTTGTTCAAACAGAGTTCTAAGGAATATTTGTCCTTGGAATGGGAAAGTATTTTTGCAAGCGTAAAATTTCTATTTTCTGAACTGAAGAGCCTATTTCAGGATTCTCAGGAGCCCGGTGGTTCCGTGGTAGACTGTTGGACTTCTATGCTAAAAGTCCCGAGTGCGAGCCTATTCCGGGACGACCCGAGGTGTGTACTTGGGCAAGGCACTTGATCCCGACTGCCTACATGGGGACCCGATGACGCCATGTACTAAGGCGTACTGTACGTCGATGGTGCACACGTCTTCAGCTGCTGTAACCCTGCTTGATCGGAGCGTGAACAGAATAGGAATGTTGAGGAGCTGACAGCTGCTCGTCGATGCAGTTCAGAACAGTGCCGAGCAATCACAAACGTAACTAATAATCAAATGTTACAAAATAGACGAGTGTGTTTTTAAAGTGTACCTTTAGTGTGAATTTTAAGAATATCTCAGGTTTTTTTAAATCCCGAAACTGCTAATTACAGATTATTCACTGTGTTTTGAGGTAGAAAAAGTCCAATACTACCAGCACGTCCACCAGTACTTCCACCACGTCCACCAATACTACCACCACGTCCATCAATAACCAGTCCAGGTATGTTTTGTCTATAATTTCAACATAAATCAGTTTTCCCTTTGTTGTTTCTGTTTGTGGATGTTAACTATATTGATAAATGGCCCTGAAATACATGCTTCCCGTCAGTATTGCTTAAAAGTAGAACGCAGGCCAACCAGGCTCCTTCATTCTGTGATCTATTGCAGTGTCACTCAATCCTACAGACAAAACTGCAAGAATGTATGATGCCTGGAATGTCACTTTCTGAGCTGAGCTCACTAAAATCGATATGCGCCAAGTCTGAGTCTCTAATCGATTTTTTTCTGTACGAGGTCTAGATTTTTTATATCAAACCATGACGGATTTGAAATTATTTTTATCGCATAGCGTATAATTTAAACCATTTCCCCAAGTAACGACCAAAATCGACTAGCGTTATTCACAAACATCGCAAACCAGATTATTCGTTTTATCTTTTGCCTGGAAAGCCTAGCTTTTGACCCAATCTTGGGACTCCCTTTAACCCTTTACCCAACGCGGACGATTTCAAAATTTATTATTTTAAATATAATTTTTTTAATTTTTTCAAAAAAATTCAACAAAACCATATTATGTGACCACTCTTTGGAACGAGCTTGACGAGCTCGTTCCAAAGAGGGGTCACATGATATGGTTTTGTTGAAGTACTTCGAAAATAATATTTTTTGAGCTGCTGAATTTGCATATTACGCGGGCGGATGCGGGCGATTCGTTGGGTAAAGGATGAAGAAGCTCGTTGCGATAAGCGGAATAAGCTCTTTTTCCGAGACAAAAATTTTGGTTTTTGTTTTCCATAACCACACCGGGATAAACATTTAATGAAGTGAATGACATTAAAAACGAAGAAGGTGAAGCCAATGCTGCTTCCTAAATTTACTCACTCACAATGTTACGACGTAACGTTAACCCTCTACCTAACGAAACGGCCATATCCGAGCCGCGCCATTCACTAACATTATCACTCAATTTTATTGCTGCGTAAACATTGTATTTTGTAGAATGGCCTCGATAGCGACAAAGTTGTGGTCTCGCTCTTCTGAGTGTACTACATTGGGATCTTTAGCCAGCATGAAGTATGCCTCTGCGCGGGAGATGGCTATTTTACGTATCCATACAATATGACCGGACACTGTGACAAATTGAACAGCGCACTCTATTCTCGGATTGTGGCGTAATAGGGTGTACCACGTTCGAAGATAAGATTCATGCATCACCATCAGTTACTAACTCCAAAACAAGACATTATATACGTTTAGCATTACCACCTATTATTTTCACAATACACTGTAAATTTTTCGCTGCCACAATACGTGCAACTTCTGGAAAGGTTCCACATAGAGAGAAGGGTTTTATGGGTTGTATGCCCACGGGGAACGGTATGGGTTGTATACCCACCGTAAACGGTGTGAGATACGTCTCTGTGGTCCCCATGGGTGGTATGTTTGGTTTCGAGTGGACAGCTAAGCAGCTGAAGGTAGCCAGTGTATCTGAAAAAGAACCAACGAGCAGTGGTAATTAGATGCCAGAGTTTTAACAAACTAACCGAGCACTAGCAGGGTTTGGGCCAAAGTTACATTAGTTAAAGTCACATTGTGTTACTACCCCCCCCCCCCCCCGCCCACCACACCCCACACACCCATTTGGACATACGAGGATTAAGTGCCTTGTAATCCATTACTTTTGTAATCCATCCCACGCCCTTGTTGCGTCTCAGTTAGGCTTGAATAAGTATCTGGAATACAGGTCATAAGTTCAGATGTGTTTATCATGTTGATTTCTCACCAATGTTATATGTGTTATAATGGCAGGTATGTTAAAATAAAATAAGGTATAGATAAAATAAATATGTTTACAGTATTGATATTCCAAACACATTTGTATCTGACAGTGGAAGATATAGCCAGATTGGTTGTCTTTCAACTTTCCTTCAGAGGAAAAGGGTGGAGTATGTATCTAGACAAGTGAAATTCAGCTTACTGTATTCAAGTGATCTCACTTCGAGTTATGCATGTCGTGTCGCAGAGAGTCAGTATCTATATAACGTTGCGCTCTAGATTCGAACCTTACTATCTCGCCATTTCCTTTGGGGTGGGTATCAGACATTTGCTACATTTTTACATTGAAGCCATATAAGAGGCGAAATGGCTGAGAAGAACAGACATTTTTCAATGACTACAAATGATGTATTGTCAGAAGGTTTATCAAATGTCATTTACCTTTTTCCCATAAGGACAGTAATGGCGTGGATCTGATAACTAAAGCGAGCAAAATGACTGCAAAATGTCACAGTCCTGGTAGCAAGGATTAGAACAAGAAATGTTATTGAAATAATATTCAACCTGGTTTATGTCCCGTTCAAACGCATAAGGAGCATCCCAACATACCGTCGCCTGAGTGCTAGAATGTTCAATATTCTAGCACTCAGGCGACGATACGTCCAAATAGTACATTGATTGAATATAGTCGATGTTACTTCGAAATAAATCATAATCGAAGGGTGGGTGGGGGGGGGCGTATGTTTTAGTTTGGTATAAGGCAAAGGAATATATACTTTGGTTAAGATTATGAAACATGTGTCAGTGTTTCTGACTTGTGTGGAAAGGAAACCAATATCAGTGTAAGGAAGGCATTGTGTACTCGACTTCTTCGTCAAGGTGTGACCTCCTAACATTTATAAACAGTTACTCATTTGCAAGTGATTAAATACAGAGACAGATGCCAAACATTTTATACAATGAACCTGACAAAAATGCTAATTCTTCTCATATAGAATCCACTGCTTTGCACTCCGCCTCCAATCCAAAGTCAAACCGCATTACTTAAGTAACAGCAACAATCTCTGAAACCATGTCTCAGACAGAATCACACCAATGGGTCAAGCCTTTGGCAACAATCAACATCAGTAGCAATTGGATAATTCAATACATTAGTAATTCTTATAACAGTGAAATCCAATGTTAGTGGTATAAAACAAATCATACGACTTATTTACGACAGTGACTCTGAATGAGATTTCAACATACTTGGGTTCAAAATAACTTACTTGTTCTTGTTTTAAAAATATTAGTTTTTGAAACATAAATTATCGCTACTCTCCTGTCATTGTGCATTAGTTCTATATTTGTAAATTAAGTCAACGGGGATCTTTCAATGCAGCACTGATGTTAAATCCAGTGGCTTTGGAAATGGATGGGGAATGGATGTTGCCACTTTCAGTTTTCAGATCAGATATTTTGCACCCCGCACCACTTTGATAGACACAAGTTTATCAAATGATGTATTTAATCAATATTTATTTGTAATTATAATTTTACCATTCCCCCAACATCAATAACAGTCAACATCTGAAAACCAAAACAACTAATCATTTTTATTTTTGACCTACAAATGTAGCTTTTGATTCCCCAATAGAACGAACCCAATGAGATCATTCTAATGAAGGGTCATGGGGTATGTGTCTGAGCTAAAATGGAAATAAAATATTCCATGGCAATTTCTGCGAAGCAAAACTTGAATAAATGAAATTTAAACGGCGATTGGTACAGTTAAAACTAGAAGTCCTGTCACGAATAGTGCGCTTATCTAGGCTTCATTGCGCGTTGGAATTGCGCGCAATTGCCATATCGAATGGCAACCAAAACACGGCAGGTTCTCCTGGTTACTCATAGAAAACACATGCAATGTTTCTGCCAATGGACCTCCGGGTTACCCGGAGGTCCATTGGCTGAAACATTGCCTGTGCACAGGCCATATGTACAGAATATGATAGCTTTAATTGGGTCATAACGCGCACATTAACGCGCATATCAACGTGCTATTTGTGCGCATTTCATGACAGGACTTCTAGTTTTAACTGTATGAATAGTTAGGTAATTGACAGCATGACTGCTTTCCCGATGTCAATAGCAATGTAGCACTGCACATGTGACATGGCTGCTTCAAAGTTACAGTTTTATGTGAAAGTAACAGACGGTTCCATAGTCAGATGTGTCATGTAGCATGGCTACTTCCTGGGATACAATTTAATATTTATGTAACGGACAATACCATTAGATACCACAATCACATTCCACTTGCTGAATGACTTTTTGACTACTTATAAGTGTCAAACATTTCTGATTTATGATTATCTAAAATAATGATTGTTGTGGTGAAAAAGGAATGTAGTACAACAGCCTTTCATCCAATATCACAGGCACCCGTATGTCTAATGGGAGTATTGCAGAATGTGGCTGCTTGTGAGAGGCCTTTCGTTTCCTAACAAAAGTTGGGGAGGTGGTGATGTCGGTGCGGAGCGGGTTGGAGGGTGGCGAAGTGGGGTTGCTGTTTTGGCTATGTTCTCTTTTTTTTATTTTTACATTATATGTATGTTGAATTAACATGCTGTACTTGGTATACCTGAATTGTTGAGGAACAGATACTTCCTGTTATGCTATCCTTGTTATAGTTTATTCTTCAGCAGACACATATACATGTACTATATATGATACATGTATCAAGTGAACGAACTTTGCATCTCACTGAGACAATTACTTGATCAAGTGAACAGTTTTAACTGGAGACATTGCCGGGAGAATGTTTTAGTTCCTTCTCAAGTTTGTTGACTTCCTGAGGAGTGTTCAATCGACTAACGGATGCGTCCTTCAACTTCACGAAAATAAAACCACCAAAAGTCCACGTTTGATTAATTTTCCTGTCCTTCACAAGAGTTCGACACCTTTTCGCCAATTGTGATCTGGTTGTTGTCAAATGTTCATTTATGTACACCTTATTTGTAGCTTCTGTTGATTCAAGTTTATTTTATTAAATAGTCCTCGGCTGAGTTCTGTTTACACTTGAAGCACCAGAGCGATGACTCCTGATAAGTCCATATGAATTTTTAATGTCAACATGGCAACAGTATTTTAAAATTGTTTTTGGTAAGGAGATTTACTGAAATAACAATTAACCTTTTGAGTGTAGTGTAACGACACTGATCTAACCCCGCCTAGACCCTTCCTCTGCGCCGACGCTCTTGGCCCAAACTCACTTACAAGAAGTGAGTTCCAGCAGACAGCCTCGCACAGAAGTCAAGCAAGATCACGCCGTACACAAATTTGTTGTCTGGGGTTTCTGCAGGTTCGTTCCTAAATAGGGATTAGTTTCCTTCATCAGTCACCTAGGACTGTCACAAACGTTTAACGCTGCCTTGGCACCCCTCTTGCGCCATTGCTCTCGGCTCGAACCCACTTATAAGAAATGAGTTCTAGCCGACATACACATAGGTGAATTTAAAGGGCATGTTTCAAATCCACTATTGAACCGCGTTTAATGATAAAAAAATAATAATATCCGGTCAAGGGCTCACTGAAAGGGCTATAAGCTGAAAAAACAAACAACAACAAATGGCGAAAGATTTAAATATATATATTAATTTAACGTTTATTACAATTCCCCCTATAACTATTTCAACTTCGGAGGAAGTCACATGGAATTTTGGATTTTCATTTTTCATATTTCAATTGGCATGTACAACTACATCTCCACTCTATAGGTAGAAACAAATTTATTCTACCGTCTATTAGGTATTCACTTTTCAGGCCATAACCACTGTTTCTATCACCAAGTTCCACTTCCCGGCAAAAGAGTTACATACCAAACATCGATGATTTTTATAAATATTACGGCTGCTACCTCCCTTGGCTAAAGAAGGGGAGCGCTCATAAGTCGGAATCCAGGTTCCAACGACCAAAACTCTCCCTCATCAGAAGAGTTGCACATCAAAATGTCTGCAATTATTCACAACTGCTACTACCCTTGGCTAAAGAAGGGGAGCTCTACACAGATCAGAACCAAAAGTTCCAACACCCGAAACTCTCTACCGGCGGAAGGGTTACGCCAACACTCGTATAAAACTACGAATTTTCATATCAAGAGCTGTTCAATCTGAATCCCTCGCGCTCACAAATTTTGTCTACACATCAAAAATTTAGGCCGTTACACCAAACAGACTGCCCGTCGTATCTCACCTTCTCCACCCTTAAATAAAAATACGCATATTCAAAGGGTAGAATCGTGCCAATGAATGCGACCATAAAATTCCGTAAAGTTGCCAAATGGGAGGGACGGGGTTTCAAATCTATCGACCCTCCGAAACACGTCGTACGCCGAATTTCATCGATTAGACCGAGGCATCTCACAACTAAATAAGATGCATCGGGCTAATCGTGAATAAACTTGTCTTTTTACTAAATTAATAGAGCCGTCATTGGGAATTCGGCGTAGGACGAGGATCAGAAATCCATGATATAGTGACCGGCCCCGATGGGGAGTCAATCTGGAGGAGAGTACAAAAGTACAACCTACATCTATGAAGTCCCGATGTCTTCTCCAAAAGTATTGGGAGTCAACCCAATCACTTCGACTTCCAGATCACCAATAATCCGTGCGTGTTCACATTGATTACCGCATGAGTTGTTTCACCTCGACGATCAACAAGATACAATCAGCCGACGTGGAAATTAACCCATGTTTCTATCTCTCACTAATGTGTGCGAAAACTTAAGGTCACCACAAAGTGATTTAACACTTTCCATATCGAAGCGACCAATTCGCCTTTATACACCAGATTCATGCACACACACCTACACATATATATATATACATATTTATAGGCTTGTGTGCACATATCCTATGTATGGTAATTTCTTATATATATTTTCCTTTTTTCTTACAGTAGCAAGCCAATGTTAGAAGAAAACATTTTCAACCTGTTACATTGTCCATGTCCATCTAGCACAGCTATTTAAATGTCAGTTCTTTCTCTCAACTTTCACCTAAGAAATTTGCTTTAATGTATGTCATCTCCCTGGGATGGGCACACAATATTTTCTATAGTACGTAAAAGGTTGAGAAGGATTTTGCGTTGGTTGATTGATTTAGATTAACTGCCTTAATATAATGGCTTTGTTAGGTCGGACGAAGGAGGTCTATTTGGCATAAATGAATCAGTCTTTACACGAGTGTAAATATTGTGCAGTCTAGCACCAAGCATACAGTAACTGGCTGCTCATGGTAGACAAAACAGCAGTTACATTCCTGTCATTAAGCTGTTTATCAAAATATAATTACAAGTTGTCTAGTTGTTCTCTACTCAGGACGTGGCTGCTTCAAGGACAAAATTAATTTCTGAGCATGGTTTTCAAAGACGTGCATGGCTGCGTTCAAAAAGCAAATAGTAATGTAGCATTACATATAGGGCACGGAATGGCTGCTTTGAGAACATAATTGAATATTTAGCACAGCTTTCGACTGTTGTTTGCAGTTCAAATAGTGCCTCTACATATTATAGATATGGGCAAAACTTCTTTCAAATGGTAAACGGAAGTGTAACTGTCAGTCTATACAGAACTATAAATTTAGTTCAAATAGTGCCTCTACATATTACAGATATGGGCAAAACTTCTTTCAAATGGTAAACAGAAGTGTAACTCCACACGTGACCTCTGATTGCTTCAGCGACAAAAGTGAGCCTATATAGAACTGCAGATGTGGTGCAGTCTGGCACCAAGCAGTTAACCTGTCCTGAAGCTGTATATCAAATATAATTACAGGTTGTCTAGTGATTCTCCACATAAGGTATGGCTGCATCAAACATAAATGACTGTAGATGTGGTGCAGTCTGGCACCAAGCATTCAATAGATGGCTGCTGATGATAGACATCACCACATCTACATTCCTGTCCTGAAGCCGTATATCAGATATAATTACAGGTTGTCTAGTGCTTCTCTACATAAGGTTTGGCTACTTCAAACACATTATTATTGTTCAAGCATGGCTTTAACTGATGTTTGAAGAGCTGGTTTCAGGTGGTACATTCTTCCTGTCGAATGATTCATCACATATGATATGTCTGCTTCAAAGGCATAATTAATTTTTACATGGCTTTAACTCTCATATGAGGAACTGGTTTCAAGTAGTGTCTATATACATAATTGTAGGCATGATTGCTTTAAGAGGGCAAACAACAAAAATAGCTTTGATTGGCTGCTTCAAGGACATGGGCATGGCTGCTTTCGGAAAGCAAACAACAATGTAGCATTACATATAGGGCACGGAATGGTTGCTTCGAAAACATATTTTTTTTAGCACAGCTTTCAACTATTTTTGAAGTTCAGATAGTGTCTCTACATATAGGTATGGGCCAGCCTTCTTTGAAAAGGCAAACAGCAGTGTAGCTCTATACACGATCAATGGTTGCTTCAGTGACAAAAAATCAGGCTATATTATAATATTAGAACGTTCCTTTTCATGTTGTATAGGTCGATAGTACCTGGGTGTGTGCGATTTCTGAAATAAAACCTGAAGCAGCGAAGCTGCTGAAGGTTTTATTTCAGAAATCACACAAACTCAGGTACTATCGACCGATAGAACATTAAAAGAAACGTTCTAATTATTTTATTATGCCGAACAAAATATGACTTTCATTGTTAAGCGTTAACTGCAACATGCCATCAATCTTGTAACAACAATGTAGTCGAAACCAAATACATGACGTCATTTCGAACGAATGACGTCTCTTCGAAAATGAATTTCACAAGTACCGGCGTCGCTTTGGGAGTTTCTATATCAACAAATGCCAATGTTTACAACTGCATCGTGCTGTTCATGTTATAATTCATTGTTAATGCTAGTTATGAAGCTTGTGCTGAAAATTTTCGGCTTATATCGCATAAACCGAAGGAAAACAACAGTTATTTCTTAAATATAATTGACTGAAGTCATAACTGAGACTCATATTCAGGATTCACTGAAGTGGTGAACAACACGTGAGTGAGTTTTTTTTAATATTTCTGATTCTTTTGAATTCATTGTTTGCAGTTAAAATTGAAAACACACCTACTGAAGATGATATATTTGTTGGTAAGTTTGTGTCTACCTGTGTTGAAAAAAGTTAAATGGACACGGAGCCAGCGTTTGGTGTTGAGAAATTCCAATCGACGCTGATCAATGGAAGTGGCACTTACATTTTCTTCGTTCTCTTGTCTCCAGGGAAAAACGTTCCGATAGTACCCGTGTTTTGCCCCAAAACTCCAGTACTATGACTTTTAGAAGGTGTCAAATTAACCAATCACGGCCGATGTTACAAACTTGAGGCATAATAAAGAACTATAGATGTGGTGCAGTATAGCACTAAACAGCCAGTCAGCAGATGACCGACCTCACCACTTCTGTATTCCCGTCATGAAGCTGTGTATCAGAGTTTAATTACAAGTTGTCTGATGATTCTCCCCATATGGTATGGCTGGTTCAAATACACAATCCATTAACTAATATTTGGAGTGCTGGTTATAGGCTACTTCCAGAAAACAAATAACAAAATAGCATTACACACATAAGGCATGGACTGGCAGCTTCACTAACAAAATTAAATACTTAGCACAGCTTACAACTATTTTTTGACGTTCATATACATAGCCATGGTTATGTATACATAGCCGCTGCAGTCAGAAAGCAAATAAAATATCATTAAACATGGGGCAATAATTGACTGCTTCTTGGGCATAGACATGGCTGCTTTCTGAAAAACAAATAACAAAATAGCATTACACACATAAGGCAGGGACTGACCGCATCACCAACACAACTAAGTATTTAGTACAGCTTTTTTGAAGTTCATATACATAGCCATTTTCTGTCCTTCAAAAAGTTTGGCTTCAAAACTAAATATTGAAAATTTAGGGCTTTACATAACATTTTAATATATTTCTTACAGAACAGTATAATAGTATGGATCATAATTTTCTGAGGATTCATTTATACAATTTATACTCTATACCAAAAATTCACAAAATAATTTTGATTTCATTTTCAGGGCAAAGTTGTATTGTTAGAGGAAAAGTATATAAAGTTGGAGAAAAATTTAAGACAGATCCATGTTCCAGTTGCCAGTGTAAAGGACGATATGGTATTCGATGTACTAGGATGAAGTGTAGTATACCTAAATGTTCTTATGGGTATGTCCTACAAATCGAAGCGGGTAGCTGTTGTCCAACCTGCATGTCAAGTAAGTTGGTCGGATGAAATATGTATTAGATGTATTAGATAAAATATGTACCCTCTGCACACTAATTTCAAAATATTGACATTTTTTTTAGCAATTCTTTCCTACAATTTATCTAGGAATTTACTCCATTGAACCTTGTTGTACAGAGCTCGTTGACTACCGTCAAATATATATGATTCAATGTTATAATTACCAAACAATGTCAGTTGGTACAATATGTGCATTCCGAGCCACTGAACAGCTTGGCCCAGAATAAGTGGCGTGGAAATCGATGATTAGGTTGTACGTTTTTCGCAGCGTTGAAGAAAAATCGAGGAAATCTTTAGATTCAACAGCCTATTCTGGGTCGCTAAACAAACTGGGGACGCCTCAATAAAGTGCTCTAAAATGCCGAGACGTTACTGTACATGGACAAAATTGGGCACAACATGGATGGCAATCTTATAATCTCCCATTCGAATTGTTTGGGGAAAGTTCAGTCACTTTCTTGCATAAAACGTTGCCAATGCTTTACAAGATCATTATGGGGATTTTATTTAAAAAATCGTCTGGAATGAATGAACGTCGCAAGGTAGCGATATTTTCGTCCATTTCCTCCACACAGCCAACAGAAGATTTAAAAAAAAATAGCGCCGAATGTTTCATGGGGATAATAAAAACATTGTCCAAAAAATATATATTCCGATATACACTATTCAAACAAGTAAGGGATATCCAAACTGACGTTGACATTTTCGAAAAATGATATAGCATACGCGTTATTTGACACATCAGTAAGTTATCAAGTTTAGTGTGGATCATAAATGTCACCAGCCCATGAAAACTTCGTGCAGGTTTTTCGCAAGAGCGCCGCGTTAATGTCTGTGGGGTACGTTTTGAAATTTTCGTTTGTACTGGACGGGCTGTTTCAGAGGCCGTATCGTCTTTTCTTGGTATGAACTCGTTCATCAATAGTTTCTGGTCGAAACGTAACTTTTGAGGTGAGCGAAGACTGGCGCGTGATGAACGTTTACATGCTGTTGGCATGTTGGAAGCTGGCAATTATTAGTGAGTGCAGTGGCTCAACTTTTCAATGTTACTCAAATGGTGATTAGCAGGTTGTGGTCATGCTACCGTCAGACATTCATTGTTGATAGTAGTAGAGGCTGGCACTGTAGGGACAAGCATTTAACACTGAACTGCCCACACCCCAGGACTGGCACTATAGAGACAAGTTTAACATAGGATTCTCCATAGGGTTTTGTCCCTATAGCGCCATTTTTGTCCCTATAGTGCCATTTTTGGAGGCAGAAAAAAGATTTATTTTTTTTTCCTCCAAAAATGGCACTATAGGGACAAAAATGGCACTATAGAGACAAAACCCTATGGAGAATCATATGTTAAATTTGTCCCTATAGTGCCAGTCCTGGGGTATAAGCAATTCAGTGTTAAATTCTTGTCCCTATAGTGCCAGTCATGGGGTATGTTGCTCCAAACACTTTTATACTGACAAATATAAGTTTATCTATCAATCCCTCCATATTTTAAACCGTATAACGCTTTACTGTGTGGAGAGTTTTTGCTTGGTAACGATGTAATATTAAGGGCAATCAACAATAAAAGTGAAATATGAGAAGTGACTCTTGACTTATTTTTTACTATTGCTAAGTGATAGTGGACACTACTACATTTTAAACAGCCAATAAGATTTATTTCAAGTCCCAGTATTTAATATATGAAGTGAGAAGCATATATACACTGAGATCTGAGTTTGCCTATCTGTAGAAAACCTTTTACATCGAGATTTTTTTGAGTGATACCATTTTATTTCAAGATTTTTTTTTCTGAGAAAAAATTGAGAGATTTAAAATAAAGTGGCATCACTTGAGCATTTTTAAAAAAAAGAAAAACTAAAAAAATTATAAAACATTTCTCTTCTGTGGGTTGTTTTAACACCTGATGTTTGATTACATAAAATAATGCCCATAAGTTTGCTCAAACCATCGATGAATCTCTTTGTCATTTTCTTGGAATTTTCTTGGATGGAATTTGATAGTAAGAACTGTCTCTAAATCATATCCTCTCGCAGTATAATCTAAAGCAAATATACAGTACATTCCACACACCACATTGCAAGCACTTTGTAGTCTTATTGTGTTAATAGTCTATGAATCTGTGTTTTTCACTATGAAATTGTAAATGTCTTTACTTATTGGTGATAAGCCATAGGAATCAAACTAGATGGCTTAATGGTTATCTTTGAAATATATCACCACCCAATGTTTTCCTGGCTCTCTTGGTGAATCTGTGTTCACAGTATAAGCTTGTCTATGTTTAAGCTTTCGTTTTGGTAATAAGTCTCTTGAACTCACTTTTCCATTTAAGGTTGATAACCTTGGAGAATTGTTCAGTATTTATTGTAGTTGAGTGGTTTCCATCTCTTCTTGACCCTAAAAAGGGCTGTTATGAAGTTGTTCATCAAGATATGCTGTATAATATAACCAGTCTCTTTTAATTAATTCTGCCCACTTTTGAATGTCTTTTTGAGAATCTCTTTCAAAGTCTACATCAGCACAATATTCTAATAAGTCTTTTCTTCTTGCTCTCGTGTGTAGATTATGTTGTATAGTCACTGGACACAGTTTCTGTAAACATTATGCAATGTATATATCTATTAATGTTGTTGTGTTGGATCGACATTCTTCACAGATATTTTTCATTTTCTGTTTAATGGATTTTATCAGTTCTATCACAACACATTCTTGAAATAATGTTTGTATTTTTTCTTCACACATCTTGCAATGTTCGCATTTATTCATTGTTAATAGTCAAATATCACTTCTCTGAATTTGTTGATTTCTATCTCACTAACAAATTCTGTATAGACAACAACGTTGATCACCTCTGGAAGAGCTTGAGCAAACTGGAGATCTATTCAAAGGTTGCCAGACTTCATAGGATAAGCTAATGGTCTGCTACTTGACTGATCAGGTGTGAAATGAATTCCCCAAAGGGTATATCCTTTTGCATAATCCTGCATACATAAATTAATTGTTTGATTTTGTCCAAAATACCCCATCACTTCAAATAATGATAAATATGCAAGTCCACCTTCGAAATTTGGTTTGAAGGGACGTGCTTTAATGGAATGTCCATCTATTGTGATTTCCAACTTGTTCAAATTGAAATGCTGAAAATTAAATGGAGTTGTGCCAATATCGCCATTTATATCTTTATTCAAAATTAAACCAAGAATTAATCATTTTGGCATCTGTTTATGAAACAGATGATCTTCTATTGTTGATCGATGACCACTTCCAATGGTAAATGTTTTCATTTCTACATGTCTTATGGGGATTTTATAATTTGCTTGATCTATTTGTGCATTAAGATCATTTGCAAATTTAGGAATTAAATCCAATGCTGGTATTCTGAATATGGCTTTTCGAATTTCTATTTTTCCATTTTCATCACCAACCAGACAAAATTTAGTTGGAGAACGATGAATTTTTATTCTCATTTCCACACCGTTTGGTAAATATTTGTCTTGCACAAATAGATCTACATGTAATTTTCCTCTTAGTTTACAGATTTACTGTCTGCAATTAATTTGTGATGCTGAATCAAACCTTTGTTATCACCAACTTTAGCTATTGCTGTGTGGTATCCAAGACTATCTGCATACCACAGCTCACTACCGGCCAGATGAGTTTTTTTCACATCTTTTGAATAACTAAGAAAATTCTCAAACAATCCTCGACAAGGATACATGTCTGTATTGGTGGTTATAAGACTACCGTTCAGTGTAACATCAATTTTACTGAACATGCTGTGAAAAAAATTATTGATAGGATTTATATTTGTATCTCCACCCGATACACTCCCATCTTGTTTTGTAATTTTAAATTGAACTTCAAGTGTAGATGCTGCAAGATCTAACCACTTGGTTGTTTGTCTTGGAATTAGAAATTCTATTGATGAAGAATGGTTTAAAGATGCTGTAGGAAATTGCTCAATTTCACCAATATTTTCTATACCACTAGATGTTGGTGATACATTATCTGGATTAAAACCTCTACAAAAATGCTCGCCAGATCCATGTAACATCATGATTTAATCAAATATATCAAGTGGTCTTGAATTTCGTTTTGGATGAGATTGTCTTTTTCGTGTCTTGACTCTATGAGAACGAAACTCAGACTGACGTTTCGGTTCTCGTTTCTGTCTTTTTATTCCCAATGAAGCTTTACCCACGGATGCCATAAGATATTTTGCATGCGTGAGCATTACTTCTTTAGGTGGCTTTTGATTTCTCATCAATTCATTTTCTATTTCAATACCGTGTTTAATCCTTCTCTCTTTAAAGTTCGAAATGCATTTTTGCAATTGGTTTTATTAATGGTGCAGCTGATCTTATTGCTGAACGAAAAATAGACCCTAATCCATATCAGCACCATTTTTTATAAATGTAATTTGTTACACTCTCTAAAATGCAACTTGATGACACTCTTATCACTTGAAAACTGAATGTTTTTACCAGTGTTCTCATTTATATTTATACTGATCTTATCAAAAGAAGATTTTGATACTGGTACATAGTGTACATTATCAAATTCTTTATGAGTGTGCAGAGATTCATCTTGAGTTTCAAATGTTAACACACATAAAATAGGTGCTTCTATATCACCAAGAAATGTATAATCTGCAATATCAGAATAAATAAAGAGTTGATTAAAATCCATATTTAAATCCACGTTATACTTAAATGCATCTTTTGCTGTGTTAGGAAAAATTACTGGAAACATACCACCTTTACATCCCAATTTGTGTGCTAAACTTTCTGATAATTCAAGTCCAACTGTTGCAATACTATTTGATACAATTTTTATATGCAAATGTCGAGATGAATAACCAAGACGAAACGACATACCAAACTCTTTTAAAATACCCGTTGTGCAAGAACCAAATCAATGATATATTTTTTATCATCTTTTACACTTTGAATTTCTCATGGATAAAATGACCCCTGTATATTTTCACCACCCAAATCTTCAAGTTTATAAGTGGGTGAATGTGTATGTTTTACGTGGGTGATTTTAAATAATTCTTTTGTCCAATTTGGTAAATACCCCTTTTCAAATGTATGTTTGATTTTGCTGATACATACTATAAATTTTATTTTTTTCTCTTTAGATTTTTTACCATACAAATTTTGAGTTACCTCTATTTCATTTTCTATTGATACAGATGCAGAAGTTCTCTGAATACTATGATGGAAACTGTGATTGTATCCATCAACTAAAGTTTGAAACACATCAACATATCTTAATGTACGTTTGTGTGTAAAATATTTCCACATTCGTGGTTTCAATGTGCATTGAAAACATTCAACAATACTAGCTTTTGACTCAGGATTTTCTGTTGTGAAAAAATGAAATTTTTGTTTCTTTAAAGAAATTTGCACATCCTTATTTTTGAATTCAGAACCTTTATCCAATTGTAATGATAATGGCTTACATCCAGACGTTTCAAAAGTCTTTGAAAAGATTTTGTTAATGTTTCTCCTGATTTATTGTGAATGGGTAAAACCCATGCATATTTTCAAAAATACATCGATAACACAAACTAAATAACGAAATCGGTCATTGTAAGATTGTAAACTTTGTAAATCCTCTAAATCAATTTGCCATTGATGATAATTTCCACCCACTACAGTCTTTCATCTTGCAAATCTTTTATGAATGGGCTTGTGTAAAGTGTAAGTTCTTTCTCCTTTCAACCATATTTTCTCTTGATCAACTGTAATGGATTTATCTTTTCTATGAGCTGCTTTGTATAAAGTTTGTATGCCCTCAAAACCAGCAGGATGTTTTGTAATGTAATATATTTCATTTAATAAATCATTCAATAAGCATCCTATTTTTCGGAAATTCTACGTTTTGTCAATCTACATTTAGGTGTTGATTTTGGTGTTTCTCCATATTGATGTGGTTTCTTTCCTATCTCTATTTTATGTTTTGGAGATATTGATAGATAACTTTTTAACCAACTCTCTTCTGAAGAACTTTGATGTTTGCTGGGTTTTGACATCTGATCTCTATTCATCCACAACCAACGTTCATGATTTCCAACAAAATCTTGAGGAATATTTATAGCTTTTAAACCATGATTGAACATTTCTCAACCGGTCAGTTTAAAACCTTTTCGATAAGACCATCATTGACTAAATCGATGATATTTGAACCTTTTATGGGTTCTCCATCATAACTTAAAACACCCTGATCATCCCAACTCATGTGTGGATGAGATGATAAAGCAGATAATAATGCAGTTGCTTTATGTCTCATTGTAACAGGGACACTTTCTATAATACGATCTCGTAAAAACATTGATTTACGATCTGACTCAGGCATAACCAGTGATGGTTGTAATGCCTTTTTATATGACAAGTAAGATTTTTTTAAATGTTCACTTTCGTTTTTTCTCACTTTCTGATAACTCTGAATTTCCTAACACAGATTTTGATGACAATTCATTCGGCAACTGTGCTGTATTAGTAATTTGAGGATCAGGTGGTAATCTTGGTCTTTGTTGAGATTGTTCATTTCTAAAACATTGCATTTCTTCTAACATTTGATAAGTTGCAGTAGTCATTTTCTTCATATTTTACTCACTAATTTATTTACAAGATTTGTTGCAACTCCAATAGCAGGCCCAATTAAACCAAGCAATGGTAAAAAGCACCTTTTTGATTTAAAATTTGTTTTTTCTTTTTAGGGGATACAGATTTACTAGCAATAGATCTTAGTTGTTCACGCTTCAGTTGTAATTTTTGTTTCTGATAGGGGTTGGATATATGTTTCCTTTTAAAAGATTATGGCAACATTCTGCCATACAATTAATCAATTCTTTAGATGCATTTTTCATAATTTGTTTTTGAAATGCTGGAGGTGTTTGACTTAGTGCCAATAACACCCCACCGTAATTTTTACCTAGAGGAATCTTACGAGATTTTTTTACCATCTTGCTCTCACAAAGTGTATTCATAAAATGTTATGATAGACAAACATGCAATTCATTTTATTCAACAAAAATAAGAACTCATATCCTTAACACATATAGGTGCATTCAAAGCCGTGAAACGTGCCAATGTTGGAATGTTTTCTTTTAGTGGCATATGTCCCACGTTTTGTCTAGAACCCATAGGATCATGTGATACTCTATTCCCCGTATTTGATATACATGTCAACTTTAATGGTGGTACTATTTTTTGTTTTCGTAGGTTACTCACTAAAATTGATTTTGTTTTTGTCTCTTTTTTGAGGAGTGACTAAAAAATGTACAAGCATGTAATTTTTACCAACATTTCATTTCTTTTTAAGTGATTTTCGTTTCTTACCTTTAGTTTTTTTGAATGGTGAATAACAATTTCGACTTGTTTTATGACCATCCCACCGAATTAAATTACGAATAATAACACCACCAAAAAATCCACCACCACCTGGTTTTAAAATAATGTTTCACTTGGTTGCAAGATCTACTCTTGGATTTGCAAGTTGTTGTAGATACTCTCTATGGTTATCCATATACATTAAAGTTTGTTTTGGCAATTTAATTTTCTTATTAAGTATGATTCTACTTGCTAACATAAATCATTTTAAACTTTTCTTGAAACCTTTCTTAAGTAATTATCCTCTTGCAAATGGATTTGTCTGATGACTTAATTGTTCTAATGATCGGATGAAAAACACCATGATAATGTGTACTTGTTGAAAAAACCTTTAATGACTGACACAATCTCATTCGTGCACCAGTTTTTTTATAGTTTTGTATAAATGATAGGTCTGCATTCATTTTGCGTCACCCAAGGATGAAAGATATCAGTTCTTAATTTCAAAGTCTCAGGAGTTTTAGGATGAAAATCAATTAATAAATAACCATGATCAGCACTTGTTGCACCTTTATAAGATGCATTTAAATGTGGTAATTGAACATGATTTGTCATTACTTTAATTTGTCCTTTATCTCTAGTATCTTGAAATAAAATCATATAATATGCATTTAAACTTATGGTACAACTAGATTTAGATTGCAGAAACATATTTTGGGTAATGTAAATGACACATGCATTTCTATGCTGCCCTTTTCATGTGAAACGTAATTTAAATTTGTCTTCATCTTTATCTCCTAACATATCATTGAAAACTACAAAATGTGGAATAGTGACATCACTAACAATTTCATATTCGTCATCAGGGATGCTTTCGATGAATTTAATATCTTCACTCTCGTTAAGTAAAGTATATGTATTTCGCCATTCTTTATAACACCAAATGATTTTTTGAAATAAGTCATGATTCATATCAATAAGCTTTTTGACAAATTCTGTTTTTCCTGAACCACTAGGCCCCGAAATAAAGATATTACAAGGGTGTTGAAACAATAAAGATTCACTTGATGCCATGATTTTTTTTGTGTGTGAGAAAGTGTTGTCAAAACACTAACTTATATACTTTCTCTTTCCATAGCTTCTTCAATTCATTGAGTGGGTTTTCTTTTTAAGGGTGATTTTAATTCAAATAAAGTTTCTGAAGAATCTATTCTTCTTCGTGGTACACATTGTCTGTATAAATAATCTATGATTTGTTCATCATAAATAATAAAATCCCACAAAACACTTGTCCAAATATTTTCTACATTATCTTTATAAAAAGCATTCATGATTTGTAATGCATTACCTTTCATCTTTTTTTTAATTGATTATGAATAACATCTTTTGTTGTTGTTAGATACCCAGAAGTGATCATTTGAAATGCATATAATGCATATAATAATGCTTTATGTGTGATCTTTCTTTCTAAGATGCGTCTTACTGGTTCCATGGTTAAAATCAAACTGATGATTCTTTTGTCTGTTCTGATGTATTTTGTGCATCAGGTATTACATTACACCATGTACTTTGTACATCAGGACAGTCAGGAAAATCATTTTCCACATTATCTGTAAACATTTTGTCTAACATAGTTTTGAATTGTCTTGCAGCTTTTCTTGCAATTATGGTACTAAATGTTGTTCTTTGCTCGTCTAGTACCATGAGTGCAAGTAAAGATTTAGAATCTAGAACATCATCTAGACACTTGGCATATTTTTTCATTGTTGAAAATATTTGATTTAAAGTGAATCCATAATCCATCGCTGATAATATTTTATCTGGAGGTGTTTGCATACATGTTGGTGGATTGTATAATTGACAATTTCTTATCAATTGAATATAAGAACAATCTGATGACCACTTAACATGTTCTTGTAAAGGAATATCCTTTTCTTCCCAATTATGTAAACCTTGTCCATATACAAAACATTTTACTTTACCATCACTACATAGAAAAAACGCAGCTTTAGATAAATCTTCTTTCTTGGATTGTAAAATAGGATTTGTAGTCATACTAAAACTCGAAAGTCTTCTTAACTCTGATAAGTATATAGGATATGTAGGATTAAGTGGTAGGTACATCTTGGCTGTTCGCTGTATAAGCTCAAAATGAGAAATCTGAGCAGTATTTATACCTTATACCCATATGGCAGTGTGCCATATTTATCAACAACAAAACGTTTTGTGTAAACAGATCTGAATGTTTTACTTTGTGGTTCACTTGTGATTTGTCTATCTTTGTTATGTTTAATTCTATTTGTATATTCAATGTTTAATTAGTAATTCTCTCTGTCTTGTGCACACGCAATCATGCTTTCAAAATTAACTTTTCGTGATGTCATGTAATCTAATGTGATACCCTTAACTTTGCATGTGGTGTGTATTTCTCCATTTTTAATATATTTGTATCCATAATTTTTCGGACCTAAACCAACAAACTCTGTGATTTTTGCTCCTGGATGTTTATCTGTCCACTGCCTTAATCTACTATTTACAATTCCTGGATTCCAGAGTGATGGTTTTTGTATGTAAATACTACTGTCTTTGTCAAAATATAAAACTCGGGTTGCTAATTGTTCTAGAACTTTGTATAATTCCATATGTGCATAGGCTGTGACAAATGAAGCTACGACAGCATTGGCTGAGTTGTGTGGGTTGTAAACATCTGCAGTTTCAATGTACTTTACCAAAACAAACTGATTGTGGTAAAAAAATTCCACATTCTTCACAATTTTGTCTTTGTCCTGTATTATTTCAAAATATTCTGATGGTTCATTTATGTATTTTGTTTTAAGTTTTTATATTTTTTTGTCCATTTTCCCCAGAGACAATTTAGCATGGTTTTGGCAAATGATCTTTTTCCTGTTTTTTTCAACATTTTCTGAATAGATATTTTCAATTTGTGCATAATCTTTTTTAAATTTTTTTTTCTGTTTCTGTTTTCACCCAATCTGGAAACCCACTTGCTTCTTGTTTCATTTTCAAATATTTGTTCACTTAATATTTGTAAATCTCTGAAGACCATTCATCCCAACTCCAAATCTGATAAGTGTCAAGAAGAGTGTACCCCAAGTCCAATGCTTTGCAAAGTTCAACAGATGTCCATGTTCCTACAAGTGCATGCTGTTCTGGTGTGCGTTTACAGTGATCTGATTCGTGTTCTGCAAATATTTTACAAAGAGTAGATATAATTTTCTTATTACAATGAATAGGTAAAACTGACAAAAAAAAGATTTTGAGGTGGTAAAGCCTTATATTTAATGAGACCTCTGTATTGGCTTATTTTGCCAGTGTCTATGTTTTCCCTTGGGAGCATATCTGGATGTCCCACTGGGTATTCCCTGTGTTTGTTCTCATATGGGTAAAGTGAACAGATATCTATGTATTTGATTTCTGTATCTGTGTTTTTGTCAATTTGGTGGTGTAATTTAAAGGCATTTGTTCTCCAGCCAAATAATGCTTCTCGTGTTTTAATTGGGTCCATGTGTGGGAAAAATGTATCTAAAGAGGCTTGACTTTCAGGATCTGATTTGCATAGATGATCCAATTCATGTTCCCACGCCACAGGTATATTATACCCCAATGATTTGAAATGTTTTATGCATGCTTGGGTTTTGTTGTACAGAGATTGATAGAATTGTGAATTGATTGGATTTTTCTCAAATCTGTCAATACAGCAAGTTTTACATCCATGCCACATACAGCCATAAAATTCATAGATTGCATTTGTCTCTTTGTAAAAACCATCTACATAATAATTTCCCATTTTAACTTCTACAGCATTTAGTGCATGCCGTATGTGTATGCCTTCTTGTGTTAATAGCTGTAAGTATCTAATGGCTTTCATGGAATATCCAATGGCTGTAGGATAGCCTATGTCTGAAAGGATCTATCCCATCACATTCGAAAAATTGTTTTCTGAATTCCCCACACCCTCTACATAATATATCCACATCAGACTTACAGAACGTGTCCATTTCTTTGGCAAAATTGAAAGTAGCATTACTAATAAATTTTTGATTGTACTGTTTAATAAAATCTTCTCTGACTGTGGGAGACATAGACCCAGGCATGTACATTTTTTAATCTAAAAAAGGTCCAATGTACTTTTGATATGATTTTGTGTTTGCCAAATGAGGAAAATAACCTTTTGCTTTTTCACTTAAACCAAATGTTTTCCGGAAATGTGCCAATCTCATAGAAAGGAAACTCAATGAGTCTAACACCACAAGCTTTCAGAGAAATAATTTTGTTTCCATTCATAATGACATCGGGTTTTGATGTAACAGTTTCAATGAGATGTCTTAAGATAAATTGTGCATCAAACCCTCTTGAATTATGAGTGATTGCTGTGTATCTAAATGTTCCTTACTGAAAAGCCAATAGCAAAAATCACTCAAAGTAGATTCTCCTTTGAAAATATATTCCCTTTTTCCAACTTTATCACATCGTGAACACATTTCATCAATAGATTTACAAATGCACTCATTACAAGCACAGTATGCAACACAGTAATTTGAGGTGTGGAGACCTGAGTCTTGAGTTGTTTCAAAATCATAAAACACAAATGGTACTTTCGGCATTTTGTCTTTCTCGGGTGACTTGTATTTTGGAATAAAACAATAATGGTTACTTTTGACTAATTGATGGCAATATTTACCTTTTTTAAATCCATCACAAATGTGTTCTCCTTTCCCTGAATATATTTGCATATTACAATGATAGACATTTCTTGACATTTCTTGACTTCTTGACATTTCTTGACTAATTGATAAATGGATTTTTTTTCTTGGTTCTGTAATAGGGTTGTGTGGTTTTGATTACAAAATTCCTATTAAAAGTGTAACGATGAACAGAATGTTCAGGTGTGCATGGTAGTGGAGAATAGCAAACACAGCCTTTGGGGCATTTAAGGTGTTCTCTGTTATTATACCCTACATTGCAATATTCACTATTGTAACTACATCCTGAAAAAACCTGTATGGTGGTAGATATGAATAACTTTACTCTCTTTTGTATTTTGTGGTGGTTCAAATAAAATCTTTTCTTTGGCAAGTTGTGGGTGAATTTTAATCACGTAGTGAGGGGAGAGTACCCCTTGAATTTTACAATATTCCCCATATCCACAAGGTTTATTGTAATCAAGAACTACTTTATTCTTCAATATTTTGGCTTCTTGCTCTTGTGTCGGTCTTTTAGATCTTTTCATTTTGTCCCATTTTTTCTGCCAAACTTCTGAATTATCTTTATCAACGTGGCATTTTCCCACTTCCACCAAAGCACATAGAATCATTGACATTTTTGATTTCAACAATACTTTTCTTATTTCCAACCATTACCAACAGATGGAAATGAAATGGGCGCATTTCTCCCCCCGACCCTTGTGGTAGTGAAGTGTGTGTTATTTCTAAAGATAATTGCCCATCGTGAATAGTTAAATTCTCATTTGATTGAATAACTTTTTTTCAATTTCATCTAATACTGTTTTACCATTCACCACCATAGCCTTTGTAAAAGGAATAAAAATACCTACCTCAAGCCCTGGATGGTGGATGGATATCCTCATAGGGTTGTTTTGTTGAATACCACATTTCTCGTTTACATGTTCCATCAATGAATCGAACATTTTACTTAGAAACTCAAATGGATTGTTGGCATCGAATTGATTCAAACTCACCTCACTCACACACATGGGATTCTGAGTGAAATTTTCTGGATTGTCGCAATAACTGAGGATGAATAGAATACAATTTCTGTATGGAATGTACAAAATTTGTATTCTCAGCATATTCAGTCAACCTCTGTTTCTTGGAGCTAGGTGTAACGTGTTCTGTATCGCTATCATCTGAATCGGTGTAGTCCACTAATGACTTCTTCATCTTTTTTAATATTCAGAGGTGATCAAAAGCACGTGGTTCAGTCTTATTAACTCCAAAGAATGTGTGACCCAAACTATGATCGCCCACCTATTTATACTCTCGTTGAAAACATTTTCTTATTCAGAAAAAAAAAATTCAGAAAATGTTTTCAAACCAGATTGTTTAACTTTTCAGAATTTGGTTTGAAAACATTTTCTGAATGTTGTTTGAAAACATGTTCAAAATTTGGTTTGAAAACATTTTCTGAATGTTGTTTGAAAACATTTTCAAAACTTGAAAATTGGATTTCTATTTGCTCTGGTCCGTTACCTCTCTGTGTGGGATAACAGTAGCTGTGTCTGATTAATCTTTGAAGAAAAAATGGAAATTTTCTTCAACTTCCCCATTCACCAGTGATGAGATGCCTCTACCTCCATTATTTCTTGCTAGCTGCCTTAAATTATTTCTCGGTATAACTGCTGTGGTCATTCTTGATCTCCCCCTGCTCAGTGCAGACACACTGCCGTGATGGAATCTCAAGCTCAAAGGTTAGCTCTTTACAATTAGCATTAGGAAAAATGACATCCTCCAGCTGTATTTATACTTAAAAGGGGATTGAAAAAAGCACAAGAATAATAAAAATGCAAAAATATATCAAGATTATATATAGGATGTTTTTATTATTTTCTCTCCAAAATTAAAAAAAACTGAAGTTTTTTTAATTTCGGAGGGAAAATGCAGATTACAAACAGATTGAGAGAAGCCAGATGTGTATTGGAGAACTGACGGTTATCAGACATCACCGAAATGAATGAGCTAACATTTTTCATTTATTAAAAAATCAAAACAGCCTTTTCAAGGCTACCTTATTATTAGAAAGAGGTTTTCATTATACCAATCATTTCACTATCAACTCTCCATATACAGTACGTGGAGAGTGTATTATCACTAAATCACCCGCAGAGTGGCGATTCCATCCGAGCAATAATTGCAAATTTGTTGCAAAGCATAACCAGCACCAGCAAAGTTTCAGCCAATGGACCTCCGGGTTAAACCCGGAGGTCCATTGGCTGAAACATTGCTTGTGTTTTTTGTCGATATGTACACAATTTGAAAGTTATAGCTTGGGTGATAACTCCACTCCATGGGTGATTTAGTTACAATCCACTCTCCACATACTGTAGATAACCTAGCTTTGTGAATAGAAATATTTCGAGAATACTATTCAGCGAATTTTTGTCCCCCCACTTTTTGCATCATTGATTCAAAAAAAAACCTTGATTTTCGGAGAGAGTGATGTTGTTCTGTTTAAAATGGCAATATAATTTTCTTTAAAAAACACTGACACTCTATGGGTGTCAAACATATTGGTGAATCTTGTAGTCAAAGATACGCCAGGGAACCCCCATGAGAAAAGCACTTAATACTTATTCCAAACCTTACAATTTTTGTTTAGCTGGCCTGAAAATTGGTAAAATAATTTATAGTGGCTTGCACTTTTCCTGTAAGGGAAAAAACACTCTAATAAATGTGGTGTGACGATCCGCTTTTGACAAAAAACTAATAATTCAATGTAAATTATTCTCTCTGTAGTACGTGCACGCATAGGTTCTTATCAGGATAAAATGTTGTCTTAATTGCCATGTGTTCACTGAGAACTCAAGTTGTTGGTAATTGTTTGAACAGGTGTTGAAAAAAATATCCACACTTCTATGATTTGTTAGTTGTCAGAACGATATTTCAGAATTGCGCGTTTTTTCTGTCACAGATGTTTTTTTTTTTTTATCTCTGACAGAATGAACAAAATATATACATCTTAGTGTTTTTTATATTTTCTATTTTTTGTGCCAAAATGTCAAATAAGCACAAATTCAGTAGAGGCATAAAATACGAGAACATTAAATACAAAAAGTTAAGAGAATTTGCGCCAAATTACTTCTTAGCTCGCTGGAGCGATTTCACACAAACCACAGCTTTTTTTCAGTTTGGGAAGAGGAAAGTGATATTTAAAAAAAAAATCCAAGATTATTTCTTGGTGTTTTTATATCGCTTGTTCTATTTTTTGCACCATAAAATCACATGAAATGTTTAATAATCACACAGAGATTTTTGTCAGCATAAAGTGATTGGAAAACACATTCCCCAAAACCTGCCAGTATGGCAACAAGCATTTAACACACATTTTTGTCGGTATAAAAATGTTTGGAACAACCTACCCCATGGCTGCCACTATGGCGAAAAACATTTAGCACTGATTTCCCCATACCCCAATGGTGCCACTATAGGGACTTAGTGATTGGACGGGGATTTTTTCCCCCTGTGGCTGGCACTATAGGGACAAGCATTTAACACTTAATTCCCCATATCCCATGACTGGCATTACAGGGACAAAGTTAACATAGGATTCTCCATAGAGTTTTGTCCCCATAGTCCTATTTTTGGAGGCAGGAAAAAGGTTTTAAAATCTTTTTCCTATCTTCAACAATGGCACTATAGGGACAACAGTGGCACTATAGGAACAAAACACTATGGAGAATCCTATGTTAAATTTGTCCCTATAGTGCCAGTAATGGGCTATGGGGAATTCAGTGTTAAATGCTTGTCCCTATAGTGCCAGCCTCTACTACTGTTGATGGCAGACGTCGAGCAGGTCGTCCAAGGGGGACAACTGCTAACCGGGATCGTTTCATCCAAAACACAGCATTACGTAACTGCCTTCAGAGTACCTCAGATATTGGATAGCAGCTGCATCGAGCAACAGATATGCGATTCAGTTGTCAGACTATCCGAAATCACCTACGCAGCTGGAATTTGTACGCTTGATGACCTCCAATAATTCCACATTTGATTGAACGTCACATCGCTGCAAGGCATAATTGGTGTGGAGCACGACAGCACTGGTACAATCATCGATGGAGCAACATCATGTTTTCCGATGAATCGAGGTTCAATCTCGACTTCCACGACAGGCAAAACAGATTGCGGGGTGGTAGAACGAACGATACCATGATGTAACAGTTAGGCAGCATGATCATTGTGGTGGTGGTTTCGGTTATGGTTTGGGGAGGCATAACCATCCATGACAAGCAGAACAGCATTACTTCTCATCCAAGGGCATATCACAGGGCAGTACTGCCGTGACGACATGTTAGCAGCTCATGTGGTATCATTTGTGCGTCATCACGGCCGTCGATTAATTTTCCAAGATGACAACGCAAGAGCACACAGGGCCCGCATCGCTACAGAGTTGCACCAGGAGTAGAACGTCACCACACTGGTTGGCCAGCACTAAGTCCAGACCTTTCACAATCGATGAAAATATAAATATATGTCTTCATATATCTCACTTTTATCAAATATTCCAGCTTTTTTAATAGTATAATAAAATAAAAAGCAAAGATTAAAATAAATTAATGAAATTGAAGAAACTAAAATATGATACAAGAAAAATGAAAAGTCGAACAGGAGAGAGTAAGGAGTTTCTCCAAAATATGTTCTGTAAGGCATTTGCAAATCTCGCGGAGGAAAATATTTTTGGAGCGTTAATGAGATGCCCTGGCTGCAGATACAATTTAGACATTCGAAATAACCACATCTGTCCGACTCTAGTTTACGAAGACGTCATCACCACGTGTTTTATGCTGACATTAGATATAGTCGATGCAGATGCAGATGAAGTGATTAATAATTGGTATCAACCAACACATTCGATATCTCATTTGTATTTTTTGAAACTGGCTCAAAATCTGACGATCGTGGATAGAGAACGTATGATAGAGAATATCCAACTCGTATGAAGAAAATAGAATAAATCAATAAAAAAATAATTTAAATTAAAAAAAAACATAATTATTTTAGAAAATGATAAATAGCTCAATTATATTACCAAAAATTAAAAATCGTCGCGATTGTCCTACGTCTTCTCCTCCTTCTCCTCCTTCTTCTCCTACCACTCCTGAATTTAATCACAACAAAAAAAACGGTGCGATATATTGCAATACAGAGTGTGCAGGTGATATGAGGTAATGTTCCAATGAGACTAAAATCCTCCTCCTCTGATTGGATGAGAGCTCGCTTAGTATATTCTATGTTTACGGCTCAAGTGGCAAATGTTACCATCTGTCGTCATAATGCAAAATATTTGCAATGACGTTGTTCGTTTCGTATCTGCTTCATCAACAAACTGACCAGCACGCCGTTTCATTTTTCTGAATGTTTCACGTGTGCAGCAGATGGTGTTCCAGGTGAAGTGTTGTTTAAATTACAAACTTACTTGCGATTTGAACTAAGATGGAATGAGTTTATCTGGTTTATTGATTATTTATCCAGTTCCGTCGTGGATACACAAGAGGTTTATTTACTAAACCTTGGAACGTTAGCAGTTGCCTTGAACAAGGCAACTTTTAACGGTCACAAGTTTAGTAAATAAACCTCTCGTGTTTCACGATGTAGGTTTTGGGCTTTGGTAGTGTCTATTGGAATACATACGTTAATGTGATGAATTGACGATAACATGGTCTGAGGTTTGCGGCTCGGAGCCTAAGTTCAACTTCGACACTCCACGTCTCGGTTGAACATAAGCTTCGAGTCGCAAACCTCAGACCATGTTACCGTCAATTCATCACAATAACTTATATTGTAGCATTTGCAAGCAGCTTGTTGGCGACAGATCTTTACGATTTCAAGAAAGAATAGAGAACTTAAGGAGGGGTATATATTCTAAATGTTCTTACGAAAATAAAAAAAAATAAAGAACAAAGTCATTTGATATCGATAGATCTGAAAAGTTCAAGTTTGTTTGACATCTTCATTGTTGAGAGAGAGAAAAAGATGTACAAAATAGTCAGAAATAATGAACAAAATTTTACTGAGATAAAATAAGATTTACTGTTAAAGAAAACAAAAGTAACTTGAATGAGAAAAAGAAAACAAGGAAAAATGGTTAAATATAGATATAGGAGAAGAAAAAGAAATTAGAAAAGATATTAATTACATTTAAAAAACAACAAATTTAACCAAAAGGAAAAACAGATCAAATTGATTGTTTATATCCTATTAAAAAAAGTAGGAGATATTTGATAAAAGTTAGATATATGAAAAAATATATTTATATTGTCATCAGAAAGGCAGTTGGGGTATTGTACTGTGACATCTGGTAAATGACTTCAGCGATAGTTTGGTGTCTGACAAGCATGCATTCCACACACTGAGCTGTAGAAGACATGAACGGTCAGTCAGAGAATTGACCACATTCAGTCGAAGATCTCAATACCTTGTAAATCCTTCTCGGTTCGCGAGACAAGCAGGATTCCGACGTGGCATACTCCTCACGAAACGTCCAATATTAGCTTCACTATTGTTATTCCATTCTTTCTGTAGTGCAGTGACTAGTTCCCGGATTATGGTAGGGGCTGTTAAAGTTGTCGTAGGCGCCTGTCAAGCCTACCCCCGACGGGATCGATTGGCGAAAGGTCTGGACATAGTGCTGGCCAAGGCAGTGTAGTGATGTTCTTCTCCCCGAGGAACTCTGTAGCGACACGGGCTCTTGCATTATCATCCCGGAAAATGAATCGACGGCCGTGACGTCGTGCAAATAGCACCATATGACCTGCCAACATATTCTCACGGTAGTACTGCCCAATTGCACGCCCTTGGGTGACATGCAATGCTATTCTGCTTGTCATGGGGATGCCTCCTCATAACCGATCCACCACCAAAGCGATCGTGCTGGCTAACGGTTACGTCATGGTAGCGTTCGTTCCGTCGCCGCCACACTCTGTTTCACCTGTCGTGGAAGTCGAGAGAGAGCCTTGATTCATCGGAAAACATGATGTTGCGCCATCGGGGATTGTCCCAGCGCTATCGTGCTCCTCACCAATTACGCCTAACTGCGATGTGACGTTCATTCAAACGTGGAATTATTCGAGGTCGTCGAGCGTACAATTTTCAGTTGTGCAGGCGATTTCGGATAGTCTGACCACTGACTCGCACATCTGTCGCTCGGTGCATCTGTTGTCCAATTTCTGAGACACTTTAATATTGGTTACGCAATGCTGTGGTTCGAACAAAACGTTCATGGTCAGCAGTTGTCGCTTTTGGACGACCTGACCGACGTCTGTAATCAACACTGCCTGTCGGACGGTAGCGTCACCACAACCTGTTGATCACCGATTGAGTAAAGTTGAGAATCTGATCCACTGCAGTTTATCTGTTGCCAGCTTCCAAATGCCAACGGCACGTAAACGTTCGTTTTGTGTCAGTTTCGCATACCTGAAAAGTTACGTTTCGACTAGAATCTATTGATGAACGAGAATATACCAAGTAAAGAACGATGATACCTTCGCAAAAGCTCGTCCAGTATGAATGAAAATTTCAAAGCGTACCCCACAGACATTAACACGTCAGAAAAACCTTCACGACGTTTTCGTGGGCCGGTGACATTTATGATCCACACTAAACTTGGTAACATTTTGATGTGTTCAATCACGTGTATCCAATACCATTTTCCGAAAATATCAACATCAGTTTGGATATCCCCTACTTTTTTGGAATAGTACATATAGGGAAAAAAATGAATAGAAATTGAATTAAACAAAAATAACTTGAAGGAAACGAAAGAAAGGAAAAAGTGTCGATATATAGCAAAGAAAATAAAGAATAACATATTTTTTTTCAATTTTATAAAAAAGAAAAAGGAAAAATATTATGCCAGCAGCAGTAAGAAACATCGATTTAATGCGCTATTCTCAAAAATCGCCAATTAATTTTCAAAATATTTTCATTTTTTGTCTCAAAAACATAGGTTATGACCCCTCGTTGGAACGAGCTCGTCGAGCTCGTTCCAACGAGGGGTCATAACCTATGTTTTTGAGACAAAAAATGAAAAAAAATAATTATTCAAGAATTTTTTTTGCAAGTGTCGTCTGCTTTTCATGTTAGGTAAAGGGTTAAAAGTGTCCAGAGTTGTTCCATACAACCATACAAGAAATTTAAAGCCTAAAACGTTTTGTCTGCCACATGCTCTCTTTTCCTAACCAATGCAACATTTAAAATAAATAAAAATTAAATGATTTATGTCTGCTATTTTACCAAAGTTTGTGAAACTGATAAAACTGTCCCTAGAGTGCAAGATGACTTCGCACTGCTTTAGCACTGCAAAGCCTTCAGGCACTCAAGGGACGAAATACACCACCACCCATGCCAATCTGTAGATTACGAGGCCTAAACATAAAACGAACCAAGAACATGAACTTAAGATGGCAAAGAAATAATTACCAAAAAAAAAATGAAATAAAAAACCGGTACCTACATGCAGTTTTACAAAAATGGCCTGAGAAACAGAAGATCTACTTTGTGGTGGCTTAGAGTAAAGTTTTTCAGTTGGACACTCACAACCTCGAATTGAAAGACGTCGAGATGCATGGTTTGGATAAGTATGAAAACCATAAAAGCAGGTCATTAAAATTAAATGAAGAACTAGTCGAATTGTTTTATGTGTTAGACGAGTTGTGTAAAATCGTGAAGAAAGAAGATAAAAATTTCCATGACGGTGACATGACACTAGTTTTCAGTAAATTTATATATCCAAAAATTGATAAACATATATCGTAGATAGATTCGGAGAAGAAGCTCTAAAAATATAGAAAATATAACAAAAGTAGACATAGTCAGTGAAAATTTATACAAAATCAAAGATAGAATAACACCGCATACGGAAATAAAAGATAGGATTTTATAAAAATGAAATATAGAATGAAAATAAAAAATATTTCTTTGTTTTATTTATTTTTGAATTTAAAGAGTTTTTTTTCTAGTAGTAGACTTTTAGTTATTTTTAACCCCCCCCCCCCCCTCCACTGAAAGAAAGTCAGAATGAGCTTTTGTGATCAATCACCATCCGGCATATGTCGTTCTTCATACGTCAGATGAACAAGGTGTTCGCGACTTTTCACCCAAATCTGCTGAATCGATTTGAGTCAAATTTGAAGTGATTGTTTGTTCTGATAACGCATTTTGTTGTTCAAGTGACGTTGCTCCACCCCATAATGAGAGGATAGGGGAAAAAAGCTCCGTAATTGTACAAAATTCTTCTTCTCATGACCCATTGGTACAATGGCGAGATATTTGGTTCTTAGCTTCGTTTTTGGATGTAGAATCAAGTTTGTTCAAACATTGTTCCAGGCAATATTTGTCCTTGGAATGGGAAAGTATTTTTGCTAACGTAAAATTCCTATATTCTAAACTGATGAGCCGATTTCAAGAAAAGTTGGCATGTTGTAATATTGAGTCATACGTACTTGATTAATCAAACAAATTTATCAGGAGCCGGGTGGCTCAGTGGTAGACTGTTGGACTTCTATGCTAGAGGTCCCGAGTGCGATCCTAGTCCGGGACGACCCGAGTTGAGTACTTGGGTTAAGCACTTTATCCCGGCTGCTTACATGGGGGCACGATGACGCCATGTACTAAGGCGTACCGCACGTCGATGGTGCACTTGTCTTCAACTGCTGTAACCCTGCTTGAGAGGTGCATGAACAGAATAAGAATGTTGAGGAGCTGACAGTTGCTCATCGATGCAGTTCCGAACAGTGCCGAGCAATCACAAACATAAATAATAATCACCTGTTACAAAACAGTCGAATGTGTTTTTAGAATGTACCTTTAGTGTGAATTTTAAGATTATCTCAGGTCTTTAAAATCCCGAAACTGCAAATTACAGATTATTCATTGTGTTTTGAGGTGGAAAAAGTCAAATACTACCACCACGTCCACCAATAACCAGTCCAGGTATGTTTTGTCTATAATTTCGAAATAAATCACTTTTCCCTTTGTTGTTTCTGTTTGTGGATGATATCTCTATTGATAAATGACTCTGATATACGAGCTTCCCGTCAGTATTCCTTAAAAGTAGAACGCAGGCCAACAAGGCTCCTCTATTCTTTGATTTACTGCAGAGTCACTCAATCATACGGACAGAATTGCAAGGATGTATGATGCTTGGAATATCACATTCTGAGCTGAGCTCATTAAAACCGATCTGCGCCAAGTCTGAGTCTCAAATCGATTTTTTGGTGAACGAGGTCAAGATTTTTTATATCGAACCATGACGGATTTGAAATTATTTTTATTGCATAATATATAATTTCAACCTTTTCCCCAAGTAACGCCCAAAATCGACCAGTGTTATTCACAAACATCGCAAACCAGATTATTCGTTTTATATTTTGCCTGCAAAGCCTAGCTTTTGACCCCATCTTGGGACGACCTTTAACCCTTTACCCAACACGGACGATTTCAAAATTTATTATTTTAAATATAATTTTTAAAAAAATTTCAAAAAATTAAACAAAACCATATTATGTGACCCCCTCTTTGGAACGAGCTCGTTCCAAAGAGGGGTCACATTATATGGTTTTGTTGAAATGCTTCGAATATAATATTTTTTGAGCTGCTGAATTTGCATATTACGCGGACGGATGTGGGCGATTAGTTGGGTAAAGGGTTAAGAAACTCATTGCGATAAGCCGAAGAAGCTATATTCCCGAGACGAAAATTTTGTGTTTTGTTTTCCATAACCACACCGGGGTAAACATCTAATAAAATGAATGACATTAAAAACGAACAAGGTGAAGCCAATGCTGCTTCCTAAATTAACTAACTCACAATGTTACGACGTCACGTTAACCTCCTACCTAACGAAACGGCCAAAATGGAGCCGCGCCATTCCCAAATTTTACCATTCAATTTTATTGCTCCGTAAACATTGTATTTTGTAGAATGGCCTCGATAGCGACAAAGTTGTGGTCTCGCTCTTCTGAGGGTACTACATTGGGATCTTTCGACAGCATGAAATGTGCCTCTGCATGAGAGATGGGTATTTTACGTATCCAATCAATATGATCGAACAGTGTGACAGCATGAACAGCGAAATCTATTCCCAGATTGTGGCGTAATAGGGTGTACCACGTTCAGAGATAGGATTCACGCATCACCATCAGTTACTAACCCCAAAACAAGGCATTGTATATGTTTAGCATTACCACCTGGAAAGTTTACACATAGAGAGAAGGGTTTTATGGATTGTATGCCCACGAGGAACGTATGGGTTGTATACCCACCGTAAACGGTGTGAGATTAGCCTCTTGTGCCCCAGTGGGCGGAATGTTTGGTTTTGAGTGGACAGCTAAGCAGCTGAAGGTGGCCAGTGTATCTGAGAAAGAACCAATGAGCAGTGGTAATCAGATGCCAGAATTTTAACAAACTAACCGAACACTAGCAGAGCTTGGGCCCCGGTTACATTAGTCGAAGTCACATTGTGTTCCTACCCCCGCCCCTCCCAAACACACCCATTTGGATATACGATGATTAAGTGCCTTGAACCCACAAGCTTTTGATCATAGGTCCAAAAGTATATAGAATGGGGTATCGGGCATTTTTGTAATTCATCCCACGCCCTTGTTGCGTCTCAGTTAGGCTTGAATAAGTATCTGGAATACAGGTCATAAGTTAAAGATATGTTATCATGTTGATTTCTTACCAATGTTATATATATTATAATGGCAGGTATGCTAAAATAAAATAAGGTACACATAAAAAAGTATGTTTACAGTATTGATATTTCAAACACATTTGTATCTGACAGGGGAAGAGATAGCCAGACTGGCTGTCTTTCGACTTTCCCTAAGAGGAAAGAGGGTGAAGAATGTATCTAGAAAAGTGAAATTCAGCTTACTGTATTCAAGTGATCTCACTTCGAGATATGCATGTCATGTCGCAGAGAATCAGTATCTATATAACGCTGCGCTCTAGATTCGAACCTTACTATCTCTCCATTTCATATGGGGTGGGTATCAGACATTTGCTACATTTTTACAGTGATGCCACATAAGAGGCGACATGGATGAGAAGAACAGACATTTTTCAATGAATACAAATGATGTATTGTCCGAAGGTTTATGAAATGTCAGTTACTTTTTTCTCACAAGGACAGTTATGGTGTGGACCTGATAACTAAAGCGAGCAAAATGACTGCAAGGTGTCACGATCCTGGTAGCAAGGATTAGAACAAGAAATGTTATTGGAATAATACTCAACCTGCTTTATGTCCTGTTCAAACGCATAAGGAGCATCCCAACATACGTCCAAATAGTACATTGTTGGAATATAGTCTATGTTACTTCGAAATAGAACTTAATAGAAGGGCGTGCGGGGGGGGGGGGGGGGGGCTACGTACAGTTAAAACTAGAAGTCCTTTCATGAACTGTGCGCTTGTCTAGGCTTAATTGCGCGTTAGAATTGTGCGCTGTTGTCATATCGAATGGCATCCAAAGCACGGCAGGTTCTCTTGGTTGTTCACAGCAAACATGTGCAATGTTTCTGCCAATGGACCTCCAGGTCACCTGGAGGTCCATTGGCTGAAATATTGCCATTGGCTGAAATATTGCTTGTGCACAGGCCATATGTACAGAATTTGATAGCCTTACTATGGTCATAAAACGTAGATTAACGCGCAGCTCGACGTGCTATTTGTGCGCATTTCATGACAGGACTTCTAGATTTAACTGTATGCTTTTGTTTGGTATAAGGCAAAGTAATATATACTTTGGTCAAGAGTATGAAACACATGTCAGGGAAGGAAAATTCCAGATACTTATTAAAGCCTAACTGAGACGCAACAAGGGCGTGGGATGGATTACAAAAATGCCCGATACTCCATTTTATATACTTTTGGATCTAAGGTCAAAAGCTTGTGGGTTCAAGGCACATAATCATCGTATATCCAAATGGGTGTGTTGGGTTGGGGACGTCGGGTAGTAACTCAATGTGACTTCTTCGTCAAGGTATGACCCCCTAACATAATAATAACTCAACTGTTTGGTCACAAGATCATTCAAATTATAAACAGTTACTCTTTTGCAAGTGTTTAAATACAGAGACAGATGCCAAACATTTTATACAACGGACCTGACCAAAATGCTAATTCTTCTCATGTAGAATCCACTGCTTTGCACTTCGCCTTCAATCCAAAGTCAAATCCATTACTTAAGTAACAGCAACAATCTCTGAAACCATGTCTCAGACAGAATCACACCAATGTGTCAAGCTTTTGGCAACAATCAACATCAGTAGCAGTTATATAATTCAATACATTAGTAATACTTATAACAGTGAAATCTAATGTTAGTGATATAGAAAAAATCATACGACTTATTTACGACAGTGACTCTGAATGAGATTTCAACACACTTGGGTTCAAAATAACTTACTTTTTCTTGTTTTAAAAATATTAGTTTTTGAAATATAAATTATCGCTACTCTCCTGTCATTGTGCATTAGTTATATATATGTAAATTAAGTCAACGGGGATCTTTCAATGCAGCACTGGTGTTAAATCCAGTGGCTTTGGAAATGGATGGGGAATGGATATTGCCACGTTCAGTTTTCAGATCAAATATTTTGCACCCTTCACCACTTTGATAGATACAAATTTACCAAATGATGTATTTAATCAATATTTATTTGTAATTATAATTTTTCATTCCCGCAACATCAATAACAGTCAACATCTGGAAACCAAAACAACTAATCATTTTTATTTTTGACCTACAAATGTAGCTTTTGATTCCTCAAAGGAACAAACTCAATGAGATCATTCTAATGAAGGGTCACAGGGTATTTTTCTGGGCTAAAAGGGAAATAAAATATTTTATCTATTGACTCAAGTGAATTTTTTGATTTGATTGGTTGATAGATACGTGGTATGAGACCATATTCATTGAAACCCACGATGCGTCCGCCCAGCCACTGACAAATTTCCCATACCCAGTGGAAGCCTCGTTCCGAAATCTACATTTCAGACAATTGTCCATACATAATAATTTTTTTATACGAGTCATATCGGCATATTTTCACAAAAACTCTTTTGCACAAAAATTCCATAGAAACGTGTATGGCTCAACAATGGAAGATAACAGATCTCATGCTGAGTGTGTTCACACATGAAATAAATTGTACTTTTAAAACGGAAAGTCAATAGATAAATTCGTTACCCCGTGTCTGATCACGCGGTACGGGTTTTTACCTACCCGAAGCCAGCCGTATCCCATTCGGCCTTTGGCCTCGTTGGATACGGCTGGGTTCGGCTTCATGGGATACGACTGGCTTTGGGTGGGTAAAAACCCGTATCACGTGATCAGATACGGGGTAACTAATACTATGGTAATTTCTGCGAAGCAAAAATTGAAAAAATGAAATTTAAACGGCGATTGTTATGAATAGTGGCATCGGAACTAAAACTGAAGTGTGTGTGTGTGTTTTGGTGAGGGTGTGTGCATAGATATACAAATCCGACCATGTCCTGTCAAAAACTGAGCTCCAAAAATGAGTGGCTCCTGTTTTAAATAAAACTGATAATAAGTCCATATGAATTTTTAATGTCAACATGGCAACAGTATTTTAAAATTATTATTGGTAATATTAGTTACCCCGTGTCTGATCACGTGGTACGGGTTTTTACCTACCCGAAGCCAGCCGTATCCCATGAGGCCGAATGGGATACGGCTGGCTTCTGGTAGGTAAAAACTCGTACCACGTGATCAGACACGGGGTAACGAATTTATGTATTGACTTTTTTCGTTTTAGAAGTACAATCTATTTCATGTGTGAACACACACAGCATGAGATCTTTTAAAAAGATAAATAATAATTGGAAAAAAATTTAAAAATGCTATTTAAAAGAATAAATTTTGAAATCGTAAGCGTTGGGTAAAGAGTTTAAGTCCAATGTAGTAACTACTGAGCCACCGAGCTCGCTTCGTGTTAACCCTTTACCCAACGTAGACGATATCAAAATTTATTATTTTAAATATTTTTTCAAAAAAATTCAACAAAACCATATCAGTTTTTGGTTGACGCAACAAGTCATAACTGCTGCGTCATCGAGCTCGCTTTTTGTTAAGACACACAGTTTTGAAATTTGCTTGCTACATGTACATTCAACCAAATGGTTATAATTTCGTTGTTAGTGATGTCACGATTTTGATGTTTTTTTCCGTACAAACGTCATTTATAAACAACTTTGAGTTCTTATGTATGTAAAATATCTTTGCTTATGAAATGTTAGAAATATAATCTCCAATAGAAACAATATCCCCAAAAATGCAATCAGTTTCTGGTTGATGCAGAAAGTTAACTGGTGGAGACATTTTGAAGTTATGACGTCAGGGTCGAAAAATTGAAATTTCGCAAGCATAGACAAAATTGTAGGAGATTGTGGGGGCTGAGAAAAAAAATAATTATGTATTTTTTTTCAATTTACCGCGCTTTTCAATGATTTTATGTCAATTTCGTTGTTTTTGACAAATTTGCGTTGCTGACATGCCTGGATTCATAATAATAAAACGTAAAGGAACCAAATTTTGCATATCGACCCAACGTTAACCATTGGACATATGTGCCGAGTCATAGTTTGACCTAGCTACTTTCAAAACTCTCGAGGTTACAGTCATAAAACGTGAAAAAACTAAAAAATGGCTCAAAAATTAAATTTCATTGGAGAAAGTTGAAATGAAATGACACTTCACTTCATTTAGTTCAAATTGCATTTTATTGCATATGATTGTAAATACAAAGCTGGAATAATGTGAAAATGAAACTTCTAATACCGGAGATGTGACTTAAATGCCGACATATGTATGACTTCGTGTTTTCGGTCATTGTAGACAGTTTTGAAAAATTCAAATTTCATCACTGACAGACCCCAGTAGCTATAAGTGGAAACGTTTTGAAAATTCATATAATGTTTTTTTTTATTTGAAATTATCAACAATGTCTGCATTATTCACCTCGATCAATGATGCGTGCGATGCGAATGTTACGTTTTTTCTTCCTATTTCGTCTTTACTGTCATTTGAAGCTCATTATCCTGAACGATTTTACTGTCATTTGAAGCTCATTATTCTGAACGTTTGACAATATAATCTTCAATAAAAACTATGTCTGAAAATATACTGGTGTGATAAACAATTTACGGGAGGTCAATGTCCCGAAATTAAAACACGTTCGATTTTCAAGAAAGTTTTGTATTTTGTAGAGCTAAAAAGTAACAGATTGCGTTTTGTTTTTTCATTTAAGGTCATTTTGTGACGTCTTTACGACATTTCATATTTTCCATGTTAACTTGCATGCCCTTCCATGTTGTGATAGTCCAACCTTAGAAACCGCAAAGGATTCGGCTTTCATATCTTGCATACACCTAAAGGAATATTTGAATTTACTCAAAATCACATTAGTAATAACATTGAGAGAATATATTCAGTGTTAAGCAATAAATATTTATTAGTTTGCTACATATGTAGCATCTGTCCTTAAAACAATTGTGCTAACATCTATCCTTAAAATAATTGTGCTAACTCTGTTCGTCTCTGAGATGTGTGAAAAAGCCGCAATTGACCAACTAATATTGCATAGTGATATGCATGCTCCATTACCGGCCAACACTTCTGGATTCAGAAAATTACACTCGACTGAAACGGCATTACTTAAGTTCACAGTGACATCCCCTTTAATATGGAGCCTGGAAGGGTAACAATGCTTGTTCTTTTAGACCTTAGTGCTGCTTTTGATACTGTTTGCCATAAAACTCTGCTAGAGACAATGAATTCTGATTCTGGACGTAATGGTGTTACTGCTAGCTGGCTACCATAATACCTCAAGAATAGATAGCAGCGTGTATCAATAAATGGTAATCTGTCAAAAGACTTCCATCTTGAATGTGGAGTCCCACAGAGAAGTTGCCTTGGTCCCGTTCTGTTTCTATTCTATATTTCAAAAATGTTCACCATCCTTGTATCTCACCTGCCTGACGTCCTTGGTTATGCTGATGACACATAGCTCTATTTCTCTTTTCGACCAGCAATCAAGGATCAAACTAAAACTCTAGAAACTATTGAATCATGTATTTCGGACACTCGCACATGGATGGTTTCAGACAAATTAATGATAAATGATGATAAGACTGAATTCCCAATAATTAGTTCACGACAACAGCTCACTGAGGTTGACATCAATTCAGTGAAGGTAGGAGATCCCGCCATCAGTGCAAGCAACAGTTTAAGTAATCTCCATACCTTCTTCGACTCTACCATGTCTATGGACATACGTGTTACAAATAGGTGCAATAAGGCTTTCAGATGTCTATACAAAGTTAAACAGATAAGACAGTTCCTCACCAAAGGCTAAAAAAAGCCAAGCCCATGCCTTTGTAACTTCACATTTGGATTGTTGTAATGCCTTACTGTTCAACCTTCCACAATACCAGTACTCTCGCCTGCAGATGGTATTAGATGCAGCCCGAGTGGAATGTAGGGTATCACAGTCTCAAAATATCGCCCCTGTTCTGAGGGATATGCCCTGGCTGCCAGTCAAGTACAAAATAATTTTCACAACTTTGTTATTAGTTTTTAAGACACAAAACAACTTGTCACCAGCCCAGCCTACTTAGAAGAACCACTTAATACCAAGAATGTGTGTCAATACAACCTGAGGTCCGATGGTAAAATGCTGCTACATGTTCCAAACCACAGGTATAAGACATTTGGAGATAGGTCATTCTCATTTGCTGGCCCTCACTTATGGAATAATTTACCAGAACACCTAAAACGACTGTCAAATGTCAATCTTTTCAAGAAAGATCTCAAAACATGCCTGTTTCAAAAAGCATGTTCTGGACTGTAAGATACTGTATACATTCCGTTTTTATATTTACAAGAGCTCGGTAACATGTACAGCGCCTTAGAATATGGTTCTATATCTTCTGAACTATAATTTTGGTGCTATACAAATGTGTGTATTATTATTATTATTATTATTATTTTTATTATTATTATTAAAGCGAATCAAATTTTCTGTGCTTCAAAAAACAAATTTGGCTTCGAAACTAAATATTGAAAATTTAGGAATTTACATAACATTTTAACATATTTCTTACAGAACAGTATAATAGTATGGACCATAATTTTCTGAGGATTTATTTATACAATTTATACTCTATACTAAATATTCTCAAAATAATTTTGATTTTATTTTCAGGAGAAATGTGTATTTTTGAAGGAAAAAGATATAAAGTTGGAGATATTGTTAAGCCAAGTCCCTGTTCCAGTTGCCAGTGTAAAGGACGATATGGTTTTCGATGCACTACGATGAAGTGTAGTGTACCTAAATGTTCTCATGGGTATGTCCCACTACGCAAAATGGGTAGCTGTTGTCTAACCTGCATTAAAAGTAAGTTGATCGGATGATATTTTTGGAAAATGATATTGGATACGTGTGATTGGACACATCAACATGTTACCAAGTTTAGAATGGGTCATGAATGTCACCGGCCCACGGTTTTTCGCACGCGCGCCGCGTTAATGTCTGGGTTGTACGTTTTGAAAATTTCGACTTTCGTTTTTCTTGTATCATATTTTAGTGTCTTTAATTTTATTAATTAATTTATGTTAACCTTGTTTTTGCTTTTTATTTTATTATACTATTCAAAAAGTAAGGGATATCTGATAAAAGTTAGATATATGAAGAAATATATTTATATTTTCATCAAAAAGACAGTTGGGGTATTGCACTGTGGCATGTGGTGAATGTTTTCAGCGATAGTTGAGTGTCTGACAAGCACACATTCCACACACTGAGCTGCAGATGACATGGACGGTCAGTCAGAGAATTTACCACATTCAGTCCAAGACCTCAATACCTTGTTAATCTTTCTCGGTTCGCGAGACAATCGCGGATCCGACGTGGCATACTCCTCACCAAACGACCAATAACAGCTTCACTAATGTTGTTCCATTCTTCTTGCAGTGCAGCGGCGAGTTCCTGGACATTGGTAGGGCGCTGTTGGAGTTGTCGTAGGCGTCTGTCAAGCATATTCCCGAAGAGCTTGATTGGTGAAAGGCCTGGACATAGCGCTGGTCAAGGCAGTGTATTGATCTTCTGCTTCTCGAGGAACTCTGTAGCGACAGGGTCGTGCATTTGCATCTTTGAAAATGAATCGACGGCCATTACGTCGCGCAAATGACACCATATGAGCTGCCCTTGGATGATATGCAATGCTATTCTGCTTGTCATGGTTATGCCTCCCCATCACAGATCCACCACAAAAACGATCGTGCTGCCTAACGGTTATATCATGGTATCGTTCGTTCCGTCACCGCCATACTCTGTTTCGCCTGTCGAGGAAGTCGAGAGTGAGCCTTGATTCATTGGAAAACATGATGTTGCTGCACCGAGGATTGTCCCCCACGCTATCGTTCTTCACGCCAATTACGCCTTGCTGCGATATGACGTTCATTCAAACGTGGAATTTTTCGAGGTCGTCGAGGGTACACATTCCAGCTGTGCAGGCGATTTCGGATAGTCTGACCACTGACTCGCACATCTGTCGCTCGGTGCAGCTGCTGTCCAATTTCTGAGGCACTATGATAGCGGTTACGTAATGCTGTGGTTCGGATAAAACGATCCTGGTTTGCAGTTGTCACTCTTGGACGACCTGACCGACGTCTGTCATCACCACTGCCTGTCTGGCGGTAGCGTGACCACAACCCACTGATCAACGATTGAGTAACGTTGAGAATTTAATGCCAACGGCACGTAAACGTTCGGTAAATGTCATTTTCGCATACCTGAAAGTTACGTGTCGACTAGAAACTATTTAAGAAGGAGTTTATACCAAGAAATGAACGATGAGACCTCCGAAAAAGCACGTCCAGTATGAATGAAAATTTCAAAATGTGCACCACAGACATTAATTAACCCCTGAGAAAAACCTGCACGAAGTTTTCGTGAGCAGGTGACATTCATGATCCACACTAAACTCGGTAACAAATTGATGTGTCCAGTCACGCGTATCCAATACCATTTTCCGAAAATATCAACATCAGTTTGGATATCCCCTACTTTTTTTAAATAATATATATATAGGGTTAAAAAAACGGAATAAAAATTGAATTGAAAAAACAAATAAACTTGAAGAAAACGAATGAAAGAAGAAATTGTTGATATATAGCAGAGAAAATAATGAATAAAATAATTTTAATTTTTTTTTTGCAATTTTATAAAAAAGAAAAGGGGGAAAAAACACCTTGCCAGCAGATATATTTTAGTCAAATTAATGAAACTAAAATATCTGTCCCTGGAATGCAAGATGACTTTACACTGCTTTAGCATTTCAAGGGACGAAATACACCACCACGCATGCTAATCTCTAGATTACAAGGCCTAAACATAAAACAAACCAAGAGCATGGCGAAGAAATAATTACCCCCCTCCCCCCGCCCCAACGACAATGAAATAAAAAACCGGTACCCACTTGCAGCTTTACAAAAAATGGCCAGAGAAACAGAAGATCTATTTTGTGGTGGCTTAGATAGAGTAAAGTGTTTCAGTTGGAAACTCACAATCTCGAATTGAAAGACGTCGAGATGAAAGGTTTGGATAAGTATGAAAACCATAAATGCAGATCATTAAAATTAAATGAAGAACTAGTCGAATTGTTTTATGTGTTAGACGAGTTGTGCAAAATCGTGAAGGAAAAGATAAAAATTTCGATGACGGTGACTTGACACTAGTTTTCAGTAAATTTATATATACAAAAAACGATAAACATATCGTACAGTACGTGGAGAGTGGATTGTAACCAAATCACCCGCGGAGTGGGGTTATCACCCAAGCTATAACTTTCAAATTCTGTACATATCGACAAAAAACACAAGCAATGTTTCAGCCAATGGACCTCCGGGTTTAACCCGGAGGTCCATTGGCTGAAACTTTGCTTGTGCTGGTAATGCTTTGCAACAAATTTGCAATTATTGCTTGGGTGGAATCCCCACTCTCCACGTACTGTAGATAGATTCGGAGAAGGAGCTCTAAAAATATAGAAAAATATAACAAAAGTAGACATAGTCAGTGAAAATTTATAAAAAAAAAAACAAAGATGGAGTAACACCGCATATGAAAATGAAACATAAGCTTTTATAAAAATTAAATGTAGAATGAAAATAAAATATATTTCTTTGTTTTATTTATTTTTGTATTTAAAGAGTTTTTTCTAATAGTAGACTTTTATTCGTTTTTTAACACCTCCCCCACCCCCCACTGGACTGAAAGTCAGAGTGAGCCTTTGTGATCATTCACCGTCCGCCGCATGTCGTTCTTCATACGTCATATGTCGCCCGTGAACAAGGTGTTCGTGACTTCTCCACCAAAACTGCTGAACCGATTTGAGTCAAATTTCAAGTGATTGTTTGTTCTGCAATCGCATTTTTTTTGTTCAAGTGACGTTGCACCACCCCATAGGAAGAGGATAGGGGAAAAATGCTCCGAAACTGTACAAAAAGTTTCTTCTCATGAACCATTGGTGCAATGACGAGATATTTGATGCTTAGCTTCGTTTTGAGGTGTAAAATCAAGTTTGTTCAAACATAGTTCTTGGCAATATTTGTCCTTGGAATGGGTGGGCCAAGTATTTCTGCTAACCTAAAATTTCTGTTTTCTGAACTGATGAGAAGATTTCAAGAAAATTTGGTATGTTGTGTTTTTGAGTCATATGAACTTGATTGTGCAAATAAAAAGTGCGGGAGCCGGGGTTCGAACCGCCGGCCTCTAGCACACAAATCGACCGATTTACCTCGAGACCAAGAGATCCGGACCAACCAGGCTGGTTGGTAAATGGCATTTATATTATACCTCGACCGCTGCAATATAATTCATTCTGTTGAAAGTTCGAAAAGAAATACGGAAAATTGGAAACAATACACGTCATAATAATGTTAAGTTCATCGACTGAAGTATCACAAATGTTGATGGGAACTCTACGGTTTGTCAGTAAAGTTTGAGGTTGTTCATTACGGTAGGTGGCCCAATCTGTGTTTTGGAGAATTCTTTGGAAAATCTTTTCCTTCAATCCTTCATCCGATATCGGATCGGCAAACCTTATACAGTGTTGAGATCTGTTAAACAGCAGTTGCTGTATTGGAATATCAAGAGTGTGCTCATCGCTGGTTCCACTAACATTTAAGTCGTCAAATGATCGTCAAAAACATCTGATTCAACGAGGTTAAACGTTGCTTTTTGACCGTACCCGTCCATAGCTAGTGTACTCGGCCAGTGTATAAATTGTTTCCGAACTGAGCAAAGACGTCAAGTTAAACCATTTTGAGTTGAACTCAGTAACAATGCAGATGGCGCTTTGTTGTATCAAAGGACGACACAAGGTTAATCTGTTCCCATTTACAATTAAATTTCATTTTGGTAATAAAATATTTTTTTGGACACCACCAAAAATTCATTTTGCGCCGAATAAAAATTCCACTTGACAAGGAAAAATATCGGTCCACCGTAAACACTGTATACACCCAGCAATCGATCATCCTCGTGACATCACTACATGTATTACATAGAGGTACCCATCACGCATTATTCACCCATCCATTGATATTGTAACGGTATTCTGGTATTCCTCTGGTTAATATGTAATGGTATGTTGATCATTTGTGGGTATTTTTGCAACTAAAACACTTAAAAGAGCCAGGTAATACTAATTAAAATATCATACTGTGAGTGTTACAAGGCGTCATCTACAATGCTTTGCACTCAATGCCGATACATGGTTAATCTTTCATTTGCAATCAGCTACCATCTTGGCGCTACAATCTCCATTTGGCACAAAAAATTCGTTTGCCATAAAACAAAAATTCCACTTCTCACCCAAAAATGTCGGGCAACACGAACATTTTCACACCAATACATCATCCTTGTGACATCACAACATGTATTCCGTAGAGGCATCTATCACGCATTATTCCTCGATCCATTGATATTTTGTGTCGTTTCTTTTCAGAATAACAAGGGAAAAGATGATTGATTGAAGACAAAACAGAGCAATAACACCAGCTGATAACACTAATAATATTGAACTTTCTGATTCGAACTGATATGTATTTGTGTGAGTCGAATAAAAAGCAAAAGAAAATAAAATGATTACTTTCTTTGTTTCTTGTTCATTTTCCGCCTCTATTTCACATGGTTGTGACGTAACATAGATTGCTATAGTAACGCACGTGTGACATTGTCAATAAGGACCACGGTGACACAAACGTCATCGTTTGTTTCGATTTGTTTGTTTGTTTGAATATTAGAGTTCAACGACATTTTCGACAACATTGGTCATCTCGCATCGATCAGTTGTACTACCAGAGGAAGCCGGAGTACCCGGAGAGAACAACCGAGCAACGACGAGTAATGTAACATTCCCACACAAGCAGGGTTAGCGTTGATAAGGTAAGTGCACTATCGACGTGAAGTACACCTCATGTTTTTTTATTGGAGATATGCAAACGCTTGAAAGAGAGGGCTTGATACAGGCGTTCATATTGAAAAATAGTGAAAATATCAACAACAACAAAAATAAAATCCGCATCTTTCTGGATAGAATTTCGGAAAATAAATGGTTATCCGGGCGAGATGTTCATTTATTTACGACCAGTGTTCCAGATTTCGTGATTGTGGATTTAGAGAAAGTAACCGAAAATTTGGTCTGACCAAAAAAAGGCTAACAATCGCAATTAACCCAACGAATCACCCGCATCCGCCCGCGTAATATGCAAATTAAGCAGTTGAAAAAATATTATTTTTCAAAAAATTTCAACAAAACCATATCATGTGACCCCTCGTCCAACGAGGGGTCACATGATATGGTTTTGTTGAAATTTTTTGAAAAATTTGAAAAAATGATATTTAAAAAAATTTTTTTTTATATCATCAGCGTTCGGTAAAGGGTTAATCATTCGATTTCCGTTGGAAGACTCAACTAGATGCCTTTGAAATCGCAGAGCAAATTTCCAGAAAGCATTCCACAAAACACGACACCGAAGCTATTTTGCCGTTTTGGCGTTCAAGTCTGGTGTGTATTGTAATTATTTTGCCAAATGTTTGAAAGGGAAATGTTCAAAATGATGTTGAAAAGTGAAGGTGAACACAAGAATGCAAAATTGCTATTGCTGGCACGGAGTGTGTAAATATGATTAGGAAATACGAAATCGCACAATTTTAAATAAACAGAGAACAGTGTGAGAAATTTCACAGCTGTGTCATTATAAATGCGGAGCTACACAAATCTCAAGGTTGCATTTTTAATGAAATATGCCAAAAATAGGATAAAATTTGAATTGACGTAAAAACATTTGTGTGTAAATTTTCAAATCATTTGGTATGGTGGGACACTAATATGGGGAAGGGGTGCGCGGTGGCTCAGTTGGTAGAGGTGCAGGCTGCAAGCCGAGAGGTCCTCGGTTCGAATCCCAACTGCGGCAACCGCGTTGTGTCCTTGGGAAAGACACTTCATCTCCATTGCCCGCGTGGGGGCACGATGACGCCGTGTACTAAGGCGTACTGCACGTCGATGGTGCGCATGTCTTCAACCAATCTAACCCTGCCTGTGCTGCAGTGCGGAGTTACGATGTTGGGGAGCTGGCAGCTGCTCGTCGTTGCTCGGTGGTTCTCTCCGGGTACTCCGGTTCCTCCACCCGTAAAACTGTCACGGTCATGATTAGCCATTGTGCATAAATATGTGACCTTAAACACCAATAAATAAATAAATAATATGGGGAAGAAGACATCCACATACTGCGAATTTCGTCCATGAATATGGGCCAGAGTTATGGAATTTGTTTCACTTATAAAACTTCCCTTACAAACATTTTGTTTTGAAACTCGGGCATCGGTTGTTGGATTTTTATTTCCTTTGGTATGGCGGTAGACCATTCTGTGGGGAAGGATATACGAATATCAGGGTTGGGGTGAATGCATTGCAAATGTATTGAATATGAATACTTTGAAATTTTATGAATACGAATACACAAATTCTAGGTGATTCAGAATACGAATACTTCACAATGTATTCATGAATACAAATATGAATACTGGAATACTATTCATATCATTTCTTCACTTCCAAATGGATGATAATACATTAAAAAATCTTGAATATCTTTAAAATTTGTCAATAAAGTCATCCAATAATCAATGCCTGTGGAAACAGGTCTTCAAGCACGTTCCAATGACATCCATATATATGTAAATATGACAAAATAAAAAAACACCGTGCATACTGCCAAACAATAGCAAGAGAAATTACAAGCCACGATACTGTGAAGGCCTTTCTCATAAACAATCTTCATTCCAAATAGTATTAGTTCCAATAACCTAAACCTGAAACACGCGGCAAACAGACAAACAATTGGCTATTTTATACAGTCATAGGCCCATAACTCACCGAAAAGATATTCCAACAACAAAGCGGCTGATGGTCCTAAAAGCTATAATGATAGAGAAGATCAGTATACAATTTCATTGAAATCTGTGCAGTAATGTTCAAGTTATAACTCGAACGGATGGGTGGATGGACGGGCAGGCGCAATCCAGTATACCTCAGCTTTTCTTTAAAAAAGTGGGTGTATATTAATGTTTGTTCTTTGGAACATTTTGTCGGTTAAAAGGTTAACTAAGTTTACATTTAAGCAATTATTCAATTACTGTACTGCAGGTATTAAGTTGTAATTTAAGCACAATAATATTTCAGCTTTACCTAAAACATAGCATGTGTTCCCTCATTGCAAGAAGCACATTCCGCTAATGATATTTGGGGGGGTTGTGAATACTGTATGTGGTATAATAAGGAATAACTGAGTTTACATTTAATCAGTTATGCAACTATTGTAAGGCCAAAAGAAAAAATGAATTGATTCTCATGCAATTTTTTTTTCAAATCAGTGAGGGAGGGAGGATTTTATTTTTATTTTTTTTTTAAATTTTTTTCTTTTCGTGTAAAGGGTTGAGTATACTCAGTAAATCTGTTTGCTATCTTTCAACTTGAAAAAGGGAAAAGATTGTATTTTAGTGTAATTATAGTATACCGTTTATAACTAACTGCCGTAACAACAGCTAAAAGGATTTGTATTTTATTGTTGTTTTTAATGGTGTAGATCTGTCAAACATGATCCATTAGAATAGGTCCCAGTAACCAATGCTTGGGGTAGGAGTCCTTTAAAGTGGGAAACATGGCTCTAAATGATTGGTTAAACTTGAGTTTATATTGGTGTTGCGGCCATTATTAGCCATTGTGCAGAAATATATGACCTAAAACACCAGCAAATAAACAAATAATTAAATCATGATCCAGTATATCAGAATTTGCCTTGTTACAGTTTATGGGAGAATGCCTCTGGGCACTCTCCCATAAACTGCAACAAGAAAAACCAATTTACTGCAAACACAGCTAAATAATTATATGTCGATAAATTTCAAAAAATTACCATTCCAAGTTTTCACAAATTCTTAAAAAACATGGCATAATAAAAATGTCTAATGAGGAGGTTCAAATCCAATGAGGGAGGGCCTGAGAATCAAAACATTATTTTTTTCTTAGCCTAATGTAATTAAGTTGTAATTTAGCCACAATATTATTTCCGCGCGATCAGTCTACACATTATTTCTACTTGTACTGTAGAAAAATATGAGATTAGTGTTAATTGAATATTGGAGTTTTTCAAGGATTAAGAAGCTATACTTTGGCCAGACTGATATCCTTTGTCTTGAGAAGAATCTTAATAATTAGCCTTTTATCTAACCATTATCTTCATCATGAATCCATATCACTCCTGATCATCTGCTAGGAAACATTTCTTTGAAATTGAAAGTCAAGACAAAAACAACTATTATCAATCAGCCGTTGCAGTGAATTAGCCTGCTGCAGTTAAAAATATTGTAACAGATATAAACAATAAATATATTCTATTATTAAATACTTTAATGTTCCATTTTATTTTATTATATTGAAAAAACAGGCACTTCAAATGTACTAGTTTAAATCTTTATTATTCTATATAATTGATAATCACATTTTTTTTATAGAAAATGCTCTGTATATTAATAATGAGAAAAGTGTTTGAATGGCAGCAGTAGGTTGAATAATTTTTGTATAGCCCATGTTGACATTGCAGGAGAGGGCATACGCAATGATTTCCATTGGACTATTTTCTTGTAATTATTTGTTTTGGTCTAATAAATAAAGAGGTTATTACTTGGTTAGTTTTATAGCGATCGAGATATCAGACCTCGGTAACTTCACATCGGTCTTCGATCTTCCTTCACTGGCTGATATGAAGTAACCCCGGGCTAATATGATATGAAACTCATAACCTTAAAAAATGGAAATTTTATTACATGCCTATGTAATTTAACCGCTAAATATCACTACTGTTTGAAGATATTTTCCTGTTTCCCGGAAAATCCACAGAGTGGAATCCGATTCAGTATCAAAATAATATGACGGACTATTTACCGGTGCGTTCCAATTCGCATAATTAGCTGTTCTGGTCGCACAGAGTACTTTACTCTGGACTGGAAAGGGTACGCACGAAGCGGCGGTCCGGGTTTGTTTACAATTTCGTCTGTCAGCATCACTTCGCGAAATTCAATTAAATCAGGTGAACAAACAGGATAAACATTTAGTCCATGGTATGCTTGAAAATTCTTCATTGAATAATTGCCAAATTTTGATAACCCATTTCTACAGACGACCTAGTCCACCGAAGAGGCGCCGAATTTATGTCATAGACAGCGATTCTGACCGAAAATCAGGAATTCCGACATGGAAATGAAATGAAATTTATTTTGCGGCATACAAGTTACAAATAATTGGATATAAGTACAAAGGCTAAAACTATACTGCGCGGAAATAGCACAGCCTTTCGGGTTTCTTCCTGCCATTCCCGTATACATGGCAAAAGAAACTGAAACGGATTTCGAAAGAATGTTGACTGTTCACTGTTACGTATTTATGTATGCGCATCGGGGGATTCCCAGGAAGTGTGCACCTGTTATACAAATAAGTGTAAACAAACCTTCAATCCAATGAACCAAAACAAAAGGTTGGGCAATTGTTAATGCTAGCGTTGGCATGCGATGTTGAACTATAAGTCATATAATAAACCTTTCATCTCGTTGAGGAGGTAAGGTCGCCGGATCAAACGAGCTGCCTGCGACTGCTCGTTTGATCCGGCGGTCTGACCTCCTCAACTCGACGTGATACTCCGATTCAGATCATTTCACTGTAGCGATAATATATATGTATTAGATATTTCCCGCTTCTTGTATCTTATAAGATATTATATAATAAAATTACATGTATGTATCACTTTCATGATATAACTAAAATAAATTCTGCGCTGTTTTCGTAATACATGCATCTTGTTAGGCCTGGACTTTGGAAGTATTCACTTAATATTCTACTTTCTGATTCATTCGAAGTTATCACAAGTGTTCGGTTATGGTGATAGACAATGAGGAATTTTTATGGGGCATAGCTGCTGTTGTTTTCAGCTGCAACATTATTTTTAACTATCGTGTGTTGGGGTTGTATTAACAACTGATGACAATATTTTAATATGTTCCAGTAAGACTAAAACCCTCGTCCTCTGAATGGACGAGAGCTGGCTTAGTTTTTACTATGTCTGCGGCTCCAGTGGCATATGTTACTGTCTGACGTCATCAGGTGAAGTATTTGAAACATTGATAAGAATGGAAGGTGATTCAAAGCTGATACTGCCTATAAAACGTATTTTCGAGGCCAGTGGTTCTCTGAATGTATATCCACCACTATCTTATATAAAGGTTCGTGATTTATCGAAGCTCGATCTTTATCTAAGTTATTGATATTTTGTTGTCAAGTGATTTCATGGAGTATACGAGAGGTTTATTTGCTATATTTGTTATCATTAAAGTTGCCTTGTTGATTCAAGTTGCCTTGTTGGCTATGGGTAGCGTCTTATTGGAACATACACGTTCGCATCTCGGTTGAACAAAAGCTCCGAACAGCAAACCGCAGACCATGTTAACGACAATTCATCCTATAATTTATAATGTTAGCAGATAATATACAATCTTGTTACCTCTGCGACTGCTGCTGGTCGTATTGATTTTATTGGTGCTGTGGTTGTGGCGTCAGGTACTGCAAAACTGTCTGGGCTGGGGGAATAACGATATTTATTACACACCCGTAACTGTATTTGTCACGATCACATGGATTTTAGGGGCATGCGGTAATTTTAACCAGAAAGCTCTAGTGCGATCCGATAAAAAGTACCCTTCGCGTGCGCAAGTTCTCTCGATAGACTGGTTCTTATAGTTTGCAGCGTTCAGTGGAATATAACCAATAAGAACCATCGGCTATATTTATCTGTCGGAATTACCGATTCTCATACTAAAATGTTTGATGCACCACTGTGCTAAAAACTATTGAAACTCATAAAAGACACATGATCTCTGCCAAGAATTTGAACAGTGAAACTCAACCTTTACTTCGTTATTGAAAACCGAGGAAAACTTAATTAATTTTAGGGCACAAAAGTCCAATTGGGTTTGATATTACAGACAGTCACTTTACAGTTCCCATAAAAGTTTGTTACAATGTTGCCCTCACCGCTGCGTGCAGTGCAGCCGACGAGTCGATACGAGGTCTTCTGTGTAATCCTATTCGATTCACACTTCGGCAATGAAGCAGCACGTTTGCCAACGCAAAGATATTTTGAAGAGTATGTTAAGCTGAAGGAGTTCTCAGGAAGCAAGACTAATTTCTAAATCAGTCTTGAAAACTGGTTACCATGAAGCGGTAAAGCAGACGCCGACAGCGCCTGGAGATGTTTGGCAGCTAGTACAAGCAGTTACTGAATAACTATCACCAATCCCACCCTTACTAGATGACACCCCCCGCCGCCCATAACTAGCTTAATAAAGAAAATAAATTCGGAAGAATGAAAAGCCGGGTTTTATAAGAACAACTCAGTAGTTTACATTTGTGGAACCAATGTTTTTTTACGTGCTAGTGGGTGTTGGGGCAACAGGTTTTTTTTATTTATTATTTTTTTGTGGGGGGGGGGGAGGGGGCTTTTTTAGGGGGATGTAGTATTGCTAAAATATGACTTTCTGGAGTTTGTACTGAGGAAATTAAAAAATGTTAACAGCTACCTATTACTGAAATTCTGAAAAGTCTTGAGTAGGGTGGGAATGAAACCACGAAGAGGGGAGGGGTGGTAAATACATGCGGTCTGATGAATGCAATATATTGTCAATTTTATGAGATGACTTCCATGAAATTCAAAAATAATTTTTAGAATATTTAAAACACAGACAATATTTTCCAGACACAGATTGATGTGTATTTTTTAAATGTCTAATTAAGGATCATTTGCTGGTATTTCTGTTTTATACAACGGTATTATTTTGCTTTAATTCTCAGCAACAAAACTTAAATCGAATGCCGCCTATATGAATTAGCAACATGGGTGTATGAGATGGGATGGGGGTTGCGGCACTTACATAACCCTTCACCAATAAGCAGCTAATTTTGCAGTGTTCATTGAAGGGGACTGGTATTTTCAGAACAGATTGTTCAGAGGGAGGGGTATTTTTATAATTTTGGCAAATATCAGGGCAGTGAGCCGAGCATTTTCATAGGCAAATTCGGGGAAAGGGCCTGCATTTTGATTTTGAAACAATAGTTAAGGGCAGTTTGATTGGTCAGCCACCATCCCCAAGAAAACGTTCAAAAGCCTATCTTTAGTCACAATCAGTCCTTTTTAAAACTACTTACTAAATGCAAGTTCAGAATACCAAATTCCAAATTTAAGATTGACAACATATTGGAGCAGAAAGAACAAATTATTTTGTTTTAAAACCAGAGACCAAGAAACAAATATTGACAAAACAGTTCAGATAATAAACTAGTGAAGTATAGTTTTAGTACAAGTACAAAATAATGTAAACATTAATCAATCTTTAAAAATATTATCAACCAAAATAAGTTGGAGCTTACTGGTGAGAACACCCCCACCCCCCTCCCCTTATTTCTCTTTGAGCCCCTGACTAAGACTGTTGGATACTCATTTTGTGAGCTTTCGAGAAAATGCTGTCAGGTTATAGATCATTAGATGGGTGGGGGGATTGTAAAAAAGGTGTACAAACTACATTACTTGTGGAGAGAAGACATGACATTTTTTTCTTGCAGTTATCGAGCAATATATTTCTCCCTTTGTATACATGTTGTATCTGTAGTAAATGTGGACAACCTAAAGCCTTTATTTGTAAGTGCAGCCCATTTCAAACAAAGGTTATCAAGACTTGACGTAAAATAAAAAGAAGGCTAAATTTCAAGTCAGAAACTTTATAATGTTGAAAAGACTGCAGACAGTGCAGTGTTCACTCAGAATGGAATCTCAAACTGCCTCAGGCTCAGTTACCCTGAACGATCGAATGAATGCCCCGGAAGGTTAATAATTGCACAAAATGTCTTTTCTCGCTCGTCCGATGTGTACTTTTGATATAGTGCAGAATAGAAATGACGGATGCCCACATGCGATAGCCTAGTGGCAGTAGTGCATGTATAGTCAAGCTGAGTTCAAACTTCTATTTTAGTTTCAGTTTAAAAAGCACGAAATTTAAACAGAGCGGCCAGTTCGCAACGTATTTAAATTAAAATCCTTGTACTTTTTCCATCCTCCAGATATAATGATGCCTGCACACACACTTTTGAAAACACATTTCAGACCTCATAATTTGTGACGTCCGATATGATGAACACAATCTTTTGAGTTTTAAGTGGCCGGACCGACATTTTTGGCGAACAAAATGAATCAACAGCGATTCCACAGGTGGCAAGGTCAAAGACTTAAGACTGGTTCTCTGACAAAATTGCCCCTTTCTCTCTAAAATTCTTTCAACCATTCAAATCGTCGATTATTGAATTAATTTAGAGATTAATTACAGTGAATTCTTTTTCATGGTTGGGTGTGTAATAAATACAGAACCACACTTATGATTGAATGGGTTAACAATTACTGGACTCGTGCGTGTGGCGCTGGGATAACCACTCGAGCCTACCGGCTCTCGTGGTATCCCTGCGCCACTCGCTCTCGTCTAGTAATCATTAACCCATTCAAACATCAGTGTGGATCTGTATATTTATTAATGGGGCATGGTTAAGAACTGTAGTAACGTTGTTCCAGTGGCGTAGGCAGTAATGGAGTTGATCAAAGGAGTGATGGGAGTGTTGTAGCGCTACACCACTGCATGAGGCAATAGTGAAACATTATAAATGGTGTATGATAATGGGATTATGATACAGGTACATAAGTGCCTGAGGCAATCGTAAGGTTTATCAATGGAGTATGTTGAATCGATTGTTGTAGCGCTACGTCAGTGCCCGTGCCGATAATGACGCTTATCAATCAAGTATGGCAATGAGGTTGTGGAAGCGCTGTTACAGTGGCTGTGGAAGTCGTGGTGTGTTTTGCGTGTTATGGTGAATCGATTGTGATAGCAAAATTGATTTGCGATCCTATTAGACAAAGCAACCTTTTTTCATTGGTTGCCAAAGCATACCAGTAAACATTATCTTATGCTGCAACACACTCCCGGGCCACCAGTCTAGTTACACTAAGAAATTCGACGCGGTTATGGCCTGTCCATGTCTAGCCCTTAGAAAGCCCATCGCCTATGATTAGATTCACTCGTCTGTAATATTTCAGTTGGTAGTAAAAACAAACCTATGGTTCACTGTTCCGACCAACTGATATATTCCTGACAATTAATCTAAAAATATAAAGATTCATTTTCTTTGTATGAACGCTAGAGATGTTACTAAATCGAGAATTAATTTGACCGAATGTTTGATGATATTAGAGATAAAACCTCAACAAGGCCATAGTTTTAGGATTACAAAGCATATTACATTGATACCACGTGACACCATATAACTTAAGACGGCGGAATCCATCCTACGAAACGGAAGACGGAAACACGTATCATCCTAACAACAGGATCACCTGAGCACTAACACCGCGTTTCATCGTGGCATTGCTATCACAAGATGGACGCTAACGAGGACTACAAAAGCAACACAAGAGATGTCATTAGTCCCCGCCCCTAAAACAGTCTGAAACGGTATGACCCTGGTGGTGAAAATGTCTTTAAACCCCAATAAAGAAACAAACGAACAGCGCATGCAACCCCTTTGTGACCCAGCTTGCGCATTGGAGGATGCATTTCTCATATTTCTCGAAAGATACGGCGCCTGAGGCATTTTGATGCCATCGTGTTGCAAGTTAGACAGAATGGTCTGCATTATTGTAACAAATATAGACTTAAGAAATGATATTGTTTGCATGGTTATGGGTATATATTTCAATCTAACGTTTAATTTACGTTTTGAAATTTAAAACTCAAGACGAAAACATAGTTTCAGAATTCTTTTTACAAGGTACAGAGATCGCTAATGAATCACGAGTTGCTAAGACATTTCTCTACCGAGTTCGCTACAGTTGACATGAGCCGAGGTTTATCGAGGTTTACCGAGGCACAGGTCGATTTCAGTGAACGAGTTTCAGAAATTTCATGTCAAAACGTGACGAATTTAAGATTCTTTTTACCACGCAATGTGTAATTTGTCCTAAAGTAACGGCCAAACTCACGCAATGTGTAATTTATCCAAAAGTAACGGCCAAACTCACGCAATGTGTAATTTATCCTAAAGTAACGGCCAAACTCACGCAATGTGTAATTTAACCTAAAGTAACGGCCAAACTCACGCAATGTGTAATTTAACCTAAAGTAACGGCCAAACTCGCGCAATGTGTAATTTATCCTAAAGTAACGGCCAAACTCACGCAATGTGTAATTTATCCTAAAGTAACGGCCAAACTCACACAATGTGTAATTTATCCAAAAGTAACGGCCAAACTCACACATTGTGTAATTTATCCTAAAGTAACGGCCAAACTCACACAATGTGTAATGTATCCTAAAGTAACGACCAAACTCACACAATGTGTAATTTATCCAAAAGTAACGGCCAAACTCACACAATGTGTAATGTATCCTAAAGTAACGACCAAACTCACGCAATGTGTAATTTATCCTAGAGTAACGACCAAACTCACGCAATGTGTAATTTATCCTAAAGTAACGGCCAAACTCACGCAATGTGTAATTTAACCTAAAGTAACGGCCAAACTCACGCAATGTGTAATTTATCCTAAAGTAACGGCCAAACTCACGCAATGTGTAATTTATCCTAAAGTAACGGCCAAACTCACCAATTTTTAATTTTTTTAACTTCTTCTTTGAAAACATAGCTAATGGGCCCTCATTGGACCGAACTCGTCGAGCTCGGTTCTATGAGGTATCATAAGCTGTGTTTCCGAGGCAACGAATGAAAATATTCAGTCATTCAGGAAATGTTTTTTTTTGGCAATTGTCGCCTGATATTTGTATTACGTAAACAGTTAATGAAATTATGCCTGAAACCAACTCATTTACAAAGTTATGACATGCACGATGACTTCTGACGTCATTCCCGTAGTAGACGTGTTGTGAACGATATTTTCCGTAATGAGCTATTTAGTGTTGATTAGGTGAATCTCTCTCCGATGGTGGTGACTTTTCCAGGGAGCCATTGCGTTAATGTGGGACTGTGCGTATTAGATACATAAATTCGGAAAGAACATCAGACTGAAACTAGACTTTATGATTCTGGAGAATCATGGCTTTTCCCGATGAGATTCCATGATTTTTCATGACACCACAGTGTCTCAGTGAAGTTCCTTCATTGATGTTATGGGAAAGGTGAGTATAGTAGTCTCAAACGACAGTTTGATTAAAAAATGTTTAGGTAAAAACCACCATTAACGGTGGAGTGGGTTAATGTCAGTATCGTCGTCCAACAAGTCAATGACCGACAAAAGGAGTTATGTTTGTTTGACACATACCCACTGAGTGTTGTGGCAATTTAAAAATGGTCAATTTTATCTCAAATGTATCCAAAATATTGATGTTTGGCAGCTTGTAGAGGGTTAACAAGAGCTAACGGGAATATTTATTCATGCAACTTGTAATGTCACACCAAGAACTGTGAACAGCCAGTTTTTCTTTAAAATCTACAAGATGTTTTCAGAGAAATCCAGGGAGAACATGAATTTTAAGCTTTTGATGGGTATCATTGTTTATCCAGCCCAAAACAGGTTAAGTGTTGTTATTTGAATACTCTTATTACTTTCAAAAATAATTCTCAGTGAAATCTACTTCCACTTATTTTGATCTCTCCTCCGAACTTCGGGTGCTGTGGGTACGCAAACACAGCCCATTTTATCAACATTTTGATGTTTGAGAACCTGCATAGGGTTAACAAATGCTTACAGGAATATTTTGTACATGCAACTTGTAATGTCACACTAAGATCTGAGAATGGCCATTTTATCTTGAAAATCTGCGAGATGTTTTTAGAGAAATCCTCAGATAACACGAATTTTTAACCTTTTGAGGGGTATCGCTCTGTAACCAGCCCTAAACGGGTTCATGCTTGGTTTTGTGAATACCTTCATTACTTACAAAAATGATCGACGGTGAATTCCACTTCCAATGAAGGAGGTTATGTTTATCTCGCAGGTACACATTTGGAGTTATGGTTGCCCAAGAACAGCCCATTTTCTCCAAATGTCTATGCTTGGCAGCCTCTGGAGGGTTAACAAATGCTTACCGAAATATTTTGTTCATACAACTTGTAATGTCACTCCAAGACCTGCGAATGGTCAATTTCTCTCGAATTTTTTTTTTTTTGAGAAATCCACAGAAAACTGGAATTTTAAGCTTTTAAGCGGTATATCTCCTTAACTAGTCAAAAATGGGTTAAGACCTCGATTTTTGAATACACTTACTACATACAAAAATGTTTCCCTGTCAGCTTTGCGTCCGGTAAAAGAAGTTACCTTTCTCTGTTGCGTTCCCATTTGATGTTGTTGGTGTTCAAAAACAGACTATTTTTTCAAAAGTTTGACATTTTGCAGCCCATGGAGGGTTAACAAATGCTTGCCGGAATAATTTATCCAATCAACCGGTAATGTGACACCAAGATCTATCAATGGCCATTTTCTCTTGAAAACCGTACCAGATGTTTGTAAAGAAATCCAGGGAAAACATAATTTTTAAGCTTTTGATGGGTATCACTATTAACAAACACAAAACGGGTTAACGCTTGGTTTTTTGAATAACCTTATTACTTACAAAAATGGTTCTCGGTGAATTCTGCTTCCAACAAAGGAGATTATGTTTATTTCTCAGGTACACGTTGGGTGTACTACGTGTCTGAAAACAGCCCATTTCAACAAAATTACGATGCTTGGCAGCCTTTAGAGGGTTAAGAAATGCTCAACGGAATATTTTGTCCATGCAACTTGTAATGTCACACAAAGACCTGCGAGTAGTCAATTTTTCTTGAAAACCTACAGGATGTAATTAGAGAAATCCACAGAAAATGGGAATTTTAAGATTTTAAAGTGTCTCTCTCTTTAGCCTGGCCAAAATGGGTTAAGACTTCGACTTTTGAATACCCTTACTACTTACAAAAATGTTTCCATATAGATTGTGCGCTCGATAAAAGAAGGCACTTTTCTTTGTGGCGTACCCATTGGGTGCTGTTGGCGTCCAAAAACAGCCCATTTTATCACAATTTTGACTTTTAGCAACCCGTGGAGGGTTAACAAATGCTCACCGCAGTATTTTGTCCATGCAACTTATATTGTGACACCAAAGCCTGGGAGTGACAAATTTTTCTTGAAAATTTACAAGACTTGTTTAGAGAAATCCACGGAAAACATGATTTTTTTTAGCTTTATAGGGGTATTGCTGTTTAACCAGCCCAAAACAGGTTAACGCTTGGTTTTTTGAACAACCTTATTACTGACAAAAATGATCCTCGGTGAATTCCACTTCCAACAAAGGAAGTTATGTTTATCTTTCGTGTATTGTTTGGGTGCCGTAGGGGCCTGAAACTGGCCTATTTCATCAAAATTTCGATGTTTGGCAGCCTGTGGAGGGTTACCATATGCATCGCCTGATATGTCGTGTGTATCAAAGGTCGTGCCACGGACAGCTCTAGCAATGACGAATGTTTAAAAAAAATCTACAAGACATGTTTCGAGAAAGTGCCGATAAACCCCAATTTTGGCAGTTTTTCGGTACATTTTTAGATTTTGTGCCCTTTTATGCGTGTGCAAAATTTCGTGAAAATCGGTTCGAAAATGGCTTCTGAATCGTGCGGACAAAATGTGTGGAAAAAAAAAACAAAAAAAAAATAATAATCCGTAGAAAAACAATAGTCTTTCCCAGAGGGAAAAGCCTAACTATTGTGTTTTTTGTACAATGCGCACCTCATCGTTATGTTGACAATTTTTCCAAACTCTATGTCTTCTTTGATCGATTGACCGTCTTCCCCAATGTAATGGCCATAATCGACTGGCGCGATTCACAAAAAATCGCAATCTAAATTTATTTTTCAATATTTATCTCAACCACATACACGTAGCTTGTGACACCAAGATGAAACAATCACGTTTAGCTCATTCTAATGATAGGTTACAAGCGAATAATGACAATGCTTAGTTATAAAATTTATTTGGAAATCACATGTTCTATTCGTTTTAGGTTAAGCATTGAAAGGGAAAAACAATCACTTCCCAGGCAAGAAACCCAACTGTTAGGCTTAAACGGCTATATGTGCGCGGCGATGGTGGGTAGGTGACATTTTCATAAGCATCGAGTGGGGTTTAAGTTTAAACTCTGTGAATATTGAACTGTTAATGGGTAGTTGTGCTACCCTTATGCAATTGTTGATGCACATTTTTTTTATTGAATATTCTTTTCACCCGCAAACATTGCATTACTCGTGTTAACCCTTTGGCATCAGGGTTATCAGTTGGAAGAATTCACTATTTGGGGTTAAACCAATCAATATTTTCAACGTGCAGCCTTGAGGCTATCGGGGTGAAATTATTGATTGGTCTACCCCACGGATTCACTTAGCAGCCATTATATTTTATGAAATTATGACGCATCGTGTTCATGACGCTGAAAAAAACGGCCTTTCGGGTTTAAAATGTTAATAAATAGATGAATGAACATTTATTTGCTTTTCGGTTATTAAGTTTAAGGATGCAGATTTATTTATTTATTGGAATTTAACGACACTTTCGACAGCTAGGGTCACCTCGTATCGGAAAGGAAGTAGATACAGGAGAGAACAACAGCAGAAAGTTGGGGACGATGACACCTCACTAAAAGTTGCGTGAGAAAATTTTCAGGCTTTTTTTTAATTATTTCGACCTATAGTTGTGATAGATATTTGCGCCTTACGAAGCAACGAAACGGAACAACGATTCGATTTGATTGGATTTGCGCTGTGTTGATTCGGAAATTTTCGAATCTTTGAAATATTTTCTCCAAATTCATCCAGGTGAACCTTAGCTCATTGCTAAACTTTAAATAGCGTTTCTGTTTAAATTGTGGTAAGTTTATGATATGGATGTTCAAGGTGAAAGTGAAAGTACACCGCGATAAACTAACAACAAAGCTGCACCATCTTTTACGCTACTGGGGAAGAAACTGCACAACTGTAGCCTACTCATTGTTACTCCCCAATGTGTCAACACTGGGTCATAAACTTCTTGCATCTGTTTCTTTATTGTTTGGCGCTTAAAGATGCTCTCAACAGCCAGGACCATTTCCTGTCCATAAGTTTTCATATAACATATGAATTCACATTGCTCATTATCCCTCATGTTTGAGGGCAAAAATGAAAAGAAAACTGAATGGTGATTTTTGTGAAAAACGATTTCTTTGAATAGTGGTGGAAGAATGTGAGCTCAGTCTTATCACTCCCGCCCCTCACCCCACCTCCCCCCTAAAAAGACAAAAAAGAATAAAAAGAACAACAAAAACTCTCACCCAGATGCTGACAAATTAGAAAAGCAAGACAAATTAAATACAAAGAAAAGCCCCGACAAAACCCCAAATGGCACTGATATGTTATTTTACTTTCTATATTTATTTATTCAATTTTTTTTAATTTATCTATTTATTTTTTTTAATTTATTAATTTATTTATTTATTTATGAATTTATCTATCTATCTATTTATTTATTAGTTTTAGTTTTTATTATCAGTATTTTTGATCATTTATGGGTATTTTTTGTTTTTCAAGAAATTTTGAGATGTTTTTATAAATAAATTTCAATACTATAAAATTAATTATAGATTCTTTAACGAAAATTATTGAAAACCTAACTGTTACGCCATTTCTATGCTTTAAAATTAATTATCCGTTGGATAGATTCTTTAACGAAATTTACTGAAGTCCAGCTTGTTACGAAATTTAAATACTTTCAAATTGCATCTAACTGATCTTACGTCATTGAATTGTTAGAGGTACTACGTCATACCAATTAAATTTAAAAGAGGGGAGTGTGATAGCAATTGTCTGAGCAATGTTGAAATTATTGCATCATAGCAATTTATCAAACCTAGGGGGTAGGGGTATGAAGTCATAGCAATTAAAATTAAATTCAAAAGAGGGAGAGGGGTGGGGTACTACGTCATAGCAATAAAAATTATTAAAAAAAATAATTAAAAAAAATATGTAAAAATACTCCATACCTCTGAGGTATCGCATACCTCTGGGACATGGAGCCAATCCCCATCGAAAATCCCCATCCCTACTACTAACCTTTGCATTTCGACAACCATTGCACAGGGTAGTCAAACTCTCTGGTTATAGAAGAATATATTATTAAATAAGTAACTAATCATGTGCATTATACAGCCTTAGTTTAAATATCATCTGCAGCAACTCTTTATCCAAAGTATTGGCCAACATAAACCAGTACGATTCTCAAAAGGTGTTCGTACTCAGCTTATGAACCCTCAATGGAATGATTTCTGAAAAAAATGTTTTTTTAGTTAATTTCAAAAATGAAAACATATTCTATTTTCAATGAATAGCTTGTTCTAAATTATGCATACCGAGCGTGCAGTACTGAGGCCTTCTCTGACCGCCACGGTTTGTTCAAAGCTTGGAACCTTCACGTTTCAACATTAGCCTAGAAGTGTTTCCTCCTTTTTCAAATCTGTGAACATCCTGTGATTTTCGTCATTTTTGCTAGAAACGGCAACAGCGAAGGATCTCATGAGGACAAAGTTATGATGACATGACAAAGAACATCCGCGATTTTTACGCTTTGAACCCGAGAGGCCGATTTTCCCACACAGGAAGAATGATACGTGATACCTTCATTAAGTAGGATAACTGATGAGCGAATGTTCGGGATGCACCAATCACTGTTTTCAACGCGCAATCACATGGCTTTACGTTGAAAATATTTACTGGATCTACCAATCAATAATTAATATGGACTCTTCCAATTGCTGCCATTGAACTGACATTGGAGGTACCATCAGAGTTCAAAGGGGTGATGTTTTCCTTTAGAACTGTGTTCTAATACATCAAGAGGCGGCGGAAGCATAATGAGAAATGGTGTGTGGGGGAGAGTGACGCACAGCAAATGTCTGCGACGGACAGATTGATTCACAGATACGCCATTTTTATGATTGTCGTAACCTTCGATGCAATGGATGATGTTATTAACTCTTTCAACACGACAACCGGCTTTTCCGGTCCAGGGACACGATACGTCATAATTTCAGTAAGTAGGTTGGCTAATAAGTGAACATGTGTGGTAAAACAATTAATATTTTCAACGTGCAGCCTACTGGCTGCACGTTGAAAATATTAATTGCTCTACCCCCAGATGCTGAATATGGACTCTTCCAATTTATGCCATTTAACTGACATGGAATATACAACTAGTGTTGAAAGGGTTAAGTATGTTGAGAGAGCGGTGGCTCATTGGTTATGGAAGTGGACTTCAAACCGAAAGGCCAATGCTTCAATCCCCGCCAGAGTCAACTGTGTTGTGTCCATGAGCAAGCACTTAATCCTGGTTGGCCACGTGAGGGCATGGTGGCACTGTGTACTAAGACGTACTGCACGTCGATGGTCTATCTATGGAACAACAGTTCCATTGGTCTGTGGAATGTTTGTCAATCCATGTCAATCTAGATCTATGGACAACAGTGCAATATCTGAATTATGAGACAGAAATTACAAGCTCACGGACATCCTAGCAACCCACTCCAAAATACACAGAATACAAGTATGTGACTGTGAATGTTTCCACGAATTCCCTTTCATGTTTATAAGATTTCCTTTCTAAGTTGATTCATCGGGACATGACTGATAAAATGCAGCCATAATACGCTTTGATGTAATGCATTGCAGACCTTTCGAATAAGAGTTCACTGCAATAAACTTCAGTCATTACTTAGACATGAGATCTGGAAATTTTAACCCTTTCAATCCGGTATTCATTAAAAGTTTGTGTGAAGAAAAGAGAAAATATTGTTGGTGGACGAACAGACCATATAAAGAGGAAAAATCTGAAGCGAGGCGAACCCTTCCTGGTTTGTTCGGTGGTTCAGTTATAATTTAATCCAACAGCTCAACTGAGCTGTAGGATTAAATTATTACTGAACCACCGAACAAACCAGGAAGGGTTCGCCGTTGACAGTATTGACTGAAATGATATTTATTTATTTATTGGTGTTTAAGGTCACATATTTATGCACAATGGCTAATCATGGCCGTAACAGTTTTACGGGTGGAGGAAGCCGGAGTACCCGGAGAGAACCACCGAGCAACGGCGAGCAACTGGCAGCTCCCCAACATACTAACTCCACACAAGCAGGGTTAGCATTGGTTGAAGACAAGTGGACCATCGACGTGCAGTACGCCTTAGTACACAACGCCACCGTGCCCCCACGCGGGCAATGGAGATGCAGTGTCTTGCCCAAGGACACAACGCGGTTGCCGCAGGTGGGATTCGAACCGAGGACCTCTCGGCTTGCAGCCTGCACCTCTACCTACTGGGCCACCGCGCTCCCGACTGAAATGATAACTTCCCAGGTCGACAGTGTTGGAAGTGTTAACACTGAGATAACTCATAACCCGCTGAGTATTTTAAAGATATTTTTCACTAAATCTGAACATGGTTGCTGTGATCCTGGGAATGGTCCATACCAAAGAACAGTTCTCTTTTCCGAGCGGTTGGGGAAATACGAGCCTTTGGAAATGTTTCTATTGTTAGCTCCTGGGTTTCCGAGGGGTGTGTGGGAATTGTTTTACTATGAATCAAGTATCTATATCTCAATAATACCACATATAGGATTGGTTTAAATCGGCGCATTGTTTCAGAAAATAGAAATTTGGGACTGGGCCAAAAATCTTACCTGTCTCATAACAAAGGCAAATATTGCCCTATGACCTTTGTTTGAACAAACTGTATTCTGCACCTCAAAGGAAGCTCAGTGTTTAATATCAAGTCATATTACCCATTGGTTCATGAGAAATTTGGGAGCATTTCTCCACCCCTCTGTATGGGGCACAAAGAAGATGCGATGTCAGAAAGAACATGTGCCTCAGATTTTGCTGAAATCGATTCAGCGGTTTTTGGAGGAGAACTCGCAAACACAATGTTCATGAACGACGTTCAACGAGCACCCGACGATGCATGACGGACGAAGAGTGATCACTGTAGCTCACCCTGACTTTCAGTCAGATGAGCTAAAAACTAGTTACTCTAGGCCTGTTTGTATAATAAAGGTTTTTACATGCCCGACGCCAACCGTATCTCATGAGGTGTGACAGGTTTGGCAAAGAGTACGAAACACCCTGCATTATGCAAAAAGATGTGGGGTGGGGCGATTTTATCTATTGATCCTTGTGAGTTAGACTATGTGGAGTGCATGAAAGATACCGATTTAGATCTTGTCTGGAATGTTCTAACGTCGGTGATATTACATACCTTTTAGAGTTGCACATGGGTTGGGGTGTATTTTTTCGGTTCGTGAAATTCGTCGGTTGTTAAAGTTGCGAAGCGTCGCATCATTTCGGAGTTTTGTTGAACTCATGTTGCAACGTCGAGTATACAAAATGCCTTAACAAGCGAACACTGAAACGCGGTAAAATTGAATTTATTCATTTATTTATTTCTTGTTGCTTAAGGTCACATATTTCTGCACAATTGCTGATCATGACCACGACAGTTTTACGGGTGGAGGAAGCCGGAGTACCCGGAAAGAACCACTGAGCAACGGCGAGCAACTGTCAACACCCCAACATACTAACTCCACACAAGCAGTGTTAGCATTGGTGGAAGACAGGTGCACCATCGACGTGCAGTACGCCTAAGTACACAACGCCACCGTGCCACACGTGGGCATGAGCATGAAGTGTCTTGCCCAAGGACACAACACGGTTGCCGCAGGTGGGATTCGAACCGAGGAGCTATCGGCATGCAGCTTGCACCTCTACCAACTGAGCCACTGCGCCCACTGGTAAAACTGAATACGGAACACATTGTTGTTTTTACAGAAATATCGTGTCATTAAATTACTTCTATTGAGAACGGGTCTGTGTTGAATAGCAATCGCACGACCAGGTTTAAGAATATTGGGAGGTTAATAGACAAAGTGCCTTTCTTCTGTTTAACAGTCTTCCAACCAATAGGCTTCGTTCGGGTCGTAAACTGGTCCGTAATTAACATTTCTTTTTTATTACAGTAGGATGTCGGTGCCGATGGCTCTGTCATATCGCCTGACTATTTGGAACATATCTAATTCCTTTTATCAAAAACTTATACGATACAAATATACTTTTCATTAATAAAATTTCTTACATGGAGGGTAATTTATTAGAGTTTTATGAAGGTGCTGTCAATTACACACCAGCTAGGTAGAGGTGCCTGACATCTCGGTTCTTTCAACAGGTCATGGTCATAAAACTCATTTGTTATTAGTTACTCTCTTATTGGATGTGGAACTTTATCGATATATTGCGTAGGGCGATTATTGCACTTTCTAATCAGCACGCAAACATTAGCTAGGTTAAAAATCAATCCAAATCCACTGAGTTGAGTGAATATGAACCCAATTTTGCTCAACTGAATACACCAAATCGTGAGTACATTTTCGGGCAAGCAAGGACATCTGCCCAACTTGATATTTCATCATTTCTTACCCAACCTCTGTCAAACGAACCCCACGATTGAGAGCTTTGTTTTTGTTTTTTTATTGAGGGGGTGGGGGGGCGTATCCTCCCCCCTCACACACACCCAAACGTTACACCCGTGATCGTAAGATGGTTGAAGTCGCATAAATAGAACGGAATGGTCTATGGGCTGGAATTCATCGGCCAGAAATGTTAAAAAAGCTAACATTTTGCCACTGTCTACCAGTACCAGGCTTACGCCATTTCATTTGGCTCCCAGCTCATCAAAATACCTCTTATCCCTTTACCCAACGAATCGCCCGCATCCGCCCGCGTAATATGCAAATTCAGAAACTGAAAAAAATATTACTTTTCAAAACATTTCAACAAAACCATATCATGTGACCTCTCGTTGGAACGAGCTCGTCGAGCTCGTTCCAACGAGGGGTCACATGATATGGTTTTGTTGAAATTTGTTGAAAAAATTTAAAAAATGATATTTAAAATAATAAATTTTGATATCGTCTGCGTTGGGAAAGGGTAAACAATAACATAGTTGATTAAAAATAAAATCGGGGTTGTTCTCTTTCTTTATTTGCTCAATACATAAGTATTTTATTAATTCGATACACAAATATGTTGTTTCAGTCAGATAATCAATTTACTTTCACTTCCTGTTTCTTCGTACAGTTCGTACAGTTTTAATTTACTGGTCTTTCTGGAAGAAGAAAAAAAAAACATTTCAGAGTAGGAAATCAGGGACAAATGAATCCTTTTCCAAACCGGAAATCTTGCCAGCGCTATTTGACAAAATCGCGTGTCAAATGTTATTATATTTTCAACCTTCGTCTTAAAAACTTAGCTCATTATCCCTCATTGGAACGAGCCAGTCTCACTCATCCCAACAACATGTCAAAAGCTATGGATTTTAGTAAGAAAATAGAAATTCACGTTGAACAAGAAATGTTTTCAAATATCGTCTCCTACTAGAGTTATGTAATGGATTAGATGCAGTGATATCGAATTTTACGAAATACTGGTTTATTATTCCCATAATGATCACAATTATGCAACCATTCACAGCAGTGTAATGTTGGAAGAAGAAACTGAAGCGAATTCTGAAATATGCAGTTTATCTCAGATTAACCCTTTACCCAACGAATCGGCCGCATCCGCCCGAGTAATATGCAAATTCAGCAGTTCAAAAAATATTATTTTTCAAACAATTTCAACAAAACCATATCATGTGACCCCTCGTTGGGACGAGCTCGTCGAGCTCGTTCCAACGAGGGGTCACATGATATGGTTTTGTTGAAAAGTTTTGAAAAATTTGAAAAAAATGATATTTAAAATAATAAATTTTGATATCGTCTGAGTTGGGTAAAGGGTTAATCCAGTACATGGAGATTGGAATATCCCTGAAATACATTTTTCATCAAAAGTTCCCGATCTTCTAGAAATAAATACAGCAGAATTAAATTGCGTCAAGTCTCAGATCAGACCCCTAAAATACAACCTGCTGAAAAGTTTCTGATTTCATAGAATATTAATTTATTTATTTAGTGGTGTTTAAGGTCACATGATTCTGCACAATGGCTAATCATGACCATGACAGTTTTACAGGTGAAGGAAGCCAGAGGACCCGGAGAGAACAACCGAGCAGCGGCGAGTAACTGTCAGTTCCCCAACATACTAACTCCACACAAGCAGGGTTAGTACTGGTTGAAGACAAGTGCACCATCGACGTGCAGTTCGTCTTTGCACACAACGCCACCGTGCCCCCATGTGGGCATTGAAGGTGAAGTGTCTTGCCCAAGGACATAACGCGGTTGCCGCAGGTGGGATTCGAACCGAGGACCTCTCGGCTTGCAGCCTGCATCTCTAAGCCACCGCACCCCCCCCCCCCCCTGATTTCATAGAAATAAGTACAGCACAATAGACACAAACGAAGTTTCAACCTGTGGACCCCTAGGTATGCTTCTGTAGCTTTACATGGATTTTAAGTACAGACCTGAACAGGAGAAATCTCAATGAATTCTGTGCGTAGACACGTTTAAGGCGCACAAAGCGTCGATCCACAAAATATTATTGCGTCGAGTCTCGGGTCTTGACAAGGGCGAAAGAAGACCAGTACCCTTGCATGAACAGACGGCGTCCTTTAATGTCACCCAGGGTTTTACAATCTACTCGAATTCAGAAGGAAATATACGAATACTCGCTGGTCTCATTCTTTCGCTTGTATATCGCGGTCTGAAGGTGGTTCTGCCTTGATTTTATTTCTAATTCCTCTTGTATACCGTTTTGTACATCGCAAGTTGGGAATATAATTATTCCATTATCGACATTGTATTATTGGCGAATTGAAATGCCTGTAACTTGAACATTTTTAGAAGATGAGTTGAAAATGTAACAGAAGAGCATTGCCTTATTTTAATGACACAGATAATTTGTTTTCAAAATCTATTGAAGCAACTCGTTATTTGTCAGTCAGCAGCTACAGTATGATCATCGTGGAAACGTCAAAATCCACGCCTGAGCAATATTTCCACGCATGCGTTAGGAGTGAATTTCCGACATAAAACAATTGGATGGCCATCAAATGTTCAACGAATGAACCACCGCAATTGAATGGCCATCAAATGTTCGACGAATGAACCACCGGGTATGACCTCTTTCATTAAATATTTGCTAAAACCTATTGATTTTTATTGATTGAGAATAGCGCCCATGGACAACGCTGTCCACGCGTGGTTTTTACCATTCCACGGCGGATGTACTGTAATGTTGATCATTTTGTGGTGGCGGCGTCTCTAACGTAGGTCTAATATATAGCTATCTCAATGATTTATAGTCAACTATTACTGTGATATAGTAAGCCACCCGACCCGAAATAGTTTTAACCTGAGCTCTCCGATGTCGAAATAACCACATTTCAAGCTGCCATGTTTCATATAATGCAACAAGGAATTTAACCAATTCACTCTTCTTTGAAGGGCCTGTGTTTTTGAAAGCAAACGGGGCCATGAAGGCTATAGTACGCATAAATAGTGATGGGCGCTATTGGAAATTCGAGTTCGGTATTGTTTTCGGTATTTTTGAGGAGGTGCACATCGGTATCGGTTTGGTATTCGGTTTCTCACTCGACTGAGATTTGCTGATAGTACCAAAGAGGAATTCATATCAGGAAAATACGGCGTAAGTTGTTCTTGTATCAATCTACAACAGTACTATAAATGTCATTGTCAATAAGCTCAACATTGGTATTCTTTTGTCAACACAAATCATATCCACGGTAATCTTGTGACTTGTTCTGAACACACCTTACAGGGCTTATATTTCGTCTAAATTTGTGAGAATCCATTTGGATTCTCGTTGAAATGGTTGCGAGAATCCATACCTACTATGAGTGTCCCAGGATCCCATGACGCCACCATGGTTGAACTACTGTTGTATACTGATAACACATGTTAACCTTTTACCCAACACACCTGTTTAATTTTTAAAACTAAATTTGATAATTTTTAAACAATAAATAATAAATAAATGATAAAATAATTAAATGAACAATATTTACCAATAAAATCTTACAAATATGGCTGTCGTTGGAACCGGCTCCAATGACAGCCATATTAGTAGTATGTAATGTGGTTTTCACCCCTTATTTGCCGGACCCCGGTGCCGGACCCCGGAAGTGACGTCATGTCACTTGACGTAGTGGCGCCATGTTGTGTTGTCATGGTAACCCGCGTGAGCGGCCATGTTGTGACGTCATCTCCATAGTGATACGTGGTGTGAGTGCGCATGCGCAGCGCGTGTTGTTAGGGTGATACGTGTTTCCGTCGTCCATTTTGTATACTGGAGGCCGCCATCTTGGTTTCTATGGTAGCACGTGATTGCTATGTTACCCAATTGTTTTGTAATAGGACGGGGTATGTTTTGAGGGTATGTTCCTTTGTAGAAGAGTAAATCTAATTACCACAAACAACCCGACAATCCTTCCAAATCACCAAAATCCACCCGAAATCACCGAAATTGACTTTATTTCCCCATTTTATCAGCTTAGCACGTAGTGCTATAGTACTAAGGGGTACAAGGGGGTGCATTCGATTGAACTGGAGTAATTTTCTGGTTCGGATTTTCCCTATTAAGAGTAGCACGTAATACCGAGGGGGTGTGTTCGTTTGAAGTGGAGTAATGTTCCCATTTTTTTGGATCCCATGACGTTTTCCCCTATTAAGAATAGCACGTAGTGCTATAGGACAAATTTACCCAGAATCCATTATTAAAATTATAAGTAGGACCCATATGTGTACATGAAGGCCATGAAGCTAAGTTCCACCATATACTCATAAGAGGATCTACCCAACAGATGTGTCATACGAGGTCTAATTTACTATCCCTCATTTTGATTTTTCTTTGTACTTCGATGGAAAGTTTAAAAAAATAACAACACTAAATATAAATTTAAATTTCTTTTATTCAACAACAAAAATACATCTTTTTATGGTATGTAGATTGTCAGATATTCATAAACAGTATTTCTGCAGATTGGGCATCTTCTCAGTGGTTTACAGCAGTCTTTGCACAGGCACAAATGGTTACATGGTCGCGGAGCGACATTGGCTTCAGCTAATAAACACACACTACATTTTGTCTTCCGTGAATCTTCTTGAAATGATGTGTCCATTTCTTCTTCTTCTCTGATGGCCATTTCTTCTTCTTTTTCAACGTCCATGAATTCAGGTGGTAAATTATGAATGTAATAACAGTCTGGAGAATATTTCCTGTGTTCTTCTATAACATCATCTTCTGTTTCCCAGAAACGAACAATAATACCACAATGAAAACATTGAGTTCTGTCTCCTGTCCCCAAATAAAAGAATCCAGCTTTTGTCAGTTCATTCGGGGTTTTCACACTTTCACTTTGTAACATGAATTGAAATGTCTTGAGACGATTTTCCTCCAATGCATACTTGAGGTGTTTTGGTGGTCTTTGTTCTGGTGTCTTTCTTATTTTTTCTTCTCCACGTAATAACTGCTCCAGTACCGGTGGCGGAACATCACGAAAATACGTTTCAAATGAAACGCTCATTCTCTCTACAAAGTCTCTTGGATTTCTTGTTTCTTGGTTTCTTGATTGATAATCATTCAGTGCCATCCTGATCAAACATGGAATAGTGAACATTCTTCAATCCTTTTTATCTTCATTCTTCTTTGGTTTTCTTTCTCTTTTTGGTTTGGGTTCTCCTATTTCAAGACTTCTCTTCTTTGCAATATCCACTGCTTTGGTCACTTGTTCCCAATCTCTGGTGGTAAACTGGAACCCAACGTCGTTCTTGAACAGTTGAATCTGTAAATCGTTGTTAAGTTTGAAGACGGTCACATTAGTAGACATCCTTCTTCTTTGGCTGTCGAAACACAAATGAGCTGGACACCAAGTGCACCAGTTTTTTTATAGTTTTCCTTCAATGCAGCGACATCTAGTGGCTGGTTTCCTCTATGACGTCATTAACCAACAGATCATTATCCATTAGATCAGTGGTAAACATGTTGGATATGGTTTCCAGCGGTACACCGCGACAGCGATGTTTCAAGTAAAACAAACAGTATTGTCCACACACTGGTAATGGTCCTTGAAGGCGTTTCATATTATACTTCCAATATCAGGAATTCTTCTTCAGGAAATTCTCTAATGGTCTGTGTTGTGGTGGTAATCCATAGGAATCAAAGTATTCTGCGTTGTGGTGACTCACAAAGAGAGCCACCCAATGTTCTCCTTTTCTGTGGTCTGGATCCGTGTTGACTATCAAAGCCACTGGTCTGTGATCTGGTAATCTTCTTGGTAATTTGTTTCTTGAAAATACACCCAAACATATTCTCTTCAAACAACTATCTGATCTAAGTGCATTCTCTAACTGCAACGTGTACATGTCGAATAATCGAAGATTACTTGTCTATTCTTATCCACTTCTATGGTGTTCTGGAATTCTGCATACACCAGTACATTGATTGTGGTTGGTAATGGGTTTTCGAAATGGACTTCTAGTCTCAAGCTTCATCTCTTCACCAGATCGAAGTGTTGTCCATGTGATAGATCTGGAGTCAGGTCGAATACGAATAGGGTGTATCCATTTATGTACTCTTCTCGGCTGATGTGGTTTCCTTCATTCTCATACATTTGTCCAGTTCCTTGGAACAGAGTTGCATAACATCTGGCCACTTCTTGTTGTTCGAATCTAGGTTGTAATGGTTTGGCTGGAATCTGCTGCCCATCCACGTACAATGCCAAGTAATTGATTTTGTAGTTCTTGAAATTATATGGATTCTTTGAAAAGTTTCCATTGAAAGCATCGTTGTCTACACATCCCACTACGATGCGTTTAGGTAGTTGGCCTAAAAATAAGTTTTCTTGAGTGATGCTCAGATTTCCTTTCGGCACTGAAAACACCTTGGTTTCCACACGGTCAATAGGATATTTTGCAGTTGCTTTTGTTAGTGCTTTCTCGTGAGCCATTCTCACGAATGATTGGAGTCTCTCTTTGCGTACAAACATGGATACATCTAGAATTTTGATCTTGTATGTAGCGGTATCGGCCATCAATGCGAAAGCATCTTTGGCTCTATTCATTTTAACATGAACATTAACTCCATTCAGCAAGTAACGAGTTTGGAAAAACATGTCCAAATGTAATCTTCCAGTCATGTCCACGATTTTACTTTTCTCTATAAATTTCTTTCGAAGAAGAAATCCCTTGTTATCATCTGTCAAATCTTCCATGTGTCCGGCCGTATCCTTGTACCATAATGCATTAGTCAGTTGTGACTTCTTCGCAGCTGGTCCATAACTCAACAAAGTTTCTATGAAAGCTCTGTAATGATAAGTGTTGTTGGAAGGAGATACCAGTTTTTCATTCAAGCTGATATCGATTTGATTAAATAAGGAATGCATCCATAAATTGACTGGGCCCACTTTGGCATCGGGTGCAATTGATGCCCCATTGGAATCTACAACAGTTGCTTTAACATACAAGTATGTCTGTGCCAAATTCAAATAATCATCTCCTAATCCTGCAATGTGGAATTCTATTGGACCACTGTTTCCTATAGTCGCCAAAGGCCTGTGTTCTTCCCATTGCCCATGTTCCACACTAGTCTGTGTTGGTGGTATGGAAAACAAGTCGAGTTCGCTGTTGACACACTCACAAGATTTTTCATTAATGAGAGACATCATGCACCGAGATGGTCTTGGGTCTGAACAGTTCTCCTTCTTTTTGTTGATTTGCTAGTTTTGCGTGGTGCGGGCCTTTTTATACTTTTCCTACCGGGTGGTTTTGAACCACCAACCACTTCATTCCAAGCTCCTGCACCAGCCTCTTTGACTCTTTTGATTGCGGCCTTTTTTACATTTTTCCCTTCAATGACATCTTCGGCAAAGGCTGCTCCTTTTCTCAATAACTGTTTTCCCACGGTCCTGGCTGTAGTTTTCAATAAAGGTAACACCATATTCTTCAGTCCTCCCAATATACTTCCCAAACCATATCCTCTCTGTATTTGAGCTCCAGAAAAAGCCGGTAGACCATTTCCAGCTTGTTTCGTGTAATATTCTTCGTATAATTTGGACCTACAACAGTAAGTCATGTTTATGTGAAATGAAGAGATCTACGATTTCTGAAATGAAGTGTCACTGTCACTTTCCCGAACTCGAATGGTACTATGGCTCCTGTGTCACCCCTTATATACACCTGGACGGTACTGAAATTTTTTCGTTCTACTGGTACATAATACACATTCTCAAATGTTTTAGAGATGATATCCCCATATTTTCCACGTACGGGGACGATACGAAGAAGTGGTATTCTTGTATCTCCTACGACTTGGTCACGAACCAAGTCACAATATACATAGAGTGAATAAAATCCTTGGTTGACATCGGCAACTCTGGAAGAATTGTAAGTTCCTGATTTAAAAACACACTCATTAAATCCCAAAATATTTTGAAGAGTAGGGCTCAATGTGACCACGACTCCATCACGTACCGTGATACGAACTTTACCAGTCACTCTATCCAGTTCAAAAGCTACCTTATCGTGACGAGGCAAGAGTAATTCTTTAACACCATTGATAGCTCGTATCACATCAATGGGATCCGAATAACGACCTTCCTTGAGAGTAAGTCGGTAATTCTTTTTCGAAGACCAGAACACTGTAACGAAAGCTTCTTCTCCACGAATATTGAACCAAGTATTTGGATACTGAATCTCTGCCAGACCTACTTCCCATTCTCCCGTGAGATTCACTGGTTGTGATAATTGAGTGGTGTACGTAGTCAACGTGTTTTCTGGAAACACGTCCATAGAACTATTACTTGGTAGAGTCAAATAAAACATTACTTTTTCTTAATGGTTGGATTTGGTAACAAATATCCTATGCTACTACTCAAGAGAGCAGTCCACAACTTGCTGTCTGTGTTTTCGAGAGTAAGATTAACGACACTGGTAATGATGATGATATACAAAATGATTATTTGTGAAATTTTTACAAAATTTTACCAAACAGAGGCCAAGAACCGTTCGATCCTTCTTCCATTTTGAAGAAACTTCAGAGGTTCACTTCCTTTTATAGGTGAGCTGACTCTGTTTGATCCACGAATTGAAGGAAGTTGGGTATCCCAACCACTTTACGAACAATTCCTTTTTCTTACCTCGACCACGTTTCTTGAGTACGTGTTCGATTTTGTAAATAGTTTTATGTGAAACTCGTTGAAGCTCTTCAGTGTAGAATGACCCTTTCAATATTTCTCCATTATCATCTTGTAACATGTATGTGACTGGATGTCCTTTCTTGATGGCTACTACTGTGAATAACTCTTCGGTCCAATTGGGCAAATAACCTTTCTCAAAAGTTTTCTTAACTTTATTGATTCTCACTCTGTCTCCTACTTTGTACTTTGGTGTCTTGTGTTGTATGGGTTGCCCATACAACCTTTGCCAAACCTCTTCTTGATTTTCAAAGTTCACGGCAATGGGGGCCATACCTATACTGCGATGATGAGAATGATTATATGATTTCACCAAGTTTTGAAGTGGAAAAGTTAGTGTATTGTTCTTGGTAAAATATTTCCACATTTTGGTTTTCAAAGTTCTATTGAATCGTTCTACTATGGAACATTTTGTTTCCACATTTTGTGTTGGTAAAAAGTCGACTTTGTGATCTTTGAGAAAATTCTGAAATTTTCTGTTTAGAAATTCTTTGCCTTGATCAGTTTGTAATTTTTCTGGTTTACGACCTTGTTTGAAAATTTTACTAAAAGCTTTCACGATGGAATCACCAAGTTTGTTTTGTAATGGTATCACCCAAGCATATTTACTAAATACATCTATACATGTCAACAAAAATTTTATGTTTTTGTTGAAATTACTTATGTTTGAAACATCTACCAAGTCAGCTTGCCATTGTGCATCTATACCACTAACTATTACTTTTCTTCTACGAAATGTACGACGAACAGGTTTGTGAAGAGTGTATGTGTCTTGAGTCTCTAACCATTTTACAACTTGTTTGGTTTTTTTCTTGGACGCTCTACGAAGAGCGTCTACACCACCAAAACTACCAGGCACTTCAGAATCATAGTACAATGCTTCCATGACTGCCTTGTTCAAGTGTCAACTCTATTTATACCTTTTTTTCGATCCACTTTGGCGTTTCTGTTTTCTTTGGTTGTTTTGGTTCCGACTTTATCGGTGCCTGTTTCATAAAATCCCAACGTTCTTTATGACCAATTAATTCTTGGGGTATGTTACTATCTCTCAAAGCTTCGGCCAACATTTCCCATCCCTTTGGTTGGAAAGATTTTCGTCTTCTAAGTAAATCGTTTAGAAGATCTGTTACATTCGACCCTACCACTGTTTGATCTTTGTAGACTAATTCACCCTTCTCATTCCAAGATATATTTGGGTCACTTCTAATACGATTCAACAACAACTTTCCCTTTCTCTTCATTGTCATAGGTACAGAATCGAGAATGTCTTCGTCTTTATTATCTTTCTCGAATTCGACTTTAATTGGTCGAGGAGCCATTACCTTTTGTTGAAATGTCAAGTATCTTTGCAAAATTTGATTATATTGAGTCATCTTTTCATCAGCCGAAAGAAAAGGGGCATCGAGAATGTCTCTCATTTCTCTATCCAGTGATGAAACAGCCAGTTCATTCGGTTGTCTTGGAGTCTCTTGTAGACGTTCCAATAACCTTGGTTCTACCAAGGCCATCCATCTTCTTTGCATATTCCATCATCCAAATATACCTTTAACAGCACCCAATAGTACAGGAGGTAGCAATGCCCCCAAGAATCCCCCTTTCTGCAAGATTTGTCTCCTCTTTTTGTCAGAGGTACCTTTGTTTGCCACAGCCCTAACTAGTTGTTTCTGACGAACGAGTTTGGTTCTCTGAGCTTTGGTCAGAGGTACTGCTCCCTTCAGTATATTCGAGGCACAGTCACACAAACAAGTTATCAATTCTTTGTCTGCATATTTTAGTATGGATTTGACGAGTGCGGGTTTCGATTTAAGAAGAACCTTGAGAAGAGCGATGTTGCGCTTGAGACGGTCAGACATGCTTCTGACTCGAGTCAGACTTGTTGCTCCCCTTTTATACTTTTCGGAGGTACACATATTGGGTTTCCCCAGGAAAAATTTGACTTCTTAATCTCATGTGTTCAGGAGTATCTTGTTTGAGATCTATTAAAAGGTAACCATATGGTGTCGAAGTGGCATCTTCAAAAACGTCTCTCAGAAACTTGGAATGACCAGGATACATCTGTGCTGCCAAGTGTGAGACCTGAGAACGATCCCTAGGATTTTTAAACAAGATCATGTAATGACTATTGAGAGCTACAGTCCTATGGACTTTATTTTTATCGAATAAATTTTGAACAATGTAAATCACACTAATGTTACGGTGATGACTACCTTTAGTAAATAATCTAGACACTCGAACATCGGCATCGAGCATCAGATCATCCAATATGACTAAACTATCAGATTTTAATTCTTGAGGGAGACCCTCTACGAATTCTACTTGGGGTAAAGTATTGTATAATGGTTGCCATTCACTATAACACCAAATGATGTGACTTGGGACAGGTGATATAATATTTTGAATGTTTTGAATAACCCGATTTACAAAGGATGATTTACCACTACCCGTGGGACCACACAATAAACAAGTGAATGGATGCTTCCAACGAGGATCCATCTTTGTTGTTCTATGTGGGTACTACTTCCCTTTTATACCTTTTGGGGAGGTGGCCCCACTGAACGTGGGGACTACTCCCCCTTTTATACCTTTTGGAGAGGTGGCCAATATGAACCGTCATCCAAAAAATATTTAAAATTGGTGGCCCTCTGACTTACTGGCTGGGGACAGTTTAAGTTTGTTTGATATTTGTCAAGAAGATAAACATCAAATAACTTAAGCGTCATTACCACCTTTTTTTCTTGTTTCTTCATTTTATACTTTTTTTCTTCTTTTTTCTTTTTATAAAAAAATCATCTATTTACAACATCTATTTACATCTTCAATTAGAATCCAATTGTAACAGGTTTCTTGATGGTCATAAATTCAATCACCAAATCCATAATACAACGTCTCTGTTCATTTGTGAGAGGTTTCTCGAACATATCTTCATATTCTTTCTGTACTGGTGGTGGATTCATTCCAGAAGTATTATGGTGCCACAGTAGATGAACATCATTCTTGTTAACTCTTTCAAGTGCGTCACTAAAACATGTTATAATCTTCTCTTCTTCAGACATCATTAGGCATACATTATGCTGAATCTGACTTGGGTGATCGACTGTACATCCATAGCATTTTTCTTTCATTACAGCGTCAATGTTCTCTTCGACATAATGAGCATATGCCAAGCAAAGTTCATGCTGCAAGCGAACTTGCCTGAGTTCACTATCAATTTCATCAGCGATCAATGGTCGTGGTTGGGTTATTCTCACTGTGATCTTCTTCTTCTTCTTCAAAGGTGGTTCTTGATTTGGTTTTTTGAAGTCTGCATGGTTAGTAGGTTTAGTGTCTTCAGTTAAAGCTCTGTGTTGGGTTTTGATGGCTGCATCTATTTCATCTATTTGGGATTTCAGTGCATTCCATTCTTCCAAAGATAGTGCAATCCCAGTCTTCGTTGGATAAGGTTTCTGGTCTTTACCCTCAAAGTATCTTCGAACATGTATCTTCAGTTCACCCTGGTACTGGGTGACATTAGTGTAAGTCTGCTTGCTACCAAGTCGGAACATCTTCTCTGGTCAATGGTTCGATCGTGAATGATGCCAAGTCCATGCTTTGCCTAATCTTATATATCTTTGACGGACGTGATTGAAAACATCACCCCAGTTGAACAAATTTTGATTGAGTTTTTGATTCTTGGTTGGGGTTTGTGTTTGTTTCCTATAGGATTATAGGTTAAAGTTGGAAAATTTAGAAAATTAGTATAGAAAGTAATGGGAAAGAAACACAATGAGAATACAGAAATTTGATTGGTTGATTAACTTCGATCTGATTGGTCAGTTTGGCGATCAAACTGCAATCTTGATCCTTAAACTGTAGGATATGGCCCTCTGCATTTTATACTGGCTTGGGACAGGTCAAGCTACAAACCTCTGTCCAATGGAGATAAGTCAAATAGCTCGAGTGCATTCCCACCCCCTACAGTTCGTATCCGCTTTGAAGGAATTTTTTTTTGTTCATCAAAAAAGAAAAAAACGAAAACAACATGTCCAACTTAGCAATTTAGTTTTTCTATCATAAAAATTTCTCATTTCTTTTAAATATTCACAACAGAGAATTTCTTAGTAATGATGATGATGATGATTTATTCCTTTGGTTATACAATAGGGGTAGCCTAAAAGACTCCAGGAATCAACATTAAAAAATGAAATGAAACTAAAAAGTAAAGAAGTATCATCTGGTTCCAATAGGTGTAACCTAAAAGATACCATGAATCAACATGTCTTTTAAAATAAATGGAACTAAAAAGTTTTGAATGAAACTAAAAAGTTTTGAATGAAACTAAAAAGTAAAGAAGTATCATCTGGTTCCAATAGGTGTAACCTAAAAGATACCATGAATCAACATGTTTTTAAAATAAATGTAACTAAAAAGTTTTGAATGAAACTAAATTTTGAATAAAGAAGTATCATCTGGTTCCAATAGGTGTAACCTAAAAGATACCATGAATCAACATTTTTTTAAAATAAATGGAACTAAAAAGTTTTGAATGAAACTAAGTTTTGAATGAAACTAAAGAAGTATCCTCCACTTCCAATAGGGTTAGCCTAAAGTATATCAGGAACATGATGATGATGATGATGATGAAAAAACTCTCTGTATTAGAAAAAATAAAAAAATCGAAAAATCTTTACACTAGAAAAAATGTATTGCCTTGTAAGACTTGCCATTTAGAATTTTTTTTGAAGAATGCCATATAGGACTTTATGAGTCTGCCATAAAGGACTATAGAGAATGCCATAAAGGACTTTTTACTTTGAGAAAAAAACTTGCCATGTAGGACTTTATGAGGACTGCCATAAAGGACTTTTTACTTTGTGAAAAAACTTGCCATGTAGGACTTTGAGGACTGCCATAAAGGACTTTAGAGAATGCCATATAGGACTTTGAGGACTGCCATAAAGGACTTTAGAGAATGCCATATAGGACTTTTTACTTTGAGAAAAACTTGCCATTAAGGACTTTATGAGGACTGCCATAAAGGACTTTAGAGAATGCCATATAGGACTTTATGAGGATTGCCATAAAGGACTTTAGAGAATGCCATAAAGGACTTTAAAAATTTGATGAGCCTAATATGATTGAGTAGACCACCTAAAAACCATTTCGTTTTTTTTTTTTAGGAATTTTTTGTAGGCAAAAGCTAGACTTGGTTCAGGTTGTAGAAAAATATGACACTCACTCAATTGGTTCTTCTTTAAATCTCTAGTGGTATGGTACTAACTCCATCTTCTAAAACTCTTCGTTTTGGGTAGAAATATGATAGTCCATCTCTGCTCTGCTGGTAGGTATACATAGTGTTGTCATTCATCACAAATCCTCGGTTGATGCCAGATCCACTTTGTTGAGTCTTCAAAACTTGCAAATATCTGTCTTTCGTCAAATCATTGTGGCGTTTGCTGATTCCCTTACAACTGAATTTATTGGTGGCTCCGAAACAATAATATGTTTTACTACACAGTCCAACAATGCCGGTTCCTTGCCATTCTACCTTAAACAAGCCTGGAGTTCTCCTGTCAAAACGCTTTCTTTCTTGGCAGCATGAGGGTGACAGCCATTCTTTGCCTTCTAATTTGGTTTTCACATAATCATCTCTGTGGAAATCACAACACTCTGATGGAAACCACTTGTGATTCTCTTTGTAAAATTCTACTCTCTTCTCTGGTTTCACTAAGTCATCTATGGATGGTGACGAGGTACATATATATGCAGAATCTGTGTCCATTTCAGCATATTCGAAATCTTGGCGGTTGATAAAAGTATCGATGACATCATAATAGAACTGAAGCATCCGGAGTTTCGCATACTGGTAAACAAAGAATCCGATGTGAAGTGGCTGATCCAACTTGATGGTCTTCTTGTTGAGTTCGACTTCATATAATGTATCATCTAATGGATTCAAGGCTCTGAAGGACATGTCATTTACAGCTTTGGTAACTTCTTCGTCGTCGCAATAGCACACACGTCGATGCTTCTCTTTGTTGGTGACGGTTTTGCCATATCCAGAATTTCCCAACAGCTTCATGGTGTCGGCAACGATCGACTTGTCAGGGTCAACATCTCCTTGTCTTCTTGCTTCAGATACTTCATCTCCAAATTTTTCAAAACATCTTCTTGGTTTATATTGGATAACTTGATAGACGTGATCAACTTCAATACCATGCTGGAGGTACCACTGCAGTAAAAGGGTTGCAAATAACATTTTCTCCGCTCCATAGCTTCCGATCAAACTTCTACGGGGTTTCTTCATGATTCCATTCTTCTCGGCAAAGGCCTTCATGTGTTCACCAATATCATCTATGGAAATATCTGTATTCTTGAAGATAGGTGTCATCTCTTCAAAGTACTCTTTCAGGTGATCTGGTACATGTATATCACATTCGACTAAACCAAACAGTTCACCGGACTTCACTTTGTTCATTATTTCTTCCTCTGTCATCGCACCATCTATTTTGTCTGAAAAGTTCTCTTTCAGGAAGGCTCTGAGTGTGGCATCGGTCTTCTTCATCTCTCTCCACTCACACTCCCAGATTTCAATAAGTTTATAGCCCAAATCGGTGATGTACTTTGCATTGGTACGGGTGTCTTGTAGCAGTTCTTTCATCGGTTTATCTCTGACTTCATTATGGATGATAGGAAGGCCATTCTTATCTTTCATGCAGGTATGTCCGTGCCAGAAGCAGCCATGGAACTGGTATACAGTCTGTGTCTCTTTGCACCAACCATCAACAGGCAACTGTCTTCGACCAATCATTTTTTCAGCTCCGTTAAACTGATGTCTGATGTGGATGTCATCTCTCATGGATAAAAACTCTAACCATTGTTTAGCCATTTTACCATACTTCATTGGATGTTCTGGTTTAAACTGGTTTTCTTCACGACGTCTAATACTCCAACCCGTTGGCATCTCTTGCATTAGGCACCAAAGATATAATGCATTCGCATCAAAGCCTATAATACTTCCACATGGTTTTGCTTCTTTACCATATTTTGTTTCTCTGATTCGGGTAACATCTTTCTCGTGGTATCGGTTGAAGATAATTGAAGGTCCACCAACGATATTATCTTTCACCAAGTGATGCAAGTCTTTATTCTTCTGGTTAAATAACGTGAAGTAAGTGTCATCATTCATGGTCTGGAACAGGTATTTCAACGTGAGGCCCGGAACACTGATACCATCTTTAAACATGTCGATGTGGCGTTCTTGGTAGAAAGCAAACTGCTTGTCAACTGCTTCAAGGAATGGTTTTACATCTCGGTTATTATACCAGATCAGAAAATCACGGAAAGTTGTCATCTCCAGGTCGTTCCATACATGCTGGCAGTACTGGTATTCTTCATTGGATATATTTTCTTTCTTGAGAGAACTGTAGAAGGCTTCATGGTCTGGTAGGTGGTCTTGATCCAATTTGTTCAAGCTGTCGATCCATTCATATGGTAAAAATCCCTTCGTCACGGAGCAGCCAAATGCTTTCAAAAACTTGTCATAGCTGAATCCTGGAGCGAGGTAGTTGCAAATATCAACAAACTTGAAAGATTCTGTCGAGACGCACATGTAGTTATTCGATTTCTTCACTGCAAACTTGAGTGGATTCTGTCTCTTCAGGTATGTCATCAGTTCACGCTTGACTACATTCATATCATATTTTCCAGAGTTGAATCCGATGACGGGCATCTCTTGCAGGTAATCTTGAAATTTCTTCTCCAATTTTTGTAAAGGGTGCATCTTGGATGTATCTTCTCCAGTAGCTCTGGATTCCGCTTCCAGCGTTTCATCAATTTTCTGTCTGAGTTTAAACAAGGTCCAAGCATGATAGGTCTGCATCAGTTGGTGGCAATGAGATGGAATAGCTGTGAGGTATGTCATCATTTCTTCAACAAGTTCTTGAGAATTTCCATTTGTAATGAAACATTTCGGTTCTTGGTATTCTGGAACATTACTGCATATGCTAACACTCAATGGTCGGTGTTCTGCTTCCCATATCAGTTTATCACTGTCAGCAGGTAGACTGGATTTGACAAAGTAACTTTCAAAATCAAACGTTGCACGGTATGGATAAAACTTCTTCTCTTCAGATACTTCTATACCTTCATCTTCTAACAGATCAAATATGGACTGGGATGGATGGTATACACCGCCAACATACTGGTAATTTACTTCATCTGTACAGGTTTTCTCGTGACGATTTATTGCCCAGGAGGTCTTCCATAATTTGCCGCATTTGCGGCATTCAAAGGATTTGCAGTATTGGTCTATATCGATGATGTAGCTAAAATGGTTCTTGTAAACGTTCACATACATGGTATCTTCATACTTTCTGTGAGATCTCTGTACTAATTTGGCAACAATTTGGTCATCATCATTCTTGACAAGTTCATATACTTGGATATTTACTTCAAAACATTTCTCCAAGTCAGGTAATTCGGCTAAAGTTACTCCACGGAATTCATTCTTTGGCTTTTCTGTATACTTGTTGTACATGGCATCTGTTGTATTATTCAATGTGTGTGCTTTGGAACCACTCCATAAAGCTAAACAGAGGAAAATACACAGGTTGTCATCATAGGTAAAATAGTTATTTTCATCTTTCACCAAAGCATTTACTGCTTTGTTCTGGAGAATGTAGTCAGGAAGATCTTCTACCATTCCAATTGGGTGGTCTTTCAGCTTGTTCACATAAAATGTGACGTTGGTAACTCTCTCCACAAGCCATTTGGTGTTGGGTCGTTTTAATTTGGCCCATTCCAGGATATCTTCTTCCATGACATCATCAAGGAATTCTTCAAAGTCTTCTTGGCAGCATACAAGCTGTGGAACATCAAGTACCCGGGCGTTGTTTTGTGATGGATGGTAATACTTCAGTTCATTCGTTTCATTGTGTCGCAGGATAAAACCAAAACTCAGATTAATTTTAAATCTTAGCTGTTGTGGCAGAAATATGGTAGTCATCAATTCATCAGTCATCATCTTCAGGTTCACATCGTTGATCCGGTAGTTATATTGGTCTTGGACTCTTCTGTTCATCATGTGGCGAGTTCTAATAGAACTCCAGTTATCTTCGTACACGGTCAATATCTCATCTGGCTCTTCTTCAGACATCATATTCTTTTCGAACTCCATTGGGTCAACATCATAATGGGTGGTCGTCGTGGTCCGTGGTTGTTTAGATGGTCCTCTCTTCGGTTCATCAGTCTTCCTTTTAGATGGTACAGGAACTGGTCGGTGGGCAACGCTCTTGTGTCGATTAAAATGGAGTAGTTGGTTGAACTCCTGGCCGCATTCCATACATGTATATATCTCCAAACATTTCTTCAGATGGTTTACCAAATCTTCTTTCCTCGTAAAGGTCTTGTTGCAGTTGGTACAATCGTGGGTCTTCTTCTCTTCGGCGGCGTGCTGGGTGCGTACATGGCGATTCCGGTTCCGACGGTCCGTAAAGGTCTTCCCACACTCTTCACAGGCGTAGACATCAGTTCTGGTAACGGCAGTAGCAGCTTCAGACATCTTCATAAATTTCTTGCAAAGGCAAAATTGCTATAGAAAACTCTCTAGCGATGTGTTCAGTTCGAAGGATCGAAACAGAATGACGCGATGTTATTCTTCTCCGGAATTTATTTAGACGTGACGGACGTTTTTGAAAATGTCACGACGTCACAACGTTTTTTCATCGATATTTTCATTCTCGATGGGTGTTTGTGTTTGTTTCCTATAGGATTATAGGTTAAAGTTGGGAAATTTAGAAAATTAGTATAGAAAGTAATGGAAAAGAAACACAATGGGAATCCAGAAATCTGATTGGTGGATTAACTTCGCTCTGATTGGTTAGTGTAAAAACATCTTGATCCTCATTAATTTTATTATTTAAAATCATGTAGTTAGGGGGGTCATTTAAAGAAATTGCTAAATATAGACCCTACCAATTAGTTAGGGGTCAGTTAAGGATGTTACTAAAAATAGATTTTATAAAAATATAGTTCCAAGTAGAAGCAGAGAATTCTGGGTAAATTTGTCCTATAGCACTACGTGCTATTCTTAATAAGGAAATAAAATGTCATGGGATCCAAAAAATGGGAACATTACTCCACTTCAAACGAACACACCCCCTCGGTATTACGTGCTACTCTTAATAGGGAAAATCCGAACCAGACAATTACTCCAGTTCAGTCGAATGCACCCCTTGTACCCCTTAGTACTATAGCACTACGTGCTAAACCGATAAAATGGGGAAATAAAGTCAATTTCGGTGATTTCGGGTGGAGTTTGGTGATTTGGAAGGATTGTCGGGTTGTTTGTGGTAATTAGATTTACTCTTCTACAATCGAACATACCCTCAAAACATACCCCGTCCTATTACAGAACAATTGGGTAACATAGCAATCACGTGCTACCATAGAAACCAAGATGGCGGCCTCCAGTATACAAAATGGACGACGGAAACACGTATCACCCTAACAACACGCGCTGCGCATGCGCACTCACACCACGTATCACTATGGAGATGACGTCACAACATGGCCGCTCACGCGGGTTACCATGACAACACAACATGGCGCCACTACGTCACGTGACATGACGTCACTTCCGGGGTCCGGCACCGGGGTCCGGCAAATAAGGGGTGAAAACCACATTACATACTACTCATATTTGTGCAATTTTATTGACAAAGTGTCAGGATATTTCAGGTCATGTTAGTCTTCTATTGGTTAATTTGTTTCCGCCGTCTTAGATAAAGGGTTAAATTGACTCAATTCTTTTCACGCGAATCCTAGCAGAGGTGCAGCGAGAATCTACATGGATTCTCGCCGGTTTTATTACGCGAATCTTTGTGCGAATCGTTTCTCGGATTCTGGTCGAAATATAAGCCCTGCCTTAACCTTTAAAGATCTATAGGGGGGCGGTGGCTCAGTTGGTAGAGGTACAGGCTGCAAGCCAGAGGTCCTCGGTTCGAATCTCACTTGCGGCAACAGCGTTGTGTCCTTGGGCACGACACTTCACCCCCATTGCCCACGTGGGGGCACGGTGACGTTGTGTACTAAGGCGTACTGCACGTCGATGGTGCACCTGTCTTCAACCAATGCTGACCCTGATTGTGTGGAGTTGGTATGTTGGGGAGCTGACAGTTGCTCGCCGTTGCTCGGTGGTTCTCTCCGGGTACTCCGGCTTCCTCCACCCGTACAATTGTCACGGTCATGGTTAGCCATTGTGCAGAAATATGTGACCTTAAACACCAATAAATAAATAAATAAATAATTAAAGATCTATTTCACTCGTTTTTAATCTCAGAGCATGTGCCCTGACCATGCCATCTTTAATATGTCCTCATGGCAATAGACAACGCACCTGGACAATGATTTTTAGACAAGTCTTGGCTGCCTGTTAAGGCAGCCAAGACTTGGCTAGAAATCACTGTTACGCAGCTGGACATGTGCAGGTTGTAGTTTAGTGAGAATTCAGGGCCATTGCCCAGGCCCTTAAGGGTTAATAAAACTGAAAAGAAAATCAGCCCCTTCTTTCATGAAAATGAACACTTCAACTTTCATCAAGCCTCAACAGAGACTTATAAATAGTAAATGTTGGAAACTTTGAATATTCAGACAGTTTCGGTATTCAATAATTGGTTCGGTTCGGTTTTTCGATATGCCCATGATATCGGTATCTTTTCGGTATATTACCGATCTCTACAGCTACCGATCTCTAACAACGCTAAACAGACATCAGTTACAGGAGATACCGCAATATTCGTTTGCCAGCAACGTTAACAAGTTTGAAGTGGGAGGTGATATTTATAACAGACCCTGCGACTTTGTTGGGGTTACTGCAGTTATAGTCCAAACAAATCTTGTTTGAACTTATAATATAAGCTAAAAAGTCCGTGAACTGCTTCGGTTTTAAATTGCCCTGAATTTATAATACAAGGTAACGGCACTTCTCCGACAGTACGCGAACTGCTTCGGTTTTAAATTGCGCTGAAACATCTGCCATGCTTTTCAGGTAAATAATGTCATCTTTCAGACTTTGTTATTTGATAAACTTCGTCATACAACCACCGCATAGACAGATACGTAGCAACAGGGGAACGGGCCCTCCCCCCCCCCCCCCCCCCAATAATCATAATACGTTTCAATAGTTGGAAATTCGAATGTATAAAATCCTATAATTGTAAATTAAAAAAAATACATTTTCTTCATGTTTTCAGATTTTTCCGATCAGTCGATTTGAATTTTCAACCGGTGATCACAGTTTTCCTACGGCGATTGGCGATCGTCGATCGGTCTAGTTTTCGAACAATTTCTCCGACTTTTCCAATCAGCTAAGATTTTTTTTTTGAAATTCCAACCCGATCTGTAACCGGTCCGGTTTTCCGAATTCATCGTTCCGTTTCCCTTACAATTACCAGGCTTCACAAGGCCAGAGTGGGTATTGGCTGAATAGCTGTCAGTCTATAGTCCATGTGTAGCCTGATCAGCCAGTCGGTTGGAAGGAGTGGGTATTGGCTGAATAGCCGTCAGTCTATGGTCCATGTGTAGCCTTATCAGCCAGTCAGTTGGAAGGAGTGGGTATTGGCTGAATAGCTGTCAGTCTATAGTCCATGTGTAGCCTGATCAGCCAGTCGGTTGGAAGGAGTGGGTATTGGCTGAATTGATGCCAGTCTATAGTCCTTGTGCAGCCTGATCAGCCAGTCAGTTGGAAGGAGTGGGTATTGGCTGAACAGCCGTCAGTCTATAGCCCTTGTGCAGCCTGGTGAGCCAGTCGGTTGGAAGGAGTGGGTATTGGCTGAACAGCCGTCAGTCTATAGTCCTTGTGTAGCCTGATTAGCCAGTCAGTTGGAAGGAGTGGGTATTGGCTGAATAACCGTCAGTCTATATGGTCCTTGTATAGCCTGGTCAGGGAAAGCCATGGACCTGCCTGGGGAAATACATTTTTATTGTGGATAAAAAGACTGGATTTAAGCCAGAAGGAGGCATCAGAATCCATCTCGGGGGTTCAAAAATTAAAAATATTCTCAGGGTAGGCTCCAGATCCCCCCTCCCTCCCCACCATCGAGAGGGAGATACCCCCACTCAAATCTCCCCAACATCGCCCTGCGCGCCCACTGGATATGCCTATGACATGTCGTGCGGGGACACCAACCGCAATTAGAAATGTAACTGATCGCCCCACCCCCATTGAAGAACCTCTAGTCACGTCCCTGTAACGGCCATACTGTTTAACATCTTGATGTGCCGTAATGATATTGTGGTCATAGTTTAGTGGCATTAGAAATGTTTGGTTTGACTACATATTTCCATGTTCAGTTTGCTTATTCCTTCGCAATATCAACAGTACATTTTCAAGCACTGTAAGGGTGTCAACCTTTTGAAAAACGCTGTTGACTAGATGTAGTCGTGTACAAAACACAGAACCAATCAATTCTTCCTCTTGTTATGTATAAAGGGTGGAACCAATTCTCAAATGCCGTGTTGCTTGTCTGATCTTAACCATTTGTGACTTTAATTATCCTGACGTTCAAACGTCACTGGGAATTCAGTTTCTTCAACGTTTTTCAAAATGCAACCGGAAAGTACCAATAACAAGATATTTTTCACATTAGTGATTATCTGATTGAGGGCTAGATTATTTTTGGAGGTCTGAATTTGTTATTCAAAACTTGTTTTATAACAAATTATTGGAGAGTGCCCAGAGGCACTCTCCAATAATTTGTAATAAAACAAATTTATGTAAACAAAATATTATTTTTGTTTGACTGAATATGAAATATAAGCAAAGAGAGTGTTAGCGTTTGCTCTGGTATCCTCATTTTTTGAAAGCCCTGATAGTGGCTTCTAGCACTCAACCAGTTAAGAAGTCTTGACAGCAGGATTATAAGTATTTTATGCTGCGATGACATTTGGCACAACGGTTGTCACTGAACACTATTCGGGAGAAAATAGGAATTTGAGGTTAAAACTTTAAAAAATCGAAAACTATTAACAAAACAAATCACCACAAAGTATCAACGTTCTGTTTGAATTCGTACTTAATAACACGTACAAAAGTATCAAAGGGTTAAACTATATCGATAAATGTATATAAAACCGGGCTAATCATGTCTGGGTCACTTGGGAATGGGATCCTCAATCTTTCTCCTTATGAGTTGTTTATGAGTTGCGAATGTGCCACCCATCAACTCCCACCCCAGGTGATCTTGTAATACGCGATCCTCTTTATTGTGTGAATAGTAAGGTAAAGGGCCTATATACTTACGTGTAAAGAATACTGAAATTGCAAGGTGACCTCCACATATCTCATCAGGTGATCCAGCACACTTCATGGAGCATCGTGCATCATCAGCCTTTCCATATTTGTCGAAGCCACTATCGCCACAGAAACGCTGTTTTCCAGACTTGAAAAAAAAATAAAGTCGATAGGTTAATCAAACAGCATTCAGCATTTTGAAACAATTTCATCTGCGAATAGGTTTGTCAGGGAATAGCATTTCGTAACAACTGTGACTACTTTTTAAGAATAAAAACTGTTTTCACTATGTTTATTACGCAGCAAGATATTAGGCAAAGAAAAGTTAAAAATATGTTTCTCAGGCCGCCCTCCCGCATGGTCATTTTGGCTGTCGTACGATCCCTTTTTATTACCAATGCTAACTAACTTAAAAGAATAAAAATTGAATGTTTCATGTCTGATATTTTACTCTATTTTACCCTAGTTAATAAAATTGATAAATTTGTCCCTTCAGTTCAACAAGGCTTTGTAACGCTTTACCATTGCAGAGACTTCTTGTACTGAAGGGACGAATTACACCACCACCCATGCTATTCGGTAGATTATGAGGCCTAAAACATAAAACAACCCAAGACCATTAAATTTTGATGACAAAGAAATAATTACAAACATAAAAAATAAATCCAGATTCTTCCCCTCAACTCCTGAGACTGCGATCTCCCTTGAACAACAGACCCCACCTCCAAGATCCATCTAGGTACTGGTTACGTCTGACGTTTGTTCCATTAACTTTCTGTTATTGTGTGGCACACTGTTGGAAAACGCTCTTAGAGCCCCTTCCAACAATGTCTCCCATTATAGCATCTTCCTATCGTGAGTAAAGAATTGTAAGGTAAACAACGCCTTTGATCTCTAACCATGCAATTAAAGGTCTTTATTCCAAACATCAAGAACATGATTGGACAGAACGAAGATGACCGATCGTTTATTGAACCAAGGGAAAATGTTAACCAATCGGGAAGCAAACTCTGGTTACATCATCTGTTTCCCATCCTCAGCATACATTGATATGTGCATATGGTAATCTTATCGTAAAGATGATCTCGTTACAGAAAGGATTGCGATATGATGCAAATATCTTGGATGAAATCCATACAGAAAAAAAACTAAATCAGACGTCAAAAATAAAGTACTGAAAACGCAAGAAAAAGAAACGAAAAGAGCATTTGAGTCATCTGAAATGCGATGTTGTCGCGTTTTGCTTTCGACAAGTAAGAATGTTCATTGTTGTCAGTAATGCGGACAGGGGAATTCTACTAGATCACCCCTAAACGGAATGTGAGGGAGCGATGTGGCTCAGTGATTACAAACAGAAAAGCCCACAGTTCTGTATAATTGTGTTGTGTCCTTGGCAAGGCACTTAATCTTGATTGCCCACGTGTTGACACGATGTCTGTGTGTACTACAGTTAAAACTAGAAATCCTGTCATGAAATGCGCAAAAGTAGCACGTCGATCTGCGCGTTAATCTACGCGTTATGTCCATAGTAAGGCTATCAAATTCTGTACATACGGCCTGTGCTCAAGCGTTTCAGCCAATGGATCTCCGGGTAAACCGGAGGTCCATTGACAGAAGCATTGCCTATGTTTGCTATGAGTAACCAGGCGAACCTGTCGTGCTTTGGATGCCATTCGATATGGCAATTGCGCGCAATTCCTACTCGCAATTATGCCTAGATAAGCGCAAAGTTCGTGACAGGACTTCTGGTTTTAACTGTAAGACGAAGTGTCTTCAACCAACGCAAACCGGGTTAGTTCGTCGGGGAATCTGGCAGTTGCTCGTCGTTGCTCGGTGGTTCTCTCCATATATTCCGCCCTTAAAACTTTTTGACACGAGGTAAACCTGGCTGTCCAAAGCGTCGTTAAAACCCCGAAAAAAACGGAATGTATTATAAACTTTTGTAATGATTACGTCAGACCAAAACGAGTCTGCAGTGCGGAGAACTGGAATCAAAGACCCGAGTTGTAGTTTTTTTTGTGTTTCGCGTGCTCCGGAGGCGCAAGTGAAATACGGGAAAAACACCAACGAAGATCGTGTCTCCTGCACTTTATCCAAGTTGTATTATGTATTAAACCATGATTAACCCTTTACCTAACTTAATGGCAAACACCGACCAGCGCTATTCACAAAAAAAATAATATCCAATTTTCATTATTTTTTCATTTTTTATCACAAAAAAACATAGCTTATGACCCCTCATGGAACGAGCTCACTCGGCTCGTTCCAATGAGGGGTCATAAGCTATGTTTTGTAATAAAAAATGAACAAAAAATAGTTATTCAAGTATTTTATATGCAAGTGTCGTCGGCTTTTCTTGTTAGGTAAAGGGTTAAACTTGATTTAAGTCGATGAATTCGTTATCTTTGAGAGAAATATCCATTTTGGCGGTCTGTTTACATTTTTTCTTGACACTGCTCTGTGTGGAAGCATTTCAATCACATCATGACTTCACGCAGATGCGTAACGACCATTTAGATGCGTTCTTACAAGTGGACTGGATCTGCAACATTTTTTTTGTCCATATTTTATCTTACAATCAACATGTATTTTATCTGTATTAACTCCGCAACTGTCGTGTATCCAACACCCTGATACAGATGTTTGTATCAGGGGGTCGGATACAAGCACGTTCCTTTCGCGCGAGTTCCAATTTTTTTTTTCTTTTTGTTCATCTGTTCGCATAAATAGTTCGTTATATATTCGTGTGCACACTTGACTTACAGTACGTGGGGAGTGTATTATCACTAAATCACCCACAGAGTGGAGATTCCACCGAAGCAATAATTGCAAATTTGTTGCAAAGCACACCCAGCAAAAGCAAAGTCTCAGCCAATGGACCTCCGGGTTAAACCCGGAGGTCCATTGGCTGGAACATTGCTTGTATTTTTATCGATATGTACAAAATTTGAAAGTTATTGCTTGGGTGATAACTCCACTCTGTGGGTGATTTAGTTACAATCCACTCTCCACGTACTGTATCCCCAATATAGTGTAAGATAAAATGGTTATTACCATTATGTGGATGTACAAAATATGTATCCGAGTTTCGCTCCAGGTTCTAAGGGTAGATCACGACTCGTCTTCGACTCGTCGTGATCTGCCCTTAGAACCCGGAGCTCGATCGGATACATATTTTGTACTTCCACATAATCTCTATATATCGGGAAATGTACAAAACGCAAACAATTTTGGTATTTAGCAATGAACATATATGTCTGTTGTAGATACATTTGTATGTACAGACGTGTTGAGCATTTATTACGGACATGGGTGGTGAAAATGGGACTTTGCGAAGTGAAAATGGTAACTTCCAAAGCCAAAATTTAAAAGTGGAAATTTTAATTTTGGCAGTTAAAATTTTGGACTTGGAAAGTTAAAATTGTAACGTTTGAAGTTAGAATGAGAACTTTTAAAGGGCCCATTTTCCACCCACACCCCTAATACGCTTCCGTAGCATTTTCACGTTTGTGAAATGTTTAATTGTAATTATATATATACTGTTAGTTAAATACAGTTAAAACTAGAAGTCCTGCGCGCTTAGTTAGGCACAATTGCGCGTAGGAATTAAACACGCAATTGCCATATCGAATGGCATCCCTAGCACAGTGAGTTCTCTTGGTTACTAATAGCAAACACATGCGATGTTTCTGCCAATGGACCTCCGGATTATCCGGAGGTCCATTAGCTCAAACTTTGCCTGTGCACAGGCCATATGGACAGAATTTGATCGCCTTAGTATGGTCATAACGCATAGATTAACGCGTAAATCGACGTACTATTTGTGCACATTTCATGACAGGACTTCTAGTTTTAACTGTATCTGAGATACCGTATATACTCACCTGTAGACCCGCGTACAGGAAATCCATTGAGCTACATATCCCGACACATGACTCGATTGTCATCATACTACTGACAATGTAGCCGTAACGCTTTGTCACGTGTTTCTGACCACCAAACAGTTTGAAGTTCACTTTCACCTGACCGTGTCTGTGTCTATGGCGTATTCTTCCAGCACCACCTACCCTGTAATGAGCTCTCCACCACTTTCTAAGCTTATTTTGTCTAACACCGCCAACCTTGATATGAGTTTTCCACATGTTGTACTTGTAGCGGCCATGATGCGCATGGTGATGGTGGTGATGTGGTGATGGTGGTGATGATGACCATGATGGCGGTGATGATGATGATGATGACCATGATGATGCACACAACCATGATGATGTCTAAAACCACCATGACCATGGTGATGTACACGATCATGATGATGTCCAGAACCATGATGCCTATGACGGTGACGATGCCCCCCATGTGGAAATGTCTGTTACTGCGGTACATCGGAACGGAACTTTGCTGGGCTTCCAGATTACCAGACTCTCGTAACGACCTTTTAAATCTGATTGGTCCGGCATCGACAAGTTGATCGTTGTAGTGTGCAAGGCCATTTGATGCATGCTCCTTCCGATCAGTGAAACAGCCAATGTATAGGGGTTGGAATCCTGAAAAAAAATGCAGAACAAGTCCCGATTGCAAGTAATCAAGCTTTGCTGCTGGATGCTAACTGTTATTGGCGGTCGACTCGTTGTCACCTGAATATAAAAAGAAAGAAGAGGGCGCCCACCGAATTGCGTGTAAAAAGATTAATTGCCTTCACCTAGCGTAACTGGAGCAGCCCCCCCCCCCCCCCCCCCAAAAAAAAAAAATACATATCATGCTACCCTTCATTGAAACGAACTTGTTGTGCTCGTTCCAGTCGGGGGGGGGGGGGGGGGGGCATGGTATGATGTTGTTGAAATTTTTTTTTAAAATTTAAAGAAGAATATTTAAATTTATACATTGTGATATCGTGTCGGCTCGGTAAAATGTTAACAAAGACATCGAATTTCAGATCGCGACAAAGGGGTCAATTACAGATACACTGCTTTGCGAGGTGCACTCTAAAAACAGCTGAGTTAAAAATTAACCCAAATCAACTGGGTTGAGTGAATATGAACCCATTTGGGCTCCTGTTTACTCAACTAAGTTGATTTGGGTTGAATTTTAACCCAACTGATTTTAGAGTGTGGAGAATGGCATGGATATCACTAAAAATAATAAAGGCAGCTGATGGGTTACGTCTGTCAGTTTTCAAACCAGTCTGAATATCCATACACTATGGAAAATTCACTGGGCTAACTTAAAAAAAACATAAACAATTGCAAGATGGTTTTCTTCATCTTGAAATGTTCGAAGCTTGCGAAATGTCGTTCAGTCTGTCGGCTAGATATACATGTACATAATCTCCTTAGAGATCTTGTTATTGTATGATACTTGCATCGCATAGCGCGCTTTGGTGTACTCGTCTGTATCAGCTGATCTGTCCGTCCGTCCGTCCGTCCGTCCGTCCGCCCGTCCGGGCAATAATACGACACTTATGAGCTTTTTTTGGTCCATACAACCATTATGAACTTACTTCCATATTATGAGCTCACAGGCACCGTCCGGCCTTCTGTCTGTCCACCCGTCCATCTATCTGTCTGTCTGTCTCCCTCCCCCCTCTCTCTCATTCCCCACTCCCACCATTCTCTCTCTCAATACATAAATGAAAAATTTAAATGCGTATCCTACGGATCTTTTAATATATATATATACTTATATATTACATTGTGTTCTGTACTGGTCTCGTATATACTTGGTTAACTAGCATTCCCTTTTAGGGGTATGTCGGTGGCCGAGTGGTGTGCGTGGTTCAGTATGGTTTCGCTAGGCGGTTGGTGCCGAAGGAAACTCTCTCGGCGTGGGTTCGAACCCCCGCCATGCCAATGTAAACAAAATCAGCGTCCTTTCTTAATTCCATGGCATCCGAGAAATTTGAAAAAGACAAGTACTGTCGCTGATTTCTTCTGAGGTGCAGTTCGTAGAATCAAGTGCTTAGATGCAACTATCTGATGAATACTTATATATTATATGTATATATTATATATATTCAGGTTTGTTGGTGGCCTAATATATACATATATCTTACCTCCTACAAGTATCTGGGAATTTCATTGGTTCAAAGACGTCACATACAGACTGCATATAAAACTATACACTGCCTGTCAACATTAATATACGCTGACAGCTATGGGTAATCTCCCCATTGTTCATTGATTATTCAAAATGGCGGCAGCCGATAAACGCTTCAAGTTGAAAGATTGAGTGTTGGAAGCCCATATTTGGTCTGGAGTGCAGGTTAGGCAACTTAAAAGGCTTCATATTCTGTAGATGTGTGTTATGTTACCTTCGAAGTGAAACTGTTTGGTATGTATGAATTTGCCTTGTTACAATTTATGGAAGAGTGCTCTCATTTAATTTTGATCGCTATTGTTATTAGTTCTGTGCATCGATGCAGCAATCGGTAAGATATATTCGTTACACAGTTTGTTGGTGGCCTAATATGATATATATGGTGTCCGTTAATTCCATAATAATAGCATCTTCATCCTTTTTGAAAGTGTCTTCAAAGACAGAAATAAATAAATACAATAATTCTTAATTCCGAACTTTGGTGTTTTTAGAAATAGATCAAATTTACGTATTTAATTATTACGAAGCTGCACACATCGTCTTCATGGAAGTAGTATATCTTTCTGCCGTATATGTTTTGGAAGATTTCTAGTTTGTTGAACAAATTTACAAAACAGTTGCATTGTTTCTGCTTTAACAAAAATGAAAGATTACCACGGAGGCTCCTTAGAATCAAACGACGTTTCCATACAACTATCACCATTCTACTCGTATAGCAGAAGGTAATTATTTCTGTTCGATCTAAGGCCCGATGAACGTTCGAGATTCGATTCGATCCGTTGCCATAGCGATTGTTTGAAAGAATTCGAATTCGGAGATTTTTGTATTTCATACATTCCTGTATTGATACTTTCTGAAGATGACATCTAATCATGTAGTTTTTCTTGGAAACGAGGTTGATCGTATTCCGGACAATCTAGATAACACACATTTAGTCGCAAAATTCCTACAATTTACATTATTATGCCAGTAATTGTTATTGTCCAATCAGCTTTTCAATATCTAGTGACCGTATATGAGACTGTGTATCATCGAGCTGACCGTATATGGAGCTTATATATGGTCAGTTCAGACATTTTGTTTTTGACTTCCAACGCTCGCTTAGATGATGTTTTTCGCGTGTTCAACGAACAACAAATAATTTCGCGTGTGTGTCTGTTGAGCAAAGTACAACTATACGTTTCGTTTTAATACGTTTCTTCCAGTCTTTGAGAAATTGTAATAAACAAATGTAAATAAATACAATAAATAAACCACTAAAACGACATGTATAGAAGCCAACAGTTACTGGCACTGTCTGAAGTCTGAGGCGAATGATGAATGAAACTGTTTCCACTTACCTTCTTGAAAGAATTGTTTATCCATTTGCTCCAGTTGTTTTATTTTCCAGTACTTAACACTGAATTAATGTTGTGAATTGTTAATATAAATTCCTGTTTATTGAGAAGAAAACTCCGTTGTTTCAGTGCCTGCTACTAGGGTGACCTTCACATGACGTAAAACCGGGAAATTCCCTGATAGTGGTAACATTTGCGCTAGGAATCTGGGCACACATATGATTGTGTCTCTGTCAAAGGACTGGCATAATAAATACGTTGTGAGGCTTTCAGTGGGCGGATAAGGTGTGATATAAGGCTCAGCAAGATCAATATTAGGCAAGGCCTTCGGCCTCGCCCAATATTGATCTCACTTCACCTTATATCACACCATATCCGCCCACTGAAAGCCCCATAACTTATATAATCGTCTAAGAAACTTGAACGCGGAAATAAATACAATGATGCTTGATGCCGAACCTTGGAACTTTTACAAATTTATCTGTTTAACTATTCCGAAGCTGTACTCATCGTCTTTTTAAGTGGTATATCTTTCTGCCGTATGTGTTCTGAAAGATTTCTAGTTTGTTGAAAAATACTGTTTACATTAAAAAAAAGGTATCGCATAGATCAAATCAGTAGAATCCAATCGCATCTAACTCGAGAGAGAGATTCTCGTCATTCTCTCAAGAAGAAGTATTCGCGTTTCGTGAAATTCGTCAACGCGATCGACACGACATGATTTCCATGGGTTTACACGCGGCCGGCATCGGATTGTTGTCGACCGCGGTCGGTATTCCGATCGTGTTAACCATAGAAGGAGTGGCTCTCGCCGCTGGATTGTTTAGCTTTTTGAGTAGGAAATGATATCTGAAGGCGAGGAAACACGACAAGATTCGCATCTTGGCCAACTTCAAGATCGACACGATATCCGAAATGATCTCGATGGCGTTGAAAGACGGTAGGATATCGGACGGAGAATACTTCGCGATATTGGGCGAGAAAACAAAATACGAAGCCATGAAAGAAGCCGTGAGAATCAAGACTCGTCAGATCATCAAGGAAGAGATGAAGGATTCTCTCATGGAAAAGGGGAGGAGAGAGGCTAGGGAGGAATTCAGTAAGATGATAGAACTCAAGAGCAGCGATTAAAAAAAAAATATATAATATAATAAGAACATAATTTTTAAAAAAGAAATATTAAATTTATATATAAAATAAAAACGAAATTAATTTAAATAACTCTCAAAAAAATGCATTGTGTTAAGTGTAAGAGAGTTACCGAGACGAGTAATTCTCGAGTAATTCTCGAGAAGTACGAACTAAAAACGACAGACAGATGCTTCGCGGAATTTGCGACGTGTGTGGTTCTATCAAGACTCGATTAGTCAAAAAAAGAACGCGAGCAAAGGTAAAGGCATCGTGAATAAAATGATCAATAATCTACCTTTCGAAATACATCTGCCTGGTCTGCCTGGTCACAGTTTCACGGGACCTGGAACGAAATTGAACAAGAGATTCAACGCCGGTCTGACTTCTAAATCTTGGAGCAAACCTGTGAATAGGGTGGACGCGGCCGCGTATGATCATGATCTGTGCTACGCCGGGCATCCCGACACCAAGACTCGCAACGATGTCTGAAATAAAAACATGTTGGGGAAATTGAGAGGCATATCGAATCCGACCAGGAGAGAGAAGATAGAACGTTCACTGGTCGGCAATCTGATCGGTGCGAAACGTCGATTCGGACAGGGCGTTCAAAAAAAAAGCGCATCTGAAAAGAAGAAGAAACGATTCTTGACGAACGAATTGGCCGAGGAGTTACACAAACCCATCGTGCGTAAATTTCGAAAGAGAAGGGTGTTCGTGAAGGGTTTGGATGATATTTGGTCTGCCGACTTGGTCGACATGAGATCGTTTTCGAGGTGGAACGAGGGTGTCAAATATCTATTGACGGTCATCGACGTGTTTTCCAAATATGGTTGGATCAGAGCTTTGAAGAATAAATCGGGACCTTGCGTCGCCGAGGCTCTGAAGAGCGTGTTCGACTCGTCTTCTCGAAAACCGAATAAATTGTGGGTGGATAAGGGAAAGGAATTCTACAACAAGCACGTTCAGCGATTGGTCGACCTCTACTCGATCGAAAACGAAGAGAAAGCCAGCGTGGTGGAACGCTGGAATCGAACGATGAAGGAAAAGACGCATAGATACTTCACGGCGAATTCGACCAAGAAATACATATACGCTCGGAACGGTCTGGTCAAAGATTACAACAACACGTGACACAGATCGATCAAGATGACTCCCGCGGAAGCTAGCGATCCTCGAAACGAAAAACGGGTCTACGCGAATCTATATCCTGAGAGATATAAGATCAGGAAGAAGTCTAGAACGCCGAAATTTGCGGTCGGCGATCGAGTGAGAATCTACACTTATAAGAAGCACTTCGAAAAGGGTTATACTCCTCGATGGACCTCGGAAATCTTCGTGATAATCAAAATATTTCACACCGATCCGGTGACTTACGAAATCGAAGCTTTGGATGGAGAAGAGATCATCGGAAAGTTTTACGAACAACAATTACAGAAGACAAAGTTTTGGTAAAGAAAAACAAATTTCTTTTATTTACTCTCTTTAACATTTTCTTGTTTACACTCATATATATATATAGGAGAGAAAAATAATAATAAAAAATAATTAAAACTATTTTTAGATAAAAAAAAAAGCAAGTTAATTAATAAACAAAAAAAACAAAACAAAAACCCTTTAAAAATGGCAAAAATACTAGATATAGCACAAAGCATAGTGAAAGATGAAAGTATTCAAGAATATGAGATTCACGAATACGAACCGGTAACCGGAACGAGTTTGAACAATGCGGGAGAGATAAGAATCAACATCGAAACTCAAGATCTATTCGTCCATCCTAGCGGGTTTATTCCCACTCAGCCAACCTTCCTAAAATACCAGTTGGTTTATTCCCACTCAGCCAACCTTCCTAAAATACCAGTGAAAAAAAAGGTTGGCTAGACGCTACTCCTGATCATTAAAAGGTTGGCCAGACGCTACTAATGAAATTAAAAAGGTTGGCTAGGTGGGACGACACCATCCTAGCGAGAGTTACATAGTGGTGCAGGGACGTCTCACCAAGGAAGATGGGAGCGACTACGCCGACGACGACACGGTTACTCTAGCCAATAATGGAATCATGCATCTATTCAGTAATATAAAATACATGCTATCTGGACAAGAGATTGAATCTGTGTTTCATCCCGGTCAGGCCACCACGATGTTCGGACTCTTAACGTATCCTGATGATTTTTCGAAATCCAGAGGACTTAATCAGTTGAGGATGAAAGACACCGTCGGCCCTGCTAGCGCCGGCGCCGCCGCGATATTCGACTACGTCGTCAAGACGTCCAGACCTAAAGGAACGTTTTCGTTCAGGATACCTTTGAAACACATCTTCGGATTCGCGGACGATTACAACAAGATCATGTACGGATTCAAACACAATCTGACGTTGATTCGAAAGGGAAACGACGACGCAATAGTGAGACTCCCTGCGACCGATGTGGGTAAGTTAACTCTACAGAAGATATCGTGGTTCGTTCCACACGTGGAGCCTTCGGTCGTGGAAGAAACGCGTCTCTACAAGATCATAGAATCCAAGAGTAAATTACCTGTGGGATTTAGAATGAGACAGTGCGACACGGCTAGCATTCTACCCTCCACGAATCACTTCGATTGGAGATTGACGGTGAAATCCGCTTCCGAGAGACCGCGTTTCATCGTGGTGGCGTTTCAGACTGATAAGGATGGGTCTCAGGAAAAGAATGCGTCGCTGTTCGATCACTGCCATTTGAGAAACATGCAAGTGTTTCTGAACGCCACGAGATATCCAGCAATCGATTACAACGTGTCGTTCGACAAGAACGATTTCTGCAGACTGTACGGTGACGCCGCTGATTTTAGAAAGAAGTATCACGGTCTAGATGAATTGATGAGTAGCCCTAACATATCTCTCGGCGAATACAAGTCGATGTATCCCATGTTCGTATTCGACGTCAGTAAACAGAGTGAATGACTCAAGAGTAGCGTCTTAGACATTCAGATCAAGATGCAATTCGATAGGAACGTGCCGAGAAAAACCGAAGCCTTCGCCCTGGTCCTGTCAGACAGAGAATTACAATTCGAATCGGATGGAAATAAGATGTCGATCATTCGATGAGAGACGTGTGTGAAAAAAAAATATATATAAACAAAAATTAAAAAATTATTATAAAAATGAATGATAAAGAAAGAGAATACTTCAGAAGAAACAGACGTGTTTTGATTAAAAATATTTCGCAAGATTCGTTAGCAATAATTCTAGACACTTTAGTCGAAACAGAACCTTTGATATTGACTGATTATATGAGACGTGAAATCGAAAGTAAAATCTTGATAGAAGATAAGACCAGAAAACTTTTAGACACATTGACGTATAGAGGACCGACTGCTTTTCGAGAATTTATAAAAGCTTTTCGAAATGCTAAAATAGATGTCGACGCGTGTTTCGAGATAGGTGATCCAATTACACGAGATGAAACATTATGAGAAATAACGTATCAAAACAAAACCAAAAAAAAAAAAAAAAATAAAGTAATGAGATCAAGCGTCAATCCTGAACAGCAAAAGGTCTCGTAACCTCTTCAAATAATAAAACTAAATTCTAAAGTAAAAAACTGCAATACCCAACTGAACTGAGTATACAAAATTACATCGTTGTATATTTAATAGAATCAAAATCAAAGTAAGGCAATGTATAATAGAAGTAACTAGATTTCCCTCTACCTTTAGATGTGAAACCAACGATATCAATGACCATCAAGAAATTGCCAACAACTTCAAATATGTTTTTGTGAACATCGGAACGAATACATGCACAGGGCTGCACGTTGTTCAAAACTGAATACCGGTATCGGTATTCAAAAAAATACCGCGGTATACCGGTATGTCGCAAACTGTTCAGATATATGAACACAAGTACGACAATCGAGACTAGAGGCATCACAGTCGGAACGAATTAGCGTGCCTTTATGATGCGGTTCGAAACACCTTTACCCAACGCAGACGGTATCAAAATTTATTATTTTCAAAATTAATTTCACTCAGATTTTCCCCAAAGATTTCAACAAAACTATATCATGTGAGCCCCATTGAAACGAGCTCGTTCCAGTGGGGGGGGGGGGGGGGGGGGGGTGGGGGGTGGGGGGGGGGGGTCACATGATATAGTTTTGTTGAAATTTTTGTAAATTATTTTTTCAATTGTTGAATTTGTATATTACGAGGGCACAAGCAGACGATTCCTTGGATAAAGGGATAATATTATTGATTCGGGGCTACAGTTAGAAAACTCAAGACATCTTGAAAATTAAATTGTGGGTAAATAAATAATTGACGATAAACCGATATATTTGTGATTACACCGGTATTCAATCGATATTGGTTTGAATACCGATACCGTGGGAGCGCGGTGGCTGAGTAGGTAGAGGTGCAGGCTGAAAGCCGAGAGGTCCTCGGTTCGAATCCAACCTGCGGCAACCGCGTTGTGTCCTTGGGCAAGACACTTCATCTCCATTGCCCGCGTGGGGGCACGGTGGCGTTGTGTACTAAGACGTACTGCACGTCGATGGTGCACTTGTCTTCAACCAATGCTAAACCTGCTTGTGTGGAGTTCGTATGTTGGGGAGATGACAGTTGCTCGCCGTTGCTCGGTGGTTCTCTCCGGGTACTCCGGCTTCCTGCACCCGTAAAACTGTCAGGGTCATGATTAGCCATTGTGCATAAATATGTGACATTAAACACCAATAAATAAATAAATACTAAATAATACCGATACCGGGCAGCTCTATACATGCATCCAAATTAAAAAAGCCTAATATTGAATTTACCACTTTTTGGAATAACATTTATTCAGACAACTTCTTTATGACCCCAACTACTCTAATAGAGGTAATCAATACTATAAAAGGTCATGGAGTCTAAATCGAGTGAACATTTCCACAACATAACTGACAGGTGTTATAATTGCTTTACCTGTAGCACACATTACCGACATTTCTTTTGAATAGGGAACGGTACCCGACAGAATGAAAAATAGCTAATGTCATAGAGTAGAACCTGTCTTGAGAGACCGCCCTTTGGGCCACACAAAAGTTCTCTCTCAAGACAGGTGGTCTCTCATAACAAGTTTCAGGTTTTCTCAAGTCAGTGAATAACCAATCACAAAATTCAGAGATGGAGAAGAATGGATTTTTGTAATTACTTTGTAGTTGTTCTTTTTATGAAGTTTTTGTAACAAATTGAAATGGACTGTTATAAAAATTATAAAAATAAATTTGTGTTGAAAATCTTCAAGGAAGATTTTCAACACAAATTTATTTTTATAATCCTATCTGTCCCATTTCAGGTATGTATGAAATTGTTTATTCAGCAATTATCGTAATCTTTTCACACAGGTCTTATAAAAACATCTCAATCTTTAATGAGCTATGTAACTTAATAGCAAAACCCAATTAAGAGCTTTTAATACTTTTAATTATGTTAGTATAACCACAATGGATTTTCCAATTCCAGAACAGGTAAAAAGTTTTTGTCATGGTTTCAGTCTTCAAAGGGGCGGTCTCTCTAGACAGGTCCATTATGGCATAAAAATACAAGTTGGTACCAGGTCACAGTGGTCTCTCAAGACAGGTGGTGTTTCAAGACAGGTGGTCTCCCATAGCAGGTCCATTATAGAGTAAAACCAATTGGTGCCTGGCAGATGTTGTCTCTCAAGACAGGTGGTTTCTCAAGACAGGTTTTACTGTATCTGTATTTAAATCAGGATCTAATAAAGAATTCACCAACTACCGACCAATAAGTATATTGCCAGTATTTTCTTATGGAAAAAGATTTTGAGCAACAGGCTGACAATCGTTTTAACATATTTTCACCAAATCAACACGGCTTTCAAAAAAAAACAAAACATTCCACAGTTACACCCAGGTATACAATTACTAAAACATGTAGCAACTACAAATCATAAAGAGACTAAAGACCATACATTGGAGATATTCTTAGACCTAGCCAAGGCATTCTTTCCTATAAACCATTTAATTTTATTAACTTGTTGAGTGCTGGAAGCCACTATCATGGCTTTAAAGAAAAGTGGCCGTACCATCCTAAAATCTTCATATTCTGTGCTTGTTGTTCATTGTTAGTCACAAAAAAATATAAATTAGTCCACATATATTTGTTTTATTATAAATTATTGGCGAGTGCCTGCAGGCACTCTCCAATAATTTGTAATAAAGCAAATACTGATGAGCAATGGTGACCACCAAAAATAATCTAGCACACAACCAGTTAAGCAAACTTGCTTATTACAGTACTGGTGTCCCACGGTATCTCCCCCCCCCCCTGTGTATCGGGGGGAAGATACACTAGTGCACCCTCCCGCAGTGGAAGATACACTAGTGTATCCCCCCTACCCTAGGTATCTCTCTCCCCCCCCTCTAATATTTTTTTTAACATTGATAACATCAGGCATGACTATTGATGGTGTTTATTATTTTTTCTGACATTCAGGATTGACAGGTTTTTTTGATAAAAAAAATTCACTCAGACAAAAAATATTTTTCAATTCAGATCTTTATTGGCAGTAGACAAGCAAAAAATATGTACACATTTTGAAATTATAATAACATTCCATACCTTACAGTGGAAGGTTGATAATTACAGAACAGTTCACTCATCATTGTTATTTAGAAATTATAATAACATTCCATACCTTACAGTGGAAGGTTGATAATTACAGAACAGTTCACTCATCATTGTTATTTAGAAATTATAATAACATTCCATACCTTACAGTGGAAGGTTGATAATTACAGAATAGTTCACTCATCATTGTTATTTAGAAATTATAATAACATTCCATACCTTACAGTGGAAGGTTGATAATTACAGAACAGTTCACTCATCATTGTTATTTAGAAATTATAATAACATTCCATACCTTACAATGGAAGGTTGATAATTACAGAATAGTTCACTCATCATTGTTATTTAGAAATTATAATAACATTCCATACCTTACAGTGGAAGGTTGATAATTACAGAACAGTTCACTCATCATTGTTATTTAGAAATTATAATAACATTGCACGCCTTTGAATGAAAGGTTTATATTATCAGAAAAAATGTCTATCAGGGGGGCGGGGGAGGAGATAACCTATGCGTATCCACAATTCCCTATACTATATAGACTGCCAGCTTGAGAGTTGAGAAAAAAAATATGAGTAGAGGGGAAGATACACAGGCCTGTGAGTCTTATGAACAGGTAGATACCCAGTCCCATGAATCTTCCCAGGCCCCCATAGCACCACTTCACTTGACTTTCCCTTGTATAATAATGCTTTATAACTTTAAATATTTTGTTGTTTTTTTTACTCACAGGTGGGGGAAGATACCCAGAGTGAGGGGAAGATACACTAGGGTATCTCCCCCCCCCCCCGGGGGGAAGATACACATGGGTGGAAGATACCCTGTTACACCGGGGGCATATGTAATGAATGATTCAATAGCTGCTTGACTGACAGAAAATAATACATTCAGAACGCCAACACTAAATACTTTCTGACGCCCTGAACGTGTGGCGTGCCTCGGGGCTCAACTCTAGGACCCATTCTATTCCTACTCTATTAATCTTCTTTCTTTTGCCGACGATACTACCGCGTATTAGGAAGACTCTGGCGTATGAGGACTGACACAATTTGTTAATAATGAACTTCTAATTACATTTGCATGGTGTTCCGCCAATCAAGTTCTTTTGAACTGTAAGAAGACAAAGTATATTTTAATCAATTCCATTTTAAATAGGGGAATCACATTTAACAAATCCACATAAAAACCAATGATACTGCCTTAAAACGGGTGGGCGTAAATGGGGATGAAACATTTATTAAGTTCCTAGGTATTAATATGGGCGAACACCTGTCTTTTAAATCACATATCTCCCATTTGTGTGTTCTAATGTAGCGTGCGCAAATTGTTCAATTAGCACTATTTGTTCAAGTTAAAATATTGAAACTTACAGTCCTCTTCAGACGCCATACCATATTAGTTTTATTCAATTGAAAAATCGATCTCTTCCCTGGTCATTAAATACTATGTTTTCGCTCGCTCGCTCGCTCGCGAGAGAGAGAGAGACTGTGGACCAAATACACATAATTTCAAACTCTCACTTCCACACGACGTACTCTTTGTAGTCTATGTATTATTCTTTTAACCCTTTACATAACGTAACGGTCAAAACCGGCCAGCGCTATTCTCAAAAATCGCCAATTAATTTTCATTATTTTTTTCATTTTTTGTCTCAAAAACATACGTTATGACCCCTCGTTGGAACGAGCTCGTTCCAACGAGGGGTCATAACCTATATTTTTGAGACAAAAAATGAAAAAAAACTAGTTATTCAAGAATTATTTTTGCAAGTGTCGTCTGCTTTTCAGGTTAGGTGAAGGGTTAAGTGAACGCTACATCATTGTAACTGATAGGGATGAGAAATGAACAATATACAAACATGGTGCCTCTCAAGTCACACATGTTGGGCGTGGATGTGTGTATCGTTGGATGGTGGGGGTGAAACTTAAAACATGTGATGAAAAAATCTAAAGAGTCGTACTTTTAGAATCGATCATATAGGCTATACCTTCATTTAATTTATGGCGTATGAACTACGTGAAATCCTCTATGCTGTGCACGGTAACAACACTAAATTTGCTCCCGTTTTAAAGGCAAACATCATTATGAAAGGGCCTCTGTCTCTATCTCGCGGGGGGGGGGGGGGGTTGGGGGGGGGTGGTGGGGCACAAGATTTTCCGCTACGCCACTGGTCCGAACTGAGTATGAGTAATGCTACTTATCATACTGCATTTAAGAAAATGTTAAAAAACATTCTCAAATTATCAAACACAAATTATATGTAACAACCTGTATTTCCCTGACTGTAAATAATAGTTTATTATCCTAATCTGTAATCAGTTCAGATCTTCGCGGCCAGCTCGTCTACTTGTCACTCAACTTATTCCCCAATTATTTCCAACTTATCTTAAAAGATCATCATTATTATTAATTGTCTTGTTTCCCATGCAACAATACAAGATTACTTCAAAAGGATCTCTAACCCCCTCACCCACCGACTGTATACTTCGTCTGATACGATGTTGCTCCAATTATATTTTTCCCTTGTGGGTTAGCAGGAAGACAACCAATCATCTGGCTATGCAGTCCCCCAACGGTATGTATATGTATCGGAAACATTATCCTGTAGATGTATTATTATTATATGTTACATACCGCTAAATAAATAATAAATACAAATAAAATAACAATCATTAAGCGTCGATGAATTGATTTTTTAGGAATGAAGATCATGATCTCCATTCATTGTTCTATTGGTAGTATATCGGCTGGAGTTTATAGTTCATTTCTTTGAGCTGGTGATTTATTTATCATTTCATTAATGTTATTAAAACGGTGGTTTCGTCGTGTGTGGAAACGTAATGCCAATTAAGCGCGTGCAAAAGGCTCTCTTTGTGAATCGAATGGTCGCATGTGCGGTCGCTACCCTCAATACAAATTTATAGTTTGTGTTGACGTTTCTACTTCTAATGGGAAAAAATACATTCGTGCTGTGAAATGGAATTTAATATTTGGTTTCTTGCTTGATCATGGGCTAACAATTTTGTCTTTAGGCAAAAATATTTGCATTACAGATTGAAAGAGTTAAAAAAAATTATCTCTTTTGACCATCTGGTTACTTTATTGCGTAGCACTATTTAGGGCTGCACGGTATTTCGATAAACCGATATATACCGGTATTCAAACCAATATCGATAGAATACCGGTGTAATTTCAAAAATATCGGTTTATCGTCATTATTTATTTACCCACAATTTAATTTTCAAGATGTCTTGAATTTTTTTAACTGTAGCCCCGAATGAATAATATTATCCCTTTATCCAAGGAATTGTCTGCGTGTGCCCCGCGTAATATACAAATTCAGCAGTTGAAAAAATAAATTTAAAAAATTTCAACAAAACTCTATCATGTGACCCCTCATTGGAACGAGCTCGTTGAGCTCGTTCCAATGAGGGGTCACATGATATAGTTTTGTTGAAATCTTTGGGGAAAATATGATAAACTAAGTTTGAAAATAATAAATTTTGATATCGTCTGCGTCGGGTAAAGGTGTTTCGAATCGCGTCATCAAGGCATGCAAATTCGTTCCGACTGTGATGCCTCGAGTCTGGATTGTGGTACTTTTGTTCATATATCTGAACAGTTTTCGATATACCGGTATACCGCGATATTTTTTGGAAAACCGATACCGGTATTCAGTTTTGAATATCGTGCAGCCCTAGCATTGTTTAGTGTCGAGGAATTTCATTCACGTCATAACGTCAATAAAATGCGTAACGTCCAGTGAGCTGCATTATTACGCGATGTTCTTATCCATTGTCCAGATTCCCCGCGTGGTATATTTAGCACATTTCTCATTATCTGTATTGTGGCGGGTAACCTTGAATACATACATCGATCGTTGTATAATCATGAGTCGGAACGACCTAACTTAACACTTTACCTAACGAATCGCCCGCATCCGCTCGAGTAATTTGCAAACTGAGCAGTTAAAAAAAATAAATTTTTAAAAATATTTCAACAAAACCATATTATGTGACCGTTCATTGGAACGAGCTGGATGAGCTCGTTCCAATGAGGGATCACGTGATATTATTTTGTTAAAAGTTTTGAAAATTTAAAAAAAAATAGCAATTCAAATAATAAATTTTGATAATCTCTGCGTTGGGTAAAGGGTTAACTCCAATTCAACATTTTGTTAGAAATTTTAACACGCAAGTTGATGTTTTTGTGACGATGCGATCATTACGCTGCAAACGGAATTTAACTCAGTTGAGGCGGAAAGCTACAACAACGTTTATTTTTCTAAAATGACAGTTGCAGTCAAGAGAAAAGTTGACGAAATGAAAAAAATAAATGTCCCTTCTGTTTTGAAACACTTGGCGAATTGAGTGAACTCGGACGAAAGGATTAACTTGTGGAAGATGTGGACCCGAAATAAGTAATGTACTAAACAACAACAACAAGCGGTTTACGTTGTTAGGTTAATTGATACTCTGGTCGCAATATGACAAGGAATTCTTCTTTACAGAGTAAAAGAGTTTATAGTTAAATAGCCAATGTCGCGTATAGGAAATTCGAATTCGCCAATACTCGAGACTTTGTGCGAGTGCACCTACGTCTGACATTACTCTCAAATTGCAGTCAAAAACGCGTAATAATATCATGTTCGCCTAAAATCTGGAATATACCTCTTTACTGTGTACATAAACCCAAGCCCTCAGAACACTCAATCTAATTTCGTACGGAGTTCGACGCTATTATGGCGTGGGAGCAGTCTGTTCTTTAAATAGTCCATCGTCTGTGTTTAGATTAAATCATCTGGTATATTTCAGTTTTTCGACCTGCTGAAATATTCTGGACAACGGAATCTGAAAAATACCATAAATATTCATTTTATTTGAACGAGAAATATTTTTTCGAACGAGGCTTGATTTGATCGTATCTTCCAAGTATCATTAAGAATGAAAACTCATCACAACCATCGTTTTATGATTACGCCACGTAGTTCCACTAGTTGTGATGACATTTTGATAGTTTAAAGATGAATTAAATACTTATTGATCGGAATATCTATATCGGGAGCACGAAATACTATGTGTATATCTTTAAGAATAAAGGAACACCAACATGATGTCATCACATTACACGGACAAGTAAACAAAATGTCCTTTCACAGCATCGAAGTCGTTAGACGATTATACTGGTGGTCTGAAAGTTTAACATACGCTCACAACGAAAGAACTATTTAACACACGCACACATCTTTAAGAGATTTTCCACATACTTCTCCCATTTTTGTGCACCACTAGCCTTTCTGATACAGTGTTGTGGTCCTCGATGTTCAAATACCACGGACGGGTGTCGTTCGACTGGCATCTCCTATTGTTCTTCTGTTGTACGCTTATATGTACATATAAGCGGCGTGCACTCCTGAATTGATTTGCCAGCGATGTATAATACTCGTCCTTCCACATGGATGTAAAACAACAGCTTTGATTGGTCAACACTATCTGCAATTCATTAAAAGTGTATAAGAGTTTGCGTGACCACTTTGCGCTGATAATCCGGATTGAGAATATGATGTTTTATGCCTGCATCAATTTATTCGATCAAGAAACAACCAATATCAGTATTCACAAGAAAACGTTTTGTGCAAGCACAAACGCGCGAGAAAATGCTCATGACTCACTCTCATTTTGTGCATACATCGTGCAATCTCTCCATATTAGAACATAAAAAAACAACAAGAAACATTCTGGGAACAATGTTGAATCTATCTCAGTAAAAGGATGTGAATACCGCATCTCAAAGCATACAGTTAAAACTAGAAGTCCTGTCATGAAATGCGCACAAATAGCACGTCGATCTGCGCGTTAATCTACGCGTTATGACCATAGTAAGGCTATCATATTATGTACAAATGGCCTGTGCACAAGCAATATTTCAGCCAATGGACCCCCGGGTAACCCGGAGGTCCATTGGCAGAAACATTGCCTGTGTTTGCTGTGAACAACCAAGAGAACCTGTCGTGCTTTGGATGCCATTCGATATGACAATTGCGTGCAATTCTAACGCGCAATTAATCCCAGACAAGCGCACAGTTCATGACAGGACTTCAAGTTTTAACTGTAGTGACTGGTGATTCAGAAGGAATTAGAAAAAATAAGTTTACGTATTTGGCCAAAGTTCTAGGTTATGGGGGTTAATATCTTCCTTCGAAAACACTGGAAATGGCACCCCTCTAAGCCCCCCCCCCCTCCCACTCACACACCCAAAACATCTGCTTTTTTGGACCGATCGTGCCGGTACGAAACTCACCTTGGGACAAAACGCAGGTGATTTTGATAGGATGCCCCCCGGCTCATCTCCAAGTATTGCCAGTGGGAGTTCTCGAAAATTCTTTTTACAGAATATCAAGCTTATTGGACAAGGGCGAGCGATGGTGGCTACACTTTGGCGGTTATTATCTCTTTTCGAAAGAACTTGAGATAAAGTACCCAACCCCTCAACCCAAGATTAAAAGCAGGATTCTTAAATGTAGGCTACATACAATTCGCGACTTCGGGAAAAATATTCACGCAGACATCCCATTTAATATAATCGAGGGTGGATGTTTTAACACAAACATGGTTTCCAAAAGTATTCTCAGTTTGGAGGTGGTATAACACAATACGAATGTTGCTAACATGGCATATAGTGAATCACAGTTTGATAACAAATTCTGCACATTAGTGGATTCAGTATATACACGGTTCCATTTTTCATTGTTTTCCAAATAAATTGAATTCAGTTCCACATGATTTGGAGCAATGGAACCAGACAATCCGAGTAACATAATGAGAAAAAAGAGAGTGTTGATTTGGTGTTTTGGTTTACTTGCGTTCTATCTGTTTTTAGTTGCAGAAAAGTGAGATCGCAAGACGGATATCGAGCTATTCATTAAAAGTACAATTTTAGGTTTAAAATTAAAAATTTCGGTACTAAACTTCGGATATATGTTTGGTATACCCCATAAAGCAAAGGGATTCTAACCCTTGTACTTCGCCTGCGGCCACATGCGGTCTCATTTTTTGAGTGCGATATGATTTTAGTACGACCAGTCTTATTGTTTTCTACCTGCGGTCTTATTTTAGTACGACCGGCTATTCAATGTCACCTGCAAAAGAGTGGTTCGGACTTTATAGTCCGATTGTTTTCGTTTCACTGTTGTTGAAACAATTTAGCAGAGGGCATGAAAGTATATATATGTATTACAGATTGCTTTGCTTGTATTGTTCAAAAACAATGCGTGGAAATGGAAATAAAGCAAAACCAAATAACGGAGCATTACAAAATCCGTATCAAATTTTTGCAGTGGTCCATTTTTCATCAATACAATTCAATCTTCATGATAGATATGTGGTACACCGTGAATTATGCCAAAAATTGTCCCAAATATAATGCGAGCACGCGCGCTAAATATGTATGTTGGATACCGAAACCGTCATGGTTGGCGATATTGCTGTAACAGGATGGGGTGGGGAGATAAAAAAAAACCAGGAGCAAAATCACGAACCACAACTCCTGTTAATCCACAGATTCGTAGGGATCTGGGGCACCCAGTATGGATTTGGTAAATCAATAGGTGAAACCAAAATTTACCTCTGAAGATACACAAAAACTCTAATGGCTATGACTGATCATTATTTATTTTAAACAAATGATTCTCTACCTGAGAATTTGATGAAAATGTGTGAAAATGGAAAATGACTGTGAAAGGATGGGGGTGAAGAATGAGCCCTAGACTGACATTGGGAAAGCAATAAAACAATGTTGCTAATTCCCCCCACTTTACAAAGGGTTGTTTACTGCCGGGTACCAAAGGTTTTAGGAAAAAGGGCGAAATGACTCGGCGCCATTTTACCTAGGGTTGCTCCACTGGTATGAAGTAGAAAAGCATAGAAATCATATATATCTGATTTCTATGTAGAGAAGTCTACAATTGGGGCACTTGTCTATAATTAGTGCATTACCCAGAGCAAGCGCCGTGAATGACGTCACCTGCACCAGGCAATACACTCGCTACAAACGAGTGCAACCCAGCAACCCGTGAAGTAGGTAAAAAGGTATTACCTTCTACCAACCTTGTTCAAAGGTTATCGGCACAGCAAGATTTATGCTTTCGCCAATTTGTGAAAAGGGCACTTTTACTGAGTGAAAGCAGCCTTATATAGGAAATATGGGGTAGAATTAATGAGATCTGATTGATTCCCCGTTTTGAAAATAGCCAACGAGAAGATGATTTAAAAATAGCCAATGAAATTCGTTGATTCATCTGTGACAAGGAGAAAACAGGAAGTGTAAATTTACCAAAATAAACGAAACCAAAACAGAACAACGTACTTCGGTATGTAATTATTTCTTTAAAAAAAACGACAACCATTACATTGCGTAGGGTTTATATTTAGAGTGGATATAGCTACAAGTAATGCGGGCGTTTACTTTAGACCATCTGTCGATCCATTAAATTAAAAATCTGAAGCTGCACCTTAATATTCAACTTTCAGTATTGTAAAGTTTTCGCAATGGAGCACGGTATCTTAGTGGTCACGGCATTGAACTTCGAGCCAAAAGGTCTACGGTTCGATCCCCACCAATAGTAACTGCGTTGTTTGTTAAAACCGATTGTCCACGCGAGGGCACGGTGGCGTTGTGTACTACGGCGTACTGCACTTGTGTTCACCCCCTACTAACCGTACTTGGGTGAAGTTAGTACGTTGGTGAGTCCAACATTTACTTGCCGCTGCTCGGTGGTTCTCGCCGGATACTCCAGCTCCTCCATCCATAAAACTGTCCGACACGAGGAGACCCTTACTGTCGATTGTGGCGTTAAACCCCAATCAATTAAGTTGTGCCTTGACTACCCTATAAGGCTGCGCATGACAACTCAGAAGCCAGTGTTTTGCTCTTATTGGCTGCTTGGACTCCACCCGACAACATTAAGAAGTTTAACTCTTGTCATATGTTAGTCACCACTCCTGTTATTTCTATTTCAATAACACATCTGATCATAATTCTGGTTATGTTTTATTATTTTTATTATCATCTGAGAGTAAAGGTACGAGGGTTTCATCTCATGAGTGTTCCATAAGTAGGAATTACCACTTGAGCTGGAGGAATTTGTGAAGTTGAGCTACATTCTTACGTACTGTGTTGAGACCAAACAACGTAGCTGCGAGGCGTTACATCACAATACAGGTTGTTCAAATTCATACATATCAACAGTGGGAAAGGTAACAGAAGCACACCGACAACGTTCTGTCTTCTATTATAATTGTTTCAAACAAGAACCTGAATTTATGTCAAGGTTATCGAGATGACAAATATTTGACACGATTTTCCAACAACTCTTTCCACTGCGTTCAATGTTTTAATTTTTTTAACTGGAAACATACCCGACTGTTTCGCCTGCGAACGGCCTCGCGAGGAAGAGTTTCGTTTCTGCGTCTCTGCGCCTTTATTTTACAACATAAAACTCCGCTGTAGTAATACATTATCATTTACCACACTCTAAAATCGGCTGGGTTACAAATCACCCCATCTCAGCTGGGTTGAGTGAATATGATATTCACTCAACCCAGTTGATTTGGGCTGATTTGTAGCCCTTAACTGATTTTACAGTGTAATGTTGAATGTGAGCAAAAAGACGTGTGTGTGACATAATTTCCAAAAACCCGACCTCACAAAAATTGAATTTTTAACACTTGATTTTATGTAAGTGTAATAAAACATCATAACCTTTAAAAAAAAACATGTTTAAAAGATTCTTTGTGTGATAAACGTTAATCTCAATTCTTGTTCGAAAGCAGAGTAGTTTCTCGAGGTGTAAATTTGTTCATCACATCTTGTCATTTTCAGTATCATGGCTTCACCTCAAAATGGCTACCACTTTAGAAGCACCCTAAATCTGACAATACATTCGATCCAGGGTTTTGGAGGGCGAGGCCTTCAACCGTTACCCGGGAGAATACCGCTAACGTCATTTATTATTCTTTACAGTATATGCCTGAATCTTTTGCAGAGATTGTCGAGAGATAACAACTGACACTTTATTTGGGCTGAAAACCTTTTGAACATCAGGGAAAGAGTTGTGCACGGGATGGGTTCATAGAAATGATTACACATCTCGAAAGGCCAGACCTACAAAGATAATGTTTGGAATATGATCCATTTTGTCGTCACTATTTGTCCATTGGGCGTTATTGTTCTGTCAGCTGTTGTATATTTCGTTTGCAAGTTTAGACAGGGAGCTAAAGCTTTCCACTACATCAATAAAATGCAGGCTGCGTTCTAGGCAGTGCATATTGAGTGGACGTTGCAGAAAGATGCTACGATTACAAGGAAAAGAGTTTGGCCTGACTTGTAGATGTGATATATAAACTTCAAACTTGTTTTCAGTATAACAACTGAAAATTTATTTAATTTCCTGTTGTTTTATTTTGTAGTATTCCAACGAATGTTTCTGTGGCAACCGTTTCAAAAATTATGGAAAGTTTAAGAATAAGTATTGCAATAAGCCGTGTTCTGGAAATCGTAGAGCGAAGTGTGGAGGTACTTGGAAGATGAGTGTGTTTACAACAGGTTAGTTGCGAGATAATATATTGCAAAGAGTATCTCCAAGGCCACCTCAGTTTGTATTGAAATTTACAAAACAAGTTCAGTAAGTTATGTCCAGGCCAGAAAATAAGCCATCTGACAATTGCAGAATGAGGTCCCTAGAGGGTGAATTTGATGATGCTATCCCATACAGTTAGTCAATGTATCCTCTGGGAACCTCATTCTGTTTAGTTTTCAGACTCTGATTCAGCATGAAGTTCACAGAGGGTAAGCTTAATGATGCTACCCTGCTGTGCAGGGTAGCATCACTAAATTCACCCCCGGGGGACCTCATTTTGCAGATGTCAGTCTGCTTATTTTCTGGCTTGGTTATGTCTGTCCTGAGCTTTACTAGGTCCTGCTATAATTACTGGACGAGATTTGTAAATTTCGATATAAATAGGGGACAAGTTGAAGATCACACACACACACACACACACACACACACACACACACACACACACACACACACACACACACACACACACACACAGTCTTGTCTACCCTACATACCGAGGTACCCCATTGTTTGTCCTTTGTGTGAACTAACGGTTTCTACCTCGTTTTGCCGGTACAGTTCTGGGAAAACAACCGAGGTAAAGGGTTTCTTTTGTCTTTTGTACCTCGGTAAGGCGAAACACGCAAACTCTTTTGTCTAGTTACCTCGTCAAGTTAGTAAGACAAACCCACACCCACACACACACACACACACACACACACACACACACAGAGTCTTGTCTTCCCTACATACCGAGGTACCCCATTGTTTGTCCTTTGTGTGGACTAACGGTTTCTACCTCGTTTTGCCGGTACAGTTCTGGGAAGACAACCGAGGTAAAGGGTTTCTTTTGTCTTTTGTACCTCGGTAAGGCAAAACACGCAAACTCTTTTGTCTAGTTACCTCGTCAAGTTGGTAAGACAAACCCACACACACACACACACACACACACACACACACACACACACACACACACACACAGTCTTGTCTACCCTACATACCGAGGTACCCCATTGTTTGTCCTTTGTGTGGACTAACGGTTTCTACCTCGTTTAAAAACATCCTTATGATTGGAAGTTCAAATTTAGGACGCATTGATCGAAATCCCCATCCGGACATCCAGGTGGAGTGTTACCCCGGCGCCAAATTCAATCATCTGCGCTCTATGTTTAAAGGGCACAGGGGCCAGTCCAGTCCCCAAAAAATATTATTAAATATTGGCGTGAATTCTCGAAACGATAATTCTGATCTCGTAGTTAAGCAGTTGCGGAATATGCTTAGCGATATCAGGGTCAAGTTTAGATCAGCAAAAATGTATTTCGCTGAACTAAACTTTTCGCAAAAACTCCCTCAGGCTGAGAGGAGAACCCTGAGCATCATCAACGAAACCATTCGGAAAGTGAAGGACGTTAATGTGATACCAAAAATTGATGACGCGAAGTTTGATGTTGCTCAGGATTTAATCCATTGGACCACGAGAACCGCCAATATTATGTACGATCACTGGTTGAACCACCTAAATTTAAACTAAGTAAAGGCAAAAGTAACAGCCGCCTAACAGATGTGGGATTAGGAACTAATGTGGTTAACCTGTCTGGCACCAATGACCTAACAACCCAAGAGAAATCTCTTTTAGATCGCGGTTTAACTTTTGTACCAACATCAAAGCCTAAAACTGATAACCAAACAAATTTACCATCATACAACTGTAATTTTCTTAGGCAAATGAAATTAGCCGACCGCTTTAGAAACTCCAGCGGTCGGAAACTTCCTTTTACAGAATCATCTGGTTGGTCACCTCCAGATAGTGAAGTAGATCCCGAAATTATTGAGGCTAGCAAACGAATCATCAAAAAGGTGCTCAGCATGAACATACTCTCCGATAAAGACAATTTAACAGCTGGTGAACGGAGAGCCCTCACGAAACTTCGAAAAAATAAGAAATTAGTAATTAAACCAGCCGACAAAGGTGGGTCGGTAGTTGTTCTATCTCGGGATAATTATATAAAGGAAGCCATGAGACAACACAGCAATACTAAACATTATAAGAAAATAGATTCACTTATTTGGCCTAGTAATATCGAAAAATTCAATAAGATCTTAAAATTTCTCCTCGACGAAGGTCACATTACCAAAAAACAATTGAAATATTTAACAGCTAAGCTCAGTGCTCAAACAAGACAATTTTATATCCTACCAAAGATCCACAAGGACCGTTCTTCATGGACGGATGACTTAACTCCACCCGGGAGGCCAATTGTATCAGATTGTAATTCGGAATCTTATGCGATCTCGGAATTAATTGATTATCATCTTAAACCTATAGCAAATGGACATCCGAGCTATCTGAAAAACACACAGGATTTCCTGTCACAAATTTCGAAATTGAAAATATCAAAAAATGCAATTCTGGCTACTTTGGATATCGACAGTATGTATACGAACATTGATATTGATAAAGGTGTTAAATCAGTTAAAAATGCATTTGAAAAATATCCGGATGCGAAACGCCCGGATGAACAAATCTTGGATCTTTTAGAGCTGAGCTTAAAAGGTAATGACTTTCAATTCAATGGAGAATATTTTCTACAAATAATGGGTTGTCCTATGGGTAAAAGATTCAGTCCTAATTTTGCAAGCATTTATGTAGCGGAATGGGAGGAAAATGCCTTAAGCAAATGTGCAAAGCATCCTCTCGTATATCTCAGATATTTAGATGACATTTTTATTATTTGGGAACATTCAAAAGAAGATTTTGATGAATTTTTAGAAATTTTGAATAATCACGATCCAAATATTAAATTGAAAGCTACTATCAGTGAAAATTCTGTTGATTTTCTCGATGTAACCGTGTATAAAGGCAAGCAATTTCAGGCGTCCGGTCATTTAGATTATAAAGTATATTTTAAACCAACTGATTCACATCAATTGTTGCACACTAAATCATTTCATCCTCAACATACATTTAAAGGTATCATCAAATCACAGCTCATTCGTTTCCACCGCAATTCAAGTGATAAGGTAAATTTCAATGAGGCTTGTTCTACTCTATTTGGCGCCCTCAGATCGAGAGGGTACTCGCTGCGCCTTTTGCGTAGCCTGAAATCCCAAACCTTGAAAAAGCTCGAAAGTCCAGCTGAAACTACCGATTTCGAACCACTGAAGATTGAACACAACAGACCGTTGCAAAATAGTAGTGGCGCGGTATTTAATTGCAAAAAGCCTCGTTGTAGACTGCATACTTTTATGCCTGATCAGAAAGAGGAATTTTCCTCCGAACAAACGAAAAATCATTATCAGATCCGTAACCCCCTCCATTGTGATTCACCAAACATTATTTACCTTATGACTTGTAAGCGATGTCGGAAACAGTATGTTGGTCAAAGTCAAAATCCTTTTCGAGAACGTGCTACTAGACACAAACAGGATATAAAACATAATGCTGATGCCCCAGTAGCACAACATTTTAACCTTCCTGGCCATTCTTTGGACGATTTCGAAATCCATCCTATTGAACAACCACCAATTAAAGACACATTAGAAGAAACGGATGAATTTAGAAAAAAACGTGAAGCTTTTTGGATCAATACGCTTCAAACCCTCTGGCCATTTGGTATGAACATATCAGAGGGCGAATGCGAAAGGAGGTCCATCATTCCTTTCACTTTAACGTACAACAGAATGAATATCGAAATAGCAAAAATGTTAAAAGATGAATTCAATTTTACCAATGCTAAATTAAATGAACCTTTGAATCTTCGACCTGTCATCGCCTATAAGAAAAACAAAAGCTTGCGTAACATCCTTGTAAGGACTAAATTAGAGCCCATCAATGAATAACATCAATTTTTGCCAGTCAGTTTAACCGGTTCCTAAGCTCATCACTTAGTTTAAATCAATGTTATGTAATTTTTTGTCATGTTTGAAACCCATCAGGGTTCAGTAAATGAAAACAATTTTTCGGCGGCATATTAAAAGAAAAAAACGTTTCAGTATGAAATGTCTGTGCCAGTGCGATTTTTAAACCTCAAACACACACACACACACACACACACAAGACACTTAAATGGAACGTTGTAAAAAGCAGCGACTTCGTTTAAGCCTACGATTACGTTACAACTTTAGATGCGTTGTGTTTTTTTTCCGCAGTGTGCTTGTCACACACGAAATGATAAAGAAGAGATTGCGAGGTATTTTATGATACAAATTTAATGAAATATTTTTCAAATAAACATCAACTACTGTCATGGACAACAAATATTGATCATTCCTCATCTCCTGAGTCTGAATCAACGATTATTCTCTGGCACTTGATGGGCAATGCATTATTAGTTACACGGTTTTTCAGCACTGTGTACGGGACTGTACTACCCTTCTGAGATCCGTATTTCCTGAGTTCAGCCGAAGGAAATATGGGTCTCCGAATTGTAGTACAGTCCCATACACCCTGCTGAAACACCATGTGACCAATTTATTACCCTACCCCTTCAATGTGTCGAGTTTTCTTTTATTATATAATCCACAAATGGCATTCCAGTGACGAAAACCTTTATAAAAAAATGAGAAACTGAAAGAAACACGTTTCTTTAATAGTTGAAACCTAAAACAACTTGAAAATGTCAACCGGTAAAGTGGAAAGGAATAGTTCAAGCCTGAAACAACTTGAACATGTCAACCAGAAAACTGCAAAAGTCTGTTTCTGCTGAAAAAATGATTTACTGGATTTGGAGTTATTTCCCTTCGAATGAACTCAAACATTTGGGAGTCTTCTATTCAAGTACATTGGGAAATAACGCGTCGTTATTATTGTGGGGCACAAGTTGATTATTAGTGTTTTATTCTATACACACAGTGGTGCACTGTTCGTCTTGGAGAATCGAGGACACTATATTCAAACTAGTACAAGTGCTTTAATAACTTTCACGGAAGAGACAATTCATATAACGAGATTGCATGTTTTTAGAATCCGCAACGATCTGTAGTGTAGAAACACCACAACAGAATCCGTCTTTTGCACAGTACAATCGGACGTTGGGGGCATGTACATACGTTTTATTTCAAGTTTTCGGAATATCCTCATGAAACAATATTGTTCTCATTTTCTTTGTGAGTCTGAATGTTTATTATTACTGATAAATATGTCTGAGGCGATGATTGAAAGGGAAATCGTCGAAGTGAAGAATAGAATGTCCACACACCCCGTTTAGATGTCACGTGACATTCTCACACACCCCGTTGAACTTTTTACACCCCTTTAGAGTTAAATGTACCACACTAAAGTACGTGGAGAGTGTATTATCACTAAATCACCCCCGGAGTGGAGATTCCACCTAAGCAATAATTGCAAATTTGTTGCAAAGCATTACAAGCACAGACAAAGTTTCAACTAATGGTTAAACCCGGAGGTCCATTGGATGAAACATTGCTTGTGTTTTTTGTCCATATGTGTAAAATTTGAAAGTTATAGTTTGGGTGATAACTCCACTCCGCAGGTGATTTAGTTACAATCCACTTTCCACGTACTGTATATGCATTGATTACACATCCCAACAGATTTATCTTTGACCGCCCCCTGGTTCCGAGTACCTGCAATGAAAAAAGAAAAGAATAAAATATATGCTTGAAAAATATAGATGGTTGGGGAGGGGCCCCAAAATATAGATGGTTGGGGAGGGACCCCAAAATATTCTCGAACAAAAACACGAAGTCTCTGTACTCAATTGTATCTTTATATCCCGCTATTATTTTGTTTTTGTTAGTTTTGTTGTTGTTGTTTTCCTTTCTATTACTTTACTGAAGATAAACGCTGAAAAGGTTACTAAATCTCTACGTTCCTGAAGTTGTAGGTCTTTATCTTTCACAGAAATCAAGAAGACAAAGGAAACAAGACCGTCTTGGATGGGTAAGCATCTCTAATTGGTTCAGTTTTGGTTTAATGAGAACAGGCATAGTGCATCAACATTATCTTATATTACTTTATGTCACACTAAATACCACCAGAGCAATCGGGATTAAGTACCTTGCCCAAGGACACAACAGACCGGGGTCCGACCGTGGACCTTCGGTATGAAGTTGAATTCCCGAACCATTGATCCACTTCGCCCCAGGGAGTGATCACAATACCAGGGCTCAAAATAAGCGGTGTCGCGTCGCTTTTTGCTATGCGAAACTTGCAAAAAGCTACATAATGTTCAATTATGTATAGCATTTTGCAATACAAGATAATCAACTGCAGCCTATTAGGCTGCAGTTGATTATCTTGTATCGCAAAATGTAAATGAAAATTAGAAGAACACTAATTCACTGATGCTTTACTTCTGATTGTGGAACATTCCAGGCATAACTCAGATTAACTCACCACCAAGCATCATTAGCAACGTGTTTAAATTCTTCCTGTTTTTACAGCATTTTGCATAAAATGTACATTAAAAATAACTTCAAGCTCATCAAATTAAAAATCCCAACTTCCATTTTGAGAACTCTATTGAACAACCAAGACGCTATTTGGAAATATCCAATTCCATGCAACCCTTAAAAGCAGTTCAGGTAAAAAAACACACACCAAATGTTTCATGTGTTGCAGATCATTTGGAAATGCCCAGAAATTGATGGAAACTATTCTATCTACTTAGAAGAATTCAATACAAAACAGCAAAACATAACTCTAAATACAAAAATATCTATGTAGTTCTTACAAAATGCTATTCATTTTTTTGGAAATTTGTGGCATTTTGCTACGCAAAGACAAAATGTTATTTTGAGCACTGCACAATACTGCGTGTAAGATTTGTGAGTATATTCCGATGTTACACTATTATAAAACAGTAAGGGTCATTTTGTTCAAAGGAAATATCAACAAATTATTGGTAAATCTAGAGTCTGAAGTGTGGCCTTCAACACGCTTATTAAGATTAATATATTGAGGCGTTGTGTACACAAAAGTTTGTTTTCTGTAAGGCGACAAGATCACATTGATAGACGCGGAGCCGATATTTTGAAAAAATATGTTCTGACTCAAGATTCCTGGCTTAAGTTCAACTTGTAAACAGTTCCCTGCTTTAAGTTTTATTTTCACCTCGGTACCCATGAATTTGTAAATTAAAAAAGTTGATGAGTCTGTTAGCGAACAACATAAACTATGAATACTCACGAGGATCAATACATATTTTATACAACAGCCACAAAGAGCTGCTAGATTCAAGTTTTACTGAAACTCCCGTCCAAATATAAAAAGATCCACCCTAATAGTAGGGCCAGTATTGTGTTTGAAGTCTCAAAATCTTGAGTGAAGGCTATATTCTGGGTTTGATTTTGAACTTACGTTTATTTCTCAAAACATCAGACTTGAGTAAAAATTAGACTTGTTAAAGAAATAGGACGTAAATCAGTCTTAAGGATTTTTTTTTTAACAAACGGGAGCCCAGGTCATTTATTTTGCTCAGTTATACAGACCACATTTTAACCGACATTTTCGCCCACGTACTGGGTATTTCCTAATGTGACAAATCGGCGAACCGGGGTTATATTCGTTCCTTTTAAAGGTTTTTTGTGCTTTATGCTGAGCGATACCACATGGCACTACCTCCAAGAAAGCCTTCAGAAGGAATCTGTAAAAAAGATATACGTGACATTCAGCAATTAGTTTTTCCCTCCGTGATACCTACTGTTGGTACAATAAACAATAAAGAGAGGGAGGGCGAACTCGCTTGTTTATTTGTCAGTAACATTAGTAAATTATTGGTCGAACACAAGTTGTGTATATCTTCCTCATAATGTCGCTCTACTTTTAATATTGCACGGATCGGAGTTGACTCTGCCAAAAAGTGTCCCTAACGGAAGAATAATCCACGCGCGGGAGGCGACAGTTATTTATTTATTTTTGCGGTTTTAACGGCACTTCCGAAAGCCAGGGACAGTGCGTGTCGGACAGTTTTACGGTTGAAGAAAGCCGACATACCCGCAGAGAATAACAGAGCTACAACGAGCATCTGTCAGACTCCCTAGCATGCTAACTCCACACAAGCAGGATTAACATTGGTTGAAGACAAGTGCGCCATCGGCGTGCAGTTTGTCTTAGTACATGGGCTGTTGGGATTGAGTTCCTTGCCCAGGACACAAAGCAGTTACCACTGGTGTGACTCGAACCGTGGACCTTTCGATTTGAAGTCCAATGTTTTATCCACTGATACAGCACGCCCCGCTGGTGGTGACATGCCGTGTAATGGTAATTATATCGAACAAACTGAGAAAGAATCTGACCACCCACCATGATTCCAATCCTAAGTACACTCCAACATCAATTGGGTTAAAACTTAACCCAAATAAACTTGGTTGAGTGAATATGAAACCAATTCAACCAATGAATCCAATCAGTCACATCATTTACGCCTACAGTTAAAACCAGAAGTCCTGTCACGAACTGTGCGCTTATCTAGGCATTACGCGTAGGAACTGCGCGCAATTGCCATATCGAATAGCACCCAAAGCACGGCAGGATCTTCAGGTACTTATAGCAAACACAGGCAATGTGTCTGCCAATGGACCTCCGGGTTATCCGGAGGTCCATTGGCTGAAACATTGCTTGTGCACAGATCATATGTACATAACTTGAAAGCGTTACTATGGCCATAACGCGTAGATTAACGCGCAGACCGACGTGCTATTTGTTTGCATTTCATGACAGAACTTCTAGTTTTAACTGTACGTGTAAATCTTTCCAATGTAAGACGAGTAACACGAAATTGTAGAACAGCACAGCTATCATTAACCGATGTAATAAATCACAAAAATAATCGTCGAAATCTTTGAAAGCCATCAGCTTTATAAGTGTTCGTAATAAATACGCGATTGTTAAAATGTATAGCTGGGATGTCATCTTTACTATTGCTCAAAACTCTCTTGAGACTTTTCTACCATACGGGCTGCTGGGCGCATTTTTGTTTAGAGTTTTTGAAAAACCATATCATTCCTATTATTTAGATATATATTCTTCTATAACTTTCCAAAGACGCAATGAATTGTTGAACTGTAATCTCGACTGACTGATATTCCATTTACTCCACTGAGGCCTGTCTTCAATAAAGGCAAGCCTGGAGAATGCAGTTGTAATATATTTGTTCGGTCGTGACTTGATACCAATATTTCGACTGGATCGAGACTGGGTCGCGACAGAATTCTAGCAAAAAATCTACTAAAAGGATGTTCCGTCGGTCGAACATCCAAAAATATTCCACGGCTATTTTTAGAAAGTGTACAGCGTACGGGATTAGTGCACAGTTAGTTCTAGAACTGTCGATAGGTAAATCTATCAGAAATAGAAGAGAACCACTCACATAATCAGAGGGAAGGAATGAGATATAATCTAGGAAAATATGTATCTTTCAGGAAAGTATTTTGGCTGTTATCGCGACAGACGTGTACGTGCTATGAGGAAATTTTCCAGGAAACGCATTCCCAAATTAACAAACAAAATGTGCATTAGCATGTGCAGGAGTAGAAAATTCCGTCTCGCAGGAACTCAGGTACGTTCACATAAATATAGACTATTAAGTTACAGGTAATAATAACAATACTTCGGCCATCCCCTGGTTTGTCGCTGTCCTCATATGAGAAGGCCGTAATTTAATTTTTGTCTGCTTGTTTCGGACTTTGATCACTTTTTACCATAATAAAACAGGTGTCCCAAACATGCAGCCTTTGGGTAAACTTGTAGATAACCGATACGCAACCGGTTATCTACCTGTCTGGAAATGTTGCCAACCGGTTATCTGCAATGCCGATAGTTAAAATAGATTATATTTAAATTGCCCACCCAAATAATTTTACCCTTCAGTCTGACACACAAAACTACCCGGCAGTTGTTTCCCTATATTACTCTTTTCTTAAATCGTATAATGTTTCAGATTACTTTAGAATGTGACAACATAACTTGGGTCTAAGTATCACTTGAAATAGTCGTCCCATAATATCCGGGTGAACAGTGGTTTCAGATCTTGCCCTTTATCATTTACTGGCCGAGTGCCCTGGTCCTATGTTATTGTCTATCCGTCACATGATTGTCGCACGAATGAATGAATGAATCTTCATTTCAGCATACCGGTACTATTACGTGAAAAGTTCATAACAAATCTACACTAAGCAACAGCTTACTGCATGGAAATGGCATAGCCACAAAGGCCGTCTTCCTGCCATTCCCATGTGGAAAACACATCTTGTTCTGACATAAGAGTTGGAGGTGAGAAAGGTCAAGCCTAAGTTTCTTTATTCCCCAGTCATGTATTCAGAATGGACAAGTTACTAGAATTGGTAAACGGCTGAGGTCTGGGAGATCCTGATGTGTTTGGGATACAGTCAGAATATTTTGTATTGGCACAAGAAAGTCACGCAAATATGAAGTCAATGCATTCTCGGTTAACGTAGTCTTGAATTGCATTCTGTTATACTGTTGGATTGACGTAGGAAGTTCGTTCCCGAGCCGTGGAAAAGAATGGAGAAGAAATGTGGATGAAAACCTAGTTCAAGGCTTGCGTGTTAGTATTTTGCCAGACTACCTCGTGTTCATGCGCGACGGATTCTGGAAAATTCAAACGTTTCATCAAAGGATGCAGGTGATTTGTTGTTGAACCAGCCGTTGATGAACACAGGCGTCTATAGATTCTGGAGATCATTGAATTTTAGTATTCGGCAGCAGTTAAAAAGTGGATCAGTATGTGATGTGTATGATTTACTTGTGATTATTCTGATAGCTTTCTTTTACAAAACAAAAATCCTACTAGCGACAGGTGGATGTCCTTATACAAGAATACCATATGTTCCAATAAGACTAAAATCCTCCTCCTCTGATTGGACGAGAGCTCGCTTAGTATATTCTATGTTTACGGCTCAAGTGGCAAATGTTACCGTCTGACGTCACAACGCGAAATATGTCAAATGACGTCGCCCGGTTCGTAATTGCTTCATCAACGGAATGGCCAGGCAGCGGCTTCATTTTTCACACGTGTAACAAACGGTGTTCTGGATAAAGTGTTGTTTAAATTACAAACAGATTTACGATTTGAACTAAGATGGAATGAGTTTATCTGGTTTGTTGATTATTTAGCCAGTGGGTACACGAGAGGTTTATTTACTAAACCCGTGATCGTTAAAAGTTGCCTTGCATTAGTAAATAAACCTATCGTGTTTCACAGTGTAAGTTTTGGGCTAAGGGTAGTGTCTTATTGGAATATATACGTTTTTGTGATGAGTTGACGGTAACATGGTCTGAGGTTAGCGGCTCGGAGCGTATGTTCAACCTCGACGCTTCGTGTCTCGGTTGGACATAAGCTCAGAGCCGCAAAACTCAGACCATGTTAGCGTCAATTCATCACAATAACTTATAACATGAATTGGCCGTGGACTAAGTACAGTGTTCTAATGCATGCGATGTAAGAAATCGTTTAGCTTACATTTAGGATTTTAATCCAAATGAATTCCTGAAATCTTGGATGTTGTTTCCTCTCGCTCATATACGATTTCCGATTTATTGTATATGTGCGTGTGTTATTGATGGATATACTCTTGTCTCCAACAGTGTATAAATCACTGGGAGGGTGTGTAATAACATAAATCTAGTTTTAGGGGCATTAAGGGCCAGTTTATTAGCAGCGCACTATTCACGTATTTCACAAGTTCAGAATTTACCTTTTCGATAAGGCTATTGGCATTATTTCCTGACAAATAATCAAACTGTGGTGTCATCCGCAAATGACAACATTTTTAGTAATGTTGACTTGTTAATATCATTGACGTATGTAGGAAAAGAGTTGGGCAAAGGATGGACCTTCGTGGTACACCTGTAGTTTTGGTTTCCATAAGTCAAATCACCAAGCCGCAACTTGGGCCGCTCATTTGATTCTAAACATTCTCCCAGTTTCGGCATAAGAGCGGAGTTAATTTTAACATATGAACTGGCGCCTCCCCGATGTTTGTAGGAAAATCATTATGACTGGTAGTTCAACTTTAGGACGCATTGGTCGAAATCCTCACCCGGACATCCAGGTGGAGTGTTACCCCGGGCAAAATTCAATCATTTGCGCTCTATATTTAAAGGACACAGGGACCAGTCCAGTTCCCCAAAAACTATTATTAAATATTGGCGTGAAGTGATAATATTGATCTCGTAGGTAAGCAGTTGCGGATTATGCTTAGCGATACCAGGGTCAAGTTTAGATCAGCAAAACTTTATTTCGCTGAACTAAACTTTTCGCAAAAACTCTCTTTGGCTGAGAGGAGAACCTTGAGTATCACCAATGAAACCACTCGGAAAGTGAAGGACGTTAACGTGATACCAAAAATTGATGATGACGCGAAGTTTGATGTTGCTCAGGATTTAATACATTAGACCACGAAAACCGCCAATATTATGTACGATCACTGGGTGAACCATCTAGATTTAAACTAAGTAAAGGCAAATGTAACAATCGCCTAACAGATGAAGGATTAGGAACGTATGTGGTTAACTTGTCTGGCACCAATGACCTAACAGCTCAAGAGAAATCTCTTTTAGATCGCGGTTTAACTTTTGTTCTAGCACCGAAGCCAAAAACTGGTAATCAAACAAATATACCATAGTATAACTGTAATGTTCTTAGGCAGATGAAATTAGCAGACCGCCTTAGAAACTCCAGCGGTCGGAAACTTTCTTTTATAGAATCATCTGGTTGGGCACCTCCAGGTAGTGAAGTAGATGCCGAAATTGTTGAGGCTAATAAACGAATCCTCCAAAACGTATTCATCATGAACATACTATCCGATAAAGACAATTTAACAGCTGGTGAACGGAGAGCCCTAACGAAAATTAAAAAAAATAAGAAATTAGTAATTAAACAAGCTGACAAAGGTGGGTCGGTAGTTGTTCTATCTCGGGATAATTATATAAAGGAAGCCATGAGACAACTCAGCAATACTAACATTATAAGAAAATAGATTCACTTATTTGGCCTAGTTATGTCGAAAAATTCAATAAGATCTTAAAATTTCTCCTCGACGAAGGTCACATAACCAAAAAACAATTGAATTTTTTAACAGCCAATCTCAGTGTTCAAACAAGACATTTTTACATCTACCAAAGATTCACAAGGATCGTTCTGCATGGACGGAGGATTTAACTCCACCCGGGAGGTCAGTTGCATCAGATTGTAATTCGGAATCTTATGCGATCTCGGAATTAATTGATTATCATCTGAAACCTATATCAAATAGACATCCGAGCTATATAAAAAATACGCAGGATTTCCTGTCCATAATTTTGAAACTGAAAATATCGAAAAATGCAAACCTGGCTACTTTGGATATCGACAGTATGTAGACGAACATTGATATTGATAAAGGTGTTAAATCTGTTAAAAATGCATTTGAAAAATATCCGGATGCCAAACGCCCGGATGAACAAATTTTGGATCTTTTAGAACTGAGTCTAAAAGGTAATAATTTTCAATTCAATGGAGAATATTTTTTACAAATAATGATTTGTCCTATGGGCAAAAGATTCAGTCCTAATTTTGAAAGGATTCATGTAGCAGAATGGGAAGAAAATGCCTTAAGCAAATGTGCAAAGCATCCTCTCGTATATCTCAGATATTCAGATGACATTTTTATTATTTGGGAACATTCAAAAGAAGATTTTGATGAAGTTTTAGAAATTTTGAACAATCATGATCCAAACATTAAACTAAAAGCTACTATCAATGAAAATTCTGTTGATTTTCTCGATGCTACCGTGTATAAAGACAAGCAATTCCAGGCATCCGGTCATTCAGATTATAAAGTATATTTTAAACCAGCTAATTCACATGAATTGTTGCATACAAAAGCATTTCATCCTCAACATACATTTAAAGGTATCATCAAATCGCAGCTCATTCGTTTCCACCGCAATTGAAGTGATCAGGTAAATTTCAACGAGGCTTGTTCTACTCTATTTAGCGCCCTCAGGTCGCGGGGGTATTCACTGCGCTTTTTGCGTAGCCTGAAATCTCAAACTTTGAAACAGCCCGAAAGTCCAGCAAAATTTACTGATTTCGAAACACGAAAAATAGAAGACAACAGACCGTTTCAGAATGGTAGTGGCGTGGTATTGAATTGCAAAAAGCCTCGTTGTAGCTTGCATACTTTTATGCCTGATCAGAAAGAGGATTTTCCTCTGAACAAACGAAAATTCATTATCAGATCCGTAACTCCCTCGATTGTGATTCACCAAATATTATTTACCTTATCACTCGTAAACGCTGTCTGTAGCAGTGTGTTGGTCAGAGTCAAAACCCTTTCCGAGAACGTGCTACTAGCCACAAACAGAATATAAAACATAATACTGATGCTCTAGTAGCACAACATTTTAATCTTCCTGGCCATTCTGTGGACGATTTCGAAATCCATCCTATTGAACAACCACCAACTAAAGACACATTAGAAGAAACGGATGAATTTAGAAAAAAACCGTGAAACTTTTTGGATCAATACGCTTCAAACCCTCGGGCCATTTGGTATGAACATTTCAGAGGAAGAATGCGAAAGGATGTGCATCATTCGTTTCACTTTAACATACAACAGAGTGAATATCGAAATAGCAAAACTATTAAAAGATGAATTCAATTTAACCAACGTTAAATTAAATGAACTCTTGAATCTTCGACCTGTCATCGCCTCTATGAAAAACAAAAGCTTGTGTAACATCCTTATAATAATAATAAGGACCAAATTAGAGCCCATTGATGAATAACCGCAATTATTGCCAGTCAGTTTAACCAGTTCCTAAGCTCATCACTTAGTTTAAATCAATTTAGTGTATTTTGTATCATGTTTGAAACCCAACAAGGGTCAATAAATGAAAACAATTTTTCGGCGGCATATTACAAGAGAAAAACGTTTCAGTAGGAAATATCTGCGCCAGTGCGAATTTTAACCTTAAACACACACACACATGCGAGTCCACTTTGCACTAATAATCCGCATTGAGAGAATGATGTTTTGTACCTGCATCAATTTATTCAATGAAGGAATAAGTAACATCGGTATTCATAACAATCTTGGATACCGAAACCGTCATAGTTGATCTTATTACATAGGTGTTATATTTAAAGTGGATATAGCGTACCGGCTGTAAGTAATCCGAGCGTGTAGTTTAGACGATCTGGTAAAACATTAAAAATCTAAAACTGAATCCTAATGTTCAACTTCGAGTGTTTTTAAATTTTCGCAATAGAGCATGGTGATTCAGTGGTTACGGCGTTGGACTCCCAGCCGAAAGGGCCACGGTTCAGTCCTCAACAGGGGTAACTGCGCTGTGTCCTTGGGCAAGACACACTTAATCCCGACTGCACACGCGGGGGAGCGTTGTGTACCGCGACGTACTGCGCGGCGACGGCGCACTTGTCTTCAACCAATACTAACCCTACTTATGTTTAGTTAGTACGTTGAAAAGTCCAACATTTGCTTGCCGCTGCTTGGTGGTTCTCGCCGGATACTCCAGCTTCCTCCTCAAATAAAACTGCCTGACACGAGGTGAACCTGGCTGTCGAATGTGGCGTTAAGCCCCAATAAAAATTTCCCCAAGAGGGTAAATATGCATGAACTCCAAGAAAAGACCTGAGAACTGGTGTCAAACGGATTGAAAGGATTTAGTTGATATTTTGTCGAATGACATATTTAGATTCATAATTTAGTGGTAGTGGGGAAATATTTTTCTTTTATCGTGAAGTTGTGCCTTTATGACCGTCTAGGGCTACGCGTGGCAACTCCGAAGCCCGTATTTTGTTTTGGCTGCTTGGACTCCACCCGACAACATTGAGAAGTTCAACTGATGCCCTATGTTAGTCCTCTCTCCTGTGATTGCTATTGCTATACCACATCTGAAGAGAATTTTGGCAATGTTTTATTATTTTCCCGATCACCTGCAAGCTGTGGGTTTCTATCATTAGTGTATAATAAGTAGGAGTTACAAATTGAAGGAATTTGTGAATTTTAACTACCTTCTTACGTACAGTGTTGGCACCAAACAACGTAGCTACGAGGTGTTACAGCACAATGCAGGTCGTTCAAATTCATAAATATCAACAGTGAGGTTGGTACCGGAAGTACAACGACAACGTTCTGTTTTCTATTATACCCAAACGTTGCAATCAAGAACTTGAATTATTGTCAAGGTTATCAAGAAGACAATTGTTTGACGCGATTTATGGCGATAAACACCGTAAAAACAGACAATCAGGGCACGAAAGCAATAAAATGAGTGTGAGGAAAAAGTTATGGCATCAAATGATTCAATTCGACGGACACTAAAATTGAAAGTGAGATCGTACCCATCAACTCTTTCCACTGCGTCCTATGTTTTGACTTTTTCGCCTGTGAAAGATCTCACGAGGAAGAGTTTCGTTTCTGTGTTTATGTGTCTTTGTTTTACAACATAAAACTAATCTGTTGTGATACATTATCGTTTACTCCACTCTAAAATCAGTTGGGTTACAAGTGAACCCAACTCGACTGGATTGAGTAAATATTATATTCACTCAGCCCAAAGAGCAAAACGATGTAGGTGTGACATAGTTTCCAAAAACCTTACCTTACAAAAATTGAATTTTTAACACTTGATGCTGCGTATGTGTAATAAAACGTCCTTTAAAATACAATATTTAAAAGATTCTCGAGTGTTCTATGTGTGATAAACTTTAATCACAACCCCTATCCGAGGACCGAGTATTTTCTCGAGTTGTAAATTGGTTCATCAAATCGGTGTCGTGGCTTCACATCAAAATGGCAACCGCTTTAGAAGTACCCCAAGTCTTATAATACACTCGGGGAAGCCTTGAACAATTTTCCGACAGAATACCGCATACCTCGTGTTTTACAGTATATTCTTGAATGTTTTGAGATTGTCGAGAGATATTAACTGACACTTTATTTTGAGCTGAAAATCTTTCGAATATCTTGGAAAGAGTAACTGCTGTGGACGGGATGGGTTCATAGAAATGATTACACGTCTCGAAAGGCCAGACCTGCAAAAATAATTTTTGAAATATGATCCACTTTGTCATCACTATTTGTCCATTTGGCGTTATTATTCTGTCAGCTATTTTATATTTCGTTTGTAAGTTTGGACATGGAACTGACTCCTGAAACACTTTCCACCACAAAAATAAAATACAGGCTGCTTTTAAGGCAGTGCATATTGAATGGACGTTGCCGAAAGATGCTACGATTCCAAGGAAAAAAGTTTAGTCTTACTTGAAAATGTGCTTTTATCTCATCCCACTTGGATTTTTCCAACTCACTTCTTATTGGGTTGCCACAGTAATATATTTCAAAACTACAGAATATTCAAAATACAGCTGCACGTATTATCACTTCATTTTTTTTTTCAGTATAACAAGTGAAAAATTATTTAATTTCCTGTTTTATTTTGTAGTATTCTAACGAATGCTTCTGTGACAACCGTTACAAAAATTATGGACGGGTTCCGGATAAGTATTGCAATAAACCGTGTTCTGGAAATCGTAGATTGATGTGTGGAGGTACTTGGAAGACGAGTATGTTCACAACAGGTTAGTTGCGAGAGAATATATTGCAATGAGTATCTCCAAGGAGTCCTCAGTTTGTACTGGAATTTATAAAACAAGTTCAGTAAGTTAGGTCTGTACCAAGCTTTACTAGGCCCAGGCCTAATTACTGGACAAGTTTTGTAAATGATGATATCAACTGGGGACGAGTTGAAAATTTTGTTTATCTTATGATTCGTCCGTTTTGTTCACTTTAAAACATTTGATATTTTGCTTTCATATTAATCAGTGATAAATAAAGCGTTCATTGGTCAATTTCAAAACTAGACAATTTGATTGGCTGAACAAAATACAACTGGGCCATATTTTCATAATTTGCATAATTGGGGTTGAAAGACTTCATTGGTCAATTACAAATATGGACAGTTTGATTGGCTGAACAAAATACAACTGGTCTCATTTGCATAATCTGAGTAGGGAGAATTTACGTTATCTGTCCTATTTAGGTTGGGTTGTATTGCATTAAGCCGTTACCTAACATTACGACCAAAACCGGCCAGTGCTATATCCGACAATTTTTAATTTTTTACTTCCAGAACATAGGTTATGACCCCTCATTGGAACGAGCGATCAAAACCTATGTTTTGGAAGCAAAAAATGAAAATTTTTAGTTATATGATGATGTTTTTTCCAAGTGTCGTCTGCAACACACGTTAGGTAAAGGGTTAACAAGTCATACTAATTTGTGCATATGGACAGTTTGATTGGCTGAACAAAATACAACTGACTGGGTCACATTTGCATAATCTGAGTAGGGAAAATTTACGTTATCTGTCCTATTTAGGTTAGGTTGGATTGCATTAAGCCTTTATGGACAGTTTGATTGGCTGAACAAAATACAACTGGGTCACATTTGCATAATCTGAGTAGGGAGAATTTACGTTATCTGTCCTATTTAGGTTGGGTTATATTGCATTAAGCCTTTATGGACAGTTTGATTGGCTGAACAAAATACAACTGGGTCACATTTGCATAATCTGAGTAGGGAGAATTTACGTTATCTGTCCTATTTAGGTTAGGTTATATTGCATTAAGCCTTTATGGACAGTTTGATTGGCTGAACAAAATACAACTGGATCACATTTGTATAATCTGAGTAGGGAGAATTTACGTTATCTGTCTTATTTAGGTTGGGTTGTATTGCATTAAGCCTTTACCTAACATTACGACCAAAACCGGCCAGTGCTATATACGAACATCTTTCAATTTTTACTTCCAGAACATAGGTTATGACCCCTCATTGGAACGAGCGATCATAACCTATGTTTTGGAAGCAAAAAATGAAAATTTTTAGTTATATGATGCTGTTTTTTCCAAGTGTCGTCTGCAACACACGTTAGGTAAAGGGTTAACAAGTCATACTAATTTGTGCATATGTCTGTCATATGATAAATAGAATATGAAATAAGTGTTTTTCTCATATGGTATTTATGAAACTCGTCCAACTTTTCCGTTTGGGACTCGCCAGAGGTTCGCCCAAATGGAAAATTCTTAGAATCGTTTCATAAATAGCATATCAGAAAAACACTCATTTCATATCCTCTATTTATGATATGACACCCCCCCCCCCCCCACACACACACACCACCAAAAGACACTTACACGGAAAGCGAAACCAGCAGCGACTTTTTATAAGGCCTGCGATTATGTTACAACTTGGGATGCGTTGTGTTCTTTTCCGCAATGTGCGCGCCACAACATGATAAACAAGAGATTGCAAAGTCTTCAGTGATACACATTTAACCCTTTACCTAACCCGAAAAGCAGACGATACTTGCAAAAATAATTCTTGAATAACTAATTTTCTTCATTTTTTGTCTCAAAAACATAGGTTATGACCCCTCGTTGGAACGAGCTCCACGAGCTCGTTCCAACGAGGGGTCATAACCTATGTTTTTGAGACAAAAAATGAAAAAAATAATGAAAATTAATTGGCGATTTTTGAGAATTGCGCTGGCCGGTTTTGGCCGTTACGTTAGGTAAAGGGTTAATGAAATAATTTTCAAATAAACATCAACTGCTGTCACGGACAACAAGTATTGATCATTCCTCATACCCCGAGTCTCAATTTAGAGTTATTCTCTGGCGTGTGATGGGCAGTGCATTACTATGCTCAATGAAAGAGCTTCATGGACGAAAGGATGGTCAGTTAGCGCGTAACAACTGTATATCTAAAGGGTTCGTTAATCAACTTCACCCTTTCTGAAACGACACCCTGAATGGTATCGTTTTCCCCCACCCTGGCATTTTCTAACCTGATACCCCAAATGACGTCGTCTTTCGTGAACCTTTCTCACCTGGCGACCCGAATGGAATCTCCTTTCATCAAACCAATCATTTGTAATTTGATACCCCAGAATGTATCGTATTTCATCGACCTAACCTCACACCCTGAAGGTTACGACCGTTCAACATCTTAAACCCATTTTTTTACCAGTCACCTTTAAAGATGTCATCTTATATGATATAAATATTTCAGTTTGTTCGTACAAGACTAACATTTTCTCCCTCTGACTGGACGAGAGCTCGTGTAGTTTTATCAATGTTTACGGCTTCAGCAGCACATGAAGCCGTTTTGCATCACCACGCGAAATATTCAAAATTAGGCCCAAATGGCGGGAGATTCAAAGTGCATACTACATATAAGATCGTAGTTTTCGAGGCCAGCGATCAGTCTATGAATATATATTTACAACCCATCAATGGTCAATAACTTCACACAACAGAGAGTAAATGATCCCAATTCTCAGCAGATGCATAATAAAATATCGCAATATCATCATAAACAGAAATTTAACCCTTTACCCAACGAATCGCCCGCATCCACCCGCGTAATATGCAAATTCAGCAGCTGGAAAATATTATTTTTCGAAAAATTTCAACAAAACAATATCATGCGACCCCTCTTTGGAACGAGCTCGCCGAGCTCGTTCCAAAGAGGGGCCACATGATATGGTTTTGTAATTTTGAAAAAATTTAAAAAATGATATTTGAAATAATAAATTTTGATATCGTCTACGTTGGGCAAAGGGTTAATTAACACGCCTTATCCTTGTTCAAATTACAAATAAGTTTACGAGTTGAAATAAGATGGAACGTCCTCGACCTTTATCTGATCCATTTATTATTTGTCCAGTTACATCGTGGGGTGCACGAGAGGTTTAATTACTAAACTGGTTATCGCAGAATATTGCCACATATTGCCGAACATGTACGTTATTGTGATGAATTGGAGGTAACATGGTCTGAAGTTTGTGGCTCGGGGCGTATTGTCAACCTCAACGTCAACGTAAACTCCAAGCCTCAAGCAACGTTACCGTCAATTCATTACAAGAACTAAAAATGTTACCCATTTATCTGGTCCATTTTCTCAGCGATACAGTGTTCACAGTGATCAGTACACTGTCAAACTAACGTTGGCATTCAGTTGTTTCAATAACATCTCAACTAGGTGAGTGCCGGTAAACCAAACTAGTCTGAAGCGCAGGTCAGTGGCAGCGCAAGGCTTTCAGGTTGGGGAGGGGTAAGATATGGAGTGGGGGTTCACGGTCGAGATGCCGAAGGCCTCTCCCGTACTCCACATGCCTGAGCTAGAGGGGGATTAGAGCGTAGGTAGTTCAGCCGGAGGAGGGTGTCTACCTCCCGTTTGTATGTGGGGAAGGGTTCTGGGGGATCTCCACAGGAAATAATGTGATATTTGAACACCCTGGGGGCGATATTTGGGCGTTTCTACAACACCTGACATGTGTATTGTTATGTGCCGTTTGCGGGTGTGATATTCTGTGGGAAAACCACGGTCAGAAAGTAATTTGAAGTTTGATTTGGTGAGGGGGGGAAGTATGGGGAGGGGCGGTCCTCATGAGACCCCACTGTGGCGCCGCCACTGGCACAGGATCTGCAACCTGAAGATTTTGTATTTTGTGGATGTGCTTCGCGTTATTATTATACCTGCATGGGTTTGCCTTGCTTCAGTTTATGAGAGATTGCCCAGTCTGTAACAACATGTGAATACGTTTTACCACAAAAAATTATCCAGAGGTTATGGGAAAAGCAGACGTGCAACCACTGTTTTAGTAAATCAACCGGGTCTTCCTGTTTTCGCCCGAAAACGAGCAGCAGAAGCATTGCATGCGTTTCTCATCGTTTTCTATAGACACTCTTTACATGGCGATAATCTGTACTGTATTGGTATTTAATTCTTGTACTATGTCTGCGAACTGTACGTGTCTAGATGCTTACTGGGGCTACATTGTAGTGGCATCACCTCAAAGGCCCAGAAAGTACTGAAAAAGTTATTTTAACCCTTTACCTAACATAAAAATCTGACGACACTTGGAGAAAAATTCTTGAATAACTATTTTTTTTATTTTTTGTCTCAAAAACATAGGTTATGACACCTCGTTGGAACGAGCTATGTTTGTGAGACAAAAAATGAACAAATAATGAAAATAATTTGGTGATTTTTGAGAATAGCGCTGGCCGATTTTGGCCGTTACGTTGAATAAAGGGTTAATGTGTCAAGCATTATAAATTTCATATTTCCTTTCACTTTTTCTAAACCATAACGTGTGGACCCTCGCTGAAATGGGCTGCTGAGGGTTCGTACGTCTTGGTCGTAACCAGCGCTTCGGTCTAATCCTTTTCCATTTCTTTAGAAGCTCTGTTCGTGAACAACATCGTTCAATACCTCACTGAAGATATCCAAGTACGTTCGATCCATCGGGAGGAACGATTGCTCACGATTTCTATAACAGACTACGCTTGAATGTGCATAATCGAAACGGTTGCATTTCAAAAGTCCATTGCTCAAATTATACGCGTTTATACTTTATGTGAAGGCTCACTCCATCAGACGACATCTCAGGTAACTTTTTGTTTCCCGGATACGTTGTCGTTTGAAATTCACGATACCCTTTACTCAACGTATCGACTAAAACCGACCAGCGACCGAATCACCTTCCCTATTGCAAACGTTGCGCTTGACTTTCTTGTGATATTATTTTCAAGATGTCTACTTTTTTTGAGTTTTTTTTAAAAAACCGAAACCGAAACCGTCGATATCCTGTAATCTAAGGTTTTTCGTTTTTTATTAAATACTCTCTTGCTGTAGAAATTCACAGAATGTAGCCATCCCAGAGTAGTGAGAGTACCCAGACACTGCCAATGGCAGTGTCTGTGTACTCTCGCTACTCTGGAAAGGCTACATTCTGTGAATTTCCGACATTTCAGTTTAGTTGTGTTTTCAGCTTTCCTCATGTTGCGTGTAGGTGTCAGACCTCGAAAAAATGGCCAAACACAATAAAAGTTCTGTTCATTTAGGTAATTATTATATTGGCCTTCCTGATTCTTCATGTATTATAGCTTATTCCGGGCATTGATTGAGTTTCTCTCAATTTCACTGCCATTCAGTTATGACTCCGGTCATAAGAATGAGTTTTATTGAATTTTATTTGGCCTCATGAACAAACCGAAAACCGAACCGAACCGAGGTTTTATTCCACCTGAAAAACCAAAACCGAAACCGAACAAGAAATTTAAAAACCTACAGCTTTAGTAAATAGACGCTGGGTGTGGTCCTGGCCGACTCCCGATTTCCAAACCCGACCAAATTTGACAACTGAATCTGAGAAATAAAACTGTTGGGTTAATTTCTGTACACCTGAAGAAATTTGAAGTGGGACATTTAAAAAAGCTGTTTATTAGGGATTTAGTTGACTATTCGCTGGCAATTTATTTGCCATCATATGCCCATCATTGTTAATCTGTTAATCTTTTTGCTTTCTCTGTTCGATTTCTTCTTGCTTCGCCCGAATTTTGCCGTTTTGTTTTGCCCGAATTTGGGAGGGCAGCTGCCCCGGACTCCGAATCGTATTATTCATCCTCGTGACGTCACTACATGTACTCCATAGAGGTATCCATCATGCATTATTCATCAGTAATGATATGCTGTTTCTTTCAGGTTTAAAATGAAAAAGATGATTGACTGAAGACAAAACAGAGCAAAAATAGTAATAATATTGATTCAAACTGATTGATATATTATTATTTGTGTCGAATAAAAAGCAAAAGAAAATAAATGATTACTCTCATTTATTTCTTTCCAAAGTATGATTAACTGGGATTTCCGGGTTTGATTATAAACGATAACTTCACAAGTGAATTATGCAATCAACAATTGGGTCATGTGTCCGTGCGCGCAAACGAAGACGCTTTTCTGTGGGTGTAATGCGGACTTAATTGGTTTTTTTTTTGGTTTTTTTAACCCTTTACCTAACATGAAAAGCCAACGACACTTGCAAAAAAAAATCTTGAATAACTATTTTTTTCGTTTTATGTCTCAAAAACATAGGTTATGACCCCATATTGGAACGAGCTCGTTCCAATGAAGGGTCATAACCTATGTTTTAGAGACCAAAAATTGGCGATTTTTGAGAATAGCGCTGGTCGGTTTTGGCCGTTATGTTAGGTAAAGAGTTAAATAATATAATAATCGTTAATAGTGAAAAGTAATAAACAGCGTAATCGCTTGACTGGACTGGTTACGTGAAATAATTCAATCGAGGCGAGGGACTATATTGTAAAACACTCGTGCGCATTCGCGCACTCCTGTTTGTACAACGTCCCTCACCTCTCATGAATTATTTCACGTAACCAAACCAATCAAGCGATTACTATCTACTGTTTCGTTAATTTCTCGTATCCCTTCCAATGGCTTGTGACGTAACATCGGTTGGTATAGTAATGCACTTGTGGTATCAGCCATGGTCACTTCGTATCGGACAGTGGTACGAGGGGAGGAAGCCGAGGTACCCGATGAGAACCACCGAGCAGCGGCAAGTAATATCAGATACCTCAACGTACAAACTCCACAAAAGCAGGGTTAGCATTGGTAAGGTAAGTGCACCATTGACGTGCAGAACACCTCAGTACACAGCGCCATTACCTCAACGTGGGCAGTTGCCTAAGTTGAGATCGCACCGTGAACCTTTCGGGTAGAAATTCAATGCCGCAAGGGTTTGCCTTGGTAATATTGGACATGCAATGTGCGTGGTTTTGACAGTATCACATCGTCGACTGAGTGCGAGAATGTTCTATGTCCCACAGGGGACATAGAACATTCTAGCACTCAGGCAACGACATGGTTCCGTCATCCATTTTGTATTATGAAGACCGCAATCTTGGTTTCTTTCCTAACGGTTGCAATTGTAACGCTTTGTTGTGCTGCGCATGTTATTTATTTACTTTTTATTGGGTTTAACGACACTTTCGACGGGTAGGGCCACCCCGTGTCAAACAGTTTTACTGGTGGAGGAAGCCGGAGTGCCCGGAGAGAACCACCGAGCAACGGCGAGCAACTGTCAGACTCACCAACGTTCAAACTCCATACAAGCTAGGTTAGCATTGGCTGAGGACAAGTGCACCATCGACGTTCAGTACGGCTTAGTACACCACCGCCACCGTGCTCCTATGTGGGTAACCGGGATGAAATGCCTTGCCAAAGAACACAACGCAGTTACCCCTGGTAGAGATCGAACCGTGGACCTTCCGGTTTGAGGTGTGGAACATAGATAATTTACAAATAGTGTTGCATTGGTCAGGTGATACACAACTTTGGCCTGCAGTGTTTATTTGAACCCTTTTCCCTACGTAATATTCTTTGCTGTCGTTTTTATTAGAGAAAATTGTCCTGAGTGGAGTTGTTTTCAATTATTTAGTAGAAATATTGCTCAAATACTGACGAAGGGAGAACACACTTAACCAGTGTTGACAAGGCGTTTTTGAAAGTGCTTGTTTGTGTGTGTGGTGGGGGGGGGGGGGTGGGGGGTGGGGTGGTGTTAAACATAAATGGGGCCCTCCACTATACCAAAATCGCATGCGCAATTCGAATTTCGGTATAGTATTGTGCCCCATCTTATCGGTTCATACATATGCATTGTGATTTACGATGGGGTTAATAGAGCATTTAGGAGGCGCGGTAGCTTAGTAGTTAGAGGTGCAGGCTGCAAGCCGAAAGTTCCTCTGTTCGAATCCCACCTGCGGAAACCGAGTTTTGTCATTGGGCAAGACACTTCATCCCCATTGCCCACGTGTGAGCACGGTGGCGTTGTGTATTAAGGCGTACTTCACGTCGTTGGTGCACCTGTCTTCAACCAATGCTAACCGTGTTTCTGTGGAGTTAGTATGTTGGGGAGCTGACAGTTGCTCGACATTGCTCGGTGGTTCTCTCCAGATACACCGGCTTCCTCCACCCATAAATCTGTCGTGGTCATGATTAGCAATTGTGAAGAAATATGCCACCTTAAACATCAATAAATAAATAAATAAATAAATAAATAAATAGATCATTTGTGCGATAAGTGTGGTTTTATGCTTCATCTTTTGACAAATACTTCAACAGGTAAAATATCGACACACTATAATCTTAACCCTTTACCTAACATGAAAAGCAGACGACACTTGCAAACAAAATTCTTGAATAACTAATTGTTTTCATTTGTTTGTCTCCAAAACATAGGTTATGACCCCTCATAACCTACGTTTTTGAGACAAAACATGAAGAAATAATGAAAATTAATTTGCGGTGTTTGCGAATAGCGCTGGCCTGTTTTGTCCATTACGTTGGGTAAAGGGTTGAACATTAACGTGTTGAATTCGGGGAGACTGCTTTTCCGGTACAGGAACTCGACACGTCATAATTCCATTAAGTATGATAGCTGCTAAGTGAACGTGTCGGGAAAATAGGGCTGCACAGTATTCGAAACTAAATACCGGTATCGGTGTTAAAAAAATACCGTAGTATACCGGTATATCGAAAGACTGTTCAGATATCTGAACAAACGTAACACAATCGGGAGTTGATCCATCACATTCGGAAGAAATCGACATGCCTCGATGATATAGTTCGAATAACCCTTTATCCAACACAATCGATATCAAAACTTTTTTTTTTTTAAATATCAGTTAATCGAATTTAAAAACAAAAAAATCAACAAAATCATATCAAGTGACTCCTCATTCGAACAAGCTCGTCGAGCCCGTTCCAACGAGGGGTCACATGATATGGTTTTGTTGGAATTTTTTGAAAAATAATGTTTGTTAAACTGCACAATTTGTATATTACCTAGCGGATGCGGCCGATTCGTAAGGTAGAGGGATAATATTATTCGTTTGGAACCCTGTTAAAAAAATCGAGACATCTTGAAAATTAAATTGTTGGTAAATAAATAATGACGATAAACCGATATTTTTGCTATTACACCGGTATTTAATCGATACTGGTTTGAATACCGGTATTTATTTCCAAATAAAACAAAATACTGCATTTTGATTGGCTGAGAGGTACGGTGTAACTTGCAATCCGCAGTAGTTTTTTTTACACCGTGGTCAACGACGGTGTAAAACAAGAATACACAATACCAGGCTACCCAGCTAAAAAGTGCCTATTTTTAATTATTAATCCATACCTTCGGGTCGGTTATGTGAGAACAAAAATAAAAATACAGTAAATTTAATATTTATGTGCAATAAAATATTACAGATATAGATGTCATTGGAACTGGCTCATTGAGCCAGTTCCAATGACATCCATGTCTGTCTGGTTTTATTGAGAAACTTACAAAGTACACATTTTCTGTCAGTTGTTTTCCCACAGTTTAAGTTAAAATATTAAGTACTGCAAAATTCTTCGAAATAAATCCATTATCCTTGTGTTTTCCAGGGTGTATGGGAATTTACACCGGTCTTCGCCTCAGGGTGTATGAGTTCCCAAACCGGTGTAAATTCCCATACACCCAGGAAAACACAAGGATAACTAATAGTATTTATCGATGTACCCTGCAGCCCTCAGGGCAGAACGATCAATATTTTCAGCTCGAAGGCTGACCGTTGAAAATATGAATTGCTCTACCCCAAAATAATGGAAGTAGTAGGAGATGTGGTAAACGGGCCTTATTGGTCGGATCTCATGCCGGATCTCATGTGACGTCATAGTCACGTGACCCAGTCAGTGGCACCATGTTGTGTTGTCATGGTAACCCACGTAAGCGGCCATCTTGTGACGTCATCCCCATAGTGATATGTGGAGTGAGTGCGCATGCGCAGCACGTGTCGTTAAGGTGATACGTGTTTCCGTCGTCCATTTTGTATACTGGAGGCCGTCATCTTGGTTTCTATGGTGGCACGTGGTTGCTATGTGACCCAAAAGCTTCTAACAAGACAGGGGTATGTTCGGAGGATGTGGTCCTTTGTAGAAGAGTAATTTCCCGATTCGTAGAATTACCACAAACAACCCGACAATCCCTCCAAATCACCGAAATTGACATTATTTACTACGGATTCCCCCTTTTATTGGCTTAGCACGTAGTGCTATAGTACCAAAGGGTACCGGGGGTGTATTCGATTGAATAGGGGTAATTTTGTGGCTTAGAATTCTCCCAGAATCCTCGTTTAATTTCCCAAATAAACCCGACAAGTTTTACTATTTCGAATTCTTTCAGAATTCTCTGCTTCTATCTATATATGCAATAGTTTTCGTCTATCTGGCCATATTCTGACCCTATTCCAAGTACTCTTGCTGTTTCGTTTATCTAGATCATTTATGTAAAGTATAACTAACCAATCAGATTGCTTGATTTCCCATAACCTGTATTTAATCGTACAGAGTTATCTCCCCTTGTTACAACGAAGTTGTATCCGATTCTCATCACCTCTATATCCAATGGCAATATCCCCTGGGCACTCCATTTTCGGCACCCCTTTTTTTAAAAAAAAACACATGACCTTCGGCACCCCTTTTTGGTCATATGTGCCCTAGCACATAGGCACAAACGGGTATTTGACGATACCTATGGCCTGGTATTGTATTATTTGAGGATATCTATCTAGGATACGTTCTGGAGAATCCCTTTTTTGTCATATGTGCTTATGTGAAAAAGCACAATGTGACACAATGTGCCCTAGCACATAAGCACATGCTTTATGTGCCGATATGTGCTTATGTGAAAAGGCACAATGTGGCACAATGTGCCCTAGCACATAGGCACATACGGGTATTTGAGGATATATATCGCCTGGTATTGTATTATTTGAGAATACCTATCTAGGATACCTTCTGGAGAATCCCTTTTTTGTCATATGTGCATATGTGAAAAAGCACAATGTGACACAATGTGCCCTAGCACATAAGCACATGCTTTATGTGCCGATATGTTCTTATGTGAAAAGGCACACACATGGAGGCCGGAGATCCAGACCTTTACGTCAGGTGCCAGAATCACGTTCTTCGAATCCACTTTATGTATGGAGGGTTTATAAAACAGATGACTATTTCTAAATGTTTCTGGCAGACATGTTTGACATATATTATTAGTTACACAATCTGTTAATGACGTGATTTGGTATAAACGGTGTCAGTGTATATCATGCTGGACGAGAATGCGAGCTTGTTCATGTCAAAGAGCGCAACTCGTTCCCTCGCTCAGTGCATTATGGATTTAAACCGTTTATAACAAAATATGTCACAAACAAATTGTGTAACAAATATAATTATCTAACTAACCACTTTTCCTACACACTAAAGTAGCAGGTGTTATGATTAATACATGGTGGACTTCTTACTTGTTTAACATGACGCGATTGTCGACATGCTGAAAGATGAAATGGGCGATTACTCTGACTATCAACCGTATACAGGTTGCGACTAACCGTACGTAGTATATGTACATAAAGCACATGTGAGGTAAGGTATAATAAAATTTCAGCTAAATATATCATTAAATGTCTCCTTTATAAGCAGAATACCTGCTAACTACGATTACAGATATTTTTAATTTATTAGGATAAGTGACTGTCGGATAAACTTGGCATCGAAGCGAATCGAGAACATAATCAGATGTAGCAAATGGGCTCATAACGGTCTGCATGTAGATTTACAGCCGCAGCTGGATTTGGATGCCAATTTCGCCTTGAGAAGTCACAAATATTGTGTAGAGATTCCCTGCCTTTTAAGAGTTAACTTCCAAGTAATCGATTACCCTCCTTTTCGAAAAGTAATAGCCATAACCGGCGCACGCAAAAAGTTCTAATTATTTTTTTTTCAATTTTTACCTCAATAACATAGTTTATGACTGCTCGCTCAAGCAAGTACGTGTAGCTCATTCCAAATGAGAGGTTACATGTTATGTTTTCAGACAAAAAACGACAATGTTTAGTTCCACAAGAATTTATTTGGAAACCACATGTTCCATTCGTGTTAGGTTAAGCATTCAAAGGGAAAAACAATCACTTTCCAGGCAATAACTTTTCGGCTTAAACGGTTGTGAGTGCGTGGGGAGAGCGGGATGCATTTTATAAGCATTGAGTGGTGTTTAAGTCTAAACTTTGTGACTACTTGTTAACTGTTAGTGGATAACGAAACAACCCTTATAAAACCCTTATACAATTATTGATGCACATTTTTTTATTTAATCTTTTCTTATCCGCAGACATTATTACTCGGTTTATCCCTTTGAACCCTGATGGAATCTCCCATGTCAGGTCAATGGCAGGATATGGAAAAGTGCATATCAAGTATTTGTGGATAGACCAATTAATATTTTCAACATGCAATCATGGGCAGCAGCCACCCTACTCAATGAAATTACGACGTTGCATGTTCCTGGGCTGGAAAAGCGGCCCCTCGGGTTTAAAGAGCCAATGAATAAATGATGAAAGTACATTTATTTTGTTTTCGAGTGTAAGGATGTTGATACGTGGGTGGGAGTGGGGTGGGGGACAAGGGTAGAATGTTTAGTGATAATCCTCCTTTTCCGACTCTTTCTCTCTTATCCCTCCTTTATCAAGAACTTAGTTTAACGTGTATTTTTCGATGTCATTCCTGTAATCAGTGTGTGTCGTCGCCACACCAATATGTTACATGTAGAAGAATATGTGAACATATCTGATACCTCTGTCAATTATTGAAATATTTTTGTAATTGTGTTCTGCCTGAAAACGACCTCGAAAAAGCTTAAAGCTTACTCTCGGATCCAGTTTTTTGTGCCTATGTGCATGCTATACAAGTTTAACGGAAATAAATATTGTTTAAACTAAAGGTAGAGTGTTGGGGATGACAGCACCTCACTAAACGTTTCGTGGGAAAATGTTCAGGCTTGTCGAAATTATTTATACCTTTCTTTGTGGTAAATATTAGGGACTCACGAAGCTTCGAAATGAAACAACGATTCGATTTGATTGAATTTGCGTCGTGTTTATTCGGAATTTTACGAATCGTTGAGAAGTTCTCCGAATCCTACCAAGTATCTCCTCCTGAACTCTTGTTTCATTACGTTTTCTGCACGTGAGACCTGATAACAGAAGAATAGTTTAACCCTTTACCCAACACAGACAATATCCAAATTTATTATTTTAAATATCATTTTTTAATTTTTTTTCAAAAAATTTAAACAAAACCATATCATGTGACCCCTCTTTGGAACGAGCTCGTTCCAAAGAGGGGTCACATGATATGGTTTTGTTGAAATTGTTCGAAAAATAATATTTTTTCAGCTGCTGAATTTGCATATTACGCGGGCGGATGCGGGCGATTCGTTGGGTAAAGGATTAAGAAGGTTCCACTTCCCAAATTACGATTTTGATTTCGTCCAGGAATATTTCACTTTCTTTATTGAGTTACTCAAACACCCAAATCACCGTTGAGTATAATACGTTAGCTGAGACTGGCAACATTTAAAGTTGTAAGAAGGTACAATATTTATAATTTGAAACGCAGCAAAATTCGATTTGGGATTCGAAATATTTTGCTTGATTCGATTCGGGATTCGATCTCCTTTCTTTCTTGCATTAAACATTGTTGTAACATACTATTCAATGGAAACGTTTTACAGACATTACCATTAAGCACAATTTGAACAGCAGGAAGGGTGAAGGGGGCGAACAGAGCGCTGATATCATCACAATTAAAAGGAAATATACCAGAGGGTTAATGGAATATATAATAGATTCGAAATCTAGTTATTTCCTGAAGAGAAATAATCGATGTGCCCCAAATGTTTTCTCAGGCTGAATAAAATTAAATTCAAGCAGTTACATCTTCACAGATTTTCCATTAACCGAGCTACCTGTGTTTAACAGCTGCGGCCATGGATCATTATAACTGTAATCTGTTTCGCTTTCATCGAATGTTAAGGCCAACAGTCTGTAGGTAAATCTCACAATAAATACCTGCTTCATTTGGATAATTACATATCACCAATGACAATAGATCCAAAAAGTTCGGTAATTGTCAATTCTCGAATGTCGGTCGGGTTGTAAATGTGAACTGACATACTGACTGTGCTAATTTCAACCTTTTTTTGAGGTTGCCGTTATTGGTATAGTGGCAGAGGATTATGACTAGGCGATCGTGTGCCGAAAATCGGGATTGATTTTCGTCTGGGTCAATTTCCGAAAGACTTTACAGTTTTAAGTTCTGTAGCTTGGACCCAACACTATATCTGGTGAAATTCCTCCTTGACATAGGTGATAAGTAGTATAGTAGAGACCCCCATTACGAGAAGCTTTAGCGGTGCCACGGTGTTTAATTCCCATAGAAGCAAGAGCTTGCTGCCGCATTTTTATTTGTGCATCTAGTAGAGTGCTCTATCCCCCGGAACTCGGAAGTGATGTCACGTCATGTGACCCAGTGGGGACCATGTTGTGTTTTCATTGTAGGCCGTTTGAGCAGTCATGTTGTGACGTAATTCCCATAGTGACACGTGGTGTTAGTGAGCATGTGCAGCGCGTGTTGTTAGGCCAGTTATATACGTGGCACTATCGTCGCGTCGAATTCAATTAATTCCAATTAATTTAACCCTTTACCCAACGCAGACGATATCAAAATTTATTATTTTTAATATCATTTTTTGAAATTTTTCAAAAAAATTCAACAAAACCATATCATGTGACCCCTCGTTGGAACGAGCTCGACGACCTCGTTCCAGCGAGGGGTCACATGATATGGTTTTGTTGAAAATGTTTGAAAAATAATATTTTTTCAACTGCTGAATTTGCATATTACGCGGGCGGATGCGGCCGATTGGTTGGGTAAAGGGTTAATTCGTAGTAGACAGTGGTGCGACGAATATAATCATTAAATGCGAACAGACGAACTTCAGACGAATTTTCGTGACTGCCAAACAGATTTAATTCCCAAACTTGAACTAGATCCGTTGCAACACCGTCGACTCGAATAAAATGCAAATGAAATTATAATGACATGCTAACCAGGGAAACATCGCATATCGTGACGTAATTTACACTTTTTGTCAATAACGTTGGTAGTGGAATTGAATTCGAGTCGACGGTGATGCGTCGTCTATACCAGACACGGATCTAATTCGAATTTGGGAATTGTTTTTCTTCCTTAGTTTACGTTGGAGGTAGGGAGGCAGCCAACTAAGCTACAGAGACACTACTCGGCAATTATCCTTTAAAATATTTTGCGTCATGTTAACCCATTAAAGCACTATAAATTGCAAACAAATATCCCGTATATGCAGATAAAACTATATAAACCTTATGATATGAAAGACAATCTTCAAATGAATTCAGAACGATGAAGGAGCGACCGTATTAATAAAAGTCATATTATTATGTATTCATATACGTGTACACAGTGAAAATACATATACCGATATCACATAAGATTTGTGTGTAGACTTAAACATTGGGAGTTGAGGTCGTGCGTCAATTGAATTCAACTCAACGGTAGTACGCCCGTATATATCAAATGAAGATTTGACTGATTTCAGGCGAATCTAATTAAACTGAATTCGAGTTAACGGTAGTGAGACGTCAACTGGCCTTAGTGTGTTACGTGTTTTCGTAGTCCATTTTGTATACTTAAACTGGAGGCCACCATCTTGATTTCTATGGAAGAACGTGAATAGTTTGATAGTAATATGATCTGCTACTCGTAGCTGCAGTAGTGTACAGTTAAAACTAGAAGTCCTGTCATGAAATGCGCACAAATAGCACGTCGATTTGCGCGTTAATCTACGCGTTATGAGCATAGTACTTTTATCAAATTCTGTCCATATGGCCTGTGCACAAGCAATGTTTCAGCCAATGGACCTCCAGGTAATCCGGAGGTCCATTGGCAGAAACATTGCATGTGTTTGCTAATAGTAACCAGGAGAACCCACCATGCTGGGGATGCCATTCGATATGGCAATTGCGCGCAATTCCTACGCGCAATTATGCCTAGATAAGCGCACAGTTCGTGACAGGACTTCTAGTTTTAACTGTACTAAGAGCCGTAGCAGTGACGTAAGTTAGTAATGGTATGGGTCTGTAGCACACGACAGAACAGTGGTGGGCAATAGTACTGGTACAAGGCAGTAATGGTACAAGACTGCAATGCTGGAAGAACACTATAGTACTGGGTGACTACAGTACGCCCGCTAATCAAAGGACAGATAATTCAAGACAAGGTGGAAACCGCTAATAGACATCCAGGAGCTTTATAGGAGCTAGAAATCTCACTTAAGGAATCCAGCTCATAGGTCCCTTTAACAGAATCCCCATAGAATCCCTTTTACCGAAATGAGTGGAACTGGCACAGGATCTGCAACCTGAAGAGTTTGTATTTTGTGGATGTGCTTCGCGTTATTATTATACCTGCATGGGTTTGCCTTGCTTCAGTTTATGAGAGATTGCCCAGTCTGTAACAACATGTGAATACGTTTTACCACAAAAAATTATCCAGAGGTTATGGGAAAAGCAGACGTGCAACCACTGTTTTAGTAAATCAACCGGGTCTTCCTGTCCCGAAAACGAGTAGCAAAAGCATTGCATGCGTTTCTCATCGTTTTCTATAGACACTCTTTACATGGCGATAATCTGTACTGTATTGGTATTTAATTCTTGTACTATGTCTGCGAACTGTACGTGTCTAGATGCTTACTGGGGCTACATTGTAGTGGCATCACCTCAAAGGCCCGGAAAGTACTGAAAAAGTTATTTTAACCCTTTACCTAACATAAAAATCTGACGACACTTGGAGAAAAATTCTTGAATAACTATTTTTTTTATTTTTTGTCTCAAAAACATAGGTTATGACACCTCGTTGGAACGAGCTATGTTTGTGAGACAAAAAATGAACAAATAATGAAAATAATTTGGTGATTTTTGAGAATAGCGCTGGCAGATTTTGGCCGTTACGTTGAATAAAGGGTTAATGTGTCAAGCATTATAAATTTCATATTTCCTTTCACTTTTTCTAAACCATAACGTGTGGACCCTCGCTGAAATGGGCTGCTGAGGGTTCGTACGTCTTGGTCGTAACCAGCGCTTCGGTCTAATCCTTTTCCATTTCTTTAGAAGCTCTGTTCGTGAACAACATCGTTCAATACCTCACTGAAGATATCCAAGTACGTTCGATCCATCGGGAGGAACGATTGCTCACGATTTCTATAACAGACTACGCTTGAATGTGCATAATCGAAACGGTTGCATTTCAAAAGTCCATTGCTCAAATTATACGCGTTTATACTTTATGTGAAGGCTCACTCCATCAGACGCCATCTCAGGTAACTTTTTGTTTCCCGGATACGTTGTCGTTTGAAATTCACGATACCCTTTACTCAACGTATCGACTAAAACCGACCAGCGACCGAATCACCTTCCCTATTGCAAACGTCGCGCTTGACTTTCTTGTGATATTATTTTCAAGATGTCTACTTTTTCTTAGTCTCAAAAACGACCGTATCAGTGATACGGTCGTTTTCGAGACTGCGAAACAGTAGACATCTTGGAAATTGCAATGGAACTTACTTCTCGAAACTTAAAATACATGTCGACGAAATGTCAAGAACAGATCAAGCGCAGAGAAGAACGTCCCTTATAACGCTGATCGGCGTCACGTTACTATGAATCGATTTCCGAGTAAGCGTGTTCGGCTTTCCTGTTTTGATCGTAAATAGTAGAGCTGTAGGTTAACCGAAACCGAACCGAGGTTTTAAGTTTTTTTTAAAAAACCGAAACCGAAACCGTCGATATCCTGTAATCTAAGGTTTTTCGTTTTTTATTAAATACTCTCTTGCTGTAGAAATTCACAAAATGTAGCCATCCCAGAGTAGTGAGAGTACCCAGACACTGCCAATGGCAGTGTCTGTGTACTCTCGCTACTCTGGAAAGGCTACATTCTGTGAATTTCCGACATTTCAGTTTAGTTGTGTTTTCAGCTTTCCTCATGTTGCGTGTAGGTGTAAGACCTCGAAAAAATGGCCAAACACAATAAAAGTTCTGTATATTTAGGTAATTATTATATTGGCCTTCCTGATTCTTCATGTATTATAGCTTATTCCGGGCATTGATTGAGTTTCTCTCAATTTCACTGCCATTCAGTTATGACTCCGGACATAAGAATGAGTTTTATTGAATTTTATTTGGCCTCATGAACAAACCGAAAACCGAACCGAACCGAGGTTTTATTCCACCTGAAAAACCAAAACCGAAACCGAACAAGAAATTTAAAAACCTACAGCTTTAGTAAATAGACGCTGGGTGTGGTCCTGGTCGACTCCCGATTTCCAAACCCGACCAAATTTGACAACTGAATCTGAGAAATAAAACTGTTGGGTTAATTTCTGTACACCTGAAGAAATTTGAAGTGGGACATTTAAAAAAGCTGTTTATTAGGGATTTAGTTGACTATTCGCTGGCAATTAATTTGCCATCATATGCCCATCATTGTTAATCTGTTAATCGTTTTGCTTTCTCTGTTCGATTTCTTCTTGCTTCGCCCGAATTTTGCCGTTTTGTTTTGCCCGAATTTGGGAGGGCAGCTGCCCCGGCCTCCGAATCGTATTATTCATCCTCGTGACGTCACTACATGTACTCCATAGAGGTATCCATCACGCATTATTCATCAGTAATGATATGCTGTTTCTTTCAGGTTTAAAATGAAAAAGATGATTGATTGAAGACAAAACAGAGCAAAAATAGTAATAATATTGATTCAAACTGATTGATATATTATTATTTGTGTCGAATAAACAGCAAAAGAAAATAAATGATTACTCTCATTTATTACTTTCCAAAGTATGATTAACTGGGATTTCCGGGTTTGATTATAAACGATAACTTCACAAGTGAATTATGCAATCAACAATTGGGTCATGTGTCCGTGCGCGCAAACGAAGACGCTTTTCTGTGGGTGTAATGCGGACTTAATTGTTTTTTTTAACCCTTTACCTAACATGAAAAGCCAACGACACTTGCAAAAAAAAATCTTGAATAACTATTTTTTTCGTTTTATGTCTCAAAAACATAGGTTATGACCCCATATTGGAACGAGCTCGTTCCAATGAAGGGTCATAACCTATGTTTTAGAGACCAAAAATTGGCGATTTTTTAGAATAGCGCTGGTCGGTTTTGGCCGTTATGTTAGGTAAAGAGTTAAATAATATAATTATCGTTAATAGTGAAAAGTAATAAACAGCGTAATCGCTTGACTGGACTGGTTACGTGAAATAATTCAATCGAGGCGAGGGACTATATTGTAAAACACTCGTGCGCATTCGCACACTCCTGTTTGTACAACGTCCCTCACCTCTCATGAATTATTTCACGTAACCAGACCAATCAAGCGATTACTATCTACTGTTTCGTTAATTTCTCGTATCCCTTCCAATGGCTTGTGACGTAACATCGGTTGGTATAGTAATGCACTTGTGGTATCAGCCATGGTCACTTCGTATCGGACAGTGGTACGAGGGGAGGAAGCCGAGGTACCCGATGAGAACCACCGAGCAGCGGCAAGTAATATCAGATACCTCAACGTACAAACTCCACAAAAGCAGGGTTAGCATTGGTAAGGTAAGTGCACCATTGACGTGCAGAACACCTCAGTACACAGCGCCATTACCTCAACGTGGGCAGTTGCCTAAGTTGAGATCGCACCGTGAACCTTTCGGGTAGAAATTCAATGCCGCAAGGGTTTGCCTTGGTAATATTGGACATGCAATGTGCGTGGTTTTGACAGTATCACATCGTTGACTGAGTGCGAGAATGTTCTATGTCCCACAGGGGACATAGAACATTCTAGCACTCAGGCAACGACATGGTTCCGTCATCCATTTTGTATTATGAAGACCGCAGTCTTGGTTTCCTTCCTAACGGTTGCAATTGTAACGCTTTGTTGTGCTGCGCATGTTATTTATTTACTTATTATTGGGTTTAACGACACTTTCGACGGGTAGGGCCACCCCGTGTCAAACAGTTTTACTGGGGAGAAAGCCGGAGTTCCCGGAGAGGACCACCGAGCAACGGCGAGCAACTGTCAGACTCACCAACGTTCAAACTCCATACAAGCTAGGTTAGCATTGGTTGAGGACAAGTGCACCATCGACGTTCAGTACGCCTTAGTACACCACCGCCACCGTGCTCCTATGTGGGTAACCGGGATGAAATGCCTTGCCAAAGAACACAACGCAGTTACCCCTGGTAGAGATCGAACCGTGGACCTTCCGGTTTGAGGTGTGGAACATAGATAATTTACAAACAGTGTTGCATTGGTCAGGTGATATACAACTTTGGCCTGCAGTGTTTATTTTAACCCTTTTCCCTACGTAATATTCTTTGCTGTCGTTTTTATTAGAGAAAATTGTCCTGAGTGGAGTTGTTTTCAATTATTTAGTAGAAATATTGCTCAAATACTGACGAAGGGAGAACACACTTAACCAGTGTTGACAAGGCGTTTTTGAAAGTGCTTGTTTGTGTGTGTGTGTGGGTGGGGGTGGGGGTGGTGTTAAACATAAATGGGGCCCTCCACTATACCAAAATCGCATGCGCAATTCGAATTTCGGTATAGTATTGTGCCCCATCTTATCGGTTCATACATATGCATTGTGATTTACGATGGGGTTAATAGAGCATTTAGGAGGCGCGGTAGCTTAGTAGTTAGAGGTGCAGGCTGCAAGCCGAAAGTTCCTCTGTTCGAATCCCACCTGCGGAAACCGGGTTTTGTCATTGGGCAAGACACTTCATCCCCATTGCCCACGTGTGAGCACGATGGCGTTGTGTATTAAGGCGTACTTCACGTCGTTGGTGCACCTGTCTTCAACCAATGCTAACCGTGTTTCTGTGGAGTTAGTATGTTGGGGAGCTGACAGTTGCTCGACATTGCTCGGTGGTTCTCTCCAGATACACCGGATTCCTCCACCCATAAATCTGTCGTGGTCATGATTAGCAATTGTGAAGAAATATGCCACCTTAAACATCAATAAATAAATAAATAAATAAATAAATAAATAAATAAATAAATAAATAAATAAATAAATAGATCATTTGTGCGATATGTGTGGTTTTATGCTTCATCTTTTGACAAATACTTCAACAGGTAAAATATCGACACACTATAATCTTAACCCTTTACCTAACATGAAAAGCAGACGACACTTGCAAACAAAATTCTTGAATAACTAATTGTTTTCATTTGTTTGTCTCCAAAACATAGGTTATGACCCCTCGTTGGAACGAGCTCGACGAGCTCGTTCCAACGAGGGGTCATAACCTATGTTTTTGAGATAAAACATGAAGAAATAATGAAAATTAATTTGCGGTGTTTGCGAATAGCGCTGGCCTGTTTTGTCCATTACGTTGGGTAAAGGGTTGAACATTAACGTGTTGAATTCGGGGAGACTGCTTTTCCGGTACAGGAACTCGACACGTCATAATTCCATTAAGTATGATAGCTGCTAAGTGAACGTGTCGGGCAAATAGGGCTGCACAGTATTCGAAACTAAATACCGGTATCGGTGTTAAAAAAATACCGTAGTATACCGGTGTATCGAAAGACTGTTCAGATATCTGAACAAACGTAACACAATCGAGAGTTGATCCATCACATTCGGAACAAATCGACACGCCTTGATGATATAGTTCGAATAACCCTTTATCCAACACAATCGATATCAGAACTTATTTTTTTTTAAATATCAGTTAATCGAATTTAAAAACAAAAAAATCAACAAAATCATATCAAGTGACTCCTCATTCGAACAAGCTCGTCGAGCCCGTTCCAACGAGGGGTCACATGATATGGTTTTGTTGGAATTTTTTGAAAAATAATGTTTGTTAAACTGCACAATTTGTATATTACCTAGCGGATGCGGCCGATTCGTAAGGTAGAGGGATAATATTATTCGTTTGGAACACAGTTAAAAAAATCGAGACATCTTGAAAATTAAATTGTTGGTAAATAAATAATGACGATAAACCGATATTTTTGCTATTACACCGGTATTTAATCGATACTGGTTTGAATACCGGTATTTATTTCCAAATAAAACAAAATACTGCATTTTGATTGGCTGAGAGGTACGGTGTAACTTGCAATCCGCAGTAGTTCTTTTTACACCGTGGTCAACGACGGTGTAAAACAAGAATACACAATACCAGGCTATCCAGCTAAAAAGTGCCTATTTTTAATTATTAATCCATACCTTCGGGTCGGTTATGTGAGAACAAAAATAAAAATACAGTAAATTTAATATTTATGTGCAATAAAATATTACAGATATAGATGTCATTGGAACTGGCTCATTGAGCCAGTTCCAATGACATCCATGTCTGTCTGGTTTTATTGAGAAACTTACAAAGTACACATTTTCTGTCAGTTGTTTTCCCACAGTTTAAGTTAAAATATTAAGTACTGCAAAATTCTTCGAAATAAATCCATTATCCTTGTGTTTTCCAGGGTGTATGGGAATTTACACCGGTCTTCGCCTCAGGGTGTATGAGTTCCCAAACCGGTGTAAATTCCCATACACCCAGGAAAACACAAGGATAACTAATAGTATTTATCGATGTACCCTGCAGCCCTCAGGGCAGAACGATCAATATTTTCAGCTCGAAGGCTGACCGTTGAAAATATGAATTGCTCTACCCCAAAATAATGGAAGTAGTAGGAGATGTGGTAAACGGGCCTTATTGGTCGGATCTCATGCCGGATCTCATGTGACGTCATAGCCACGTGACCCAGTCAGTGGCACCATGTTGTGTTGCCATGGTAACCCGCGTGAGCGGCCATCTTGTGACGTCATCCCCATAGTGATATGTGGAGTGAGTGCGCATGCGCAGCACGTGTCGTTAAGGTGATACGTGTTTCCGTCGTCCATTTTGTATACTGGAGGCCGTCATCTTGGTTTCTATGGTGGCACGTGGTTGCTATGTGACCCAAAAGCTTCTAACAAGACAGGGGTATGTTCGGAGGATGTGGTCCTTTGTAGAAGAGTAATTTCCCGATTCGTAGAATTACCACAAACAACCCGACAATCCCTCCAAATCACCGAAATTGACATTATTTACTACGGATTCCCCATTTTATTGGCTTAGCACGTAGTGCTATAGTACCAAAGGGTACCGGGGGTGTATTCGATTGAATAGGGGTAATTTTGTGGCTTAGAATTCTCCCAGAATCCTCGTTTAATTTCCCAAATAAACCCGACAAGTTTTACTATTTCGAATTCTTTCAGAATTCTCTGCTTCTATCTATATATGCAATAGTTTTCGTCTATCTGGCCATATTCTGACCCTATTCCAAGTACTCTTGCTGTTTCGTTTATCTAGATCATTTATGTAAAGTATAACTAACCAATCAGATTGCTTGATTTCCCATAACCTGTATTTAATCGTACAGAGTTATCTCCCCTTATTACAACGAAGTTGTATCCGATTCTCATCACCTCTATATCCAATGGCAATATCCCCTGGGCACTCCAATTTCGGCACCCCTTTTTTAAAAAAAACACATGACCTTCGGCACCCCTTTTTGGTCATATGTGCCCTAGCACATAGGCACAAACGGGTATTTGGCGATACCTATGGCCTGGTATTGTATTATTTGAGGATATCTATCTAGGATACCTTCTGGAGAATCCCTTTTTTGTCATATGTGCTTATGTGAAAAAGCACAATGTGACACAATGTGCCCTAGCACATAAGCACATGCTTTATGTGCTGATATGTGCTTATGTGAAAATGCACAATGTGACACAATGTGCCCTAGCACATAGGCACATACGGGTATTTGAGGATATATATCGCCTGGTATTGTATTATTTGAGGATACCTATCTAGGATACCTTCTGGAGAATCCCTTTTTTTGTCATATGTGCATATGTGAAAAAGCACAATGTGACACAATGTGCCCTAGCACATAAGCACATGCTTTATGTGCCGATATGTTCTTATGTGAAAAGGCACACACATGGAGGCCGGAGATCCAGACCTTTACGTCAGGTGCCAGAATCACGTTCTTCGAATCCACTTTATGTATGGAGGGTTTATAAAACAGATGACTATTTCTAAATGTTTCTGGCAGACATGTTTGACATATATTATTAGTTACACAATCTGTTAATGACGTGATTTGGTATAAACGGTGTCAGTGTATATCATGCTGGACGAGAGTGCGAGCTTGTTCATGTCAAAGAGCGCAACTCGTTCCCTCGCTCAGTGCATTATGGATTTAAACCGATTTAAACCGTTTATAACAAAATATGTCACAAACAAATTGTGTAACAAATATAATTATCTAACTAACCACTTTCCCTACACACTAAAGTAGCGGGTGCTATGATTAATACATGGTGGACTTCATACTTGTTTGCCATTGTCGACATGCTGAAAGATTAAATGGGCGATTACTCTGACTATCAACCGTATACAGGTTGCGACTAACCGTACGTAGTATATGTACATAAAGCACATGTGAGGTAAGGTATAATAAAATTTCAGCTAAATATATCATTAAATGTCTCCTTTATAAGCAGAATACCTGCTAACTACGATTACAGATATTTTTAATTTATTAGGATAAGTGACTGTCGGATAAACTTGGCATCGAAGCGAATCGAGAACATAATCAGATGTAGCAAATGGGCTCATAACGGTCTGCATGTAGATTTACAGCCGCAGCTGGATTTGGATGCCAATTTCGCCTTGAGAAGTCACAAATATTGTGTAGAGATTCCCTGCCTTTTAAGAGTTAACTTCCAAGTAATCGATTACCCTCCTTTTCGAAACGTAATAGCCACAACCGGCGCACGCAAAAAGTTCTAATTATTTTTTTTCAATTTTTACCTCAATAACATAGTTTATGACTGCTCGCTCAAGCAAGTACGTGTAGCTCATTCCAAATGAGAGGTTACATGTTATGTTTTCAGACAAAAAATGACAATGTTTAGTTCCACAAGAATTTATTTGGAAACCACATGTCCATTCGTGTTAGGTTAAGCATTCAAAGGGAAAAACAATCACTTTCAAGGCAATAACTTTTCGGCTTAAACGGTTGTAAGTGCGTGGGGAGAGCAGGATGCATTTTATAAGCATTGAGTGGTGTTTAAGTCTAAACTTTGTGACAACTTGTTAACTGTTAGTGGATAACGAAACAACCCTTATAAAACCCTTATACAATTATTGATGCACATTTTTTTATTTAATCTTTTCTTATCCGCAGACATTATTACTCGGTTTATCCCTTTGAACCCTGATGGAATCTCCCATGTCAGGTCAATGGCAGGATATGGAAAAGTGCATACCAAGTATTTGTGGATACACCAATTAATATTTTCAACATGCAATCATGGGCAGCAGCCACCCTACTCAATGAAATTACGACGTTGCATGTTCCTGGGCTGGAAAAGCGGCCCCTCGGGTTTAAAGAGCCAATGAATAGATGATGAAAGTACATTTATTTTGTTTTCGAGTGTAAGGATGTTGATACGTGGGTGGGAGTGGGGTGGGGGACAAGGGTAGAATGTTTAGTGATAATCCTCCTTTTCCGACTCTTTCTCTCTTATCCCTCCTTTATCAAGAACTTAGTTTAACGTGTATTTTTCGATGTCATTCCTGTAATCAGTGTGTGTCGTCGCCACACCAATATGTTTCATGTAGAAGAATATGTGAACATATCTGATACCTCTGTCAATTATTGAAATATTTTTGTAATTGTGTTCTGCCTGAAAACGACCTCGAAAAAGCTTAAAGCTTACTCTCGGATCCAGTTTTTTTGTGCCTATGTGCATGTTATACAAGTTTAACGGAAATAAATATTGTTTAAACTAAAGGTAGAGTGTTGGGGATGACAGCACCTCACTAAACGTTTCGTGGGAAAATGTTCAGGCTTGTCGAAATTATTTATACCTTTCTTTGTGGTAAATATTAGGGACTTACGAAGCTTTGAAATGAAACAACGATTCGATTTGATTGAATTTGCGTCGTGTTTATTCGGAATTTTACGAATCGTTGAGAAGTTCTCCGAATCCTACCAAGTATCTCCTCCTGAACTCTTGTTTCATTACGTTTTCTGCACGTGAGACCTGATAACAGAAGAATAGTTTAACCCTTTACCCAACACAGACAATATCCAAATTTATTATTTTAAATATCATTTTTTAAATTTTTTCAAAAAATTTAAACAAAACCATATCATGTGACCCCTCTTTGGAACGAGCTCGTCGAGCTCGTTCCAAAGAGGGGTCACATGATATGGTTTTGTTGAAATTGTTCGAAAAATAATATTTTTTCAGCTGCTGAATTTGCATATTACGCGGGCGGATGCGGGCGATTCGTTGGGTAAAGGATTAAGAAGGTTCCACTTCCCAAATTACGATTTTGATTTCGTTCAGGAATATTTCACTTTCTTTATTGAGTTACTCAAACACCCAAATCACCGCTGAGTATAATACGTTAGCTGAGACTGGCAACATTTAAAGTTGTAAGAAGGTACAATATTTATAATTTGAAATGCAGCAAAATTCGATTTGGGATTCGAAATATTCTGCTTGATTCGATTCGGGATTCGATCGCCTTTCTTTCTTGCATTAAACATTGTTGTAACATACTATTCAATGGAAACGTTTTACATACATTACCATTAAGCACAATTTGAACAGCAGGAAGGGTGAAGGGGGCGAACTGAGCGCTGATATCATCACAATTAAAAGGAAATATACCAGAGGGTTAATGGAATATATAATAGATTCGAAATCTAGTTATTTCCTGAAGAGAAATAATCGATGTGCCCCAAATGTTTTCTCAGGCTGAATAAAATTAAATTCAAGCAGTTACATCTTCACAGATTTTCAATTAACCGAGCTACCCGTGTTTAACAGCTGCGGCCATGGATCATTATAACTGTAATCTGTTTCGCTTTCATCGAATGTTAAGGCCAACAGTCAGTAGGTAAATCTCACAATAAATACCTGCTTCATTTGGATAATTACATATCACCAATGACAATAGATCCAAAAAGTTCGGTAATTGTCAATTCTCGAATGTCGGTCGGGTTGTAAATGTGAACTGACATACTGACTGTGCTAATTTCAACCTTTTTTTGAGGTTGCCGTTATTGGTATAGTGGCAGAGGATTATGACTAGGCGATCGTGTGCCGAAAATCGGGATTGATTTTCGTCTGGGTCAATTTCCGAAAGACTTTACAGTTTTAAGTTCTGTAGCTTGGACCCAACACTATATCTGGTGAAATTCCTCCTTGACATAGGTGATAAGTAGTATAGTAGAGACCCTCATTACGAGAAGCTTTAGCGGTGCCACGGTCTTTAATTCCCATAGAAGCAAGAGCTTGCTGCCGCATTTTATTTGTGCATCTAGTAGAGTGCTCTATCCCCCGGAACTCGGAAGTGATGTCACGTCATGTGACCCAGTGGGGACCATGTTGTGTTTTCAGTGTAGGCCGTTTGAGCAGTCATGTTGTGACGTAATTCCCATAGTGACACGTGGTGTTAGTGAGCATGTGCAGCGCGTGTTGTTAGGCCAGTTATATACGTGGCACTATCGTCGCGTCGAATTCAATTAATTCCAATTAATTTAACCCTTTACCCAACGCAGACGATATCAGAATTTATTATTTTAAATATCATTTTTTGAAATTTTTCAAAAAAATTCAACAAAACCATATCATGTGACCCCTCGTTGGAACGAGCTCGACGACCTCGTTCCAGCGAGGTGTCACATGATATGGTTTTGTTGAAAATGTTTGAAAAATAATATTTTTTCAACTGCTGAATTTGCATATTACGCTGAGGGATGCGGCCGATTCGTTTGGTAAAGGGTTAATTCGTAGTAGACAGTGGTGCGACGAATATAATCATTAAATGCGAACAGACGAACTTCAGACGAATTTTCGTGACTGCCAAACAGATTTAATTCCCAAACTTGAACTAGATCCGTTGCAACACTGTCGACTCGAATAAAATGAAAATGAAATTATAATGACATGCTAATCAGGGAAACATCGCATATCGTGACGTAATTTACACTTTTCGTCAATAACGTTGGTAGTGGAATTGAATTCGAGTCGACGGTGATGCGTCGTCTATACCAGACACGGATCTAATTCGAATTTGGGAATTGTTTTTCTTCCTTAGGTTGGGTTGGAGGTAGGGAGGCAGCCAACTAAGCTACACAGACACCACTCGGCAATTATCCTCTGAAACATTTTGTGACATGTTAACCCATTAAAACATTATAAATTGCAAACAAATATCCCGTATATGCAGGTTAAACAACTTATGATATGAAAGACAATCTTCAAATGAATTCAGAACGATGAAGGAGCGACCGTATTAATAAAAGTCATATTATTATGTATTCATATACGTGTACACAGTGAAAATACATATACCGATATCACATAAGATTTGTGTGTAGACTTAAACATTGGGAGTTGAGGTCGTGCGTCAATTGAATTCAACTCAACGGTAGTACGCCCGTATATATCAAATGAAGATTTGACTGATTTCAGGCGAATCTAATTAAACTGAATTCGAGTTAACGGTAGTGAGACGTCAACTGGCCTTAGTGTGTTACGTGTTTTCGTAGTCCATTTTGTATACTTAAACTGGAGGCCACCATCTTGATTTCTATGGAAGAACGTGAATAGTTTGATAGTAATATGATCTGCTACTCGTAGCTGCAGTAGTGTACAGTTAAAACTAGAAGTCCTGTCATGAAATGCGCACAAATAGCACGTCGATTTGCGCGTTAATCTACGCGTTATGAGCATAGTACTTTTATCAAATTCTGTCCATATGGCCTGTGCACAAGCAATGTTTCAGCCAATGGACCTCCAGGTAATCCGGAGGTCCATTGGCAGAAACATTGCACGTGTTTGCTAATAGTAACCAGGAGAACCCACCATGCTGGGGATGCCATTCGATATGGCAATTGCGCGCAATTCCTACGCGCAATTATGCCTAGATAAGCGCACAGTTCGTGACAGGACATCTAGTTTTAACTGTACTAAGAGCCGTAGCAGTGCCGTAAGTTAGTAATGGTATGGGACTGTAGCACACGACAGAACAGTGGTGGTCAATAGTACTGGTACAAGGCAGTAATGGTACAAGACTGCAATGCTGGAAGAACACTATAGTACTGGGTGACTACAGTACGCCCGCTAATCAAAGGACAGATAATTCAAGACAAGGTGGAAACCGCCAATAGACACCCATTCGCTTTATAGGAGCTAGAAATCCCACTTAAGGAATCCAGCTCATAGGTCCCTTTAACAGAATCCCCATAGAATCCCTTTTACCGAAATGAGTGGAAGAGCAGTATGTGGAGTCATTTGTTCGAGCAATTGCTCGACAGCGCATCTGCGCGATATCTCATGATGTGAAAGTGTGTTGCGACGCGAATCAAAAGAAATACCATTTTTGGGATCACAGTTTTTCATTCAGCCCTATAAGCCCAATAGGATTATAGGATGCAAAGTATTAATCTATGATCGTTGCCCTCCGACACCATTAACGTTTAACTCGTATGCCCTAATAGTATTTCCACGTCAGAAAAAAATGGCGTCAAATGTCCATATACATTATTTGGGGTTACACCTACAGTTAAAAAACTAGATGTCCTGTTACGAACTGCGCGCTTATCTAGGCATAATTTCGCGTAGGAATTGCGCGCAATTGCCATATCGAATGGCATCCCCAGCATGGTGGGTTCTCCTGGTTACTCATAGCAAACACATGCAATGTTTCTGTCAATGGTTCTACGGGTTACCCGGAGGTCCATTGGCTGAAATATTGTTTGTGCACAGGCCATATGGACAGAATTTGATAGCCTTACTATGGTCATAACGCGTAGATTAACGCGCAAATCGACGTGCTATTTGTGCGCATTTCGTGACAGGACTTCTAGTTATAACCGTATTAATATTTTCAACCTACAACCTCGGGGCAATAAATTGCACGTGCAAATAGTGATATTGCACTACACAAAGACTGAGCTTTTATGGTCATGATATGGAGCAAGTTCTCAGATCACAATCAAATTATATACGGCATCTTGCGATGTTATTGGATATTTGTTCACCCACCTTTAAGATATCATTTTTAATGAACAGAGTTATTCGAACATTTCCAACCACTGAAACGTTGAGCTATTGTACAGCGTAATGGAGTCCTTTTCAACTGGGCATATATTTACAAGAACTAATACTGACAGCGATAGAAACTTACTGCCCATAGAACACTGAAGTAACCCAGTTGTGTATGACCTATATGTTTTTAGCTTTGTTCTTACAAACCTTGGACATTATTATGCGGAAGATCCACGAGCCTCCTTAACATTATTTGTGGAACTATATGCGGCGTAATCCTAAAACTACGGCTGTGGTGAGTCTTTATTTCTGATTGCAATCTCGACAAAATGATGACCAAATCACTTGTTGATTGAACAACATTTTAGATTTGATTCAGAGAAAATGAATGTGTATGAAATGTTTCAGATTCAGTTGTCCGGAATATATCAATTGATCGATAAAGTGATCCTTAAGTTCGCTTTTCCAACCAACTGAAATACTCCAGACCAGAGAAATTAAATATATAGGCGATGACCTATTTGAGGGCTAGTCTACGTCCGTGCTAAAACAGCGTCAGATTTCTCACAGAAATAGACTGGTTGTCTGATAGCTTAGGAAGAGTGTTGTGTATAAACTCTTTTTGCATAAGGAACAGATGATGTGGCTTGCAAAACCGTGCCATGGTTAATTAAAAAGCTGATCAATCTTTAATATTTCAGTTTGGTACATTTACGAATATGTTATTTTGAATCATAATCCAGTAAACTTGGCTCACAGTGGGATCGCTAATTTCTTTTAAAAGATTCATGCTTACTAAAATCATGTTTCCTGGATCATATTTGGACTCATGTATTTTAAAGCTTGTCCAAAATGAGGAGTTAATGATTAAAACTATTCTCAAGACCCTGTGAACAGAATGTTAGATACTTCAGATGAAACAAGATTGGAGTGTTACGTAATAGATATATCACTATTTTGTGTACTATATGGGTAAATAATTGTACAGTTGTGCAGGTGTCCGGAGATATTTTGGACGAGGCGAAGCCGAGTTCAAATATTGGAGGACACCTGCACAACTGTACAATTATTTACCCATATAGTACACAAAATAGTGATATATGTGATTTAATCCACAGCCCCTCAATGTTAACAAAAGTAAAAAAAAATATATTTTAGAAAGTTTGACACGAGTAAAACCACATTTTAAAACACTTTTTGCTTGCTCTACCCCCGAAAAACAAAATGGGCATAACCCATTGTTTGCTTGCTAGAAAGTCTATTGAAGTTATGACACGCATTAGGAGTTCAGATATTGTGAACAGATCTGTGGCTTCGAAGTGAACTGACATCATGACGTAATTTGTTCTCCCGCTAATATAATGTCTCAGCTCAAGGGTGGAACACTTATTCAATCCCTCATCGAAAGTGCCGCAGATAAATTTAATAATCGTTCATTTTTAAAGCATTTGGAAGAATAATTCTTTTTTTATCTGAAGAAGAGGTTCGCTTTCCCTCAGGGGTGGCGGGTGGTGGTGCCTGATTGCCGTCTTAATATTTGAAAAAGGGAGATTTTTTAGGTTATTTATTTATTTACTGGTGTTCAAGGTCACTTTTCTGCAGCTATGGCTAATTGGGACGGCAAAAAAGGTGTAAAGTCAAGTTTAGCCAACACTGTCTTTTAATATTCCTCCCGATTAAATATTCCGATACAATACCAGAACGATACACACACGCTTGGAAATAGAGGGCGTGTCTCGTTATCCGTTTGTAGGTTACGATATATACAAGGGTGATATTCCATAAGAAAGACGGTGTTTTGATGTTTCCCCGCCTTCTCTTTACTAAATAGGTCATGCTGGTTTATGCCTTAACGGAATTTCCACCCGAATAAATAAATAGAGAGTAATCAATTTGTTTTGAGCGTTACGGTAAATAATTCTCGAGACGGGACTGTTTCGTAAATCACTCGGGCTACGCCCTCGTGATTTACTCACGTCCCGTCTCTCGATGAATTATTTACCGTAACGCTCAAAACAAATTGATTACTCTGTTTATTACATGACATTTGGAATAAAAAGGTCTTTTACTATAATAATGCAACCCAAACTATTGCCAGATATAATCCAATTTAGTGTAAACACGGAAACAGTTTTAAAATTAGCAGGAACGAAATACGAAATAGTCCTGTCTCGAGGCGAAGTATATACCGTAACTTGCCGTAAGAATGGGTCACTCTCTTTAGTAAATGACATTTTAGACCAAAATGTTTTTCATTAAAAATAATTCCACACAAAATATTCGCAAATGCAACTCTGAAATATTTCTGAAATTAGCGCGCATGAATACATCACTTTCTGTGTCAAATCTTCGATTGGAAATTGCCCAGTTTTACTTTTGTGACTTTCGTTCGATATTTTACTATCTTATGTGGCGTTCCAGTGGCATTTGAGGAATGGCATTCAGCCATAAGATAAAACATTTCTAGATTTTGACAACTGTGGTAACGAACCTGTTCATAGAGGAAAGAAAGGATTTTTAAAAATATTCAGAAGGAAAATTCATTTTAATTAACTGTTTACCAGCGGTAAACAAAAACAAAAATAGTTCCGGCGTGGCTTATATACGTCAGTCGTTCCAGAGTTACTATTGAAGTGACATAATTCACTCGTGACATTACCACTTTTTAATCAACATTAAATTCAATGCAAAACGAACTGAGGAATGTAATAAATTTTGTTCATATATACTTGCAATACTCAACCATGGAATCGAGATAGTTCCGAAAGTTCGAAAAGTCTCTATAGTAAAATTCTCGTGATTAATAATTAATTTAAAAAAAGTTTTGTTGTATTATCTTGTCGTAACCTGTAGTTCGTTCGCGTATTCTACAATTGACGTAATCCATTCATAACCTGGTCGTTCGCGGGTTATTTCCAGATTCGTATATGTGTGAGGAAAGACTTCATATATATGACATTGAGCTGAACATAACTTTGAAAATAAATTCATACTGTAAATTGAAATTTTGTGATCTGACCATTCATTGGCAGTGAAAATAGATAATGCCATAAAATTGACATATCAACGTATAGCAGAAAAATTGTTATCCTAAGATCACTGAATGCAGCCGTTCAAAGTATTTTTGGCTAGAGTTACTGTCTGTGGAAATAAGACCCAAATATTATATAATTCTCTCATGGAGAATCTGAAACAGAAATAATTTGGCGAAACTCGAGGAGTACATTTTTTAAAATTTATATTTGATGATGATTTCTTGGTGAAACTTCATTCTCTATCATATTTTAGAAAAGCTTATTCCAGCTGTTTAGCAAATCCACCCAAAGTTGTACATATATTTTAGAATCAGTAACAGCAAGCATATGGTTAGGCGTGTGTGGACACCAGCCAAATAGAAACAGCGATACGAATTTCAACAAACACGGCCAACAGGAAAGATAACGAATGTAATTTAGACTGTTTCCCTAAACGTTGTTTTGATTTTTATCGATCCATTTGATCAGTGCAGTTTCAAACAAAAATAACGGACTTTTCACCTTTGGGTTTAACTATCAGAATTATTTTTTTTATTTAAATGAATGTTAAGGCATGGGGATGTGTAACAAACACAGATCGCGATGTGTGTTTGAATCGATGGGTGTTTTACAGATCTCGTTGGAATGGCGTAGTCATATTTCGCCCGAGCCTCCGGCTCTCGCGAAATATGACTACATCATTCCAACTCGTTATGCAAAACACCCATCGATTGAAACACACATCCCGTTCTGTCTATGTCTCAGGTAAACAAATAATGAAATACAAGAGAAGAAACCAACTTATTAACCACCCTACGACGTCTACGTTAACGTCTGACGTCATTCCCGTATAGATGTGTTGCGGACGATATTTTCTGTAATGAGCAATTTGGTGGTGATAATGTGATTCTTTCTCCGATGTTGGTGAATAATGCAGTGAACGATTGCGTTCTTTCTGCCCAACGTCAATGTCAGTTTTCTCGGTGGTTTCTGGGAGCGACATCTTCTGATTCAGGAAAAGATTACTGACGCCTGACAGCATTGAGCAATTTAAGATATTCGTCGCAGAAAAGGGGTACCCAATTTCAATTCGCATAGTTATCCTAGGTTCTGAAATTGTCATATATAACCGGCATTTACCAGAAAAATCTCGAAATTTATACTCATATAAACACAAATGACATTATTCAATGCACAAATAAATGCATGTTCGCCAACAACTGCTATTTTGTTTTGAAAACAAGCGTTTTATGAACAGCATTTACAAATTAGCCCTTTGAACCCTAGCGGTCGTTTTTCCGGCCAGGCGACGTTGCCATAACGTTATTAAATAGGATGGCTGTTCGGTAAACATGTGAGGTAGACCAAGCAATATTTTCAACGTGCAGCACAGAGGCTACACGTTGAAAATATCGATTGGTCTACCCGAAATAATGAATATGGACTCTTCTAATTGTTGCTATTGAACTACCATGGAAGATACCACCAGAGATTAAAGGATTAATACAGAGCGTTTACAGGAAAACTTCAAATTTAAACTTATACCTTATAGTCGATTTAAGTGCTGAATCTGCCATGGCCGACCGTTGCATTGTCTCATCGGAATACGGATGTGAAGTGGGTTGAGTAAGTGACTGTCTGCTACACCTGGCATCGAAGCGAATCGAGAACATAATCAGATGCAGCAAACTGTATACTGATGGTCTGCATATAGATTTTTAATGGAAGCTAGATTTTGGATGCCAATTTCGTCTTGAAAAGTCACAAATATTTTGTAGAGAAATATGTTAGTCCGAAAAGTGTCAAACTAGCTAAACCAAGGCGAGATATTCAAATGACACAGTCTGGTTTGTGGTTGCAATTGTGATGTGACATAAAAACACCCCACAACCCGGTAAGGTCGATAGAGGCTTATATTTTTCGTCAAGTAGTGAATTCCGGAACCAGCACTGGTGCACCGTAAAAGGATGACTACTCCGGGGATGTGAGCAGCGAAAGAATAAATGGGGGGGGGGGGGGGGGGAGGAGGAGTAGGTTAGGTTAAGGGTTCTAGGTGCTATTAAGCGATTTGCATACGGTAGACAATCGTTATCTCTTGGTCTGTAGAGCTACATTTATGTGTCTATGATCTGTAGCGTACGCGACAAAACAGTGCATTGACACAACCTCAACAGATTCAAATCCCGATATCGAAACTTTGAAATCGATGATTGCTTTCATGAGAGATGACAATCCCTTACTTGTAATTCGGTCAACGTGTTCAAATTGTGTGGTGAGATGGGGGTCCTTGTATTTCCCGTCAATATTTTGTTGCTAAGCTTGCGGAGGAATACGCCATTTTAGTCCTTTCCTCGCCTGGGATAGCCATGATTTTAGTGGATAGGTCGTGATCGGCTCTACATGTTACACAGGATCAAGGTGATTAGGATGGCGAAAGCGCAGTGAAAGTTTTGAAGAAAAATATACACGCCGAAATGAAGGATATGGAAAAAATCGAAACATTTATGATCTCGAGCTCAATTTTGACAAAATATCAGAGTTTTCAAGCGGGACATTGTTGGTTTTTGTGGGTAGCTGTCACCGAAATTAGACCACATCCTACCCAGAATGCTGATTAGAAACATTGTAACATCACTGCTACGTGGGATACCAACAACAATGCAAAGTGGTCTTGGTGCTATGATGAGGGATCCTAAATATAAAAACGATTCATGACTATGGAGTAAAATACTCCTATGACGAATTGTTACGTTTCAAGAAATCGGCAGTAAATATGGCAGCTCGCATCGTTGACATCACACCAATATCTAGTTCTGGCAGTCGGCTAATACAGTTAGTGGTAGATAATGTCGTTGCTGACATTGCATCTCATAATGGAAAACTTAGTACCCATTCTCTGGCTCTCTTGTTAACTCAAGAAAATAACACGACCCAGTCGCAACACAGTCGGCTCCCGCGACTTAAACAAGTCTGAAATGTCAGAGACTATAGACTATCAGTTGGATGCTATTCATTATCACGCACAGAAACGGCCGGATATGCATGTTTCTCGATCAAGCAACCCATTTACTTCTCTCTGTTATGGTTCCAATGTAACCACATCAAAAACTAATGTACGTATTGATGCGTGGTTTTCGAAAACCTGGAATCTCAAGGCGCCTAACGCGCTGAAACTTTGTTTGGGAAAATATAAAAATACATGTGCGAGGAAGAACGCCCTTCAAGAGAGATCTCCAAATTTACATCCTATCAAATATGACTTCTAGAAGGAACTAAAGGCTATGTCAGTCCAGCGCGTAACAGTTCCATCCGATGTTGTTCTGACCCCAGATGAAGTATAGACATTACTAATATGTCTTTACGGTCACGATTAGCCATTATGCACACGTATATGACATTAAGCACCAATAAATAAATAATATGTCTTTGTTCAAGTCAGGCGCCATGCAGAACAGGTGCAAATATAATGTTGCTAAAATGGCATGCAGCGCTATACTAGAGTGTTCCAATGAACAAACAAGGTTAGCAGATAGATCAGCTATAAATAACACTGATGAATAGAACCACCAAACACCCAAAATATCACTTAAAATCTATAATTGCTAGAATGCAACCTCAGGTGTGTGCCCGAAATGTTGTATTAGCCGCACTCAAACATTGCAGTCCGCGAAATGAGAATGTCACCGTAAACGTGTCTATCTTAAATTGATCAAGACTGCCAGCCCTCCAGAAAATTGTTTTTAGGCAGGAGATGTTACTCTTACACATTCCATCCAGAAAAAAATTTTCGATGTTCAATGCCCTGGCGGCTATCAATTATTCCCCACCTCAAAAGTAAAAAGTACAACCGGCTCGCGAAATTCACAAAAATCTTAGTTCAAATTATATTTTTTCAATGTTTACCTCAATAACATAGCCTATGACTGCCCACTGAAACAAGTACATTTTATGTTTCAGACAAGAAATGACCATGTTTAGTTTCAAAAGAATTTATTTGGAAACCGCATGTTCTAATCCTGTTAGGTTAAGCATTTGAAGGGAAAAAGAATCACTTTCTAGGCAAAAATCCCAACCTTTAGGCTTAAACGGTTGTAAGTGTGTGGGGAGAGCGGGATGCATTTTTTTATAAGCCTTGAGTGGTGTTTAAATTTAAACTATGTGATCAATTGTTACCTGTCAGTGGATAACATAACAACCTTTATACAATTATTGGTGCGCATGTTTTATTCAATCTTTTCTTATCCGCAGACATTACATTACCCGGTTTATCCCTTTGAACCCTGATGAAATCTTCCATGTCAGGTCAACGGCGGGATATGGAAGAGTGAGTATCCATTATTTGGGGATAGAACAATTAATATTTTCAACGTGCAACCATGGGTAGCAGCCACCCAATCCAATGGAATTACGACGTTGTGTGTTACTGGGCTGGAAAACGGCGCCTCGTGTTTAAAGAGTTAATGAATAGATGAAAGTGCATTTATTTTGTTTTCGAGTTTAAGGATGCTGATACAAGGGAGAACAGGTGTAGAATGTTTAGTGATAATCCTCTTTTTGCGACACTTTCTCTCTTATCTCACCTTTATCAAGAGCTTAGTTTAACGTGTATTTTGTCCATATCATTCCTGTAATCATGTGTGTCATCATCACATCAATATGTAACATGTAGAAGAGAATGTGAACATACCTGATATCTCTGTTAGTTATTGAACTATTTTTGTAATTGTGTTCCGTATGGAAATGACCTCGAGAAAGCTTAAAGCTTACTCTCTCATCCAATTTATTGTGCCGATGTGCATACAAAACAAATTTAATGGAAATAAATATTGTTTAAACTAAGGGTAGAGTGTTGGAGACGACGGCACCTCTCTAAAATCTTTATGAGAAAGTTTTCAGGATTGTCGGAATTATTTAGACCTTTAGTTTTGGTAAATAGTAGGAAATGAAACAACGATTCGATTTGATTGGATTTGCGTGGTGTTTATTCGGCATTTTTCGAATCGTTGAGAATGTTCTCCGAATCCTACCAATTATCTCCTCCTCGACTCTTGAGTCATCATGTTTTCTGCACACGAGACCTGATAACAGAAGAATAGTTTAAGAAGGTTCGTCTTCCAGAATTACTATTTTGATTTCGTTCAGGAATATTCCACTTTCTTGATCGACTTACTCAAACACACAAATCACCGTTGAGTATAACATGTTAGTGGAGACTGGCAAAATTTACAGTTGTAAGAAGGTGCAATATTTATAATTTGAAATGCGATGAAATTCGATTTTTGATTCTAAATTTTCTGCTTTATTCGATTCGGGATTCGGTGGACTCAGTTCACTTCAATTTCTTCACTTTCTTTATTACATTAATGAAATATTGACATGCTGTTGGCAGACAGTAGCAAAATATTCAATAGCAACTGTGTACAGACATTAACATTAAGCACAATTTGAACTGTGGGAAGGGTGAAGGGGCCGAATTGAGCACTGCTTTCATCACAATTAAAATGAAATATACCAGAGGGTTAAATGGGTATTCAATGGAGCAGAAATCTAGATATTTCCTGCAGAGAAATAATCGTTCAGACCCGAATGTTTTGTCAGGCTGAATCAATTAAATTCAAGCAGTCACATCTTCACAGGTTTTCCATTAACCGAGCTCTCGGTGTTTAACAACTGCGGTCATGGATCATTATAACAATAATCTGTTCCGCTTCCATCGAATGTTAAGGCAAACGACCAGCAGGTAAATAAATACAATAAATACCTGCTTCATGTAGACAATTATGAATCACCACTGACAATAATCCCAATAAGTTTGGTAATTGTCAATTCTAGAATACCGATCTGGTGTGGGGAGGGGTGGGGGGAGGGAGACGGTGGCTCAGTTGGTAGAAGTGCAGACTGCATGCAGAGAGGTCCTCGTTTCGAATCCTACCTGCGGCAACCGCGTTGTGTCTTCGGGCAAGACACTTCACCCTCATTGCCCACGTGGGCGCACTGTGACGTTGTGTACTAAGGCGCACTGCAAGTCGATGGTGCACCTGCTGTTTTCAGCCAATGCTAACCCTGCTTGTCTGGAGTTAGCATGTTGGGAAGCTGGCAGTTGCTCGTCGTTACTCCGGCTTCCTCCACCAGTAAAACTGTCGTGGTTATGATTAGCCACTGTGTAGAAATATGTGACCTTAAACATCAATAAATAAATATCGGCCTGGGGTCGGGTTTTAAATGTGACCTGCTATACTGACTTTGCTAATTTCAACCTTTTTTGATATACTGACTGTGGTAATTTCAACCTTTTTTGATTCAGGATTTTCGTCTAGGTCAACTACCGAAAAACTTTATAGATTTAAGTTCCGTGGCGCGGACCTATCACTCTATACCTGGTGGAATTCCTCCTTGACATAGGTGATAAGTAGTATAGTAGAGATAAATCGACCCCCATTACCAGGAGCTTTACCGTTACCACAGTATTCAGTTCCCGTAGAAGGAAGAGCTTGCTGCCGATTTTTTAGTGTGTCATGTGGTTTTCGTGCCCTATCATCCGGAACTCGGAAGTGGTATCACGTCACGTGACGCAGTGGGGGCCATGTTGTGTTTTCGTCGTAGCCTGTTTGAGCAGTCATGTTGTGACGTAATTACCATAGTTACACGTGGTGTTAGTGCGCGTGTGCAGAATGTGTTGTTAAGCCAGTTGAATTCGTTGCACTACCGGCCCATCGAATTCAGTTAATTCCAATTAATTCCAATTAAATCAATTCAAGTAGACAGTGGTGCGACGTACAGTACGTGTAGAGTGTATTATCACTAAATCACCCGCAGAGTGGAGATTTCACCCAAGCAATAATTGCAAATTTGTTGCAAAGCATAACCAGCACAACCAAAGTTTCAACCAATGGACCTCCGGGTTAAACCCGTAGGTCCATTGGCTGAAGCATTGCTTGTGTTTTTGTCGACATGTACAAAATTGGAAAGTTATATCTTGGGTGATAACTCCACCCCGCGGGTGATTTAGTCATAATCCATTCTCCACGTACTGCATGTACCCATTAAATGCGAACAGACGAACTTCAGACGAATCTTTGTGTGTGCCAGACGAATCTAATTCCAAAACTTGAACTGGATCCATCGCATCACCGTCGACTCGAATTACATGCAAATGAAATTATAATGACACGCTAATCATGAAAACATCGAATGTCGTGACGTAATTTACATTTTTTTTGTCAATAACGTTGGCAGTGGAATTGAATTCGAGTCGACGGTGATGCGCCGTCTATACCTGTCACGGATCTAATTCGAATTTGGGAATTGTGTTTCCTCCTTAGTTTGGGCTGGGAGCAGGGAGGCAGCCAACTAAGCTATACGGACACTACTCGTAAATTCTCTTCTGAAACATTATGCGCCATGTTACTCCATTAAAGCACTCTAAATTGCAAACAAATATGCCCGTATATGCAGATAAAACGATATAAAGTTTATGACATGGAAGACAATCTTCAAATGAATTCAGAACGATGAAGGAGCGACCGTATTAACTCCCTTCACTCTGATGTCAAAATATCCAAATTTCAAGTAGCCATTTTTCCCATAATGCAACTGGAAATTTAACCAATTCAATCTTGTTTGACAGAGCTCAAAGAGCTCTGTCAAACAAGATTAAATTGGTTAAACTTCTAGTTGCATTATGGGGAAAATTTGCACCTTGAACTTTAGATATTTCGACATCAGTGTGCAGGGGTTAATAAAAGTCATATTATAATGTATTCATATACATGTATACAGTGAAAATGTATATTGTGTGTAGATTTAAACATTGTTAGTTGAGGTCGTGCGTCAGTTGAATTCGACTCAACGGTAGTGCGTCCGTATACAGTACGTGGGGAGAGGATTGTAACTAAATCACCCGCGGAGTGGAGTTATCACCCAAACTATAACTTTTAAATTTTGTATATATCGACTGAAAACACAAGCAATGTTTCAGCCAATGGACCTCCGGGTTTAACCCAGAGGTCCATTGGCTGAAACTTTGCTTGTGCTTATTATGCTTTGTAACTAATTTGCAATTATTGCTTGGTTGGAATCTATTTAAGGGCTAGACTGATTCCATGCAATAATGTTTGACAGCTGGTTTGGAATATTGGACTGAAAAGCCGGTCGATAGTGTTCACAGATCAAACATTTTACATACATCTGGCTGTACCCTTTAAATTTTTAGTGGAGTTTTAGGTAATATAAGCTGCCTAAAAAGCAAAGGTTATTATCCATTAATGCAACGAGCCTGTGAAATCCGTTCTATTGCGATTGTAGTCAGAACATAAGACGTTTTAATTATTTCAAGAATTGTTTTGGAAAAATTGTGTAAGACAAAGGATAAACAAATCTGACGTTTGCGTCACTATACATCGCCCCGAATCTGTTTGAACGCAAATAAAATCATATTTTTCTGTCTGTTCTAAAGGTGAAATAAACACGGTTTTATACTTCTGTTTTAAACATACCTTATGTCTTTCGACCGGAATAAATTCGCTCCAAATGAACGCTGGGAAAATTGTTTCAAACAGAATGTGAAAACATCGAACGAACAAGAAACAGGGGAAAAACTCTCATTCGAAAATGTCTGTCTATACTGAATATATGGTTAACATTTTCATAAAAAATATATTTCTTGCGTTCATTCCTTGTCGCTAACCGATCAAAAATCTTATATTGTAATCCCCTAATATCATAATTGCTGCCCCAATCGGAAAAGTAAATTATTAGAAGAAAACCACCCAGAGCTGTCTGTTGTTTTCGTTTATTAAAAATAACAAAAAGAAAACTTGGCTTTTGTGGAACGACGTTCGCAGGTTATTTCCAGGTCTGTACACATGTGAAGAAACACTTCATATATATCACATTATTGCTGAAAATAACTTTCAGAATAACTTCATACTGTAAATTGAAATTTTGTAATCTGACCATTCATTGGCAGTGGAAATAGATAACACCATAAAATTGACAGATCAAAATATAGCAGAAAAATTGTTATCCTAAGATCACTGAATGCAGCTGTTCAAAGTATGTCTGGCTAGAGTTACTGTCTGCGGAAATGAGACCCAAACATTATACCATTTTCCTCAAGGAGAATCTAATCAGAAACAATTTGACGAAACTCAAGGAGTACAATGTCTTTTCAATTTATATTTTATGATGAACTCTTGGTGAAACTGCATTCTGAATAAAGCTGTAGGTTTCTAAATTTCTTGTTCGGTTTCGGTTTTGGTTTTTCAGTGGAGTAAAACCTCGGTTCGGTTCGATTTTCGGTTTGTTCATGAGGCCAAATAAAATTCAATAAAACTCATTCTTATGTCCGGAGTCATAACTGAATGGCAGTGAAATTGAGTGAAACGCAATGAATGCCCGAAATAAGCTATAATACATGAAGAATCAGGGAGGCCAATATAATAATTACCTAAATATACAGAACGTTTATTGTACTTGGCCATTTTTAGAGGTCTGACACCTACACGCAACACGAGGAAAGCTGAAAACACAACTAAACTGAAATATCGGAAATTCACAGAATGTAGCCTTCCCAGAGTAGTGAGAGTACACAGACACTGCCATTGGCAGTGTCTGGGTACTCTCACTAACCTGGGATGGCTACATTCTGTGAATTTCTGCAGCAAGAGAGTATTTAATAAAAAACGAAAAACCTCAGATTACGGGATGCCGACGGTTTCGGTTTCGGTTTTTTTAAAAAAAAACTAAAAACCTCGGTTCGGTTTTGGTTAGTCTACAGCTCTAATTCTGAATCATATGTAAGATATGCTGATGTCCCCGAAAATCGTTTTAAAATAGAAAATATTTCATAAACTAACTTTTGAAGAATATTTTTCCGCGCACTTATTCTCTCTGTCGTGGGTTACAACCTCAACAAAACGAATGTCAACAGTTCTCTCTGTTTAAAGGCTTTATGAGCTGAGGCCCTGACGTTTGACATATCTGTGTCATATAGGAAATGAGAATTAAAGTTTGGTAATGAAGTTGATGTAAACAGAAAACAGCCGTCTTGATGTATGTTGGGATGAAGGATTTTCTCAATAAGTGTGGTAGGCAGTAATAATAAGAGATGTAATCCAGAATGTGTTTGGTGACGATTATCCGAACAAACCGCTGCAGAAATACAGATATTTCATAGATGACCGGGTCACTATTGTCTGAGATACCTCAGTGATTATTGTCAGACAACACGCGTCTTGTTTGGATGTGATACAATGCACACGGCTGTGATCACATTGAAACGAAGCATCATCTAGAGTACATAATCTTTACTCTGGGGAGCTATAAATATGAAATATTAGGTAATATTTATCTTTCTATACAACTGGTGTATGTAAATGGTTTTTATGTGTATACCGAAATCATGCTACTTGAAATGTAAAGTTTATTCGGGTCACATTCCTGTGTCATATATGATTGTTTCTTGGATTTAGTGGTTTGTAACAAACTGATACTTATAGTAAGTTAAACACTGTCATAGAAAACAGTATTCACTGAAATGACTTACATCAGCTTAATTAACATATTTTGAAAACGTTTAAAGTTGATTTCTTTGTAGCACAATACATCGAATTTACAGGCCTCAGCTCATAAACATCACAAAGAGACAGATCCGTTGATGTTGCTATTTTCCAAGATTGAAAAACACTACGACGGAAATGAGTGCCCTGAATTTTTTCAAGTGAATTTATTGAATATTTAAATTATTGAAGACAAAACCGTAGCTCACAAGATATATACGACTCAAAGTTTGCTAAGCACCAAGTACATCCAGCTACCCCCTTTACGTTTTATTTGAAATATTGTAATGAAAAGTGTATATATTTTTTATTTAATTATATCTTTAATGATTTAAGTACAGAAATTAAGATTTTATTTGTGTTTGACATTATTTTGTAGCTTTTGAATACGATAACAATGGAAAATGGATATTATTGGTAAAAGAGGAAATCTTTCGATATGCCAAAAAGTTGACGGAGCGAACTGGTATGGCTACAATATCGAGTATGAGACCCATTATTATTAATTACAGCTTGACAAGGCCTTCTCATGCCCCCAATCAGGTTCCTGGTTGTCCTTTGTAGGATGCTGTTCAATTCTTGGACCAGCATGGCACCAAGCTCCTGGACACTTCTTGGCTGGACCGGACGGGCTGAAATTGCAAACTGCAACTCTTTCCAGACATGTTCGATTGGATTGAGGTGAGGGGATCTTGCTGGCCAGTTCATACGCTCAACCCCCTCCTTCTGTTTGTACTCCCCGACAGCATTGGCAACATGAGGACGGGCATTATCGCCAATCAGAATGAATCTATCACCCACTGCACCTGCATACAATCTGACGTGGACATCCAGGATCTCATCAATATACCGTTGTGCAGTCAATGTTCCACGTTCAAGGACACGGATAACTGTACGTCCATCCCAGCTGATGCCGCGCAGACCATGATTGAACCTCCACTATAGCGGTCATGCTCAGCAATGTTGGCTGCTTGGAATCGCTCTCCTGGTCTTCTCCATACCATAGAACGCCTATTTGTGTGGTCTTGGCAGTACCTTGACTCATCTGTAAAAAGGACAGGTCGCCAATCTACTCTGGTCCATCCAACGTGGTACATGGCCCATTCATATCGGGACAGCGGAATGCGAATACACGGTCTTCTCGATCGGAGACCACCTTCGTGCAATCTTGCCCGGATAGTCTGCGTCGAAACATTTACCCCGGATGCATTCGGAAGGCCACTGCGAATCTGGATTGCTGTGGCAAAGCGGTTCCTACGGGCCTGAATGATCAAAAACCGGTCTTCAGCCGCAGAGTTTGTCTCTGCCACCACCATGCCGTCTTACTAGTGTGCCATACTGCTGAAATCTTGCCCAGGCTCTGGTGATCACCGTCTGGTGCACATCAAGGGCTTCACCAACCTGACGATGGGTAGCTACTTGCTCCACCATCCCTACAGTCCGCCACATTTCTGCTTCAGACAAATGTCTTCTTACGTTTGCATTTGCCATATTCAATCATTAATTCACAAGGGTTTGTGTTGAAATGAAGACTGAATACCCTACACATACCATGTACATGTAGAGAGTACACGAAAACATCATGAAAATCAAGAGGTACATGCTTTCCATAACTGTCAGGAAAAGTCAGCCTGTCAAGAGAGCTAATGTAAACACTGGAGACCATCTCAATACATTCCTCAATCATATCCACCAAAAATATCGCAAATATGTCCCAAGCAAATTTCACAGTGATGTGTCAAATATTTAGTGCTTAGCAAACTTTGAGAGTATAGCATTGCTATGTAACTAGTATTGTTAGTATAAACCTGCATCAAAAATTTCTAGCGTCCAATTTTCCCACAAAACATGTTGCTCTTGTTTCTCTTTTATAGGCAGTCTTTGCTACTAAAAAAATGTACATTAGAAAACCTTCCTTTATCTCTCGAATTGCATTCTCCATCAGGATTTTATACATCTGTCATCGAACCATACGCACCCGCTTACAAGATATTTTGTGCTCCATAACAGGACAAGTTATCGCCACTGATTTGATAATTCGTCGCCTGAGTGCTAGAATGTCCTATGTCCCTTAGGGGAGATAATACATAGTCCCATAGGGGACATAGGACATTCTAGCACTCAGGCGACGAATTGTATGTATTACATCAATTAAACCATCGGCAGCTGAATGGGTGTCTTCACCACTAAAATGAATTCAGGTAACACTTTAGCTATATATCACGACCACTCACTAATTTTCCTTTCACTCTCAAGTTACCAGTTTAAGGATAACTTAGGCCGAGTGTAGTCATAGTTTCTTCCCCTTTTTCAAAATAGTGCCATCAAATCTCAAATGCAGAGCGACCTAGCAGTGATCTGAGACCTTGGTTGGCGTTTTACTTTTTAGCAGACTTTGAGTAGTATATATTAGTCATTGTATAGATGAGAGGGGACGCATTGGCGTTGGAACCGGTTCCCGACAGATCACCGAAGTTGAGCAACGGCGAGCCCGGTTAGTCCTTGGATGTGTGACCGTCTGAGCGATCGATTCAGACTCCCTCGTTGTGTCCTTAGGAAAGGCACTTAACCCCGATTGCCCACATGGGGGCACGATGATGCCGTGTACTAAGGGCACTGCACGTCGTTGGTGCGCATGTCTTCAACCAATCTAACTCGGCCAGTTCTGCAGTGCAGAGTTACGATGTTGGGGAGCTGGCAGCTACTCGTCGTTGCTCGGTGGTTCTCTCCGGCTTCCTCCGCTCATAAAACTGCTACCGACACGATATGACCTTGGCTGTTAAAATGTCGTTAAACCTAAATCAATAAATGAATAAATAGAATGACAATGAACTAAAATACACCAGAAACTGGAATTAATAACCATTTTTGCCAAGTGTGCCATCTGGCGATATTCCGCATACTGTTTCTGCTCTGTATTCCTTTTCATATAAACGTTTTCTGGCGTAACTTGTTCAAGATCAAATGTAAAACATAAATTTTGTTATTTCCTGAAAGGTAACAATCTTTCCTGTTACTTCCTTACTGGCGAATAGAAAATTGCGAAGAACGAACATTGGTTCAAACAAAAAATGAAAAACATAATGAAAATTAATTGGCGATATAAAAGGATATTTTTTAAAAAAGAGATTTGAGATTGTGAGGCGTGGAGAAAGTGAAAAAAAACTGAAAAACTTAATTTCGTTAATGAGAATAAGTGCTTATTTATTAGAAATGAGCGGAATTGGAATTTTGATTTCGGCATCGGTTTCGGTGTTTTTAGGGGGTATACCTCGGTATCGGTTCGATATTCGGTATCTCACTTGACTGAGATTTGATGATAGTACCAAAGAGGAATTCACATCAGGAAAACAGAATAAGTTATTAGAGTATCATTCTACCACAACGCAATAAACGACACTGTTAATGAGCTCAACAGTGGCATGCTTTTACGACCACAAATCATATCTAAAGTAATTTTGTGACTTGTTCTAAACGTCCTTAATGTTTAAAGACCTATTTCGGCCTTTCCGATCTCAGAGCATATGCCCTGACCATGCCATCTTTAGGAGGTCCTGCTGATAATAGGCAAACATCCTGGGCAGTGATTTTTAGTCAGGTCGTGGCTACATTAACAGAAAGCCAGAACTTAATTATAAATCATTGCTAAGCAATTTGACATGTACGGGTTGTAGTCTAGTGGGAATGCAGGACAGTTGCCCAGTCCATTGAGGGTTAACAGAATTGAATAGGAAATCGGCCACTTCTTTCATGAAAATGAACCTTTCAGCAGTTATCAAGTCTCAACAGGGACTTATAAATAACGAATGTAGGAAAATGTGAAAATTCAGACAGTATCGGTATCCAACGATTGGTTCAATTATAACCATTATATCGGTATAGGTTCGAATTTTCGTTGTATTGCCCATCTCCCATCTCTATTATATTAGCATCTCCCCCTCCCTCTCCACTAAGATAGCGGCAATAGAGAGTCCCCACTATATGTGACCAATAAGCGTTCCAGGAAGCCTATTGTTTAGAAATCAGTATGCCGTATACAGTACAGTCGCCGTGGATTGGTCATAATCCACACGTGGGCAGTTATGTCCACGCATCTGTTTACCAGGTAGAAAAAATCATCATTAGCAAAATTTTAATTAATGAAGCACCGGGTTGTACCCGGTGCTTCATTAATTAAATTTTTGATGATTATTCCTGTAATTAGTGTTTGGAATCTAATATTACTGCGTCCGTGGAAATATTGCCCATGCCTGGAAAGTGACCAGTCCACGGCGACTGCACATTACGTATGGGGCTAATTTTTAAATCAAATTTCTGACAGACGTTGCGTTCTTTCCTGAATGGTGCAACAATTTGCCTGCCATTTAATTTGCTTTCTCTCCCTGGGAACGCGTTGTAAATGCTGAATCAAACCGTTCAAGAAGAATTATTTCATTACTGTCTGGGACTGATTAGAATAGACCAATGATAGTTTTCTATGGACATTGAAACCCAAACACACACACAAATACGCTGTCATTTAGGTGCTGAATATGGCTCTGCAATGTAATATGAGCAATATCATTTATGTCTCGGAAAATAACAATTGCCAAACCTTGTTGACGCTTTTCTGGAAGTACTAATTTTATGCAGCTACATCCGGTATTGGATAAGGCATGATACCCAAATCTGTAGAAAGACATTTGCTTCCACAATAAATGCCAAGTATAGCCTCCAAAGCAATGTTGGCTTCTGGATGTCTATCTGGGAAAATGTAGACAAGATAAAACTTCAAAATTTACTAAAACATTGAGTTTTTTTTTGGTAGTACTACGTTTAAGCAGTCAAAATAGGTACTGAACAACGAATGGCACCAAAACATATAACAAAACTTTTTGTTGTTCCATAAATGCTGAAAACAGTTGTGCAAATCAATATATGCCTTAACTTCTCTGTCTGAGAGAAAATGAAGACAGAAAGAACAGAATTTACTGACAAATCTTCTTCTTTTTTATTAATTTCCATGCAGCCCAAATAGGTACTGAATAAAGGGTGACACCGTACTCTTCTTTAGGCAGCCTAAACAGATATCGGGTTAAAAACCCGACATCAAAACTTAGAAATGGAAAAATAGAAACATTAATAATTAAATGACACCTGTTGGAAGCTTAAAATCAATTTGTAAAATGTATTTGAAGAATAACCAGTGAGTCGCATAGCGACAACTCATTCCATTACACACGTTTTTTGTTCTGACACATCTGCCGCCATAGATAGATCTATATATTATTAGACTTGACTTCTGGAAAGACACGACGCTACTCAGAGGCTATACAGAAGGCTTTACCAAGGTGAGTCGCAAGTCGATTATTTTCCCCGGGCTCGGTATTATAAGTTACATGGCGTGTAGCTGCTTGATACGTTTCCATACCTGACATGAACTCTCAGAGCCTTGTATGGAAATGTATCAGCCTGATACACGCTATGTAATGTATTTTTTGTGTCGAAAGTCTATGTAAATAAGGGGATTAATAATTGTTCACGAGAAACAAAGAACGACCGGACATTTTTTAGAAGCTGCAATTGACAGCACCGCACAGAATCGTGAACGAAAACTGGCAGGTTACAACACAGTTTGTTTTTCCATTGACGACAGTACTAATCTTTCCTCTTCTCCCCATCTTATTAAGCTGATTTGGGCAAAAACAACCATCTATCCATTTAGTTTATCATCTCATGAAAACAATATACTGAAAAAATATAGGTCGCCATGTGAATTTTGGCTTTAAATTTGGAGCTTACTGTACTCCCGTCCAGTTTTGCACTGAATGAAATAGACATATTTTTACCTACCGCCACCCAATTTTAATCTTCTCTCACACATTTCAGAAGACAATAGCCACCAATATTTTATATCTTTTCCAAAACATGCACTTTAAAATTTTATTCACACTTACAAGCTCAGTTCATTTTCCACCAATCGGATAATTCCAGGAACTTTTATCCTCCATTAAAGGTTGGGTGCAAACCACTAGAGGCGCTGTTTACTATGAAAACACTGTATTGTAACCTGGCACCGGTATGTATCCATGCTGACAGTAAACAATCTTCGCTGTTCGAAAAGCGATATTTCGTCCCCTGAGTTGCAACGTGTTCTATGTGCCTACTGGCGACGATTTGTTTACAAAATAAAACTTATCGCCACAAGCATATCTATCTGAAATACCCTTACATACATTTATTGACATTACAACCTGAAAAGGATTAAAACAGCACTTTTAAACGTTGAAAAAATCACTTTCAATCTGCTGGGTAAACTGTAAAGAAAATGTTCGCTTCAGCATAAAAAATCGATAGACTTTGAAGTTTGGTCGGTAAAGGCTAGAGTCGTAAAACAAGAAATAGCTTTTGGGACCTCAAATGATATTTTCTGTCCATTTTTTTAAATGTTTAGTGTTTAAAATCAATAAACACGGTACCTTGAAAATAGTTTTGGTACTTTAATCAGGGGGAGGCCACCAAAAATTTGCAAGACATGACGTGGGGTGGATGGGTCTCTTGAGTGCGCCAAAAATGTGCATTTCCAACTTGTGCAATTTTTTGGATTTTTTAAAAATATATCAATATATCAGCTAATATATACCATCATTTGTGTTTCAAACCTTAAAGATGATGTTGTACATCACACTCTTAACATAAATACAACATCAGGAGGCTTTATGTGAGAATATTGGGCTTAAACGGGGAAAATGTCACACGTTAGTAGGGGGTGGGTGTCTTGTTCGAAATGTAGAAAATGTGCAGACAATATTTTGGGAACAATTTAAATGAAAATTTGTTCCCGTATATGTACACCTTCTCTGGCCAAGCCTGATAATGAATAGCTTATCATTTGTAGATTGGGGCCCACAGCAGCCCACAGAGGTTTAAATTGGTGGTACCAGTATAACTTTTTATCTAACATGAAAAGCAGACGACACTTGCCAACAAATGATTGAATAACTAATTTTGTTAATTTTTGTCTCAAAAACATAGGTTATGACCCCTCATTGGAACGAGCGCAACGAGCTCGTTCCAATGAGGGGTCATAACCTATGTTTTTGAGACAAAAAATGAAAAAAATAATAAAAATTAATTGGCGATTTTTGAGAATAGCGCTGGCCGGTTTTGGCCGTTACGTTGGGTAAAGGGTTAAGAACATTATGAAAACCCCCTAAAGACAGCTGTGCCTACTAAGTTTGTAAGCTTATTTTGGATTTTAATGGGAGAGTAGGGGTGGGTGTCTGAGAACGGTAGTAGAAAATTTGCACGTAGTGGGCGGGTGGGTGTAAAAAGGAGCCGAATAAAAAATAGGACGTCACGTCTTGCAAATTTTTAGTGCCCCCCCCCCCCCCCCGCTTTAATACTCTTATTTTGTTTCAGTTCAAAACTTGAAAATTGGAAGCGAGAGGATCAAAATAATAATGGCTGCTACTAACCTGATATAAATAATATCAGGTCAGTTAACTGATACTGCGGAACCCTTAGATGCTATTCAAACGGTCTGTGTGGACAAACTTACTTTCAGGAATAATGATAGTGAATTGTACACTCTAAACTCAGTTGGGTCAAAAATCAACCGAGTTGAGTGAATATGAACCCAATTGGGTTCATATTTACTCAGCCCAGTTGATTTGGGTTGATTTTGAACCTAACCGATTTTAGAATGTAATACTTGTTGGAGTATCTTAGAGCTGTATGTCTTGATACACTTTCCGACAAGGTTTCAGTTTGGCACATAAATCTGATCTGCTATGTGTGTCCCATGATTTGATACACTTTCCGACAAGGCTTCGGTTTGGAACATAAATCTGGTGTAAATTTTTGTTTCTGGTTACGACCAAGGGACAGAAATATGTGACGACAGTCCCACGAAATATTTGTTAATCTCCCGCCTCAATATCACAGGCCACGAGTCTAATTATACCCTCCCTTTTTTTCAAAAGGTGGGATGTACTGGATGGCATCTGTCCGTCCGTGCGTCCGTCCGTACATCGATCCGCCCGCGCTCAGATGTCTGCTCGCGATATAACTTCAACATTACTGCTCAGATTTCGATGAAATTTCATACAGATGTTCACTATCCTGAGATCTTTAAGTCACATAAGCCGCTTTGCTGTTGGAATATGGTTTCCGTGAGTTATGGCCCTTTGGTTATACAAAAATAGCCTATTTTTTTGTCTGTTGGCCTAGTATCTCAGGTTTGGGTTATCAGGTCTCACTGAAATTTGGAATGAAGATTGTTTATGGGAACGACTTTCCAATGAGTTTCTACAAATATTTCTTACTTTACACTTTTTAGACTTATTAACTTTGCAAATTCACTGTTTGCCTGGTTTGCCTCGTAAAATAGCCAGTTTTTGTCTGCTCGGCTCATATTTCAGGTTTAGGTTATCAGATTTCAATGAAATTTGGTCTAAAGATTGTTTATGGGACAGGCTTTGTACCAACCACTTTTGTAATACAACCACTTTTGCAATAAAATTTATTACAAAAGTGGTTAACGCGTACCAACCACTTTTGCAATAAAAGCACTTTTGTAATAAACTAACCATTATTGTAATAAACTCATTTCGGTGATAAATCACGGACGTCCATTTTATAGTCGGACATTGGGGTGGGGTGAGGGACTAGTTTACCTAAACATGTTTGTGTGTCGTTCGATGGAATAACGTGTCAATTCACCTATTGAAACTTGGTAGTGACTGAAGAAAGTACGAAAGCACTTTTACAATAAACTTTATTACAAAAGTGGTTATCGCGTTCCAACCACTTTTGTAATAAACCCACTTTTGTAATTAACTAACCATTATTGTAATAAACTCATTTCGATGATAAATCACGGACGTCCATTTTATAGTCGAACATTGGGGTGGGGTGAGGGACTAGTTCACCTAAAGATGTTTGTGTGTCGTTCAATGGAATAACGTGTCCATTCACCTATTGAAACTTGGTAGTGACTAAAGAAAGAACAAAAGCACTTTTACAAGAAACTTTATTACAAAAGTGGTTAACGGGTACCAACCACTTTTGTAATAAAACCACTTTTGTAATAAAGTTTATTGTAAAAGTGCTTGCGTACTATCTTCAGTCACTACCAAATTTCAATATGTGAATGGACACGTTATTCCATCGAACGACACACAAACATGTTTACGTAAACTAGTCCCTCACTCCACCCCAATGTCCGACTATAAAATGGACGTCCGTGATTTATCACTGAACTGAGTTTATTACAATAATGGTTAGTTTATTACAAAAGGGGTTTTATTACAAACGTGGTTGGTACGCGATAACTGCGTTTGTAATAAAGTTTATTGCAAAAGTGGTTGCGTACTTTCTTCAGTCACTATCAAAGAAAACACATGCAAATCATCTCCCCACATGTGGCATTATGTCTTTTCTATATCTCTTATGTGGATGGTCTGATCGTCACAAAACTTAGGTAACAGGTGTTTCTGGCCCTCACAATTACCTCGGGGAGAGGGGGGGGGGTAATTTTTGCTGCAAAACATAGACAACAATTTTGTTTGGCGGTATGCACTGTGGAGGTGTGCCCCGTGGCGTGGCACCCTCTTGTTTTGTAAGGAAATGATGCAATGCCATGCCCCCAAAGCTATACAAATATTCTGTCATACTCCAGTTAAAGATATTCCAAGCAACAAGTATTTAATTTTTGGAAGTCGTCGACGTTATCATTAACCCTTTAAACCCCAGCGGCCGTTTGTCCGACCAGGAACATGATACGTCATAATTTTATTAACCCTTTACCTAACGAATCACCCGCATCCGCCCGCGTAATATGCAAATTGAGCAGTTGACAAAATTGAGCAGTTGACATCATGTGACCCCTCATTGGAACGAGCTCATTGAGCTCGTTCCAATGAGGGGGTCACATGATATGGTTTTGTTGAAATATTTTGAAAAATTAAAAAAAATTATATTTAAAATAATAAATTTTGATATCGTCTGCGTTGGGTAAAGGGTTAAACAGGACAGATGCTAAGTGCATATATGTGGTAGACCAATCACTATTTTCAACGTACAACCCTAAGGCCGCACGGTGAAAATATTATTTGGTCTACCCCTAAATAATGAACATGGACTCTTCCAGTTGCTGTCATTAAACTAATATGAAAAATACCACCTTTGATCAAAGGGTTAAACTATGGATGTGTTGAGTCTTCATTCCTAATGGTAATGTCATCAAAAAGTCGGTCAAATGTAGTCTCGATTGAGAAACATTGATTTCGTTGATTCAAAGAAAATGTTTACGGTATTGTTTTAGATTTAATCGTCTTGAATACACGGTAGATTCGCTTTTTTCCTACCAACTGAAATATTCCATACGAGTGAATCTAAACGTATTCGATGTACTATTTAATGGATAGATTTGTATCAGGGCATAACAGCGTCCAATTCCTTACAGAATTAGATCGGTGGCTTGAGAGGTTGCTCCAGCCTTAATAGTGCAAGCTCAAGGAATTGATATCGGAAAAGCTCGTATTCGAAAAATCAACGTCAAATACTGGGGCTATTGGGGACTGAAAAATGAAACGAAAAAGAGCTTCCCATTCAATTAACCTACATCTGGTTTACACGTAGACTATTCTACCACTCTATTTGTCTGATTTTTTGTTGTTGCATTAAGAATTTTTTTATGTGCGAGAGTTTTCTTAAGAACATGAGGTATACCGCTTCTTTATTTAACCCAACAAACATAATTAAAAGCGCAATTAACAAACAAGAGTCACAACCGGGCCTGAACCGCTCACATTGAACCATATAAACAGTGGCTTATCGGGGATATACATTAAGCAATCAATCTCCGTAGTATCCATTGTCATTCTTTGAGACTCTCTGGCGCCCCTAAATAATCCAAGTATTATGCTTTTTTTCCAGTTAATCATAACTTAAAAAGTATAACAGCCCTATCTGCCCCCCTTGATACAACCTACGAGGATTTGTCTCAGTTACAGGCCTCTAAAGGGTACTTAAGTACAAATAGCTTATTTTTCAGCCACATAATTCCTAAAAATGATCTTGGAATTATGTATTGTTTCTATTTTTAGCACATGGCGAGTCCTATGAGAGCTAGGGTTAATTTTTCCATATAAATCAAATACCTGTTGCCCACTTATGCAGCTTAATAAATTTGGTCAAAATCGGACTAAGGGTTCTAAATAGTGAAAAATTGGGCGGTGCCAAAAAATTTGTCCCTTACAGGCTGACTGCAAATATTGAACCACAAACTTCATTTGAACAAAAGGAAGCCGAATACCAAAAAGAGAACCCATGGGACCCGTGGCGCTCACCTGACCATAGTTATTTAAAGGAGAATTTAATTAGCATCGAAAGCTAGTTAACACTACAGAGAAATGAAGTTAGTTAATTATTCATAACTCTGTTGTTCATGGCAGATGATTTTTTTTCTAGTATTGGGATGCTACGACAGAAATAAATATCAAACTAGAGATTTAACTTGAACAGACTTGAAGGATGTTGTACACCAAATATCAAAATATTCTCAATGGTGGTTCTGTAGAAGATTTTAAGAATATTACCAATTTGCAGTCTCCCCTCCTCACGCGGAACACACATATCAAACCAGGGAATCAAGAAGCAGATTTTTAAAGATTATTCCTCATATTGGCCTAAGTTAAAATTCGGTCTCAAATAAGGAGCCGACATATTAGCCTAAAGACTTGATTTTAACAAACTTAGATCTGACAACCTTACGGATGTTGTAGACCAAATATCAAAAGAGTGTGTCTGGTTAATCTGAAGAAGAATATTTGCAAAGATTATTCCTCATATTGCACTAAGTTAAAATTCGGGCTCCCTTAGAGAGATCAATTATGAACTGATAGACTTGATTTGAACAAACTGAATCCGATCCCTGTAAAGATTGTGTATGCCATGTATTAAATAATTCTGACTTGTGTTTCTGGAGAGAAGAGTTCTAAATATTATTCCTCATATTGAACTAAGATAAAATTCGGGCTCCAATAGGGAGCCCAAGTATTAACCCAGACACTCGGTTTGAACAAACTGGAATGTGCCCCCACCCCGAGATATTGTATACCAAATATAAAAGCATTCTGACTGGTGAAATGTGAAAAACAAGATTTTTAAGGAAATCTCCTCATATTGCACTAAGTTGCAATTCAGGCTACCATAGGGAGTCCAGATATCAACCCAGAGACGCGGTGACTTGAACAAACTTGAATCTGAACACCAACCATCCCCACCCCTCCCCCGTCATGGAGATGCTGTATACCAAATATGAAAGGATTCTGACTGGTGAATCTGAAGAAGATGTTTAAAGACATTCACTCATGTTGTACTAAGTTAAAAGTCGGGCTCCCATAGGGAGCCCACATATTAACCCAGGCACTCGACTTGAATAAACTTGAATCTTGTGACGAAATTCAGCCTACTTAAGGGCTAACCGTAGGGTTAATAGGGGGTCATAAGCACTCTCGTGGATTTTCACTTTACTGAGAAAGGTGCGACTTCAAACTTAAAAACAAGCTAACCTAAGATTATATAATATTCCCCATACTCGTGTTTGATAATTGCTAACTTTTAATTCGGTAAATTAAATTAATTTGAAAGTTGAAATATTTAGACTGATGAAATGTAGAAAATATTCCAAATCAACTTGATGTTGGAGTTCTTAAATACAGACATGTTGTCGGCATACTCAAGTTGTCATTTCCCACAGATAAGTGGAACATCTGGTTATATCAGTACTATATTATTATTAGAGGATGTCATAACGATACTGCACATGATATATGTGTTTAGAATTAGGGTTTCTTAATTTTAGTTTTCTTAATTGAAACTTTGTAGGATTTCGTCAGCCCTTCCACGCCTGAACTTTTTACAGACCGTATTCCTGACGAACCATTTTCAACAAATCACTAACTGTCAACAAGCACTGGAGGACCCCCCCCCCCCCCCCCCCCTTTATCAGCAAGATCTTATCCATCCGCTTCAAAGTTCAAACTTGTCTTCATTTTCAGAATCACTAGTTTCACTATTCTCGCCGCAGCCGTCACCAGTCTCATCTGCTCAAAGCAGAGGAGACCGGTGATGGCCGTGAAGGGGATGCTGATGTGGAGAAGGTAGGGGTGATAACGCGAGTGATTCTGAAAATAATGACGCGATTGAAGCGGGTTTGAGTTTTCATACTTATCTTTGGAAAAGACTTTTCTGTTTGGAGATGGGAGATTGCCAACGAAATATGCTCTTTTCCTAAGATAAGTATGAAAACTCAAACTCGCTTCAATCTCGTCTTTATTTTCAGAATCTTTCGCATTATCACCTCTACCTTCTTCAACATCAAAACCCTCTTTACTGCTTCGAGCAGAGGAGACTGGTGGCGGCTGTGACGAGGATGTTGATGTTGGAGGAGGTAGTGAATAGTGATACTAGTGATTCTGAAAATGAAGGCGAGTTTGAACTTTAAAGCAGGTGAATAAGATCTTGCTGTTGAAAGGGAAGGGGTGGAGGTTTTCCAGAACTGGTCGAGAGTTACAGTGATTTGTTAATGGTTCGTCAGGAATCAGGACTGTAAAGATTTCAGGCATACAGGGGCTGACGAAATCCTACAAAGTTTCAATTCAGAAAACTTCAGTTCAATACACAAACAATGCTACGCGCCATTCCCAGTTCCGTGTTGTAGATTTCCCAGGTATCGGGGCCGGCCTTCGGAACACGGAATCCAGGAATTCGCGTTCCCGTGATTAAACCCTAGTACTGATGTCGAAGAGATACGTGTGAGGGGAAACGGATGTCCGAGAGCTAACCTATGTTAAATAGTAATAAAACTGTATTTACATTTTTGGGGTGGTGACGAAGTTCCCAAGCAGTCCACTGGAAACCGGGACCTTAAAAAGAAAACCTAGGAACAATCCTTGCTGTAAACCGAAGACAATCAAACGGTACACAACCCTAGGAAGCCCGTCTACCTGACGACCACAAGCCACTCCGTTTCAACCTCAGCCCCCTAGAGACGTGGTATATCAAATATGAAAGCATTCCAACTGGTTGGTGGCTCTGAGAAGATATTTCCTCATATTGCACTAAGTTAAAATTCGGGCTACCACACGGAGCACAAATGTTAACCCAGGAACCCGATTTTAACAAACTTGAATCTGACTTCCCTAGATATGTTGTATACCAAATACGAGAGGATTCTGACTGGTGATTTTGAATGAATCTGAAGAAGATGATTTTTGAAGAAATCACCTCATGTTGCACTCAGTTAAAAGCTACCCCTGAGGAGACCACATATTAACCAGGGACCCAAAAACAAACTTGAATCTGACCTACCCAGAGATGTTATATCCAATTATGAAAGGATTCTAACTGGCGAATGTGAAGAAGAAGATTTTTAAACAAATTCCCTCATATTGTACTAAATTAAAACAAGGAGCCCAAATATTCACCCAGACACTCGATTTGAATAAACTAGAATCTCAACCCCGTAGATATATTGTATACCAAATATGAAAGCATTCTGACTGGTGGATCTGAAGAAGAAGTCTTAAAAAAATTAAAATTCTGACTACCATAGGAACCCAGGAACCCGATTGGAACAAAATAAAATCTGACCTCCCCAGAGATGTTGTATACCGAATGTGAAAGGATTCTGACTAGTGAATCTGAAGACGAATTGTTTTATAGAAATTCCCTCATATTTCACTAAGATAAAATCTGTGCTCCCATAGGGAGCCCAAATATTAACCCAGGCATCCGATGTGAACAAACCTGCATCTAACCCTCCTAGAGATGTTGTATATCAAATATGAAAGCATTTTGACTGATGGATCCGAAAAAAAGGATTTAAAAAAGTTACAATTTTGACTACCATATGGTGGCCAAATATTAACCCAGGGACCCGATGGGAACAACATGAAATCTGACCTCCCTGGAGATGTTGTATACCAAATATGAAAGGATTCTGACTGGTGAATCTTAAGACGAATACTTTTATAAAAATTCCCTCATATTTCACTAAGTTAAACTTTGTGCTCTCACAGGGAGCCCAAATATCAACCCAGGCACCCAATTTGAACAAACCTGCATCTGACCCTGTTTGAGATGTTGTGTACCAAATATAAAAGTATTCTAACTGGTGGATCTGAAGAAGAAGATTTTTAAAGACAATTCCTCATATTCTAATATGTTAAAATTTGGACCACCATATTGAGCCCAAATATTAACCCAGGGACCCGATTTGAACAAACTTGAATCTGGTCCCACTAGAAATATTGTAAATCCAATATTAAAGAATTCTGGCTGGTGAATCTGAAGAAGAAGATTTTTAAAGATTATCATTTTGCACTAAGTTCAAATTTGGGCTTCCATAGGAAGCCCAAATATTAACTGAGGGATTTAATTTGAACAATCTTGAATCTGACCCTGATAACAATGGTGTATGATGTATGCGAAACATTAAAAGATCCTGACAGGTGGTTCTGAAGAAGATCTTCGAAGATTATTCCTCATATTGCCTAAGTTAGAAAAATGGGCTCCTATATTGAGCCCAAATATGAACTGAGGGACTTCATTTTAACAAACTCATATCTGTCCTCTTATGGATGCTGTAAACCAAATATCAACAGATTCTGATCATTGGTTCTGGAGAATTTTTTTTTATCTTTGCAAATATGCTGACTCAACATTTTTTCGATGCCCTCCACAGAACACCCTGACACAACCGATTGCATTCAATTCTACCAAATAACAGCTCTCTGGTCCGTGTGGTTTGGGAAATATGGGTATTTGAAACGGGAAACGTGAAAATGTTTCGCATGAGTCAAGTACTTATGACCCAATAATGCCACATACCAAATTTGGTTCAAATCGGACCATCGGTTCAGAAAATAGAAATTTTGGGCAGGGTCCTCCAATTACAAAGGCAAACATTGCTCCACGAACTTCGTTTGAACAAACTTGATTCTATACCTCAAAAGGAAGCTCCATACCAAATGTCAAATCATTGTACCCGCTGGTTCACGAGAAGAAGATATTTTTTTAAAAATGGAGCATTTTCTCCCAACCCCTCCTTATGGGGCTGGGCATGTTGATTTGAACAAAAACGCAATGCCCCTTCGGGACCATCACTCACACAAAATATCACTTGAATTGGCCTAGTGGTTTTGGTGGAGAAGTCGTACGACGGACGACGAACAACGGACATGGAGCGATTAGATTAGCTGAGCTTGACAACTGTCAAGGTGAGCTAAAAATGACCATTCAAATTTTATTTTTTCTTCTTCATTATTTTGCATCAAAAGAAGGAAAAGTTTTGGGTATTCAAGCAGTAGAGCTGTAGGTTTTTAAATTTCTTGTTCGGTTTCGGTTTTGATTTTTCAGGTGGAATAAAACCTCGGTTCGGTTCGGTTTTCGGTTTGTTCATGAGGCCAAATAAAATTCAATAAACCTCATTCTTTTGTCCGGAGTCACAACTGAATGGCAGTGAAATTGAGTGAAACTCAATGAATGCCCGAAATAAGCTATAATACATGAAGAATCAGGAAGGCCAAATTAATAATTACCTAAATATACAGAACTTTTATTGTGCTTGTCCATTTTTCGAGGTCTGACACCTACACGCAACTTGAGGAAAGCTGCAAACACAACTCAACTGAAATGTCGGAAATTCACAGAATGTAGCCTTCCCAGAGTAGTGTCTGGGTACTCTCACCACCCTGGGAAAGCTACATTCTGTGAATTTCTACAGCAAGAGAGTATTTAATAAAAAACGAAAAACCTTAGATTACGGGATGTCGACGGTTTCGGTTTCGGTTTTTTAAAAAAAACTAAAAACCTCGGTTCGGTTTCGGTTAACCTACAGCTCTATCAAGCAGGGGCTTAAAAATCGAAATTCGACTTACCATCAATTCGGGAATGGAATGGAGCAGAAGATTTACGAACCGATTCTTTTCGAACTGAATTGTGACCTCCAATTTTCACCACCTTATACAGTGGATGGGACGACCCGGTCAGAATTTGACTCAACTGCAGCGCTTTCTTCAAAGAATAATGCCCCCTCTCTCTCTCTTTCTTTCTCTCTTTCTCTGTGGGCATTGTCAGGAAAACAGCATGCCATCCCCAAAGAGTAACAAGGCATCGGTATCGGTTTCGGTATTTTTAGGGAGGTATACCTCGGTATCGGTTCGGTATCTGACTTAACTGAGATTTGTTGATAGTACCAATGAGGAATTCACATCAGGAAAAACAGACCAAGCTGTGTAGTGTCATTCTACCACAACGCTACAAACGACACTGTCAATGAGCTCAACAGTGGCATTCTTTTACGACAGTATATCATATCTACAGCAATTGTGTGACCTATTCTGAACGCACCTCAATGTCTAAAGACTTATGTCGGGCTTTGCTATCTCAGACCATGTGCCCTGACCATGCCAGTTTTAGGAGGTCCTGCTCACATTAGACAAAATAAACGGGCAGTGATTTCTAGTCAGGTCTTAGCAGCTTTAACAGGTAGCCAAAACGTGACTAGAAATCACTGCCAAGCAACTGTATAGGTTGTAGTCTAGTGGAAATTCAGGACAGTTGCCCAGTCCATTGGGGGTAAAAAAAAACTGAAAAGAAAATCTCACTTTTTTCATGAAAATGAACCTTTCAACTGTTATCAAACCTCAACAGGGACTTTTAAATAGCGAATGCAGAAAATTTGATATTTCCCGGTTCCCGGTTCTGAGAGTAATTTCATTCCCGTTCCTGGTTACTAGAAAAACAAGGAATATATTAAATCCCAATCTCAATGGAGCATTTTTAAAGAAATATGCCCAAAATAGGCTAAACTTTGTGAAGTGGCCTAGAAATTTCAAAATGGTGATAAATCGAACCACCTCCACCCCCCCCCCCCTTTGAGACTTTGAGAAAAAAAATCCGACGCATTTCATTTTTTGACCTTATGACGTCACTCAGATTTCAGATATAGCAGTTGAAATTTCGTAGAACGGCACCGAATTTTAGATATATGTTTGTGAAGATTATATTCCCCAAATTTCAAAAGACTGTCGCTCAGAATGAGGTTGAAAATTAAAGGTCAAGAAAATGATGTAAAATTAGCAAAACTGACATGTGGCGACATCTTAATTCCCAAAATGGCTATGCACAATCCGATACATTTTAATGTTTGACCTTATGACCCCTTATGACGTCACCAAAGCAATTCTTTTTTCGCCTTAGACGCGATGTGCTCTGGTGCAGGCGGCCCGCATACAATGGACCAAGATAGTCTTGAGGTCTGAGCAGTTGTTTCTAGCCATATATCGTCTGCCCGAAGAGAAACATCTGCGCGCCATACGTTTTGTGCAAATGGTGATATTCAATAAATCCACGTTATTTTCCATGGCCTCTGCAAGTTAATGTCATATTCGTCTAAAATATAGAATCAACATGTTGGTGGTTTCTTTTCCAGATGGCAAAAGTCACAGGTATCGTTGTGTGCGTGATGTTGGCTATCTTCGCGAGTATTGCAGGTAAGTACCCTGTAGTAGATATTATAGAACAGATGTGCAAACATACTCTTCGTAAAATGCCTCGGTATTCAATTGTAGCATTGTTTAACTACTGTGATTCAGCTAGTTAGCGTTTTGATACCGTTTTACTCTTTAAGATTACTCTACTGCAGGGACTATTTTGTTATCCATGTCACGACATGTAACAATCCACATTATCTAAAGTATTACTACGTGCAATTCAATTGTTTTTATTGAACCACATCGAAGTTGTATACAGGGTCATGACTAGAGGATCTTGGTTTCCAACTTTACCCTCATTGGCCTCCAACTATAACTTTTGATAAAACAATTTGCACCCCTTCCTCCAGAGGGAAAATTTTCCAACTGCTTCTGCTGAAGAAATCCGAATGCAATCTCTCCCCTTGTGTTTGAAATATATTACTATCTGATTCTAGAGTTAGAAATCATCTCTTTGGGTACAACAAGGCGCCATGTGCAATGCTTTACAGAATCAAGCGTTTGTGGTCATCGATTTTCCCCTGAGCGTTCTCACACGTTGGTGATGAAATGATAAATATGCTTTCTCCGAGTATGGAGTGTGGAGTCTTTTATTCACAACTCAGACATTCGAATTACCGATCTATTCCTTGTTTATCCTGACGGTTTCGTATGCGGCTGGCAATTTCTTGTCATCAAAAGCAAACAAATAATATTTTCCAAAAGTGGATAAATTCGGGTTTTGTATACTTTTGTCATTATTTTGGTATATAATATGTCGTTATTCGCCGCTTTTGTTCGTATTTAGGGCATTGTAAAAATTTACAAAAAAATGCCCAAAAGTTACGTTGGACGACCCCTTAAAATTTCCTGATTTGAGCGAAGATGACGTCAAAAGTGAACCTATTTAACCGTATTCGAAAAACTTACAAATATCGAAAAGAATTATAATTTCCTGATTTGAGCGATGATGACGTCAAAAGTGCACCTATTTAACCGTATTCGAAAAACTTACAAGTATCGAACAGAATTAAAGCGTACCTATAACATAGTCTTTTGTTCCTATTCTGGCACGTTGTCACACGCGGGTCCATTGTAAATAAACTGTGTTCACTATTTCACCTGTAAACGTCCAATAGGTTGCTCAACTGACTATTATTTCAAGCTTCCATAGTTTTCGCAGCTCAATGGAGCGTTATATTAAAATTAAATAAGGCAAAAACGGGCAGAAAAGCGAGATGATGATCTGCATACGGGAGGCGGGGGGGGGGGGGGGGTAGAAAACTCGAGTCCCACGGTCCTTATGCAGTGGAGTTGTAATTCGATAAGTCAGAATCAGATCATTTGCGTCCAGTTGAATCTCGATGAAGATACGCACATCACACGACAGACCTTTGCAACTATGAACGTCCATTTTAAGGCGTAAACTTTGAATATTAAGATAAAGAAAAGAATGGCGTTTTGGAAAATCCGAAGTGAAGAAGGGGGTCTTAGTAGAATCATGGATCATAGTGGGTAAGTATCTGGACGTAGATTTGTCTCGATGGCGCAAGCTATTGAACATAGTATTAAAAACCACAATTCAGTACCAACACGTTGATAACAGGGGAGAGGGTGGGTAATTCATTTTATCTGACAATCAAATAGATTTTGGCCTGAAAACTACGAGAAACGGTACGTATCACATAATGTGTTCCGATTCCGTATCATATAGATGACTCATTCTGATTCCGTATCATATAGAGGACTCGTTTTCGGTAGCGCTACGGGCTGTCATAACAGGCGCATGGATACATTCTATGTGCGTTTCAGTGATCGACCGAACATTATGTCCCAAAAATGTTTAAAAGTAATTTAACCCTTTACCTAACATAAAAAGCAGACGACACTTGCAACAAAAATTCTTGAATAACTAATTTTTTTTATTGTTTGTCTCAAAAAACATAGGTTATGACCACTCATTGGAACGAGCTCGACGAGCTCGTTCCAACGAGGGGTCATAACCTATGTTTTTGAGGCAACAAATGAAAAAATATTGAAAATTAATTGGCGATTTTTGAGAATAGCATTGACCGGTTTTGGCCGTTACGTTGGGTAAAGGGTTAAGATTTAATCTGTTTTTGTGACAGAATCGTTCGATAAATGCGCGACACGCTAGTTCCAATGAGGGGTCATAACCTATGTTTTGGAAGCAAAAAGTGAAAATATAAAAAAAAAATGGAGACGTTTTTCTTGTATTGCGCGAGACGGTTTTTGCCGTTACGTTAGGTAAAAGATTAATACAATATAACCCACCCCAAATAGGACAGATAACGTAAATTCTCCCTACTGAAATTATGCAAATGTCACCCAGTTGTATTTTGTTTAGCCGATCAAATTGTCCAGTTTTGAAAATGACCAATGAAAGCCCCCAACTCTAATTAGGCAAATTATGAAAATGTGGCCCAGTTGTATTTTGTTCAGCCAATCAAATTGTCTAATTTTGAAATTGACCAATGAAATTGACGGAAGGCTTTATTTATATTGATTAATGTGAAAACAAAATTTCAAATGGTTTAAAGTGAACAAAACGGACGAGTCATATGATAAATTTTGATATCGTCTGCGTTGTGTAAAAGGTTAAACGTTTGACTATTATTCTGTGTTGAAACCCATTTAACCCCCTGCACTCTGATGTCGAGAATACTCGACACCTCCCCCACTCTAAGACCCACCACACCTCCCTGTCATCCATGGTTATCCCCCCTGTGTTGTCAGAAATTCAGCAATTTAGATTTTGGTTGACAGAGCTCAGTTGGAGCTCTGTCAACCAAAATCTAAATTGCTGAATTTCTGACAACACAGGGGGGGGGGGGATAACCATGGATGACAAATCAGACGTTTCGTCATCAGAGTGCAGGGGATTAAAAATATAAAACAGTGTTTTCACCATCATTTGCGGTTCTGTAACGTTTTTTGGTCCCATACATCAACAGTGTATGCACCGTGACAGATAATGCAGATGCTTTCCTTTCCATTAAACCTAAATGTCTACGAGGTGAGATTTGCTAATTTGAGATTGGCTGTTTACCTGTTGTCTCACGGAAAGTTATATTTCACAAAACTGGAATCCGACTGCCAAACATCCATTAATCTGTCTTGTTGCTGGTGGCCCAGTCTCTTTATCGACTGCCACGCTTCTTGCAGCACAGGAAATTGATGACAAATGTAGCATTTGTTTATTATTTACCTAACCCTACACCGCTTCCCATTCACTGCCTTCTTCCCTTTTGATGTGTTTTGGCTAAACATTAAACTATTTTGTATTGGAAACATGTTACAAGTAAATATTGGTACACAACCACTTTGTATCAAATCATATGACGGATAGAATTTATCGGCTGGGATGTTGCAATGCACGAGTGTGCCTTTCGTGCTTTCGTAGGTCTATCTACCCATCTTCTCGTAATGGCGTGTTCTTGTACTTTCGTCCCAACCCATTCTCTCTAGGACATTGAGTATATCCTTATTAAACAGTACAGTCAGTGCAACAGGGATTGGTGCAGTCAGCTCTCTCTGAGTATTGGGACAGTAATTTTAACGTTAATGGTTTCTGGAACATATTTCTGTTGGTTGAGTCTCGCAAATAAATGTCTAGTTCATTCCAAAGTTTGGGGTAGGAGTGTGTTGGCAAATTATCAAGGGATCTTGTCCTAGTTCACCTAATTAAGAGGGCATTTCTTCTTCTACTAGCTCTGCCTGAAGGGTTATCTGTGGTGCGAAAAAAATACTTGAAGATATAGGCAGGTTATCATGATACCAGTCAAATACGAAAAGGCATAAATGTAGTTTAAATAGGCCGTTTATTTTAAGAATTTTATTGTTTAGAAAGAGGGGATCCTTGTGGGCATTGTATCTCTCATTGTTTATTATTCGGAGAGAGCGTTTCTGTAATAGCAATATCTTTTTAATCGTTCGTGCGTTTCCCCAAATATGTATTCCATGCACTGAATGAGTATGTATCAGGGCATAATAAAGAGTTTTCATAGCTTCGCGAGGTAGTGTAGTTTTCACTCTATTCAGAGCAAAATTAGCGTGTGCAATCTTAGAGGAGAGCTGAGATATATAATGCCTATCATCGGTATGTATTCCTAAAAAAAATAAGTGATCTCTCTGTTCGTGCGATCCTACTTTTACTTATAATCGGACCATTTATTAATATATCATGGCGCATTGTAGCTGTTTTATACCTGGATGGATTGATTAAAATATATTTCGCTTTTGTAGCATTAAGAATAAGCTGATTTGCACAGCACCATCCAAATAGTTTACTAAGCTCTTATTAATATGAGGGACTAATTGATTTGGGCCAGGTCCTGAAGTGTGTCCGGTGGTATCATCCGCAAATGATAAGAGATTCAGGGATGTAGCATGGTAGATATCATGAACATGTAATACAAAACAGAGTTGGACCGTGTATCGAACCTTGGGGAACTCCGTGATTTATTTCCACCCTGTCCGATATATTATTATCATATGCGACGTGCTGTTGTCTGTCCGATAAGTAATTTCGAAACCAGTCATTACTCAATCCCTTAATACAATTTATACCATGATTAATTATTCTACTATATATGAAAAGCCTATGACACAAATTTTAGCCTGATACAATAACCGTGGTGAACATGATTTTAATAAATAAATTATACAGATATAGAGAATATACCCATAGTAGCTTGCTGTACCAGATGTTCACCACGAGTGGGGAACATATGCTACACGAGGCTACTTTGGGAATATTTTATTTATACCATGATCGTCAGATTATTAAGTGTGGCTATTTGTTTCGATTTTACTGAGCGGCAGTCGTACATACGTGCGAATTTGTTTTTGTTTTCATGAGCATCGGTGGGCGATACTTCCGCTGTCAATTTTATCACCGAAACGAAATAGAAAAGGAAACAGGGCCTTTTTTTCATTTTAATAACATAATAACATACTATTTCGAGTTATGGATGCTTTATTAACAAGAGACAATGCATGTTTGTTAATTTTTGTGTTTTATGGGGTAAACTCATTTAAAAACGTAATAAATAATTGTCACTTTCATTTCAATCTTCGTGAGGCGACGTGCGATAAATTTAGACAAGTTCGTATTCAGGTCGATGACACCAAAGGTCAACTTGGATGTAGTTCCACTGTAGGTGTAAATTTTAACTACTGAAATCCAATTGCTGGCGGGATCTATGGTATCGAATGTTTTCGAAAAATCCATGAATAAAGCCAGAATGGTATTTTCATTTTGTTATTTTTCCTCCGATATTGTTTTTAGCAACTGAATGTCAGGGTGCACTGTAGTATGTTGTTTTCTGAAACCGTATTCGTTTGGGTGGAAGATACTGAAGCGATCCAAGTATTTTAAAAGCCTTACAGACATTATAAGTTATTGTGATGAATTGACGGTAACATGGTCTGAGGTTTGCGGCTCGGAGGTTATGTTCAACCGAGACGCGAAGCGTCGAGGATGAACATAGGCTCAGAGACGCAAACCTCTGACCATGTACCGTCAACTCATCACAATAACGTAAATGTCCCAATAAGGTACTACCCATGGCCCAAAACCTACATTGTGAAACACGAGAGGCTCATATACTGAACCTGTGATCGTTAAAAGTTACCTTCTGCAATGCAACTTTCAACTATCACAGGTTCAGTAAATAAACATCTCGTGTGACCAACGACGGCACTGGATAAATAATCAATAAACCAGATAAACTCATTCCACCTTAGTTCAAATGGTAAATCGGTTTGTAATTTAAACAACGCTTCAACTGGAACACCGTCTGCTGCACGTGTGAAAAATCTAGAAAAATGAAGCGGCTTGCTAGTCAGTCTGTTGATGAAGCAATTCCGAAACGCGCGACGTCATTTCAAATAATTCGCGTGGTGACGTCAGACGATAACATTTGCTACTGAAGACGTAAACATAAAAGAAACTGCGCCAGCTCCCATCCAATCAGAGGGCGAGGATTTTACTTTTTAGTGGAACATAAGTTTCTCTTCCGATATTTGCTCCTGACCCGGAAAAACGGTCCCTAGGATTGAAATGGTTAATAAAAAGTAGTACAGAAAGTAGATGTGAAAGGTTTTACCCCCTACCTCCACCACACCCCCATGCGAGTTTAGTAAGGTGAGGAAATAATTCAAGAGGTGAATTGTGTGTTTTTTTCGTATACATGTATGTAAGCATAAAGTAGAGAACATTTAATCAATTGATTTGGTCAACCAACACGTTTTGGGCTGAATGTGTGCATATCCTCCCCGCACTGTATGGAATTAGTCTTTGGTTAAGATTGTGTTTAGAGGTCTAAAGACAGTTTCGATACGTTTGGACATTGGTCAGTATAACTGTTTGAGGTTGATCGGTAGCCCATCTATTCACTCCATGTTCGAGTTCGTAGAAAGGTAAGAGTTTTAAAACGTTTCAAGTAAAAAAAAAACTAAAAATGTTCAGACTTCATAAAATGTTTTGTATTATCGCCCCACTTTATAAGTATTGTAGTAACAATGCGACTCGTAAGGAAGACAAGCACGTCAATAAGGCGGTTGAACCAAAAAGCCAACAGATAATTGTTCTTTCATTGCTGTGGCACGATTCCGCCGATATAAGTCATTTATTTGCCATAGATCCTGGCTGTTGAAAGTGTCGTTAAACTCTAATAAAAAAATTAAAAAATTGCCATAGTCATTTCGTGAAAAAACATGACTTATCCGATTCGAAAAATGCACGAATCAGGAAACCAGTTCAATGTCGATCCCGAATCGGTCCATCACTGTTAACGTCAGATCGAAGCTTTGCTGGACCTAACAAGGGACACTGCTGATTGTTGTCATGATGAAATATTTTAGTCACAAAAGAATAGGTGAAGGGGTGCGAAATGAAGTAGAACAAATTCGCGACTGGATCAGAGCATGAGGATATTTTGGTATAATATACATTTGTTGATCAATATTTTCTGCATATTTTGTGGCGAATGTTTGTCTGCTGGAAATTAATTATTTGTCACCGGGGAACGACTAAAATGTCGGAATGCAAAACACAGAAGTGAGGGCAAAATAATTTGAAGTCTGTATTCATAGACATATTTATATGTAAATGCTTTTAAAAGACACATAAAACAAAAAAAATGCATTTTGTAACCTGCCTTTAACATAGAAGCTTCTTGGGAATATAATTTGAATTAAAACCCGAATTTCGAAAGAAGAAAAGGGTGGAGCACCGATAATCGACCACCGACACCAATGCTTTCTCATCATTCTAACTTTTATTCATTCCGAATGGCGTCACATTCTGGAATGTTGGATAGGAGTGAAAAGGATTGGGGTAGGTGGGGGTAGCCTGGTGTGGAGTGAAGTGGATTGGGGTAGGTGGGGATAGCCTGGGGTGGAGTGAAGTGGATTGGGGTAGGTGGGGATAGCTTGGTGTGGAGTGAAGTGGATTGGGGTAGATGGGGATAGCCTGGGGTGGAGTGAAGTGGATTCGGGTAGGTGGGGGTAGCCTGGTGTGGAGTGAAGTGGATTGGGGTAGGTGAGGATAGCCTGGGGTGGAGTGAAGTGGATTGGGGTAGGTGGGGGTAGACTGGTGATTCTTATACAACAATAATTCTGGTCCAGTTAGAAGTTGTATTGTTTCACACAACCTCGTAAAATTTTAGTAAACTAGCAGTAAACTGTTAATGAATATCTTTACATATTAGCCATAAAAAAAATCTTGTAAAAGCTAAATAAGACTGGTTACAAACATTTATGTATAACTAATTTTAGCCTACACTTCTGTCGATTCAGTTTTAATCATTACCCACACCAAAATACAAATATGACAACTATTTAAACAATATTTATATGCGTTTTTTTTAATTGGAAGGCGATGCCAAATCGACCAGGCCCAAACGCAGAATCGTCAACAAAGGTACCGAATCGCCAGAAACTAAGCTCAGAATCGTACGGATACCGAGTCGTGTAAAATGAAATTTTATGAAAACAACGACCTTGACCCGTCTCTTTAATACTGATAGTGATAACATTATTACTTGATTTGAGGTGTAAACGTGGTTAGTGAATTGTTTCTTGGAGTAATAAGTTTACTGCTCTCACAAAATAAAAAGCCATGTACAAAATTAACCCAATACTAATGATACCCACCCCGACCAGAAAGAATTGTGTGAAAAATTGTCTCAAAAGCAAATTAAAAACGTCAAAGCGATTGCCATTATATGTCAAGTGAGTGTCATAAGCAATTTCCGAAACGCCAAACTTGACAACTGCACCACGAACGCAGAAGTGTTAACTGCAGTTTATTTTACTTTCGCATAATGAAAACATCGAATAATAAAACAGAACTGAAAGTGAAAATAGGGGACGCGAAGGACATTCTGCTGTTACCATTTGTTTCAGTTGAAATATTTTCATTTTTTAGCTTCGCGTATCAATTAAATGTTCGAAGAGACTGAGCGAAACCCAGACAGAGTTCACATACCGTCACCAATATATACGTGCGCATGCACACCAAATAACAACCAGCTGCTCTGGGTCATCTTATATAGTCAACTAGACAATTGGGAATTTCACAATCCAGACTGATTGTCTGTTGCAATGACTTGATTATAAAATGAAAACGGATATTGAAAAATTAAATACGACATCCAAGATGTAAAAATAATAGAGAGATAATGGAAAAAAATGTTCAGTGTTCGCTAGTAAGAAGCCAGAGTTGTCCATTTGCGTTTGGAGTCACATAGAAAATACATGCACGTCACTGAGATCATGCGAGCTTTGTCTAAGACAAGATGTGGATTTGGAAACGTAGATCCCCCTCATCCCCAGTTATCCTGCAAGCCAGAATTGTTGAGTACACAACAACGATATTGGGGCTTTATATGTGCATTCTAAAATCAGCTGGGTTAAAAAACAAACCAGATCAACTAGCTTGAGTATTTATGAACCCAACTGGGTTCATATCTACTCAGCCTAGCTGATGTTGATTTGGATTCATTTTTACCCCAATTGATTTTAAAGCGTGGTATATATATATATGCACACTTAACCCAAAGTAGTCGTCAAAGATAATTTCACTTGATATATTTCGATGCATTCATCTCTTCAGAAATAAAACTATCAGCAGATCAATGCTTTCTCGTGCCGAAGGCGCGCAGTGACGGTTATGGACAAGCCCCTTTCGATCCTACCTTAACTTTTTGGAATTTTGAGAGTTCATAGATCACCATCATGGCAGGTCGCAGCAGAGGAGGAAAAGTTGAGGGAGTCGGCTTCTGATATATTGGTCTTCTTTCGTCAAATGTAATTCTTCCTCGTGTGAGGACCAGTGTGGAAGTGTGACCTTTCGACAAAGGTGATACCTCTCCCCGAGGGTGATGGTGTCGTGTTTCCAGGCATCTTCAGGCACGTATAGTCTGCCACTTAACAGTATTGATATTGAGGCCGTCATCGCCAAGTATAGTCTGCCTCTGGCTGATGTCTGTGAAGACGAATACTCTCGGATTCGGCGGACATACAAATCGATTCCCAATGAAAACAACGGCCCATTCAGGGAGCCACCTAAAGAAGGCCCGAACTTCAACTGGTTGAGGGAGGTTGGAGATTAGAAATTAGATTGGAAGCAGCCTGCGATTATGGCGTGCCACGCGCGTGGGTGCATTTGATGCTTCCGCACTGAGTTTTCCTTTATTTAGGGGTCGCTTTTTGAGATGAATGGAGGGGAGCAGCCTCTTGTATGCCACACCCGAGGGTGTTTGCTGAGCTCGCGGTGAGTTTTGGATTTCTTATTATATACGTCGCACGACTGTCTACTCGAATTGAATTAATTTGAATTAATTGAATTCGATGGGACGGTAGTGAAACGTAATCAACTAGCTTAACAACACACTCTGCACATGCGCACTAACACCACGTGTTACTATGGTAATTACGTCACAACATGAGTGCTCAAACAGAATACGAAAAAACACAACATGGCCCACACTGGGACACGTGACGTGATATCACTTCCGAGTTCCGTGTGATACAGCACGAAAACCACATGACATACTACTGGATGCACAGGCAACAAATCGGCAGCAAGCTCTTCCTTCTATGGGAATTGAATACTGTGTCACCGGTAAAGCTCCTGGTCATGGGGGTCGATTTATCTCTACTATACTACTTATCACCTATGTCAAGGAGGAATTCCACCAGGAATAGTAATTCCCGAGCCACAGAACTTAAAACTGTGAAGTTTTTCGGTAGTTGACCTAGACGAAAATCGATCCCGGGTCTTCGGCACTCGGTCGCCTAGTCATAAATCTTCTGCCACTATACCAACTGAGATAATGGCAACCTCAGAGAAGATTGAAATTAGCACAGTCAGTATGTCACTTCACATTTACAACCCGACCCCAGGCCGATATTCATTTATTTATTGGTGTTTAAGGTCACATATTTCTGCACCAAGGCTAATCATAACCACTGCAGTTTTACGGGTGGAGGAAGCCGGAGTACCAGGAGAGAACCATCGAACAACGGCGAGCATCTCTCAGCTACCGAACATAGTAACTCCACACAAGCAGGGTTATCATTGGTTGAAGACAGCAGGTGCGCCATCGACGTGCAGTACGCCTCAGTACACAACGTCACCGTGCCCCAATAGGGTGAAGTGTCTTGCCCAAGGACACAACTCGATTGCCGCTGGTACGATTCGAAACGAGGACCTCTCGGCAAGCAGCCTGCACCTCTATCAACTGAGCCACCGCCCCCTCCCCTCTTCTCCCACCCCAGACCGGTATTCTAGAATTGACAATTATCAAACTTATTGGAACTTTTGTCAGTGGTGATTAATAATTGTCTACATGACGCAGGTATTTATTGTGAGATTTACCTGCTGATCGTTTGCTTTAACATTCGATGAAAGCGGAACAGATTCTTGTTATAATGATACATGGCCGCAGCTGTTCAACAGACATTTCGGGTAATGGAAAATCTGTGAAGATGTAACTGCTTGAATTTAATTTTATTCGGCCTGAGAAAACATTCGGGGCACACCGATTATTTCTCTGCGGGTCATATTTAGATTTCGGCTCTATTAAATATCCATTTAACCCTCTGGTATATTTCATTTCAATTGTGATAAAAGCAGTGCTCAAATCGGCCCCTTCCCCTTACTGCTGTTCCAATGTGCTTAATGTTAATGTCGGAACACAGTTTCTATTGTATATTTTGCTACTGTCTGCCAAAAACATGTCAATATTTCATTAATGTAATAAAGAAAGTGAAGAAATTGAAGTGAACTGAGTCGACCGAATCCCGAATCGATTCAAGCAGACAATTTCGAATCGAAAATCGAATTCCATCGCATTTCAAATTATAACTATTGCACTTTCTTACAACTGTAAATGTTGCCAGTCTCCACTAACATGTTATACTCAACGGTGATTGGTGTGTTTGAGTAAGTCGATCAAGAAAGTGGAATATTCCTGAATTAAATCAAAATATAAATTCCGGAAGAGGAACCTTCTTAAACTATTCTTCTGTTATGAGGTCTCACGTGCAGGAAACGTGATGGCAAAAGAGTTCAGGGGGATATACTTGGTAGGATTCGGTGAACTTCTCAACGATTCGAAAAATTCGGAATAAACACCACGCAAATCCAATCAAATCGAATCGTTGTTTCATTTCCTACTATTTACCAAAACTAAAGGTTTAAATAATTCCTACAAACCTGAAAACTTTCTCATGAAACTTTTAGTGAGGTGCCGTCGTCTCCAACACTCCACCCTTAGTTTAAACAATATTTATTTCCATTAAACTTGTATGGTATGCACGTCGGCACAATATATTGGATCCGACAATACGCTTTAGCTTTTTCGAGGGCGTTTCCAGATAGAATAAAATTACAAAAATAGTTGAATGATAACAGAGATATCAGGTATGTTCACATTCTCTTGTACATCTAACATATTGGTGTGATGACGCCACATAACCTCGAACAGTTGTCGGGGTGATATACAGACCAAATACACCACCGAAAGCAGATATTGATCTTTTCTTGACCAAACTGAAGGAAATAACTGACAAATTAAACCGAGAAAATTTATGTTCCTTTATCATGGGGGACATCAATATTGACTTACTTAAATATGACTCCCATCTCAAAACAGAAAACTATGCCAGTCTAATGTTTAGTCATGGATTTTTACCCGTAATAACAAAACCTACACGACTAACTTCTCATTCAGCTACCCTTATTGATCACATATTTACTAATAATATTTTATCTAGCTCTCTATCCGGGATTATAATAACTCACGTTTCGGATCACTTTGGTATATTTCATATTGAAACCATACCATAGGATACAATCAAGGAATCAGACACATGACACGAAAGATAAATGCAGATACAATAGCCACTTTCAAATCACATCTCTCACAATGTGATTTTTCAATAGTTATGGAGTCAGATAATCCAAATACTGCCTATAACAATTTCTTAAATATATTTCTGGAATTATTTGATGTAGCCTTTCAAAACTGATCAACCAAATAATCGAGCCCATTGTCACGCCATCAACACTTTTTTTTAATTGTTCATTTACACAAGGCTACGTTCCTGATAGAATGAAAATTGCCAAAGTCATTCCAATATTTAAAGCAGGCGACCAGCACCTTCTTACAAACTATAGACCAATTAGTATACTTCCCACATTTTCCAAAATCTTAGAAACACTTATGACGGTAAGAATTTCAAAATACCTGGAAGGCTTCAGCATCTTACATCCAAACCAATATGGTTTCAGGAAAAACCACAGTACGGTGCATCCAGTCATGCAGTTGCTTAAAACTACATCAGAGAAAAACAACAAAAAAATTAAAAACAGCACTTTGGCAATATTCCTGGATCTTTCCAAAGCATTCGATACAAGGAATCATGACATTTTAATAAATAAAGTATACAGATATGGCATCAGGGGATTAAGTAATGATTGATTTAGAAGTTATTTATCGGACGGATCTCAGTACGTTGTATACGGTGACCACAAGTCTTGCCGAGTTGATATATCGCATGGAGTTCCACAAGGTTCGATTCTCGGCCCTATTCTGTTTTTGATATATGTTAATGATATATGTCATGCAACAACAATAAACCTTCTATCTTTTGCTGGCGATATTACTGGTCACTCCACGGGCCCTGATCCAAATCTACTGGTTCTCCGTATCAACGAAGACCTCAAGAAAATATTTATCTGTGGCTGCACAAACCGTCTTGTTCTGAATGCTACTAAAACCAAATACATTTTAATTATTCCATCAAGCACAAGAAGAGTAATACTACACCACGATATACTAATCAATGGGCAGATTATTGGAAGCGTAGGTCTAACTGAAACAGAAAAAAATCAATTAAATTTTTAAGAAGCATATTGACGAGAGTCTGTCGTACAAATATGATATATCCTACCTCTCATCCAAAATGGCTCGTGCAAATTATGCATTGAATAGAGTAAAATCTATACTTCCCCGTGCAGCTATGAAAACACTCTATTATGCCCTGATACACTCCCAACTAATGTATGGAATAAATATATGAGGAAATGCTAGATCAATTAAAAAATGAATGTTCCTACAAAAACGCTCTCTACGCATAATAAATAATAAGAGATATAACGCCCATACGGATCCCCTTTTTTGGACAATAAGATTCTTAAAGTAAATGACATCTTTGAACTCCAAGCGTGTATGTTCGTACTTGAATGGCACCACAATAAATTGCCAGTATCCTTCAATGACGTTTTTCAGTCGGTAGTTAAACGTACGGAAAGAGCCAGTAGACGGATAGACCACCTTCTTCAAATCGGCAAAACGAGAACAAAATCGCTTGATAATCTCCCAACTAACATATACCCGAGAATCTGGAATGACTTAGATGCGGATTTACGTAACATGATCAACAGAAATATTTTAAAAAAAAACAATTAACTTTGAAATTACTTTCCTTCTACTCGGATAATATCGACTGTAATAATCCTTACTGCCCTGCCTGTGTTACATGACAGACAGAATACTTCAAAGTAATTATGTGGGCTTTAATGACTAAGAAAATACAGTTCAAACGAATATACCCCAAAATCTGGTATGACTCAAACGCGGATCAACAGGAGTATTTTCAAAAAAAAGAAAATAAATAAACGTTAAGATTATTTTCCCTTTACTTGAATAATATTGACTGTAACAATCCTTACCGCCCTGACTGTGTTACATGACAAACAGAATTTTCCAAGAGTAATTGGGTGGGCCTCAATGCTCAAGAGAATACTGTTCAAACGCATTGCAAGAATAGAAAAACGTCTGGATATATCTCGTCTCTCGACCCCTGTTTCTTGACATCTCGTAAAAGCTGTTCAGATAAGTAGAAAGGAAGTAATGGTCCCTCTCTTTCGCGCCTTTCCCCCTTTTCTCCGTGGTCAGGTCTCAAAGAATTTTATAACTAAATAGGAAATTGTTATTAATCACACGATGATTCCTGGAATAGATTGGCTATTGTAATTATAAAATGATAACGGCAGTTTAATTGCTTTGTTTGTTTACTTTCTCATTGGGTTTTATGTGAAAATGAAATTGGGAATAGAGCAGACCTCTTAAACACGACTGTGTGGGTCATAATTTGGATTACAAATGTTACCGAACACAGTAATTTAACTGAGAATTCGGGGTCGGTAGGAGTATAAGTGACACCGAGCTACCCAGTGACCAAGCAGTTAATAAGAAGCCTCGCAGTCTGATTCCATTGTTGCACTATTCAACTCTCCGGGAGACAACAGGTAGACAGTCAATCTGGCTATGTTGTCTCCCTGTAGTATACACGTTATTACAGAACTACTATGTAGTACTTATATATGGTGCCAGTATACTACTGAATAAAGAATCAACCAATCAGTCAATCCGCATCGGTAGGAATATTTCTGCTTGGTGTAGCTTGTCTGACCCTTTTCGTGTGGACTTATTTCTTCATACAATATTTGCGACTTCTCAAGACGAAATTGGCATCCCAATCTAGCTGCGATTGTAAATCTAAAATGCCGACCATGAGTTTACAGTTTGCTACATATGATTATGTTGTGGATTCGCTTCTATTCCAAGTTTATCGGACGGTCACTTACCCTAACAACTCCACATCCATATTCTGATGAGAAAAAACAACGGTTGGCCATAGCAGATTCAGCACATAAACCGATTATAAAGTATAAGTTCCAATTTGTAGAAGTGTTCTTGTAAACGGTCTTTATTAATTTATAAATGCTGGTCATAAAACGCTTGTTTTCAAAACAAAATAGCAATTTTGACGAACTTGCACTTATTTATGGACTGAATAATGTCATTTGTGTCAATATTTAAACTTCTAGATTGTTTTCAAGTAAATGTCGATTATATATGAGAATTTCAGAACCAAGGCTAACTATACGAATTGAAATTGGGTACCCCCTTTCTGCGACGAATATCGTAAATTGCTCAATGCTGTCAGACGTCCAGTAATCTCTTTTTGAATCAGGAGATATTCCTCTGTCAGAAACCACCGAGCAAAAACTTTGAACGCGACATTGAGGTTGGGCAGAAAGTTGACATTTGGCGGCCTTACTTTAACGAAAACGTAGAGTTTTGGGGAAATTGACAACATAATGATGAGGTGCACATTATACATATAGAATATACCCATAGTAGCTTGGTGTACCAAATGTTCACCACGAGTGGTGAAGTTGTGTTACCCGGGAGCCTTCAGTTAACACCACTTCACCACGAGCGGTGAACATTTGGTACACCAAGCTACTTTGGGTATATTTTATTTATACCATGATCGTCAGTTTATTAAGAGTCGCTATTATTTTTTCTCGATTTTACTGAGCACCAGACGCACATATGAGCGAATCTGTTTTTCTTCCGGTACTTCCGCTGTCAATTTTATCGCCGAAACAAAATGAAAAAAAGAAACTGAACCTTTTTCGTTTTATTAACATAATAACATACTATTCGAGTTGTGCATGCTTTATTAACATGAGACAATGCATGTTCGTTAATTTTTGGCATCTTATGAGGTAAAGCCATTTAAAAACGTAATAAATAATTGCCACTTCCATTTTACTCTTCGCGAGGCGACGTGCGATAAAGTTAGACAAGTTTGCACTCAGGTCGACATAGGTGTAAATTTTTGCTATTGAAATCCCATTAGTGTTGTGTTCATCACGGGTGGTGTGTAAAGCTAAAATGTATATCATAGGCTTTTCATATATAGAAGAATAGGTAATCATGGTATAAAAATAAAACAATGATAGTTTCAATCTGCGGTAAACGGGCTCTGTTTTACTGGTAAAATAGGACACAGTCGCCAATTCTTGGGAAGTGCAAACCCTCTCTAAAATGGGCAACATGGCTTAGTAACGCTCACCCCTGGTCTTGAGTTGATACTCCTGTTGAGGTCATGATTAGCCATTGTGCGAAAATATGTGACGTTAAACACCAATAAATAAATAAAGAATAGTTTTAATCCAATGTTCTCTCCGCATTTATCTGTCCAATACACGCAGACCCAAATTAACGCAAATCTTGAATAATTAAAACATTTTATTTTCTGCCTAAAACACATATCTAATCTCTATAGAACGGATTTCATCAGCACGTTGCATTGTCTGATCACAACCTTTGTTTTTGAGGCTGCTTATTTCACGTTAAACTCAATAAAAAATGTAAAAGTTACAGCCAGATGAATATGAAAAATTTGATCTGTTAACACTGTAGACCGGCTTTTCAGCCCAATATCCCAAACCAGCTGTAAACATTATTGCCTGGAAATAATTTAGCCCTTAAAAAGTAAGTTTCCCATGTTAAGTTTTACTTTTCTACGGTTCGCTTTCCGACCAACTGAAATATTCCAGATGATAAAATCTACTACAAACCATAAATACTCATTTTATTTGAATCAAGTCAAGAAATTTTTTGACCGAATTTTTAATGCCTTTACCAATATTACTAGATTTGATTGTTTACTAAGAAATTATAAATGAAGACTCGTCTCACAGTTGCAGTTCTATAATTATGGCACATAGTTCCTCAGATTCTGTTCATATCTTGATATTTCTAACGCGAATTAAATAAAAATTGATCGGAATATCGATAACTGAAGCATGAAAGAACACCCTTATAGTTTGTGAGAAAAAAAAGACATCACATTCAATCAATGATAGTCCATGTGCAAACCTCACAAAAGGTGTGTGAACAAATAACCAATAACATCATATGATGCCTTATAGAATTTGATTGTGGTCTGAGAACTTGCTCCATATCATGATAATTTCATAAGTTAATTATAGCCCAGAGTCTTTGTGTAGTACATAATCAATATATGCTACGTGCAATATATTTCCCCGTGGTTATAGGTTGAAAATATTGATAGGTGTAACCTCAAATAATGAATATGGACTCTTCAATCTGAAGACATTGGTCTGATGTAGAGATACTATTAGGGTTATAGAGTTAAACGTAATCATGTCAGAAGGTAACGATAGTAGATTAATACATTGAATCCTACAACTCTTTTGGGCCTAGAGGTTTGTAGGTGCAACTGTGATCACAAAAATGGTACTTCTATCGATCATACCATGAGCTATCGCCACGCAAATGAGCTATCAAGCAGTTGCACGAGCGAGTGACTCCACAAACTGCTCTTCGACTCATTTCAAGATTTCTATATTGGCCAAATTAGAATCGAACTGCGTAAATGCATTGACATCGACAGCAAAAAATAAAGGGGAGTATAGAATTTTTAAGGTCAACGATCATTTACATCAATGTTCAGGTGAGTTGCTCTGTAGATATAAAAGGGCAAACAGATTAACCGACGGATGGCACACAGACATGACACCAGTGACCAAAATGAAAAGGAGACACCATGGCTGCAATTCTGTGGTGAATAATAACAACTAGGCTGCTTATAATTGCATTTATCTTATACCTGTTGAAGATTTAGCCCATGTGTTATAGATTATCTATAACACATACCCCTATGTCATATAGATTGGAGAACGGACTATAGTCTTTTTCTATATTACAATATAATGATGACATTCGCAAAATTGTTTATAAATCGTGTCAAATCTGGTGAAATTGATTATCAAACATATTTTTGTCATAAATCATAAGAATTGAGGCGTAAGTATATTTTCTGTAATTGTTTTCCCAGTTACAGGGCCACTTTCTAAGGGGAACTATACTCTATCATTCACTTGAATTTGTACCCTTGTTACGCACCAACAGCTTTTCCAGGCACATCACATGTATTCATGCTCAACAAGAGAAAGCAGTCGACTCCACTCCAGATGAGTCGACATTTTGACACGAATTCATCCCCCAAACCCTTTTAAAAATGCAGAAAAGAACAAAAATGGTCGGTATAAGATAAATACAACAATACCATAGCGTGTTTTGATATGTTTGATATCTCAACTCGTTGAAAGTGAGTTTTTTTCTCTCGGCAAGCCTCGCGAAAAAAACTCACTTTCAACTCGTTGAGATATCAAACATCTCAAAACACACTATGGTATTATCGTATATATATCTGTCATGAATACAAAGCTCAGCGTTTAGGAAAAGCAGTGCTCTACCTTTATGTGTTTTCGATATCTGAGGTGATGTCAAAAAGGGTCGAAATTAGGCTACATCAACATATTTCTAAAAGTTTCCACTTATTTCCTTCCAGTTGTGCTGAAATATCACTTGATAAATGTTAACTATCACTAACAATTGCACACAAACCAGAAATAATGAAATGTTTTTTTGAAAAATGGTGTATTTATACTCAGTAGCCCACTTTTCGAAGCCACTGTTTCCCATAATTCATCTGGTAATTTACCCCTATGCACGAGACTCTGGCTTTGGGACCAAAACTTCAAATTCTCCTGCCCAACAAATAGTTTAATGTAATCATATATCTGATACTAACAACATATCTTCAATCTACATAGCATTAGTTTCAACATATGCCCTTTGTTTAGAATTTCACCCCTGTGTAATAGTGTAAAACTGTAGACCGTAAAACTGCAGAGCGGTACCTGAAGTTTTACTTTTCATAAGCGCTTACGCGAGTGAAAGACAAATTATACTTTCAGGTCCACACGAATGAGATAATTCCCGAAATTCACTGAAACAGCGTAGATTTTCTTTTTATTATATGCTTCGTGACTTTTTATTTTCGTAATATTCAGCCCAATTCGACTGCAAACAATTTCAAGACACCAACAAAAAGCTGCTGATCATTCCTTCAAGGCGACGTCATGTGCTGAAGCGTAAGGTCATTTAGGAAACTACCGAAAAATTCATCATATGGACCTGAAAGTATTATTTTTTACTCTTGCAAATGCTCGTGAGAAATAAAACTTTCAGGTCCACACTCACGAGATAAAACAGAGTAAATTTTCTTTTTTATTATATGCTACGAGACATTTAATTGCACAATTTTCAGCCCAATTTGACCCCAAATGCGCACGTTTCAAAACAATAACAAAGATCACCCGATCATTCCTTCAAGGTGACGTCATGCGGAAAAGTGTAACGTCATTTAGGAAGCTACTGAGGAATATTTCTCGATATCTATCGAAATGATACATATCGAGAAATATCTTTTAGATAATTTGCGATAATTCACAGGCAAGCACATAATAAACACCGACACTAGTCTTCTGAAAATACGCAGGTGTAAGTATTTACTAGTGTACAAGGAACTTTTTCCAAAGAGTTGAAAGGGGTTCGTAAGAAAATTCCTAAAAAAACATCCACGATCCTCCCCCATACATCAACCCAACGCTTCCAACCATCACCACTACAATACTTAAATGTGCTCTCCCCCTTTATACCACCACCACCACCACCACCACCACCACCACCAAACTAATTCTTTCAACCACAGCCATTACATTACGTTTGGAATGTAACAGCGCCGGTCAGAAGCACAAGGTTGTCCGTTGCATGAATAAGCCCAAACTGTTTTTACTATCGAGGGTTCTAAAAACCTGCACTATTTAAGGAATAGTGCATGGCTTTGAGTTGACTACGCCCATATAGTGCCCAGTGAGGTGGTGTAGTTCCTGGCACGAAGCTGTTATGAGCGCTTACGCAAGTGAAAAATTATACTTCGACTCGTCGTGATCTGCCCTTAGAACCCGGAGCTCGACTCGTATACATATTTTGTACATCCACATAATGGTAATAATCTCTATTTAGCGGCTTTTCTTGCAACACTAAAAAAACGAAGTGTATGTGCTTTATGTAAATCGAATTGTCTAATTGGTGGCCGGGATTTTCTGCCACTGGTTTGGATAAATAGTTGCTTTGTACGTTTTTATAACCAGAAAATGCATATAGTGCCCGTGCTAAAAATAGAAAACATATAGTGCCCGCATGTAGTGACCCTTCAGCCCTGTGCTGGACAACTACACGAAATAGGGTATCACTTTTCAGCCAATCAGTTCCACTGATGTAATAGAACACGCTGTTTGAAGAGCTTTTTTCGGTAATTATGCTTCGTTATTGCTAATTCGCTAACAATGAAAATGCTTGTTTAGGCAAGGTACTTGGCAATGGGAAATTGTACTGCAAATTTCTTCCTTGGTTTGTGCGATATAATATAATAATTTTTAATAATAATAATTTACTCGCCATGTCATTGACTGTACTAAAATAGTTCTCCTCGAAGACAAATAGTCCACATGTCTCTGTTCATCCGCAAAGACCACAATTTCTGCAAAGTCAATTCCAAGCCTAGCAATATTTATAATGTTTTGTACTGTTGAACAACCTCCCACTCTATCCATCAATGAGATATAGATAGTTCACTCATATGCATCCGCGCTAAAGTTTACCTTCAGTGAGCACTTGAAGTGTTAAGGTCACGTCGCGAATGCATCTGCAGTTACTCCCCAACGACAACAAACGTTACCTCCTTGTTTTTATTTATACTAAAATAAGATGAAAGTGTAAAATTCGCATCACTCGTGAATGAATTCACTGTCAGAATAAGATATGGAGAATATTTTCCTCGTCAGTTCATGACAATCATACGGCTGATGATCAGAAAATGGGGGAGAGGCCATCGTAAGAGTCTGATTCTCCAACTCGATTTATGAAGATTTTGCCAGCTGGTAATCAAACCTTTAGTTGCCCAAGCAATTAAATCTTGGATGTGTTAGGGGTACAAACTGAATATCATGTGTACTTCAGCTGGTTGATAAAGGTATCACTGAACTAAATATTTGAATTAGAGATATCCGCCTTGAAATTTTGCAAGTCTGGTCCCAGTGATGCAATCTCTAAAAATAAACAGCCTTGGAAAAATATATTGTTTGAATAAACCTTTGAAACATTCAATTGACATCATGCATTATTGTTGATTATTTCAGATAAAAAAGAGTGTGATTTGATGATGTTTGGACCTAAAAAATACAATTTACATTTGGAGTGTTTTTGTAGGGAATTCTATACGTGACCGCTACTTCCCTTGCTGTCAGCTTCCCTCTCTTATTTATTGCATGACCCCCCCCCCCCCCCCCGTTTTGGGGTTATAAAATCTTGTCTGAAGGGGCTGTATTATACAAAGATATTTGAATGCAACATTAAAGTGAGGAGATCATATATTAAAATATTTAGTCCCGTGATAGCTATAAAACGAGCGTGAGCCAATAGGCTGACACATATAATGAACATAACATCAACGGTGTTTGAGAGGACATGTGAGTTGTTGCATTTTATACCATGATTACCCATTCTGCTATATATAAAAATGCCTATGGCATAAATTTTAGCTTTACACACCAACCGCTGTGAACACGTCAGCAATTGGATGTCAGGAGTTAAAATTTACACCTACAGTGAAACGACATCCAAGTTGACCTTTGGTGACCCCGATCTGAATGCAAACTTTTTTGAATTTATCGCTTGCCTCTGCTGCATTCAACCAACCAGTGACGTTTCTCTGTGGGTCAGCATATCGACGGCATCATCCCTCGATAGTTGTCACGCGCGTTTGGGAATAGAGGAAGTGATGTCAGATATATAAAATAGACTGGCCGTTATATAAACACAGGTGCAGGTGATTGGCAGGTTTGATAAACAAAATCGAAACACTATCGAACAAGTGTGGCTAATTATCCTAAACCGAATTGTGACCTTAAATGAATGTGTTCTGGGATTTCCCCTAAATGCTATTAAATCTAATTAAAACTAATTAAAACCAATTAAAAACACAAAAAACAATTAAAAACATAAAGAATTGAAAAACAAATAAAAAAATACCAAAAATAAGAAAAGCAAACAGTTAAAATGACGCCATCAAATCCCTCTGGCCCCTGCTCCGCTCCTACTCCTGCAGAAAAGGGTCGATAGGGAACATCTGTACTACTCAGCAGAGTTTGTCATCACGCATCTGATAATTCCCATATCTAGTCAAAAAACAAAAGATATACTCTCTCTATTTTCACCACAATGTTTGTTTGGCAAAGGATGCATTGGAGAACTGTCGAGATTGGAACCTACGAAACAAGATCGTGAATCTGATAAAGCAATTTGTCCATTAACATAATGGTGACGATCGATTTATCTTGCATTTCTAAACTGCCATAACTTGATTAACACTTTACCTAATGAATCGGCAGCATCCTCTCACGTAATTTATAAAGTGAACAGTTTAACAAACATTACAGTACAGTCGCCGTGGATTGTTCGTAATCCACATGTGGGCAGTTATGCCCGCGCATGTGTTTACCATGTAGTAAAAACCATCATTAGCAAAATTTTAATTAATGAAGCACCGCGTTGTACCCGGTGCTTCATTAATTAAATTGTTGATGATTATTCCAGTAATTAGTGTTTGAGATCTAATATTATTGCGTCCGTGGAAATATTGCCCACGCGTGGAAAGTGACCAGTCCACGGCGACTGTACTGTATTATCCAAAATTTTCAACAAAACCATACAGTGAGTTTCTCATTTAAAAGATCTACACCAGCTCATTCCAATGACGGGGTCGCTTCATACAGTTGTTTTGTTGACATTTTTTTTAACCCTTTACCTAAGACAGAAATCAGGCGACACTTGCAAATAAAATTCTTGAAGCACTGTTTGCTCGTTGAGCTCGTTCCAATGATGGGTGATAGGCTATGTGTTTGTGACAAAAAAGGAAAAAGTACTAAAAATTGAATGATGAGTTGTTTGAATAGCGCTGGACGGTTTCGACCGTTACGTTGGTTAAAGGGTTAATTATCTTTTACAAAAAATCATAAAAATATATGAAATTATGATATGTTATACATCTTAAGTGTAGTGACAATAATTTGATTAACCAGCATTTTAGTGTCGGATTTCATTTTATCACTCACAAAACGCTTGTCGTTTCATTTGAAGCTGCACGTTGCTGTCTTGAACTTTCAAGATCTCCGTATAAGCAAAATGAACGCATTTGTTGAATCTCTTGTTAAAACTCTAAGCACGAAACGTCATGTTGTTTCAGCTTGGATGATTCCAATGATCCAAATACAGAAACATAAAAGCAATGTGGTTTAAAACTTTAATAATTATACTTTTTGAGAGAAGAGTTGTTTTCCCTTTTATATTTAGAAACGTATACGGTTTCCCGCAAACGCCATTCCAAACAAATCGCAACTACGTATCCCAGTACGAAATATTTTCCCACAAGCGTCTATTATAACATATGTGAACAAAATATGATTGCATTACTTTAACCCTTTACCCAACGCAGACGATTTCAAAATTTATTATTTTAAATATCATTTTTTAATTTTATTCAAAACATTTCAACAAACCCATATCATGTGACTCCTCTTTGGAACGAGCTCGTTCCAAAGAGGGGTCACATGATATGGTTTTGTTGAAATTTTTCGAAAAATAATATTTTTTCAGCTGCTGAATTTGCATATTACGCGGGCGGATGCGGGCGATTCGTTGGTCAAAGAGTTAAATTAGATACTCAAATATCTAAATAAAGTTCAGACCTTCACACAACATTATCTGACCAGAAAACGGTGGGGAAGGGGGAGGAGGATGGGGAGGGGTCATGCAATAAATAGGAGAAACATTTCAAAAAGGAAGTGAAGTGCCATCATTGAACCCAATTTCTTCGGAGAATTTCCAACAAAAATAGTTAACTGCATTTTTAGGCCCAGAAAAAACTCAGGTCATCTCCTTTTTCTTCTGAAGAAGTGAAGACCAAATAAAATGTTCCAACAGTTTTCCAAAAAAATAAGTTTTTTTCTAGAAGACTTATTTTCGAGTGAATCCGTTTTAGAAAACATGCAGTACGTGGAATGTACTATGACTAAATCACCCGCAGAGTGGAGATTCCACCCAAGCAATAATTGCAAGTTTGTTGCAAAGCATAACCAGCACAAGCAAAGTTTCAGCCAATGGACCTTCGGGTTAAGGACTCTTTTAAACATGTTAGGTACACTTGATATAGAAAAGAAAAAAGATTGGAAGAGTTCTGTTGCACCTCCGGTTCATGCATATAATTGTACTCGACATGAGAGTACTAAGCAGTCTCCATTCTTCCTTATGTTCGGACGACATCCAAGACTCCCAATTGATTTAGCTTAAAGGTGTTGATCGTTCTACACAGAATAATTCTGTTTCCAGCTATACAAAAGATTTGCAGAGCCGTTTATGCAGCTCTTATGAATTATGCTTGTGTTTTTTGTCGATATGTACAAAATTTGAAAGTTATAGCTTGGGTGATAACTCCATTCCACGGGTGATCTAGTTACAATCCACTCGCCACGTATTGTATGTATTCTTTAAAATTGTTTTGTTTTGTTCATGTCTGTATCTAAGATTTATCCATGTTACATTTATTTATTTATTGGCTTTAACGACACTTTTAACAGCCAGCGGTCACTTCGTGTCGGACAGATTTACAGGTGGAGGAAGCCGGAGTACCCAGAGAGAACCCCCGAGTAACGGCGAGCAACTGGCAAACTCCCCAGCGTAATAACTCCGCACAAGCAGGGTTAGCATTGGTTGAAGACAAGTGCATCATCAACGTACAGCGAGCCTTAATACACGGCCCCCACCGTGCCCCACCAGGGCAATCGGGATTAAGTGTTAACTGCTATGCCGAAGGAGGCAACGCAGTTACCCCTGGCGGTATCGAACCATGGACATTTCGGTTTGAAATCCAATGCTGTAACCACGGAACCACCGCGCTACCATCCATGTGAAATATGCCAATGTTGTGATGCAAGATAAAAAATGTAACTAAAACGTCTTAGTGACGAAATCTTGAAGAGAAGTATGGCAAAGGAACAAATCTAGATAACATTATTCATTTCCAATACGATCATTGTGACTACAAGGTTTCTGTGGTATTTCTGCCCCGGTACGTTTCAGTCCCAATCGAGCCGAAACTCCCAGGTATAGATACAAGCGTATGTATGAAATAGGATCTTTACAGAAGGTGGAGTTTTGGAAAAATATCCTTCTATCTGTAACCAAACGGGGATTATCTGCAGTTAAACATATATACACAGAGAAAGTAGTAAACTAAAGGATATTGACCCAAGTGCATTTTGCTTTTCCTGTATGGGTGCGGATACTATTTTTGTCGAGCTTGTTCCAGTGAAGGGTCACATGATATGGTTTTGTTGAAATCTATTCGAAAATAATCCTCTTTTAACTCCTCAATTTGTACATTATGTGGCCGATTCGTTAGGAAAAGTTTTCAAGAACCCCCGCCTTCCACCGCTATTTGTTCTGATTATGATAACCTAAGATTGAAAACAGGAGATCTTTTTATGTGTTTTAAATATTTATTGCTAGAAGATGCTAACATGTCAAAAACTTATTTTTCAGAATCCAAACCAAAATATCTGGGTTGTTTCAGGAACCCTACAGGCCGTACATTGACAGGTTACCGTCAGCTTAACATGGAAAGTTTAACCAATGAAAAGTGTATTGCGATCTGCTTGAAAAAGGGCTTCAGGTTCTCTGCTACACAGGTGAGGATGGATCAAATAAAGTCGTAATTTTGGAAGATGACGTCCGTTTCGATTGAATAGGGCCATCAGGCCAATTGTGTCTGGAAGCCGAAGTCCGCAAAACTCGAGTCGATTGTGTCCGAGAATCGACAATGTCCGCAAAACATCAGTCAGTTGGGCCGCAAAATGCCAGTCGATTGGTCTACAAAATGTGTCTGGAAGGCTAAGTCCACAAAAAGCCAGACAATTGTGTCTGCAAGCCGACTAGAACCACAAAATGCTAATCAACTGGTCCACAATATGCCAGTCAATTACGTCTCCGAGCCGCCTACGTCCACAAAAAATATGCCAGTCAGTTGTGTCCTCGAGACGACTACGTCCGCAAAACGCCAGACTACAAAACGTGGTCTACAAAATGTGTGTGGAAGGCGAAGTTCACAAAACGCAGGACAATTGTGTCAGCAAGCCTACTAGGACCACAAAATGCTGCTAATCAATTGGTCCACAATATGCCAGTCAATTACGTCTGCAAGCTGCCTACGTCCACAAAAACTGCCAGTCAGTTGTGTCCTCGAGACGACTACGTCCACAAAACGCCGACTACGACCACACAATGCCAGTCAATTGCGTCCACGAGCCCACTACGCCCGAAACATGACAATCAGTTCTGTCCACATGCCGACTACGTCCGCAAAATGCAAGTCAAGTATATCCACGACCCGACTACGACCACCAATTGCCAGTCAGTTGTGTCAGTGAGCAGCCTACATCCGCAAAATGCCAATCGCGTTCGCAAGCCGACATCGTCCGCAAAATACTAGTCAATTGTGTCCGCGAGCCGATTGCGTCCGCGCAACTCCAGTCAATTGGTCCACAAAATGCCAGTCAGTTGTGTCCGCTAGCCGACTACATCCTCAAATCGCGAGTCGATTGTCTCCGCAAGCCGACTACGTGCGCAAAATGCCAGCCAATTGGTCCTCAAAATGCCAGTCACTTGTATCTGCGAGCCGACTACGTCCGCAAATCGCGAGTCGATTGTTTCCGCAAGCCGACTACATGCGCAAAATGCCAGTCAAATAGTCCACAAAATGCCAGTCATTTGTTTACGCGAGCAGCCTACATCCACAAAATGTCAGTTAACAAGTCCATAAAATACCAGTCAAATGTGCCCGCAAGCGGCCTACACCCAGAAACTTGCGAGTCGATTGTCTCCGCGAGGCGACTACGTCCATAAAATGCCTGTCAATTGTGTCCGCACGCCGCCTACGCCCACAAAATGAGAGTCGATTGTCTCCGCGAGCCGACTACGTGCGCAAAATGCCAGTCAAATGGTCCACAAAATGCCATTAATTTGTGTCCGCAATGCCATTACGTGCGCAAAATGCCAGTCAAATGGTCCACAAAATACCATTAATATGTGTCCGCAAGCCGACTATGTGCGCAAAACGGGAGTCGAATGTCTCTACAAGTCTCCGAATACGTCAACAAAACGCCAGTCAATTGGTTCACAAATGCCAGAAATTGTGCCGGCAAGCCGACTGCGTCCACAGAATGACAGTCAATTGTGTTCGCGAGCCGACTACGACGTTAAAACGCCAGTCAAGTGTGTTCGCAAAATAATAATAATGCTTAATTTTATATAGCGTGAAACCACCAAGAGTGCTCTAAAACGCATCACAGATTGTAGAACACAAGCTATGGAATACATGATTTGAATAGATGAGTTTTACGCTGTTTCTTGAAAGCAAGTAACCTTTGTTGTGACCGAAGATGCAGTGGCAATGCATTCCAGAGTCGCGGACTAGCAGTCAAGGAAGCCTGCTCGCTCGCTAAATACAGATCTCGTAAAAAGTAAGGTCTGTGACAAATGGTCAGAAGAACGAAGACTGCGCATAGGTATGCGGCGAGAGAGAAGTTCACACAGGTAAGCAGGTGCAAGGCCATGGACGCATATCAGTTCGTCAACCTCGTTCCAATGATGTCGGTCACACGATATGGTTTTCTGGAATATTTTTTTAATTATTCTTTACTGCACAATTTTTGTATAACGCGATGACGGATACAGCCGATTCATTATCTATGGGTTAATCGCTCTCTAGGTGGAATCGAGGCACACTGTTGCCTACTCGCAAAAGTAAATATTGCAGGCCTGATGGCGCGCAAGAGTGACACCCCATCTCAAAATCGAAAGACTGCAAAAGTGTTTTATCTTTGACCCGTTACCCAACGCAGACGATATCAAAATTTATTATTTTAAATAACATTTTTTCAAAGTTTTCAAAAAATGTCAACAAAACCATATCATGTGACCCCTCGTTGGAACGAGCTCGTTCCAACGAGGGGTCACATGGTATGGTTTTGTTGAAATTGTTTGAAAAATAATATTTTTTCAACTACTGAATTTGCATATTACGCGGGCGGATGCGGCCGCTTCGTTGGGTAAAGGGTTAATACTTCGGCCACTTCTAACCAATCTATGTTGGATCAGGGTTCGTAAGGTAAATTAAGACCTTCTACTGATATCGTAGTTCTTTTTAATTTGTTTCCCTCTCATTCTTTTTATAATTCAAAAAGCGTACTTTATTTTCTTATTTCTGTTTATTGCTTCTTATCTTCTCGATTATCTTTTTCTCTGCGTGCATATTTCTATATACTTATCAAATTGTCACATTCTGTGATCGTCTTAAATTTTCTTGATTTTGAATAAAATAAGTATTTAAATCTCTAATCTATGTATCTTCTTGAACCGCCGTATCTTAAATTTGTGTTGTATCTAAATCTTCTTGAATGATGCATCTTTTCACTTTTGTGGAATCGTCGAGCGATGTCCGGTAGCTAACGTGCTTATTCCATCTCTTAATACGATTCTTCTCTTGTTGTCGTCAGCCGATAGGGTGGTGGACTTGGGACATAAAACTTGTCGCAGATATGTCTATCAGTTACGTGAAAGGAAAAGTGATAGACTTTCCAAGTTGATTCCAAAATATTCTAACCCTTATCCCAAAGTTTTTGATTCATTGGCATCACCTTTGACGGGATATACTTGTAATTCACCCATTGAGAGTGATGTCCTGAACGGTTCTCTGGTCATTGCAGTGTATCAAGAACTGAGGTTCGACAACGAGTTTCCCATCTAGTATTATTTTCAAAACAATGCTGACTCAAGGTATCCACTTCAATATAGAATGGGAGCTGAGGTTTTTACTACGTGGAAAGCACTTGTCCTCCTATCCCTTTTTGCTCAATAGTTATGGCAAATAAAAATATGTTTAAAGTAAGAACAGTAATGTAGAAGCTCAAGTAGACACACGCATTTCCTAATCTCCCAGTATGTGTGTCGCCCCAAAAGCTTCCAACATTACGCAGATCAACTCGTATGAAAAGACCTGTTAACCCTCTACACCTCGTCAAAACCGGCCAATGCTATTCTCAAAAATCCCCAATTAATTTATATTTTCATTTTTGTATCAAAAACATTAGGTTGTGACCCCTCTTTGGAAGGAGAACTATGTTTTTGAGACAGAAAATGAAAAAGAATAGTTATTCAAGAATTTTGTTTGCAAATGTCGTCTGCTTTTCATGTTAGGTAAAGATTGAAAAGACTTGATCCATAACTTGATTTAAAATGAGGAAGTCCTCGTTATTTTTTTCTGTGATTCAAGGGGGAAAGGTGTGGTACATGGACAGTTATTTATCAGGTCGCCATTGCTTCTTCAAGAAGCATTGTCAACGACAGCTCAGTAATGGGGTTATTTCATGTTCCGCAAGTAAATTTGATGAAATGTTGTGCGGAGTAGCTTTTCAGTTCCGCAGATATGATGTTGAGAAATCTACGCAAACAAATAAATGTTTAGATCAAAATACTTTCCCAGACACAACAATGTCAATGGTTGGATTTCGATTTTCGATATAAATGATGTCTCGTAACCACGTCGACAAATTTCATCCCTGATGAATCTAAATCTTTATTAGAAGTCTCCTCATGATTCGGCACTCTCTCTCTCCGGATGATGTTTTGTCTCTCTACGAGATGCACGCCAGACGTGACTGCCCATTTGAGGCATTGAATGTCTTCTTTCTTTTCCACGTTGATATTCCTTGTTGCTTATATATAAAGTCGGGTAATTTTATATACGAGGACGTGCGCAGTAGATCGAACTTGTCGAAATAAAGCTTTCAATTTAAAACTTCTCAAAATGTCCATTTGCTACTCTCGTGTTGATAACTAGCTAGAGATTCTAACACTTGTCTTCCATTTTGTCGAACATATAGGACTTTTCATCATCTCAATGCGAGACGAAAAAGAGGACACTTTTCTTTTCACGACTTTACCAGTTTCCTCGTCGATCTTTTCCATTGTACCCTTAAAATCCATTCTCGCCCTGATACCCGTGCCTACTTTCTGACAAAATGAATTCATCATGTGAGATTTTGCCCCTTTCATTAAATTGTTAGGAATAAGTCTCTTGCGGTCTGTGATATCGTATGTTTTAAAAAATCATTTCATGGCTCGGGCTTGTTCTACATCTTGTATATCATTCTAGCTATGATATCCTCCCTATTATTATTATTATTATTATTATTATTATTATTATTATTATTATCATTATTATTATTATCATTATTATTATTATTATTATCATTATTATTATTATTATTATTATTATTATTATTATTATCATTATTATTATTATTATTATTATTATTATTATTATTATTATTATTATCATCATCATCATCATCATCATCATTATTATTATTATTATTATTATTATTATTATTATTATTATTATTATCATTATTATTATTATTATTATTATTGTCTTAAGATTTGCCGAGTTCGGTAATGAGTGTTTACCTTATCCGTTATCTCATCGCCATTTTTTTCTTTTCTTCATCACTCAATAAAGAAGAAGAAGCTGTCAAGATTTGTTCAACTTTTCATTTTCTACTGGTATCGGACAACTTTTGTTCCTTTTTTTATTCTTGTTCGTTGATTTGTTTCTTCTGCCTTGAATGATTTTTCTTTTTTTTCTCTCTCTTTTTTTCTCTCTCTCACTTCGACTTTTTTTTCTCTCAGCATTAGTTTTTTCTGGCATTCTTCCTCCCTCAAGCAAAAATGTCTTCATTTTATTTCTAGTCATATTAGAAAAACCTGTATAATCCATTTCGCAGGCTTTCGATTTTAATTCTGAAACTGTTTTCCTCGAGTCCACGGAACTTGTGGCGTTGATCAAAGCGGTCTTATTCTTCATACTCGACACTCTCGAAACTTACCCAAGTTTTCCAATAAATTACATAACACGGGTTGCATTCAAATTTAACACTTGAAGTTATTTTTTCCACGCAGTCGTAAAACTAAAAAATACCCCCGTGTGTCTCTCCAACGCTATATCATCTGACCGGAAAGACCATGTTCTAGTGAGGAATCCTAAGCTACATTTTATAAACATGTCTCTGTACAATGACAATTGACAGGCATGGGTAGGAGCTTTATCGTGGGTAGTAGCGAACACAAACCTCATTATGAAACGGCATTTCTAATACATTGCGCAAAGAATGAAGCAAGTTGCAGAGATATATCGTCCCATGAGTTCCAATGTGTTCTATGTTCCAGTACGCTGCCAGTAGGCACATAGAACACATTGGAATTCCGGGGATGATATGCAAAGGCAAAATCCTACAATAGAAACTCTACACACCAACTACTCTCTCTAACTCTGCCTATCCATTTCACCGAACAGAAGAAAATCACTAATTCTCTTCGCTTCATAAACTCTCCCCATCGCCAGCTAGATTACTTAAAGTGTCTCCGAACGAAAGGTGGAAGCGCTCACGGTAAAGCTTCTCCCCTTCCACTAAATTACAGTACTAGAGAACATCTTTGACCAACTACTCGACGTAATCTACATAGCTACCTACAATTGGCGGCAGCATAGATAGACGAGTAAATTACCAGTGCGTCGCATAGGGTTTTTTTTTATCAATAACTGGATACAGAAACTAATTATCAGGGGAGTCCATTGCTGAAATACTCCTCTCGTGTATTTTATGATTTTTTTCTGGCTAAGGTGTTAATTACCTAGCCATTCTATCTGCATCGTACATGGCTGTAGCCTGTGAACTTTATTTGGAACTTCCTACACTGCAAAAAATACAGGTTCTTCTTTGAACCAAAACTGGTTCAATCTTGTCCCTGACATGGAACCAGTTTAGTTTAAGCAGTATTTATTTCAAATCAAATAGATTTACCGAGATTAGCATTCAATTTTAACAGAATAATACATGAACTGAAGTAGATTCAGCAGTAAACTTGGAGCTTATTCAACGCAGTCGCCAAACATTTTGAAACAAAGCGAATATAAACACCTGGTATATTGGTTATATACAGAACCAAAACTGGTTCGATATGCCAACTGTTCATATCTCCTTTGCTTAATAATGATTTGAGATAACCTCGTATAAGCTCTAAACTTAATTGAAACCCCCTCAATTAATGTTTAATTTTGTTAATATTTAATGTTAATCTTTATAAATTTATTTGATTTGAAATAAATACTGTTTAAACAGAACTGGTTCCATCTCAGGGACAAGATAGAACCAGTTTTGGTCCTAAGAAGAACCTTTGTTTTTTTGCAGTGTACACGCTGTGGAAACTTCTGTCGTCACATGAAGTCCTTCACGCAAGCTGAAACACACTATAACTATTTATAATATTATATTACTATATATATATATATATATATATATATATATATATAATATTTCAGGTTTTACAGTTGTAACTTCTTTGTTTAATTCCTCCCATTTGTAGAATTCCGATCAATGCTTGTGTGGCAACACACTCGGACGCTATACAATGGTCCTGAGGAAATTTTGTAAAAAGCCGTGCAGTGGAAACAGCAAAGAGACGTGTGGTGACTACAAGAAGATGTCTGTATATACATCAGGTAAGTTTCGATTGCGTTGCTTATTTCTCATATTGTTTCTCCAATTAATCTGACGAATAATTCACGAAAGTCGATTGTGTCGGCTAATTAGGCATGTAAACGGCTCATTGTTATCGTTTGTATCAACCATGTAACCTGTAAGTTTGTTGGCTCAAAAGTTATTTACATAACCAGTTATCATCTTATCATCTTTGAATCAGCGTGCGCATATGTGACTAACACTGAGCTGAGTCAGAGAGGCATTAGCAAAATGCTCCTCTGTCTCAGAGAATGTTAGATTACAACAGATTAAAGTGGAATGAAAGAACTGGGGACTTTTTTGATAGCGAAAGTGTGGTACTGAAGAGTTTTATCTCTCAAAACGGTACTGGTGTTGGAATGGTAATGTTGATGGTCTATAAAAGAAGTTAGTTTTTTAATTTTCCCAGAAAAAAAAACGACCACTGTCCGAGCGAAGTACAATTTACGCGGACCTTGGTGGAACTAAACGATTAGTCTCGCCAAAGTAACAGCTTAATAAGGGTGTACGGAATATCTTCTTTCAAAACAAAGCGAAAGCTTTCTGTCGAATCCTTCAAACTTTTTCTTATATGTCACTTTTTTCAATGTTTGCTGCCTGTGTATTATAAAAATTTCATTTCTTGTGACAATTAGCATAAACGTATATTTAGGATAAAATTTTCTTTGAACTGAAACACACCGACGAAAGGTTGGAACTTCACATTTGTGCAAGAAATCAGAATCTATGGTTACCTAACGGACCTCACGTAGGAGAAATCACAATCTATAGTTACCTAACGGACCTCACGTAGGAGAAATCACAATCTATGGTTACCTAACGGACAGCACGTAGGAGAAATCACAATCTATGGTTACCTAACGGACCTCACGTAGGAGAAATCACAATCTATGGTTACCTAACGGACAGCACGTAGGAGAAATCACAATCTATGGTTACCTAACGGATCTCACGTAGGAGAAATCACAATCTATGGTTACCTAACGGATCTCACGTAGGAGAAATCACAATCTATAGTTACCTAACGGACCTCACGTAGGAGAAATCACAACCTATGGTTACCTAACGGACCTCACGTAAGAGAAATCACAATCTCTGGTTACCTAACGGACAGCACGTAGGAGAAATCACAATCTATGGTTACCTAACGGACCTCACGTTGGAGAAATCACAATCTATGGTTACCTAACGGATCTCACGTAGGTGAAATCACAATCTATGGTTACCTAACGGACAGCACGTAGGAGAAATCACAATCTATGGTTACCTAACGGACAACACGTAGGAGAAATCACAATCTATAGTTACCTAACGGACCTCACGTTGGAGAAATCACAATCTATGGTTACTGACGGATCTCAAGTAGGAGAAATCACAATCTATGGTTACCTAACGGACAGCACGTAGGAGAAATTACAATCTATGGTTACCTAACGGATCTCACATAGGAGAAATCACAATCTATGGTTACCTAACGGACCTCATGTAGGATGCAAAACACAATCTATGGTTATCTAACGGACCTCACGTAGGAGAAATCACAATCTATGGTTACCTAACGGATCTCAAGTAGGAGAAATCACAATCTATGGTTACCAAACGGATCTCAAGTAGGAGAAATCACAATCTATGGTTACCTAACGGACCTTACGTAGGAGAAATCACAATCTATGGTTACCTAACGAACCTTACGTAGGGGAAATAATAATCTATGGTTACCTAACGGACCTCACGTAGGAGAAATCACAATCTATGGTTACCTAACGGATCTCACGTAGGTGAAATCACAATCTATGGTTACCTAACGGACAGCACGTAGGAGAAATCACAATCTATGGTTACCTAACGGACAACACGTAGGAGAAATCACAATCTATAGTTACCTAACGGACCTCACGTAGGAGAAATCACAATCTATGGTTACCTAACTGATCTCAAGTAGGAGAAATCACAATCTATGGTTACCTAACGGACAGCACGTAGGAGAAATTACAATCTATGGTTACCTAACGGATCTCACATAGGAGAAATCACAATCTATGGTTACCTAACGGACCTCATGTAGGATGCAAAACACAATCTATGGTTATCTAACGGACCTCACGTAGGAGAAATCACAATCTATGGTTACCTAACGGATCTCAAGTAGGAGAAATCACAATCTATGGTTACCAAACGGATCTCAAGTAGGAGAAATCACAATCTATGGGTACCTAACGGACCTTACGTAGGAGAAATCACAATCTATGGTTACCTAACGGACCTTACGTAGGGGAAATAATAATCTATGGTTACCTAACGGACCTCACGTAGGAGAAATCACAATCTTTGGTTACCTGATGGACATCACGTAGGAGAAATTACAATCTATGGTTACCTAACGGACCTCACGTAGGAGAAATCACAATTTATGGTTACCTAACGGACCTCATGTAGGGTGCAAAACACAATCTATGCTTATCTAACGGACCTCACGTAGGAGAAATCACAATCTATGGTTACCTAACGGACCTCATGTAGGATGCAAAACACAATCGATGGTTATCTAACGGACCTCATGTAGGATGCAAAACACAATCTATGGTTACCTAACGGATCTCACGTTGGAGAAATCACAATCTATGGTTACCTAACGGACCTCACGTAGGAGAAATCACAATCTATAGTTACCTAACGGACCTCACGTAAGAGAAATCACAATCTATGGTTACCTAACGGACAGCACGTAGGAGAAATCACAATCTATGGTTACCTGACGGACCTCACGTAGGAGAAATCACAATCTATGGTTACCTAACGGATCTCAAGTAGGAGAAATCACAATCTATGGTTACCTAACGGACAGCACGTAGGAGAAATCACAATCTATGGTTACCTAACGGATCTCAAGTAGGAGAAATCACAATCTATGGTTACCAAACGGATCTCAAGTAGGAGAAATCACAATCTATGGTTACCTAACGGACCTTACGTAGGAGAAATCACAATCTATGGTTACCTAACGAACCTTACGTAGGGGAAATAATAATCTATGGTTACCTAACGGACCTCACGTAGGAGAAATCACAATCTATGGTTACCTAACGGATCTCACGTAGGTGAAATCACAATCTATGGTTACCTAACGGACAGCACGTAGGAGAAATCACAATCTATGGTTACCTAACGGACAACACGTAGGAGAAATCACAATCTATAGTTACCTAACGGACCTCACGTAGGAGAAATCACAATCTATGGGTACCTAACGGATCTCAAGTAGGAGAAATCACAATCTATGGTTACCTAACGGACAGCACGTAGGAGAAATTACAATCTATGGTTACCTAACGGATCTCACATAGGAGAAATCACAATCTATGGTTACCTAACGGACCTCATGTAGGATGCAAAACACAATCTATGGTTATCTAACGGACCTCACGTAGGAGAAATCACAATCTATGGTTACCTAACGGATCTCAAGTAGGAGAAATCACAATCTATGGTTACCAAACGGATCTCAAGTAGGAGAAATCACAATCTAATGGTACCTAATGGACCTTACGTAGGAGAAATCACAATCTATGGTTACCTAACGGACCTTACGTAGGGGAAATAATAATCTATGGTTACCTAACGGACCTCACGTAGGAGAAATCACAATCTTTGGTTACCTGATGGACATCACGTAGGAGAAATTACAATCTATGGTTACCTAACGGACCTCACGTAGGAGAAATCACAATTTATGGTTACCTAACGGACCTCATGTAGGGTGCAAAACACAATCTATGCTTATCTAACGGACCTCACGTAGGAGAAATCACAATCTATGGTTACCTAACGGACCTCATGTAGGATGCAAAACACAATCGATGGTTATCTAACGGACCTCATGTAGGATGCAAAACACAATCTATGGTTACCTAACGGATCTCACGTTGGAGAAATCACAATCTATGGTTACCTAACGGACCTCACGTAGGAGAAATCACAATCTATAGTTACCTAACGGACCTCACGTAAGAGAAATCACAATCTATGGTTACCTAACGGACAGCACGTAGGAGAAATCACAATCTATGGTTACCTAACGGACCTCACGTAGGAGAAATCACAATCTATGGTTACCTAACGGATCTCAAGTAGGAGAAATCACAATCTATGGTTACCTAACGGACAGCACGTAGGAGAAATCACAATCTATGGTTACCTAACGGATCTCACGTAGGAGAAATCACAATCTATGGTTACCTAACGGACAGCACGTAGGAAAAATCACAATCTATAGTTACCTAACGGACCTCACGTAGGAGAAATCACAATCTATGGTTACCTAACGGATCTCACGTAGGAGAAATCACAATCTATGGTTACCTAACGGACAGCACGTAGGAGAAATTACAATCTATGGTTACCTAACGGATCTCACATAGGAGAAATCACAATCTATGGTTACCTAACGGACCTCATGTAGGATGCAAAACACAATCAATGGTTATCTAACGGACCTCACGTAGGAGAAATCACAATCTATGGTTACCTAACGGATCTCAAGTAGGAGAAATCACAATCTATGGTTACCTAACGGATCTCAAGTAGGAGAAATCACAATCTATGGTTACCTAACGGACCTTACATAGGAGAAATCACAATTTATGGTTACCTAACGGACCTTACGTAGGGGAAATAACAATCTATGGTTACTTAACGGACCTCACGTAGGAGAAATCACAATCTTTGGTTACCTGATGGACATCACGTAGGAGAAATTACAATCTATGGTTACCTAACGGACCTCACGTAGGAGAAATCACAATTTATGGTTACCTAACGGACCTCATGTAGGGTGCAAAACACAGTCTATGCTTATCTAACGGACCTCACGTAGGAGAAATCACAATCTATGGTTACCTAACGGACCTCATGTAGGATGCAAAACACAATCGATGGTTATCTAACGGACCTCATGTAGGATGCAAAACACAATCTATGCTTATCTAACGGACCTCACTTAGGAGAAATCACAATCTATGGTTACCTAACGGTCCTTACGTAGAATGCAAAAAATGTACACTTTGCTCCTGCAATTATGTTTCGTACGAAATTCGAGTTACTACAGCGTCAAAAATATCTTCTTTATTAAAATGTTTGAGAATATGATTGTATTTAAGATTTCATGGGCATCATACACTGAGAGTTGAATTCTATGCAAGGTAATAATTAGTGTAGCCCCCCCCCCCCCCCCCCCCCCCCCCCACACACACACACACACTATTGTTTACTCATCTATCAACATGACGAAGGGCAGTGAACACTTCGCTTTGTAATTCATTAATCATAGCATCATAACATTCGCTAACTGATGACACGAACAAGTAATACATTAAAATAAAACCCCACGGCTTGGAGGTAGAGTGTAATATATTGTCGGTTTTGTGTAGTATCGAGAATGAAATTACACTCAGAATCGTGGGCCGGGAAATGTCCCGGATAATATCAAGTAATTTATAAGAATAACAAGGCGCACTTATTGTCGTGGAAATGAACATATTTTGTTGGCATTCTGCCATCTCCAAACGGAACAGTTTTTTTTACTTGGAGAAGTTTGAAAACCCAAACCCGCTTCCAGCTCGTCTTCGTTTTCAGAATCGCTAGTTTTACCACCACTACCTCCCCCGGCTTCAACTCCCTGTTGACTACCGACTCAGTTTCCTCTGCTAGTAGCAGAGGAGACTGGTGACGACTGTCATTCTGGAGAATGTGGTGACGCTGAAGGAAGTAATGAATTGTGAGTGATACTAGTGATTCTGAAAATGAAAACGAGTTTGAACTTTATTACGAGTGAAAATCTAAATGTTCAAGAGAGGAGTCCTACATAACTGATTGAGAGCTTCTGTGATTTGGTGACAAAGGCTTTCCGGGAAGCATGATCCTAAAAAGTTCAGGCGCGGAAGGGCTGACGAAATCTTACAAAGTTACGTTTGGGCAGTTTTTCAATTTAGAAAACTTCATTTCAACGCACAAACAGAATCTCGTGTGATTCTCGGTTCCGTGCTCTAGATTTCTCGGGTATCGTGGCCGGCTTTTAGAACCGGAAACCCGGGAATTCCCGTTCCCGGGATTAAACCCTACTTGGAGCTGATCACGCCAAAATGGTGTTAATCGAATTAAAATAGTCCACTCACCGAAATCAATCCTGAACAAGCTCAAAAGAAGGCCAATAAGTCGAAATAAATTGGAGAATATAGCAAGTGAATTCCGCTGTCAGTTTAACTTTACAGAAAAGTGAAGATAAAATGAAAAGAAATAATAAACCTGCAACACAAGCATCAGGAAAAGAAATGTATTTCTTGTCGGTGATAGACTGTTCCATTTCTGAACAGTGTCTCCGGTCTGCATGACAGTCTGATGACACTCAGGGTGCCTTTTCTGTGGAAATCGATCTAATTTTATTTTATACTCCACAATACCACTTGGCCTGCCATAACGTACCTATACCAGTCATAGAATAATACAAAGCAATAATTCCGAGGACTAACAGGGGACCTACAGCGGTATATACAATGCATCCTATGCCCCAGTTCTAAACAAACGATTATAATACTGCCTGACTTAGCATTACGAACTACCAACACCAGCCATAAGATAATTCAAATGATTCGGTAGGTTAATAGCACTAAGGGGGTAATAGGCCAACAGACCATTCATCCTATACTATAAGCTCACCAAGAATAAAACCGTATGACCTGGAATTCCATACTACCTATACCAGTCATAGAATAATGTGAAGGTCCAAGGGCTAACAGGGGACCAACATGGATATATATCACTACTACCATATCACCCCCTCCCTCCCTCCCCCCACATACACACTCACACTTACGAGAAGCCCGACACCCCCGACCAGAACAATGTTATGTCAGATTGTATAGTGGACAGCAACAGTGGTCAACGTCTCTATGACGTCGCATGTGCATCATGACGTCACGACGTCAATAGCAACGTCAACCGTTTCGCGTAGGAAAACTTTTAAGAAAACTCACCTTCTCCACCAATTTTTCACCACATACCCATAATATACACCCATAGCCCTGTGTGTAATATATCACTATACATACCACAGCATACTATATATATAGTACGTACACCACTTACCGGATCTAGCTTGGTAGAGACCACATTTTGCACCGAAAAAAGTTGCCCCGGCAAAAGGCTCCCTTTCTATGGAAATTTTACACTAGCTGCTCCCGCAAAGTTCCGGCTAATAAGGGTCGAATGGGTACATGCTATACTATTCCTAACCACACTTTTATAATTTCCAAACAATATTTTCTAATAATACTTATTTCGATAACCACAGAAAGCGTTATTTTCTATATGGGAGGATCAGAGAGTTGGAAGGGCGCGGTCACTTTCAAATAGTAAGAAAAAGACATAATCGCATGGGATATTTTTACTGCTCGTTAACATCAGTCTATATCTATAAACCTTTACAGTGGGAGGGGTAGGCGAAGGGGGGTTCTGAAAAACTGCTGATTGTAGGCCCAAAACTTGTACGGCAGACGAGGAGGAAGAATCCGACCTTTTATGTAAACTTTTGGATGAAGGTGGGATATCAAAACCTTTACGATAGAATGTTAGTTCTCATGTTTCTGTGAGCTTTTTGGATGGCGGTAGGATGTATGACAAAAGGTGGGAGTTTTTTTATGATAAATGTTTGGGTAAAAATCGATTTTTTATCAACCGTTTGCGATAGAACAGTCGTAATTCATTCAGTTATTTGGGTAAAACACCTAACTCACCCCTTTTATACTCTCGTAACATAAACGACTTGTGTCTCCCCCGGGAAAATACGAGATCTAAGCCTTAACCCTTCATCGGTCTGATGTCGCAGATCGAGCAGCTAATAAAACGTCCCCCCCCCCCCCCGGAGGTATTGCAAGTTTATGTCACACGAGATGTTTTAATATGGTGGACCAAATTTTTCGCGTAATCTTCAAAACAGTGTTCACGCCGAAATCGTTTCACTGGTGATTGACCATCTATCGGGTGGGTTTCAAATTCGTAACGGTTTCTGTCAAACTTTCTCGAATATTTCTTTTCACAGTACCGACAGTCAAAAGAGATTTTCTCCTGGTGCTGCTTCTCTTGTCTGTCTTTATCGTTTTTCCTTGTGAAAATCTGTTCACAAAACTGGCACGGAAACTGCTCTTCCACGTGAACCGTCCTTTCGTGTTGTTTTCTGTTGAATACCGATGAAAAGGTCTTGGAACAAACAGAGATAAACATTCCATTGTAAAAATGCTTGCCACTTCTTCGAATAGATTTGACAAATGAGGCATACAAGCAAGTTCCGTGATAATATGACTGTGTTCGCGTAGATAAAATAAGTTAACATACTTATTATGCAACTTCAGTAAACAAAAGTCGGAACACTATCGACCAGGTGGCTAAATAATCTTTGAATTGGACTCATTCTGTTTAAGTACAATATTTTGCTTTATCTTTTGTGTTACAATGGTCAAACACAAAGTTTACTCATTTCGTTGAATAAGAAGATTAACTTATCTATTGATAACATTGAAGAGCTTATAAGTTATTGTGATGAATTGACTGTAACATGGTCTGAGGTTTGCGGCTCGGAGCTTATGTTCAACCGAGACGCGAAGCATCTGACCCGCAAACCTCAGACCATGTTACAGTCAGTTCATCACAATAACGTATATGTTCCAATAGACACTACCCATAGCCCAAAACCTACATCGTGAAACACAAGAGGCTTATTTACTAAACTTGTGATCGTTAAAAGTTGCCTTGTTCAAGACACATTTTAACGATCACAAGTTTAGTAAATAAACCTCTCGTGTATCCACGACGGCACTGAATAAATAATAAATAAACCAGATAAACTCATTCCATCTTAGTTCAAATCGTAAATCAGTTTGTAATTCAAACGACACTTCATCCGGAACACCGCCTGCTGCACGCGTGAAACATCCAGAAAAATGAAGCGGCCTGCTAGTCACTGCGTTGATGAAGCAGTTACGAAACGGACGACGGCATTGCAAATATTTCGCGTTGTGACGTCAGACGATAACATTTGCCACTTGAGCCGTAAACATAGAACATACTAAGAGAGCTCTCATCCAATCAGAGGAGGAGGACTTTAGTCTCATTGGAACATATTGTCTTTCGCCGTATTTGTTAGTTGAGGGAAGTCATGCTTAAAATTATAAAATCAAAATTAAAGTTGAAATTAAAAAAAAATCATCTTGAAACTGATGACGTCAGATAAATTTCGGTGGGCACTTTGGGATTGGGCACGTAGGGTGAGGGGTGCTTATAAGCCTTGGGGACACAAGGTATGGTACATTCTTTGGGATTTCGGTACAGAGGGTGTGGAGGTCTATCGACTTTGGGAACAGAGGGTGATGAAGACCTATTGGCTTCGGACAGAGAGGTTGAGGAAGGCCTGTCGAATTTGGGCACCGGGGCTATGACCTCGGGGTCGGGGTCAGACCTGGGGGTCGCATCATTTTGACACTACTATACTACCCACAATTCAGTGGCAGGACTTCTAGTTTCAAATGTAAGTATACATACAAAAATCATTCTTCTGTCAATCAGCTATTGGAAGCGGAGAATACTTCACTGCAGACGGTAGCCATTTTTGTTGTTTTCAATGTGGAAACAATGCTTGATAAATTTAACAAACATTGTCACAATACTTGTAATTGGGCAAGTGTTTTTGAACGTTGTATGGCATCGTATGATGTTTCATTGTGTACCATCCGTGGAGGGGAAGAGTTCATCTCTTTTAGCAAGGCTTGTAATAACCACTTTTATGACTTTTTCTTTGTCTTCACATCGTGTCATGCCGTAATAAAATAATAACAGTAACTGCTCACAATGGGGGTAAGTACGATTTTAAATTTATTACACCCCTAACGTCTAATTATAATAGGAATCGGTAAAAAATAAATTGCGTTCTCCCCTTACTAGTGAGATCAAACACCTCGGTGGTTAACATTTCGTGTGAACTTGAAATTTACAAATGAATTTTCACAAGCGTAAAACAAAAGTTGTTCTCGCTCCACTAGTGAGTACAACAAGACGCGGCAGATCACGATGGAACGCCAAAATGTATTAATGCGAGATCGAAATTTTCACTGATTCAGAATTAAATGCTGAATTATTTCAATTCAATGTTGAAAAATTATTATTGAAGCGAAAATGAAGTAGAAATTTCATTTTTCTGAATTTGTTTTTGGCTAAAATGTACGTCATTTCGTCAACAATCCTGAAAAATATTTTGTGTGGATGTACACAACATCCAATGTGATCTGTGTCAGCGAAAACAGCGATCAGCTGATTGTGTAAACAGATTTCTTGCGTGGAATGGGCGTCGATTTGGATAGTTTCAGTTGAAGCTTGAAATGAAAGGGGTGTAATAAAAAGAAAATCGAATGTTTTCTTGTGAATACCGGGATTAATCTCATTCGTGAGTGAGAGAATTTGTATTTTCCCTCGCAGCAAGCTGCTCGTGAAAATACGAATTTTCTCACTCACTCATGAGATAAATCCCGGTATTCACAAGAAAACATTAGATATCCTCTATTAATTGTACATTATCAGATAGAGCTGACCGGTTATTTTACCACCGCAAACGTTGTACAACGTGATTCCAAAATAAATTCAGGAAAGTGAAAAATCTATGTTTCATAGATTCGTTTAACCCTTTACCCAACGAATCGCCCACATCCGCACGCGTAATATGTAAATTCAGCAGCTGAAAATATATTATTTTTCGAAACATTTCACCAAAACCATATCATGTGGCCCCTCTTTGGAACGAGCTCGACGAGCTCGTTCCAATGAGTGGTCACATGATATGGTTTTGTTGATTTTTTTTGAAAAAATGTAAGAAATGATATTTAAAATAATAAATTTTGGAATCTTCTGCGTTGGGTAAAGGGTTAATTTTATTTCCATGTCGTTGGCAAAACTGTCTGCCACGCTTAATGCCGAAGAAGTGATAAAAGATAGATTTCAACAAATTAAGCTGTGAACGGACTTTAAAATATGCAGGGTCACATCCATCACCCGAAATGTATGGCATTGAATAAATGGATTCCTGAAAACAAAACGAGTTTGTTAATGATACGTTAATCAATTACAAAAGACATTTGATTTCAAGCAGGAAATGACTAAAGTTTGCCAAATTGATGTATCTATTGTGGAATAAACAAAAACATTTTATTAATGAATAGAGAGGGTATTTGTCCGCTTGCGGGAACGTGGACATTGGAAACAAGTGCATGGAAATATACAGAAGGGTTCTTGAAAGAGAGTGAGAAAGCGGTGAATGTACTACCAGCCTTACCCCACTCGTTGAATGGGATTAAATGCTTAGAATTCATGCGTTACGCACACTCCACCCATAGTCAACATGTGGTAATTTGTGAAACGGGAAAAAACGTAATCGGTAGAAATATAGATGATTGTGATGGAATTAATAATGTCCTTTACCAATTTTACGATGTTATTGGCTTGGTTGTCATTCTGTTTATCCCATCCAAGAGCTATTGCACCCTAACAAACATGCATCCTTTGGTCAAATACGACCCGAAACAGAAGAAGCGCTAAATAATCTTCACTCGTTTAGTTGAGCTGAATACATTTAGGAACGTACATTCGATAAAATGATTGCATTCAACGATGAAGGTATACAGAGACAACCATGACCACATAGAAGCACCTTTAACCCCTACCACTCTGGTAGTGCAACATAATTTTTTCCAATCACTCTCTTTTCGTCTTGTTTAACTACGAATTTAACCAATTCCATCTTGTTTGACAGAGCTCACTGAGCTTTGTCAGACAAGATATATTGTTTGTTAAATATCAAGCTACATTGGGGAAAATATTTCCTGCTGAAACCATTGCCATTATAACAGCAGAGTGCAGAGGGTTAAGACCGCGAGCCACGCTCTACAGGACTGAATTTTTTCACTACATTGCAGAAGCCGAATCCTTGGAAAAATTAGATTGATTGACATAAACATCTGTTTCAAAAGAGGGGCCTTTCCCCCAAGACTCACTCACAGGTAAAAACAGTCCAAGGACGGTGACATTAGCGGTTTTATGGGGTGTCACTCACTACACCGTGTTACCACCACAAGATCTTTTATATCCTGTGTTACCTTACAGAATGAAGGAATGAATAAAATTTTATGTAAGCACGGCACTGAAGACAACAAGTAGACTGTGTGTATCCACAGCGAGTCCGAGAGAATGTCGATGGTGACATGGGTCAGTTTGAAATGTAAGAAGCAATTCGGCGTGCTTATGCCATTATACGACAGTAATAAATGTGGAACTACAATGAAAGCTCACAGTTCGATCAAACTGCACATGAAGGCGTTTGTTTGCAGACAATATCAATATGTTTTTAAAAACGGAAATGGAAGCTTCTGGATGACTTGGGAATTGTAATATCGCGAACAAAAGGTGCGATTTCTTGGAAGAATTGAAACACAGAAGGATTTTCCATGGATCCTTTTAAAGTGCAAGTCATCCATTTACGCTTTACAAGTGAAGCCTGCCTGAATTCGTTATGGGGTAAACTATCCCAGAGAACCGATTTTGACGAAACAAAGTTTGTAAAAGGAAACGAAGAGTATGTTTTCAAAATGTGGACAAATGGCACAGTTAACATTACCAATGTTCTATTGTTACCCGAAGACACTTGGTTGTATGTTTTATGTAAGCAAAAGGATGGATTTGAAAAGCAGTCCAGAAATACCAGAGGCATAGTCCGTTGCTTTTGCGTCCGCGCATGCGCATGTAGAAATGTTAAAATATTTGGAATTTGTTGGTTAGAATGCAATCTATTGTGGCACGGACAGTCTCGTATGTAGACACCGAAACGATGCGTTAAACCCTCCAACTGGTGTCATGATTGCGTGCATGTCAAACGAGCAAAAAAACTTTAAACGGTTTCTTTTGCACTGGTGCTAAAAGTTTCGCATATAAAGTGATAAAAAACTACCGAATGTTTCTTATATATTTGCATCACTTTATTCTACATACTGCACCTCGTGGAAATCAGCGAAAAACCTCTTTTTCAAAACTGCCGTGTGCCTTAGAATGATTTTTTTAGAATCAAACAAGGACGCTGGCTTTATTTAAATGGCATAGCGGGGTTCCATCTTGGGGCGTTACTAGGCACAAGCCGCACAACCAGTTTGTCTGCATGTAAATCTTTCTACACGTTAACGGTTTTCGAAGGACGCAATCAGTAAAACTGATGTGACAAGGCATAACGTTGTGACTTGGAAGCTTAGTATTTGTATGATAAGGAAATAAGATGACAGTTTGTTGGGATGGATGAAGAGAACAAAGAAGATAGTTGTACAGAAATTCAATGCACGCTAATATTCAAAGTCATAAACAATGATTCTTCGACGTGCGAGAGGAAATAGTTCAGCTGAACTCGGAGAAAAGAAAATATCGGCTTTCACGGAAGAATGAGAAACAACAACACTGTCAAGAAACAAACAGATCCGAGAACACAGTTTGTACTTGTTTGTTTTGGTTTAACAAATAAAACGGTTATTACATGGTTAGTTTCATAATGGCCGAGATATCAGCTCTCGATAAATATTAGCCTTCGACCTTAGGCCACAAGCTAATATGAAGGTACCTCGCGTTTTTCCCCACGCAGGCAATTGGGATTAAGTGTCTTGCGCAAGGGCACAAGAAATTTACCTCTGGGCATGATTCAACCGTCGTCCCTTCCTTTTTAACTCCAGTTCTCTAACCACTCGAGTATTTTCATTGCGCGCATTCAGATTGCAGTTCAAGGAATTGGCAATAAAATATTGATTCTTCCCCCGAAAGGTCGCGTCTGATAAATAAGGGCATTAAATGCGTCCTTTTCGATTCGGACTTTTGAACATCGTCGGCCACATTTGACTCGAGCATCGGTCAATCTTGTCTTAAATCAAATTGTCTTAATCAAATTTACTTCAGCACAAAATGGCAACGAGAACTCCCAACTTCTCAAAAGGCACCAGCAAAGACGTCTCTAGAATTTTGCCAGAGAAGTTTCTTTTTTTTGGATGACGTGCCATTGATATAATTAATCCCCTAAATAGCAGTATACTATATACAGATATAGAAATTTCGGTTCCTCCATGAACCGCCCTACTTCTTCAGATTGTCCTGATAGGGGAACGAAATTTGGTTACATGTAACCGAACATACACTTATAATGGCGACTAAGCAACGTCATAAACATTTTTTGAATTGTTCCATCAGGCATGCGTTAACATTTTAGCTATCGATCTCGTTCACATGATATGGGTTTATTGAAATTGTTTGGAAAAATATATTTTTTCAGCTGGTTAATTTGTAAATTACGCGGGTGGATGCGACCGATTCGTTAGGTAACGGATTAAGTTGCGCGATAACAGGCTACAGCGGCATTTTGTCATATAAACGAGACAGGAATCTCTGTATGAAATTCCCTTGTTCTAAATCACACGTTTTGGTGCGTCAGTGGGTTTTGGTTCTTCTTGGGGCCAAATTTGGCGCGGATTTCTCTGTCTTTAGATAATATTGAGATAAATTTATGCTCTATTTTCGTAATAGAGTAATAAATATACATTTCTCCAAAAATTATAACCCTTCGTCTAACATAACAGCCAAATAAGGTCGGTCCTAAACACAGAAATCAGCATTCAAATTCTATTATTTTTTTTCAGTTGTTACTTCAAAAGGTTGCTTATAACCCTCATTGGAGCGATCACGTTGAACTCGTACCAGTGAAGGAATATGCGCTACATGTATGTAATCCTCCATTCGTTCCTGCTAAAATGATTAACAGTTTAACTCTTTTGGCGCGACAGGCGACTAAAGTCGACAGACGGCAGACCGCGGAAGGGTACTGCAGTAGTCATTTTAGTCAACTGTGTGTGTCCATTTCCAAATGTTTTTAACCCGTTACCCAACGCAGACGATATCAATATTTATTATTTTAGATATCATGTTTTCAAATTTATCAAAAATTTTCAACAAAACCATCATGTGACCCCTCGTTGGAACGAGCTCGTTCCAACGAGGAGTCACATGATGTGGTTTTGTTGAATTTATTTCGAAAAATAATAATTTTTCAACTGCTGAAGTTGGATATTACGCGGTGGGGGGGGGGGGGGTGCGGCCGATTCGTTGGGTAAAGGGTTGAACAGACATACGTATTCCTATGTTTCATGCACCATTCATGTTCTATCCATGAACAACGATATCGTCCCTTGAAAGTATAAATGTGTCATTTAATTATATACAGGAAATCATTTGAAAAACTGTCAATGAGATCATTAGAACATCTTTTAAAATAATAACACTTTAGTCTAACAACCTATACTTTTTGTAAACTTCCAGATGAATATTAGGCGCTAATAATTCTGTTTCTCAGATTATTCCCAACCAAAAGAGTTAAAAGCGTCAGGTCGGAAGCGACACGGTCGGTGATAGTAAACATTTTTAGATAATGGTCCAGGATAGTTGACTGTCGGTATGAATTTGAAGCCTAACAGAAAATAGAGTATTAAAACATAAATACATAAAACGCATTCGAAACCTCTGTTTATTATTATTATTAATTTAAAATATTACTTCGTCCAATGAAAGGAGTTCCAATACACGGTTGTTATGCCCCCGCAACTAAAATTCCAGGAGCATATTGTTTTTCGCCTGTCAGACCATCCCTTCCTCTGTCCGACCTTTCATCCGTTCGCATATCGGGTACAAGGATTGTTCGGCTAACTCTTGTTACAGTTTTCAAACAAGATACGGGATATTTATATATATATCCCAAAGCTGTGCATATTGCCAAGAATTTGATTTTGTTCAATTTTTCACAAAATTACGGGTTGTTGAACTTAGTAATTTTTTGTAAAATTTCGAATATTGAGTACATGAGTTGTCTGTCTACACCTCCCTCGGGTTTTTAGCAAATACCTTTGTTACTTCACAGGTATTTATTCATATACCAAAGGTTTCATATTGCCAGGAATTTGATTTTGTTGAATTTTTAACAAAATTAGGAGTTGTTGAACTTGGTAAAAAAATTTATACATACTCTAAACGTGTGCATATTGCAAGAAATTTGTTTCTATTCAGTTTTTCCACAGATTTACGGTGTTTTGATCTTAGTAATTTATGGTGAAATTGAGAATATAGGTAGGGTACAAGGTTAGTCCGCCTAACTCCTCCCACAGCTTTCAAGCTAGAACCTTTTTGTATTTTACAGGGTATTTATACATATAACACACGTGTGCATATTGCCAGAAATTTGAAAATTCGAAACGCCCCTGATGCCACGTACACTGCAATAAAAAATGACTTACTTGAAAAATATAGTGTTTGTGGGAGGGAACCCAAAATAATCTCGAACAAAACACGTAGCCTGTGTACTTATTTTTTTCTTTACACCCCAGCTCTAAATTTGTTTTTGTTAGTTTTGTTGTTGTTGTTTTCCTTTCTCTTACTTTATTGAAGATAAACTCAGAGAAAGTTACTAAATCTCTACGTTCCTGAAGTTGTAGATCTTTATCTTTCACAGGAGCCAAGAAGACAAAGGAAAACGAACCGTATCGGAAGGGTAAGCATCTCTAATTTGTTCAGTTTCGGTTTAATTTCTTATATTATTTTATGTCACACTGAATTTATTGAAATCGAAATGTATCATTAGAAAGTTAAGTATATTTCCGAATATGACCTGGGGTTCAACTATCTTTAAACTACCGATACAGCTAATATATACTGATTACAAACACGGAAAGAATATTTCAACTGGATCGCGATTGATTTGAAATCTTTGTTTATTATGATTATTATTTTAAAGAATTACTTCGTTCAATGAAAGAAATTCTTTAAAAAAATCATAATACACGATTTTTATGCCCCTGTAACTAAAAGTTGGGACGCATATTGTTTTACCTCTGTCAGTCGGTCCCTTCATCCATCCGGCCGTCCACCTGTTCGTCCGTTTGCATATTGGATACAAGGTTTGTCCTTCTAACTCCTCTTACAGTTTTCAAACTAAAACCTTTTTATTTTACGGGATATTTACCTATATATAAACAAAAGGTGTGCATGCTGGCAGGGATTGGATTTTGTTCAATTGTTCCCAAAATTGCGGAGTGTTGAAGTTTGTAAATGTTTGTGAAAGTTCGAATAGGGTACATGATTTGTCCAGCTGACTCCTCCCACAATATATATGTAAATTATTAAAATACATGGTAGAACTCGCATCGTATGTGTCTTACAGACTCAGCACGTGTACAAGTAACAAATCACTGTTTGCCCTTTAATATCCTGGGCGGACGGCATGCTTCAGTCTATTTTTTGTGGATTTGCCTACTCAATTGCCATATACTTACAACGAACGCGTTCATACGAAGGGCATTTGAAACATTAGTGTATTTTGCTAAATAAAAATGGTAGTTGTGTAAAATGGATATCCTTTTTCAAATTTGCGGCTTTGGGAGAAACTCATGGCGGTTAGGGCGACCAGAACCTTTCCCGACAGACAACCAAATTGTCCGACAGGCAAGGTCAGACGGGAGCTAACCGCCCCCCCCCCCCTCCCCATCCACTAGCACCTCCACTGGGTTCAGGCCTGAAAAGTGAACACTCGAATTAGATGTACCGTCACTAAGATTTTTGGTGCTTTCGAAATGAATGTTTTTATCATAGTGCAAAACGATGAAAGGTGATTGTATTTGGTACTTGATTAGTTTCTTACAAACTTTGAGTGTTTTATCCACAGACTACGAAAGACATTTTTTATTATTATGGAATAAACAAAATAAATATCTCGTGTGTCACAATAATTGTTTGTCATACTAACCAAGGCTCTGGAGTTAAAATATTAATTCTACTCCAGAAGAAAATCTACTACTATTTTACCTGAGCATGGAAGTCAAGAAGCTTAAAGATATGTTCAAATACATATTTTTCCAAAGTTTATCTACTCAGCTTAAAAGTGAAATCTACGGATAATTGCTTAAAAATACGTTGGTCGTTCTTTTTGTAGAATTATGTACGCATTCCACTAAATCGGGAATTAAAATTAGTGTTCCCTTTGAACCAGGAAGTGCGATTAGTGTTCCCCTTGAACCGGAAGTGAGATTAATGTTCCCTTTGAACTCGGAAGCTAGTTTTTCGATCCAGGAACATGCTACTTCATAATTACATTAAGTGTGATGTCTGTTAAGTCAATGTGTGGAGTAGACCAAACAATATATTCAACTTGCAGCTCCAAGGCGTCACGTTGAAAATATTAATTGCTATACCCAAAATAATGAACATGAATGCTTCTAATTGCCGCCATTGAACTGACATGGAAGATACCACCAGGGTTCATTGGGTTAAGAAAATACATGGAATTTTGTGTCAATAACTTCGTTAAACTTGTTAAACATTCTTGTCACAACTCAGTGGTGGCATTATCAGGGTCACGTGCCTTTGGAGACACGTAACTGCAATACAAAAAGAAAAGAATAAAATATCTGCTTGAAAAATATTCTCGAACAAAAAACGCAGCCTTGTGTCCACATTTTTTGTCTTTACCCCCTTCTTTTATTTTGTTTTTGTTTGTTTTGTTGTTATTTTTCTTTCTCTTACTTTATTGAAGATTGACTTTGAATGAGTCCCTAGGTCATATTCGGAAATATGCTCAACATCACCACCCCACCCCACCACCATACACACAATACTGTCGAATCTCGCCTGTGAAAAGAGATCGCCAACAAAAACTCCCTTTAGTGATGACTATTTTCATTGGACCTTCGCTCCTGAAGTTGTTGGTCTTTTTTTCTCAGGAATCAAGAAGAAGGGAGGAAAACATGGCCACAGGTGGTAAACATCTTTATTTCCAAATGAAACAAAATACTGCATTTTGATTGGCTGAGAGGTACGATGTAACTTGCAATCCACAGTGGCTTTTTTTACGCCGTGTTTAACCACGGTGTAAACACAAGAATATACAAGAGCAAGCTACACGGCTAAAAAGTACCCATTTTTAATTATTAATTCATAGCTTCTGCTCGGTTATGTTAGAACAAAAATAAAAATACAGGAAATTTAATACTTATGTGCAATAAAATATTACAGATATGGATGTCATTGGAACTGGCTCGTTGAGCCATTTCCAATGACATCCATATTTGTCGGGTTTTATTTCAGAAACTTGCAAAGTACAAATTTTCTGTCAGTTTTTGCCCACAATGTAGGTTAAAGTACACCAAAATTCTTGAAAATAAATCCGTTATCCTTGTGTTTTCCAGGGTGTATGGGAATTTACACAGGTTTGAGAACTCATACACACTTCGGCTTCTCCAGGGTGTATGAGTTCCCAAACCGGTGTAAATTCCCATACGCCCTGGAAAACACAAGGATAACTAATATTATTTTGTTCAATTTAGGATCATTGAGATTAGGTATGGTGTATTAATGTTATCTTACATTATTTTGTCACACTGAAATTATTGAAATCGAAATCTATTATCAGAATGTTGAGTATATTATAACCGTGGCGAATAACTACCGGAAACTGTAGTGTAACCCTGGTGTTCAACTGATGACTTTGAGACTAATTAAAGATGATAACACTTAAAGGGCTAATCTGGTACTCCAAATATCTCACAACAATAAACATTTAACAACCGGACTTGTTGGATATCCCAACAATACTACAGCAATAGCTCGTGAGATTTCCCAACAACATGAAACAGAGTGACGTTTGGAAATCCAAACTATAACTGAATTCTTACTTATGATCGACGGTATATATACAATACAATACATGAGTCATGTCACAACAGGTTTACTGGATTTTAAGATTAAAGTAAGCTTTCACCGCGTCTTAATCAGATGCCTGATTAACTTACTGAATAGAGCTTAAATAAGCAATGGAGGGAAATAAAGGCAACTTGTTAACAACTGCAACGAGAGAGGCTTGCTGTCACACAACGAATAAACAAATATATCAAGTTTAAAACAACTGAAATTAAATTGGTCTCAATGCGAACAGTATAGATTGTCAATGCAATCAGTCATTTATGATCTGAACATGCTTCGGCGATAGTAGTAGGAGATGGTCTTTTCACCCTAGTTTTGGGGGCCCCCTGGGTCTGACCCAGGCCTTGTTTAGGCCCCCCTCACCCCTCCTCGCACCCAACACCCATTAGGCCCTCTTTACCATTCCCGTGCCCAACGTCAGTTGGGCCCCCTTGGTGCCTAAAGCCCATTAGGTCCTCCCGCGCCCAAAGCTAGTTAGTCCCTCCTCCGCGCCTAAAACCCGTTAGGCCATCCTCATCCCTCTCCCTGCCCAAGTCCGTGTGTCCCTGTGCCTAAGATGGTGGCATCGATGATGCGCATGACGTCAAGAAGATGGCTGCACCCTTTTTGGGCATGCATAATAACACTTTTCAAGATGGTGGTGCCCATGATCTGTATGACGTCAACAAGATGGCTGCGCCCATATTGGACATACGCAATAAGGGCGGTGCCCATGATATCCATGACGTCAACAAGATGGCTGCCCATACATCTTTTAGAGATGCACTCACGTAAAAGAAAACACCATAGCGGTCACTTGGAGACGTGGAGGGGTGATGGGGACTAACGGACTTGGGTACGGGGAGGTGTGATGGGTGCCCAAAAAGGCATGGGCGCTTTGTGCTCTTAGTTTTTAATATGTTTGGGGAAACCAGTCAGTACTTTTCATGTCACTCACAAAGTATTAGATTACATAAACTTTTATTAAAATTGAAGTTTTAATTTAAACATTGCTTCCTTCATCTAATATAGTAAGCTATATATATATGTAAACGTATATCTTTAAACGTTATCAACAATCACAACGGCTCTTGGGTTAATCCTCTTACGATTGCGTTGTAAATAAGCTGTGTCTGAAGGTTTATCTTCATTCGTTTAACCTTTATTGACAAAATTACCCTGACTTGGCTTTATCAAACGTTGCTATTGTCGAGAGCATATCTGGGCAAGAAGAACAGAGTATTAATCTGTTATACAAACGCGTAATCAGTTTTCTTCCTGTTGGGTATAGAGTTACCCGATGCCGGTTTTGTGGCTGAAGCCAAAACGGAATAAACAACTCTAAATTTTTCTGTCTATTCAGTTTTTATTTTCACAATAAATCAGTTTTTACAAAAGTAGTGAATTGGTTTTACAGTAGTCAAAATAGATTTGCAGTCAGATTTATAATTCTGCAAGTAATTTTTACAAAGCGGAAAAAGGTTTTACAATCAGTTAAAATGGATTTTCAATCAGTTTTTAAGAGTGATTTTACAATTGCACCATAAGTAATTTTTACAACAATAAGTATTTTTACAATAATTTTACTGGTAATCATACAAAGAAAACCATAATTAAATGTTCAGTAACTGTCTTTTGGTCCTGAAAGAGGGCAGTTTTTGTTGTTTTTCTGGACATTCTCCAGTTATCATCTAAAGCTGTCTGCACATCTAAAATCGTGTAGTTTCTTAATAATGGATCAAAAAGGTATTTTCGTTTCTCAATTGCGAATTTTGCAGCTTCGTTCATTCCGTAACCTTCCTCATCTCGAAGTCGCTGAGCAGTTTTTCAAATTTTTCCATGGATTGGATGTTGTCTGAAGTGCCTTACTCGACTTATTGCCTTAAATAATTTCTTACAGAGGGAAGCTCTCAAGCTGTCTCTAAGAGCTTCCTCGGCCGCTTTGTTGGTCTTGTGTCTGGGCAAGCCATTTAATACGTACGACACTTTCAATCTCTGAAATTTAGCTGCATTATCTTCATATGCTCTTATGATTAAAGTGTCTAGTATGCTCGTTTCGTCATCTTCCTCCTCTGAATATTCACTTTCAGTGGTTGTATCACTATCGTCTGACTCTGAATATGTGCTCTCATTAGAATCAGACAAGTTATAATCTTCGTTTGACTGAATGCCTTCACCCGTCATCAGACACCTCTTGAGGCAGTAACAATCTTCATGCGTTTGAAGGTTCTTGAGAATGCTTTCCTACAAAATTTACAGTTGTGGCTCAGCATGTCTTCTCTCTTTGAACGCTTTGAGAACAAATGAGAACTGGGTGGACATCACGATTTATAAGACAGTGGAGAGTAACCCAAAATATGCGCATGTCTACATCAGTTTTACATACGGACACATCGGTTTTAAACATGCGCACATCGGTTTTAAACATGTGCACATAGGTTTGAAACATGTGCACATCAGTTTTAAACATGTGCACATCGGTTTTAAACATGTACACATCGGTTTTAAACATGTGTACATCGGTTTTAAACATGCGCAAATCGGTTTTACATCGGTTTTCATCGGTTTTTATTGTTTTTACATCGTTTTGTTCGGTTTTACATATGTGCACATCGGTTTCACATCTGTTTTCAACGGTTTTCCATCGGTTTTTATCGGTATTCATCAGTTTTCATCGGTTTTAACACGTTTCAAGTAAAAAAAGAACTAAAAATGTTCAGACTTCAGAAAATGTATTATCGCCCGACATTGTAAGTATTGTAGTAACAATACGACTCGTAAGGAAGACAAGCATGTCAATAAGGCGGTTGAACCAAAAAAACAACAGGTAATTGCTATTTCATTGCTGTGGCACGATTCCGCCGATATAAGTCATTTATTTGCCATAGAGCCTGGCTGTTGAAAGTGTCGTTAAACTCAAATAAATAATTAAAAAATTGCCATAGTCATTTTGTGAAAAAACATGACTTATCCGATTCGAAAAATGCACGAATCATGACACCAGTTCAATGTCGATCCCGAATCGGGCCATCACTGTTAACGTCAGATGTTAACGCTGGACCTAACAAGGGACACTGCTGATTGTTATCATGATGAAATATTTTAGTCACAAAAAAATAGGTGAAGGAGTGCGAAATGAAGTAGAACAAATTCGCGAATGGATCAGTGCATGAGGATATTTTGGTATGATGTAAATTTGTTGAGGAATATTTTGAATATCTGCATAGTGTGGAGAATGTTTGTCTGCTGGAAATTAATTATTTGTCACCAGGGCACGACTAAAATGCTGGAATGCAAAACACGGAAGTGAGGGCAGAATAATTTGAAGTCTGTATTCATAGACATATTTATGCGAAAATACTTATGAAAAGCACGCAAAACAAAAAAGTAACCTGCCTTTTATAACCTGCCTTTAACATAGAAGCTTCTTGGGAATATAATTTGAATTAAAACCCGACTATTTCGAAAGAAGAAAAGGGTGGAGCACCGAAATTGGACCTCCGAGACCAATGCTTTCTCATCATTTTAACTTTTATTCATTCCGGATGCCGTCACATTCTGAATTGTATGGGTTGGAGTGAAGTGGATTGGGTTGGTGGGGATACAGGTGTGGCGTGAAGTAGGTTGGGCTAGGTAGGAATAGCCTGGTGTGGAGTGAAGGGGATTGGGGTAGGTGGGGATAGCCTGGGGTGGAGTGAAGTGGATTGGGGTAGGTGGGGATAGCCTGGTGTGGCGTGAAGTGGGTTGGGCTAGGTGGGGATAGCCTGGTGTGGAGTGAAGTGGATTGGGGTAGGTGGGGATAGCCTGGGGTGGAGTGAAGTGGATAGGGGTAGGTGGGGATAGCCTGGTGTGGAGTGAAGTGGATTGGGGTATGTGGGGATAGCCTGGTGTGGAGTGAAGTGGATTGGGGTAGGTGGGGGGTAGCCTGGTGTGGAATGAAGTGGATTGGAGTAAGTGGGGATAGCCTGGTGTGGACTGAAGTGGATTGGCGTAGGTGGAGATAGCCTGGTGTGGAGTGAAGTGGATTGGGGTAGGTGGGGATAGCCTGGGGTAGAGTGAACTGGATTGGCATAGGTGGGGATAGCCTGGGGTGGAGTGAAGTGGATTGGGATAGGTGGGGATAACCTGGTGTGGAGTGAAGTGGTTTGCGGTAGGTGGGGATAGACTGGGGTGGAGTGAAGTAGATTGGGGTAGGTGGGGATAGCCTGGGATGGAGTGAAGTGGATTGGGTAGGTGGGGTAGTCTGGGGTGGAGTGAAGTGGTTTGGGGCAGGTAGCGATAGCCTGGTGCGGAGTGATGTGGATTGGGGTAGGTCGGGATTGCCTGGTGTGGAGTGAAGTGGATTGGGGTAGGTGGGGATAGACTGGTGTGGAATGAAGTGGATTGGGGTAGGTCGGGACAGTTTGGGGTTGAGTGAAGTCGATTGGGTTAGGTGGGCATAGCTTGGTGAGTAGTGAAGTGGATTGGGGTAGGTGGGTATAGCCTGGGGTGAAGTGAAGTGGATTGGCGTAGGTGGGGATAGCCTGGCGTGGAGTGAAGTGGATTGGGGTAGGTGGGGATAGCCTGGGGTGGAATGAAGTGGATTGGGATAGGTGGGGATAGCCTGGGGTGGAGTGAAGTGGATTGGGATAGGTGGGGATAGCCTGGTGTGGAGTGAAGTGGATTGGGGTAGGTGGTGATAGCCTGGTGTGGAGTGAAGTGGATTGGGATAGGTGGGGATAGCCTGGGGTGGAGGGAAGTGGATTGGCGTAGGTGGGATAGCCTGGGGTGGAGGGAAGTGGACTGGGGTAGGTGGGGATAGCCTGGTGTGGGGTGAAATGGATTGGGGTAGGTGGGGATCGCTTGGGTTGGAGTGAAGTGGATTGGGGTAGGTGGGGATAGCCTGATGATTCCTATACAACAGTTCTGGGCATAGCTTGGTGAGTAGTGAAGTGGATTGGGGTAGGTGGGTATAGCCTGGGGTGAAGTGAAGTGGATTGGCGTAGGTGGGGATAGCCTGGTGTGGAGTGAAGTGGATTGGGGTAGGTGGGGATAGCCTGGGGTGGAATGAAGTGGATTGGGATAGGTGGGGATAGCCTGGGGTGGAGTGAAGTGGATTGGGATAGGTGGGGATAGCCTGGTGTGGAGTGAAGTGGATTGGGGTAGGTGGTGATAGCCTGGTGTGGAGTGAAGTGGGTTGGGGTTGGTGGGGTAAGCCTGGGGTGGAGGGAAGTGGATTGGCGTAGGTGGGATAGCCTGGGGTGGAGGGAAGTGGATTGGGGTAGGTGGGGATAGCCTGGTGTGGGGTGAAATGGATTGGGGGTAGGTGGGGATCGCTTGGGGTAGAGTGAAGTGGATTGGGGTAGGTGGTGATAGCCTGGTGATTCCTATACAACAGTTCTGGGCATAGCTTGGTGAGTAGTGAAGTGGATTGGGGTAGGTGGGTATAGCCTGGGGTGAAGTGAAGTGGATTGGCGTAGGTGGGGATAGCCTGGTGTGGAGTGAAGTGGATTGGGGTAGGTGGTGATAGCCTGGGGTGGAATGAAGTGGATTGGGATAGGTGGGGATAGCCTGGGGTGGAGTGAAGTGGATTGGGATAGGTGGGGATAGCCTGGTGTGGAGTGAAGTGGATTGGGGTAGGTGGTGATAGCCTGGTGTGGAGTGAAGTGGACTGGGATAGGTGGGGATAGCCTGGGGTGGAGTGAAGTGGATTGGGGTAGGTTGTGATAGCCTGGTGTGGAGTGAAGTGGATTGGGGTAGGTGGGGATAGCCTGGGGTGGAGTGAAGAGGATTGGGGGAGGTGGGGATAGCCTGGGGTGGAGGGAAGTGGATTGGCGTAGGTGGGATAGCCTGGGGGGAGGGAAGTGGATTGGGGTAGGTGGGGATAGCCTGGTGTGGGGTGAAATGGATTGGGGTAGGTGGGATCGCTTGGGGTGGAGTGAAATGGATTGGGGTAGGTGGGGATAGCCTGGTGATTCTTATTCAACAATAATTCTGGTCCAGTTAGAAGTTGTATTGATTCACACAACCTCGTAAAGTTTTAGAAAACTAGCAGTAAACTGTTTATGGATATCTTTACATATTAGCCATAAAACACCTTCTAAAAGCTACATAGGACTGATATACAAACATTTATGTATAACTAATTTTAGCCTACACTTCTGTCGATTCAGTTTTAATCATTACCCACGCAGAAATACAAATATGACAACTATTTAAACAATAATTATATGCATTTTTTTTAACTGGAAGGCGATGCCAAATCGACCAGGCCCAAACGCATTATCGTCAACAAAGGTACCGAATCGCCAGAAACTAAGGTCTGAATCGTACCGATACCGAGTCGTGTAAAATGAAATTTTATGAAAACAACGACATCGACCCGTCTCTTTAATACTGATAGTGATAAAATTATTACTTGATTCGAGGTGCAAACGTCGTTAGTGAATTGTTTCTTGGAGTAATAAGTTTACTGCGCTCACAAAATAAAAAGCCGTGTACGATATTAACCCAATACTATTGATACCCACCCCGACCAGAAAGAATTGTGTGAACAATTGTCTAAAAAGCAAATTAAAAACGTCAAAGCGATTGCCTTTATATGTCAAGTGAGAGTGTCATAAGCAATTTCCGAAACGCCAAACTTGACAACTGCACCACGACGCAGAAGTGTTCACTGCAGTTTATTTTACTCTCGCATAATGAAAACATTGAATAATAAAACAGAACTGAAAGTGAAAATAGTGGACGCGAGGGAAATTCTGCTCTTACCATTTGTTTCAGTTGGAATATTTTCATTTTTTAGCTTCGCGTATCAATTAAATGTTCGAAGAGACTGAACGGAACACAGACAAAGTTCACATACCGTCACCAATATATACGTGCGCACGCACTCCAAACAACAACCAGCTGCTCTGAATCATCTTATTTTGTCGACTAGATGATTGGGAATTTCACAATCCAGACTGATTGCCTGTTGCAATGACTTGATTATAAAATGAAAATGGATATTGTAAAATTAAATACGACATCCAAAATGTAAATAATAGAGAGATAATGGAAAAAAAATGTTCAGTGTTCGGTAATAAGAAGCTAGAGTTGTTCATTTGCGTTTGGAGTCACATAGAAAATACATGCACGTCACTGAGATCACGCGAGCTTTGTCTTAGGCAAGATGTGGATTTGGAAACGTAGATCCCCCTCATTCCGAGTTATCCTGCAAGCCAGAATTGTTGAGTACATGACAACGATATTGGGGCTTTATATATGAATTCTAAAATCAGCTGGGTTAAAAATCAAACCAGATCAACTAGGCTGAGTAGATATGAACCCAACTGGTTCCATTTTTACCCCAATTGATTTTAAAGCGTGGTATATATATATGCATACTTAACCCAAAGTAGTCGTCAAAGATAATTTCACTTGTTATATCTCGATGTATTCATCTCTTCAGAAATAAAACTATCAGTAGATCAATGCTTTCTCGCGCCGAAGGCACGCAGGGACGGTTATGGGCAAGCCTCTTTCGACCCTACCTTCACTTTTTGGAATTTTTAGAATTCACAGATCACCATCATGGCAGGTCGCAGCAGAGGAGGAAAGGTTGAGGGAGTCGGCTTCTGATGTATTGGTCTTCTTTCGTCAAATATAATTCTTCCTCGTGTGAGGACCAGTGTGGAAGTGTGACCTCTCGACAAAGGTGATTCCTCTCCCCGAGGGTGACGGTGTCGTGTTTCCAGGCATCTCCAGGCACGTATAGTCTGCCACTTAACAGTATTGATATGGAGGCCGTCATCGCCAAGTATAGTCTGCCTCTGGCTGATGTCTGTGAAGACGAATACTCTCTTATTCAGCGGACATACAAATCGATTCCCAATGAAAACAACGGCCCATTCAGGGCGCCACCTAAAGAAGGCCCGAACTTCAACTGGTTGGAGAAGGTTGGAGATTAGAAATTAGATTGGAAGCAGCCTGCGATTATGGCATGCCACGCGCGTAGGTGTATTTGATGCTTCCGTACTGAGTTTTCCTTTATTTATGGGTCGCTTTTTGAGATGAGTGGAGGGGAGCAGCCTCTTGCATGCCACACCCGAGGGTGTTTGTTGCTCTCGCGGTGAGTTTTGGAATTCTTTATATACGTCGCACCACTGTCTACTCGAATTGAATTAATTTGAATTAATTGAATTCGATGGGACGGTAGTGCAACGTAATCAACTGGCTTACCAACACACTCTGCACATGCGCACTAACACCACGTGTCACTATGGTAATTACGTCACAACATGAGTGCTCAAACAGGCTACGAAGAAAACAAAACATGGCCCACACTGGGTCACGTGACGTGATATCACTTCCGAGTTCCGTGTGACAGAGCATGAAAACCACATGACACACTACTGGATACACAGGCAAAAACTCGGCAGCAAGCTCTTCCTTCTATGGGAATTGAATACTGTGGCATCGGTAAAGCTCCTGGTAATGGGGGTCGATTTGTCTCTACTATACTACTTATCACCTATGTCAAGGAGGAATTCCACCAGGTGCAGTAATTCCCGAGCCACGAAACGTAAAACTGTGAAGTTTTTCGGTAGCTGACCTAGACGAAAATCGATCCCGGGTCTTCGGCACCCGATAGCCTAGTCATAAATATTCTGCCACTATACCAACTGAGATAATGGCAACCTCAGAGAAGATTGAAATTACCACAGTCAGTATGTCACTTCACATTTACAACCCGACCCCAGACCGATATTTATTGGTGTTTAAGGTTACATATTTCTGCACCAAGGCTAATCATAACCACTGCAGTTTCACGAGTGGAGGAAGCCGGAGTACCAGGAGAGAACCATCGAACAATGGCGAGCATCTCTCAGCTCCCCAAAATAGTAACTCCACACAAGCAGGGTTATCATTGGTTGAAGACAGCAGGTGCGCCATCGACGTGCAGTACGCGTCAGTACACAACGTCACCCTGCCCCACGTGGGCAATGGGGTGAAGTGTCTTGCCCAAGGACACAACGCGGTTGCCGCTGGTACGATTCGAAACGAGGACCTCTCGGCATGCAGCCTGCATCTCTATCAACTGAGCCACCGCCCTCTCCCCCTCCCCACCCCAGACCTGTATTCTAGAATTGACAATTACCAAACTTATTGGAACTATTGTCAGTGGTGATTAATAATTGTCTACATGACGCAGGTTTTTATTGTCAGATTTACCTGCTGATCGTTTGCTTTAACATTCGATGAAAGTGAAACAGATTCTTGTTATAATGATTCATGGCCGCAGCTGTTCAACACAGAAATTTCGGTTAATGGAAAATCTGTGAAGATGTAACTGCTTGAATTTAATTTTATACGGCCTGAGAAAACATCCGGGGCACACCGATTATTTCTCTGCGGGACATATCTAGATTTCGGCTCTATTAAATATCCATTTAACCCTCTGGTATATTTCATTTCAGTTGTGATAAAAACAGTTCTCAATTCGGCCCCTTCACCTTCCTTCTGTTCCAGTTTTGCTTAATGTTAATGTCTGTACACAGTTTCTATTGTGTATTTTGCTACTGTCTGCCAAAAACATGTCAATATTTCATTAATGTAATAAAGAAAGTGAAAAAATTGAAGTGAACTGAGTCGACCGAATCCCGAATCGAATGAAGCAGAAAATTTCGAATCAAAAATCGAATTTCATCGCATTTCAAATTATAAATATTGCACCTTCTTACAACTGTAAATGTTGCCAGTCTCCACTAACATGTTATACTCAACGGTGATTGGTGTGTTTCAGTAAGTCGATCAAGAAAGTGGAATATTCCTGAATTAAATCAAAATATTAATTCCGGAAGAGGAACCTTCTTAAACTATTCTTCTGTAATTAGGTCTCACGTGCAGGAAGTGTTCAGGGGGAGATACTTGGTAGGATTAGGTGAACTTCTCAACGATTCGAAAAATTTGGAATAAACACCACGCAAATCCAATCAAATCGAATCGTTGTTTCATTTCCTACTATTTACCAAAACTAAAGGTTTAAATAATTCCCACAAACCTGAAAACTTTCTCATGAAGCTTTTAGTGAAGTGCCGTCGTCTCCAACACTCTACCCTTAGTTTAAACAGTATTTATTGAAGCATTTGTTTCAATGTATACACTTCACAATAATTGTTCAAAGAAGTAAATCGTCAATGTACATGATACAGTAGTATACAGAAAGGCAATAAATATAAGAAAACAGGTTTCTGAGTAGAAAAGGGATTCGACAGAAAGCTTACAGCTTATGTAAGTCGTCTCCCCAGCACATTTGAAAAATTACTCCTTCAGGTGGTATAAATCTGTAATAGAGCTCACGTATCGTTTCGTGAAGGCCCGGCCCCCTCCAATCTGAAAAGGAGGAAGACGACCCCGACCGCCAGTCAACGATTCGTGAGATTGTTTAAACTTTAGATTGAATAGGGTAAGGAAAGAAAGAGCCGGAAGAAAAGATGATCAAAAAAAGAGAGGAGAAGATTCAGAGAAATAACAGAGCAAAACCTAATTTGGCCAACTTGAACACTAAATATGTTAACTTAAAACTCCATAGCGCAATAAGTACGGTATTTGATTCTTGCTTTTAGTTCCTTTGATAAGAGTTTTGCATACTAGACTCGGTGGTGTTGAGGCGTGAGTGGGCCTTCTACTCAAGACATAGGTCAGTGGGTCCTATTTCACCAGTTGTACAGAACATGATTACCGAGGTACAGAAAGAGCAATGCTTCAGAACGGTGTTCCCACGTGGGGCAGGGTGGGGTACAGTAATTGAGCGGTAACTCAATGGAATCGCTTGCTTGATAGAATGAAGTCATGTACCGTTTCAAAGATAAGACGGTTGTCCTCATTATTCAAGAACTCGGAGCCAAACAGGAGCATGGATGAGTCTACTGCAAAGGGGAGTAAATTAATCGTATAGTTGCGAGCGTTTGAGAACACCGGACAATGCAGGAGGAAGTGATCAGTAGTTTCGCGCTCTCCACACTGACAAGAGGGGTTGGGTGATAAGTGATTGTCATATAGGTGAGAATTAAGACTACTGCAGTGCAATCGAAGCCTGCAATGATAAATTTGAGCCGCTCGAGATTTCGCGTCACTGTAGAACCTTGGGGGTCTTTGGTTCCCATTGCTCAGGAAGGTCTTAAAGTTGATCAATGATGAGTTCTCGCGTACAGGTAAGGGTAGCTTATTCCATAGGTCTGTAACGCTTGGGATGAACGAGGACTGATACAATTGGGTTCGGCAAAAGGGAACGCGGTGGTTTTGACTTGATCGAAGACTAAATGATGAGTTCGTCTCGGAAACGAGTGGGGGGACTTTATTGGAAATATGTGGAGGTGACATACGGTGATACATTTTGAAAAACTGAATTAATTTATGTTTGCGGCGTCTTTCTTGAAGGGAGTCCCATCGTGTTTCAGAATACAGCAAGGACTTACTGGCACTAATTGTTGCTCCCGTAATGATTCGGGCTGCTGCAATCTGTATTTTTTCTAGTTCCGCAATGTTGGATACGGAACAATTATCCCAGACAGTATCCGCATATTCCAGAAGGGGTCTAATGAAGGCAAAGTATATTTTTTCTAAGACACTTCGATCGAGATAAAATTTGTGTCTCCTCAGCATGTCTAACCGAGACCAGGCTTTCGAGCAGATGTGGTCAACGTGGTCGTTCCATGTACATGTGCTATTTAGTATGACCCCCAGATGTTTATGTTCGGAAACTTCCGATATCTGTGACCCCCCTAGATATAAGGGTGGGTGAGAGTTGGGATTGTTTTTACGTGATATAAGCAAACTCTCTGTTTTATTGGGATTGAACTCTACCAACCATGTTTTGGCCCAATGCTCAATTGTCGCCAAATCATGATTGATTATGTTTGAGGCTTGCTCTGGGTTCTCAATGATGAGATATAAGGAAGTATCATCTGCAAACAGGCGTATAGAGCTAAGTAGGTCTTTGGTTATGTCGTTAATGTATATCAAGAACAGTAAGGGCCCAAGTATCGACCCCTGAGGCACACCGGCATTGATGGGCCTCCATGCGGATGTCTCCGAGGCTATCACAACTCGCTGCGATCTATCGGCAAGATATGATTTTAAAAATAGCAATAACTCCCCTGAAACCCCAATACTCTCCAGTTTGTGGATAAGACCAGCATGCCATACTTTATCAAAGGCCTTACTGACATCACAGAAAACTACCCTAACTTCTTTGCCTTCATCGAGTGCACGACAAAATTCATCATATATGTCAGTCAGTTGAAGGACGGTTGAATCTCGAGGTGTAAAACCTGACTGGAATTGACTGAGAACATTATTTTCACTTAGAAACAGCCACAGGCGTTTGAAAACGCATTTTTCGAATATTTTGCCAACACAGCTGATCAATGATATCGGACGATAGCTAGTAACTGAGTTTGAGGGCTGTTTTTTTAGGATAGGGGAGACATTTGCTTTTTTCCAGAGTGAAGGGAAGTATGAGCTATTTAGAAGTATGTTAAATAAGATTGACAGTGGCTCGCATAGAGAGGATTTGCATTCTTTAAGGAGACGCGGGCTTATTTGATCGGGACCAGACGCCTTGGATACCTTTATCGACTTCATTGCAGCATATACCTCGCTGCAGTGTAGGGTAATGCTATCAATACGCTGAGAGACATGTAGTAGTGGGTCTGGAAGGGAGGCGTTCGAATCATCAACTGTTGAGATCGAACTGAAGTATTCGTTGAACACTTCAGCTTTCTCAAGACTTGATGAGTATATTTTGTTAGAATGGATCAAGGTAGGAATTCCTGTTGTGTTACTGCTACTGATGAGTGCTTTTAATGTCTTCCACCAAAGTGATACTGGGGTTTCTTTGCTTCTCAATGTGAACTGAATTTTTGAAAGATGCATGGCTTTGGCCTTCCTAATAGCTGATATAACTTCATTCCGTTTAAGTTTATATTTATCCCAGGCGTGCGGGTGATTTGTTCGTTTGGCAGTACGATACAAGCGTTTTCTTTGTCTTATCAGAAGTCTTAGTTCATTGTGCATCCATTTCGGTTGGCCAGTCCTCGAAGTAACTATTTTGTTGGGTATATGTCTGGATGCTGTATCGAGTATTCTGTCGGTGAAATTAGAGACTATAGTATCAAGGCATGGGTTATCAAAGACAGAGTTCCAGTCGGTGTTCGAAAGAGACTGGTTCAATACTTCGTAATTACCCTGAGAATAAATCCATATCCTTCTTTTGAAAGAGGAAGGGTTAGGTTTTAAAAATTCGACTTCAATTGAGATTGGACAGTGATAGCGGATCATGTCTGGGATAATTGGTTCAAGCACCTCGCATGCTTTCACGTTGATTGTGTCACTGACTGCAAAGAGATCTAGCAATGTAGCAGACGTCTCAGTGAAACAAGTTGGTTCACTCACAATCTGTTTAAGGTTAAAGTAATTAGCTAGCTCGAGAAAGCTACTCCTCGAGGGAGCCATTTGGTTGTCATTAAAATCTCCTGTGACAATTAAGTTCCTAATTGACGTGTCTCTGGCTTTTTCGATGGATGCTGCTATAGCATCCCATGTATCCGGAGGACTGTTGGGTGGACGGTAGAATACGCCTAACAATAATGACCTACTCCGTCTTGTGAATATTTCGGCCCAAATGCACTCCGTATTCAGAGTATCGAGGTCCGGTCTGTGTCGAAATGAAATACCGTCTTTAATGTAAATGGCAACCCCTCCTCCCCTTGACGAGCGGTTGAATCTCAGTGGTTGGTGGAACCCATGGAGTTGAACATCGGAAGTGGGATCGTCACTTTGCAGCCATGTCTCACTCAAAGCCAAAATGTCAAATGATGCGAATTCACATTGTATAATATCTAATTTAGGTTTAAGGCTTTGGATGTTAAGATGGACAATTTTTAGGGTATTCTGATCGTGATCTGAACTAAAAGAGTTTGGACCAGGGTTGGTTTCAATGTCACCGGACAATAATAAAATTATAACCAAACAGAGGGAAAACAACGTGAAAAGAAAGGCCGATGCTACTGCTTTCAATATCGACGTGGCCTTCGAGAGATTCAAGGACATGCAACGGTTTGGGATTGCTTCGGCGGAATTTACTAAGAGGGATGTAACAGATTCGCTGGATTGCTCAAAGAATAAAGCAGACATAGCAGTAAAGCTATAGTGCAGCTCAACACCACCGAGGCGCAAGAGTAAGTAAATTAAGATACAAGTAGATCTATCTTTTGGCAAACAGTGCTTTAAGCCACTGGAATAGACTGTAAGGTTGAAATGGCCAATTCTGGCGCGATATAGTTCAACTGTGCACATTGAAAATGAATTTGGTTTTGGGAACAAACTGTGTTCAAGTTATCTTGAGAAGAAATTATGTAGTATAGAATATAAAGTGTTGAAGTATTAGACTTGAGGGTAAAAGAAACAGTAGTCAATAAAACAAACAGAAAAAAAAAAAAAAATAAAAAATAAAAAAAAAAAAATAAGTGTAAGAAAATATATACAAAATAACTGAGTAGTGTTTATATATAGGTATGGGTTGTAGTTCTGCTTATGCAAAGTCAAGGGTTACCCTTGACACGTAGAGGATGTTCAGTGTATCGGTTTGAGGGCAATTTGTCAGTAAGTGTATAGTAAGTATGCGTTGCGCGGGATTCATCATGGGTCAAATACCATCAACACAGAAACGTATCGCCAGGAAAGGAAGAAACAAATCCTTCATGCCACGAAAAGTGCCGAAAGTTGGCAGGAAGGGAGTTCTATTGTTTTGTTAGAGAGTGGTATGGAGAAGTGGGATCAACCCCTGGTGATAAATTCATCTTGCAACCGATGTTCTAAAGTGAGTAGGGATGAAAACAAAAAAAGGCTTTTGCAAGAAGAAATCAAGGGCGTCCCACCTGCAGTTGATGAGTCTGGCGCAAACCTACAATACTTTTTATTTGATTTAAAGAATGTTATCTGTTTACAGTATTTTCCTAAAACGGTTTGGAGACAAAACATGCAGCAGTATTGGCGGGGGAAAAACGGAGGTTTTACATTTTGCAACTATCACACTAGATATTAGTGGGTGGAGGTTAGAAGACGGAATCTGCAATGCTAATTGCGGTAGAGAAACGGATATAAAATCTCGATCGGATCACGACACAGTCGAGATTCGTTCAAAATTTTCTATCCGATTTTGCAACTATTCCGCTAGATATTGGTGGGTCGAGGCAGAGCAGGGGTAATCTTAATATTGTACCAACACATGAAGTAGGAAAAGAAAACAGAGAAAAAGAAAGAAAAAAAAGAAAAAAGAAAAAAAAAGAGAAAGAAAAAAAGGATGTTCGATCGGGTTATGACACAGTCGCGATATGAGGTGTCACACTTCATATGTTAATACAATAGCTTCGGCACCATTGGGTAATATGTTGAAGTGATGAAAGGTAAAAGGTAAAACGCGGAAAGATAACCCAGACCGGATCGCAACACCATCGCCACTTCATATGTTAATACAATAGCTTCTGCACCATTGGGTAATATGTTGAAGTGATGAAAGGTAAAAGGTAAAACGCGGAAAGAAAACCCAGACCGGATCGCAACACCATCGCCACCCCGTCATATCTATCTGACAGCGATTGGAATCGGATCAATGCATGGGGTGTTGAGCGGTGGAGGAGGTTTTGATGATTAACCTTGCATAGAAATGATGGGGCGGTTGATTTATTACATTATCTGGACACACTATAAATATCCTATTAGGCTATCACAGTTCACATATATGTATCGCCATGTATTCTTTTGCGATGAAGAAGAAGCTGTAATGATACATGGTGGAATGCGGGACGACAAACTCGCTATTGGGTAGAAAATGGAACGATAATTCCGATGGAATCGCGACAGGGGCGTCACCCGGTCGAGTATACCTGGTGGCGATTTCAATCACCAATGCATAGAAAGGATGGGGTGGTTGGATTGTTGCATTGTCTTGACATACTACGAATGTGCTATTAGGCTATCACAGCTCACATATCACCATAGATTCTTCTCAGACGGAGAAGCTGTATCGACACAATGTAGAATGTGTGACGATAAGCTCGCTATTTAGGACGTCCAAATTCACAAATAAGTGCAATAATTATCTATCCGTTGACGAAGATGGTGTATTGATACTAGGTAGGATGCGGAAAGATAACATCGATCGGATCACAACCCAGTCACCATCCGATCGATTTTATCTGCCTGCAGCTGCAATCACACCAGTGCATAATGAGTGGGGTAACAGAGGGATTGGTATTATTGTCTTATCAAGCCATACTACAAATGTGAAGATTGGGACCTCACAGTTCGCATATTGATACGTTAATTCTTTTTCGACAGATGAGATGCCCCGGTGATACGACTGCAGACCGGGATTAAACTTCGATGGCATCGCGACAAGGTCCTCACTCGGTTGAATTTACCTAGTGGCGATATCAATCACCAATACATAGAAATGATGGGGCGGTTGATTTGTTACATTATCTGAGCATACTATAAATATCCTATTAGGCTATCACAGTTTACATATATGTATCACCATGTATTATTTTCCGATGAAGAAGAAGCTGTAATGATACATGGTGGAATGCGGGACGACAAACTCGCTATTGGGTAAAAAACGGAATGATAATTCCGATAGAATCGTGACAAGGGCGTCACCCGGTCGAATATATCTGCTGGCGATTTCAATCACCAATGCATAGAAAGGATGGGGTGGTTGGATTGTTGCATTTTATCTTACACCTGTTGAAGATATAGCCCATGTGTTATAGATTATCTATAACACATACCCCTATGTCATATAGATTGGAGACTCCAGATGAGTCGACATTTTGACACGAAGTCATCCCCAAAACCCTTTTAAAAATGCAGAAAAGAACAAAAATGGTCGGTATAAGATAAATACAACAATACCATAGTGTGCCCCGACACGCTTGACATCCCAACTCGTTGAAAGTGAGCATCTTTCGCTCGGCAAGCCTCGCGAAAAAACTCACCCTCAACTCGCCGAGACACCAAACACATCAAAACACACCATGGTATTATCGTATATGTCTGGAAACACTACAAATGTGCTATTAGGCTATCACAGCTCACATATCACCATAGAATCTTCTCAGGCGAAGAAGCTGTATCGACACAATGTAGAATGTGAGACGACAAATGTGCTATTAGGCTATCACAGCTCACATATCACCATAGAATCTTCTCAGGCGAAGAAGCTGTATCGACACAATGTAGAATGTGAGACGATAAACTCGCTATTTAGAACGTCCAAGTTCACAACTTAGTGCACTAATTATCTATCCGATAACGAAGATGGTATATTAATACTAGGTAGGATACGGAAAGATAACCTCGATCGGATCACAACCCAGTCACTATTCGACGACAAACTCGCTATTGGGTCAAAAGCGGAATGATAATTCCGATAGAATCGTGACAAGGGCGCCACCCGGTCGAATATATCTGGTGGCGATTTCAATCACCAATGCATAGAAAGGATGGGGTGGTTGGATTATTGCATTGTCTTGACACACTACAAATGTGCTATTAGGCTATCACAGCTCACATATCACCATAGAATCTTCTCAGGCGAAGAAGCTGTATCGACACAATGTAGAATGTGAGACGATAAACTCGCTATTTAGAACGCCCAAGTTCACAACTAAGTGCACTAATTATCTATCCGATGACGAAGATGGTGTATTGTGATGCTAGGTAGGATGCGGAAAGATAACCTCGATCGGATCACAACCCAGTCACCATCCGATCGATTTTATCTGTCTGCAGCTGCAATCACACCAGTGCACAGTGAGTGGGGTAGTAGAGGGATTGGTATTATTGTCTCCTCAAGCCATACTACAAATGTGAAGATTGGGACCTCACAGTTCGCATATTGATACGATAATTTCTTTTTCGACAGATAAGATGCCCAGGTGATACGAGACTGCAGACCGGGATTAAACTTCGGTCGGAACAGTTCGCTATTATATAAACACCAATGCTTAGTAGGATGGAATCGCGACACAGACACAACGGTTTTATTTACCTGACCGCGATTGCAATCACGCCCATGTATAATTGGGAGGAATAAGGGAGGTGGCAGTGGTAAATTATTTCTTTGACATGACACGTCACAAACGTGCATCTGGAATGTCACCGTTCGTAGGCAAATACATTGTTATTTATTTAGTGGTGTTTGAGGTCACATATTTATGCACACTGGCTAATCGTGACCGCAACTTGGAGACAAAGCCAAGTTCAGTCAATAGTTTATATCCCATATTGCCCATTTTAGAGGACTTCCACTCCAAGAATTGGTGACTGGGTCCTATTTTACCAGTAAAACAAAACTTGTTTACCACAGTAAATAAGCACTGCCTCCCTTCCCGGGATTCCATCGGGGTGGGGGGGGGGGGGCGAATACAGTGACATTTTACCAATGAACAAGATGATATAATGATGCGGGGAAGAATGCGGAAGGATAACTTCGACCAGATTGCGATACAGCCACATCAACGCATTACTGGGGAAGTGGGGGGGGGGGGGGGGGGGGGGGTATAAATCACTGCCTTAGCAAGACATGTTAAAGATTTTACATAGACGGTGTGACAGTTCTGGGAAAATAAAATATTTTTGATGCATAAGATGCCGTAATGATACCAGGTAGAAAGCGGACAGATAAACTCAAGCGGATTGCGATACTGTCGCAATCCGGTTGAATCTAACTATCCGCGATTACAATCACACCATTGCGTAATAAGATAGGGATGGCCGGAATAATATTAATGCCTTTATAAAAAACACAACAGGTGTGCATTTGGGATGTCCCAGTTAAGATGCGAGAACAACAAATTTACTGATGGGAAAGATGCCATAACGATTTGAGGTAGGAAGCGCAAACAAGGATGCCATAACGATTTGAGGTAGGAAGCGCAAACATAACTTCAATCGGATTGCGATACAGGCGCCACCCGGTTGAATTTATATGTACGCGATTGCAATCATACCAATACATAATGTAGGTAAAATGCGTGTGGAGTGGGGGTAATATTTTGACCAAAAATCCACACTACAAAAGTGCAATTGTGATGTCGATATTGAGAAAACAAGAAGCATACGAATGGAAGACCCGTTGGTTAGATTATGTACATAATGCAGCCGATGAGTGCTATAAATATAGCAAGGGGTTGGTGTCAAGTCGGAAGACTACAAAATCGAAGACTGCGACAGGTTTGGGCCAATATTTTGAATTCTCTGCACTATTCTAAACCTTTTTTCCAGTTCTCCGACCTGCCAGGCAGTTGTGATCCTTTGGACGGAGCCATCTTTGAGTTTGGCAAAAATGACTCCGTCAAAAGTCCACGTTTCTAAGATCTTTCGGTCACGAGCTAGAATCCGAGCTCTACGGGCTATAAGTGCACGAGTTTTGGTTAGGTCCTCGTTTATATATATTCTACGATCGTGGCCACCTGGTTCAGATCCAGACTGGACGTTAGCTGTCTTTAGTTTAGTCCTAGCCCTGAATAGTTTATCTCTAATTCTATAATTAGCAAGTCTAAATATTATTGGCCTGTCTTTCACTTGATTGCCATTCACAACCCTAGGACCAACTCGATGACTCCTTGGGACTTCATCCAGCGTGAGTTTAACACCTATTTTACTTGCTATGTCCATAACAATGGCATCGGTATTTTCACCGGGCTTTTCGACAATGCCACTCAGCCTCAAATTTGTTCTGCGCCCATATTGTTCTAGATCATCTACTTTGTCACTGAGTTGTTCTAACTTTTTATCTTTCGACTGAATTTGTCTATGCAGGTCCTGAACGGTCCTTTCAAGTTCGTCAATCCGTGCGTTAGCAGCTTCCAAGAATATTGACTTCAGACCCTCGCGCACAGAAGGGTTTTTTAAAACTTTCAAAAATGCCAAGCACATTCGATCGTCACAGCTTGGAGGTTGAGTTGGTGGGTCCGACAAAAAAAGTCAGATAAATCGGGGTCATCGTCAGAACTGGCATACTCCCTAGCCTTCTTATTCTCCATGGGAGAGGGGGTTTGGTCAATCGTGCCCCAAGGCCTCTTAGCGTCGTTACCCGTGGTGATCTCAAAGGCCTCGTCACCCTCGATATTAACATTGTCAATGCTTGTTGATCCACTACCCATGGCAACTGTGAAGATGAGACTGCAGAAAGCAATAGTCAAAAGAAAAGTGTTTTTCTCCGGAGAAAAATGTTCATTCAGATGATAGGGCTCCGAGCTGGATTAAGGTGTTTATAAACAATGATTCACACAAGTTGCGATCATCGTTGAACTTTATTACACTCGTTTACACTCCGTCACACACAGGTAGAGAACAGTAAAAGAAAGTTAACAATGACGCAAGATCAAAGACAAAAACATTCGAACAGTACAGTTGCCGCCGATATTTTTCGAACACTTCAGAGATTTTTTCTTTTTTTGAGTCAAGCTTCAGAACCAAAGTTGTTGTTTGACATGTTCATATGAATATCTGACATCAGATGCGAAAAGAAATATGTCTCAAAACACAATTATTTGGTAGGCATTTTTATTTGGTAGAAATGTTTTTAACGAGAAAGTTATCCATAGTTACCGATCTCCAATGTAAACAATATTATTCAGAGGCAGAGAGACGCAGTTGACATCTCAACAACCAAATATGTATCCAGTTTTCACCAAGTAGAACTTTTGGTCGGATGGCCGAACACTGAATAGGAATGAATCTGTTCTTGGCTACATGTTACTCAAGAAAGGAATCCTCAAAATACGAAAATCACCATTTAAAAAGACTTTGAAGCAGGAGCAAAAATTTCAACGATCAACCACCATGAGTCACGTGGTTGTTTGAGTCACGTGGTTGTTTAGTTTAAACAATATTTATTTCCATTAAATGTGTATGGTATGCACATCGGCACAATATATTGGATCCGACAATACGCTTTAGCTTTTTCGAGGTCGTTTCCAGATAGAATAAAATTACAAAAATAGTTGAATGATAACAGAGATATCAGGTATGTTCACATTCTCTTCTACATGTAACATATTGGTGTGATGACGCCACATACCTCGAAGAGTTGTCGGTGTGATATAAAGACCAAATACACCACCGAAAGCAGATATTGATCTTTTCTTGACCAAACTGAAGGAAATAACTGACAAATTAAACGGAGAAAATTTATGTTTTTTTATCATGGGGGACATCAATATTGACTTACTTAAATATGACTCCCATCTCAAAACAGAAAACTATGCCAACATAATGTTTAGTCATGGATTTTTACCCGTAATAACAAAACCTACACGACTAACTTCTCATTCAGCTACCCTCATTGATCACATATTTACTAATAATATTTTATCTAGCTCTCATACTGTTCAAACGCATTGCAAGAATAGAAAAACGTCTGGATATATCTCGTCTCTCGACCCCTGTTTCTTGACATCTCGTAAAAGCTGTGTCAGATAAGTACAAAGGAAGTAATAGTCCCTCTCTTACGCGCCTTTCCCCCTTTTCTCCCTGGTCAGGTCTCAAAGAATTTTATAACTAAATAGGAAATTGGTATTAATCACACGATGATTCCTGGAATAGATTGGCTATTGTAATTATAAAATGATAACGGCAATTTAATTGCATTGTTTGTTTACTTTCTCAGTGGGTTTTATGTGAAAAATGAAACTGGGAATAGAGTAGACCTCTTAAACACGACTGTGTGGATCATAATTTGGATTACAAATGTTACCGAACACAGTAATTTAACTGAGAGTTCGGGGTCGGTGGGTCGGTAGGAATGTAAGTGACACCGAGCTACCCAGTGACCAAGCAGTTAACAAGAAGCCTCGCAGTCTGATTCCATTGTTGCACGATTCAACTTTCTGGGAGACAACAGGTAGACAGTCAATCTGGCTATGTTGTCTCCCTGTAGTATACACGTTATTACAGATCTACTATGTAGTACTTATGTATGGTGCCAGTCTACTACTGAATAAAAATCAACCAATCAATCAATCCGCATCGGTAGGAATATTTTTGCTTGGTGTAGCTTGTCTGACACTTTTCGTGTGGACATATTTCTTCATACAATATTTGCGACTTCTCAAGACGAAATTGGCATCCCAATCTAGCTGCGATTGTAAATCTAAAATGCAGACCATCTGTTTACAGTTTGCTGCATATGATTATGTTGTGGATTCGCTTCTATCCCAAGTTTATCGGATGGTCACTTATCCTAACAACTCCACATCCATATTCTGGTGAGAAAAAGCAACGGTTGGCCATAGCAGATTCAGCACATAAACAGATTATTATGTATAAGTTCCAATTTGTAGAAGTGTTCTTGTAAACGGTCTTTATTAATTTATAAATGCTGGTCATAAAACGCTTGTTTCCAAAACAGAATAGCAATTTTGACGAACTTGCACTTATTTATGCACTGAATAATGTCATTTGTGTCAATATTTAAACTTCTAGATTGTTTTCAAGTAAATGTCGATTATATATGAGAATTTCAGAACCAAGGCTAACCATGCGAATTCAAATTGGGTACCCCCTTTCTGCGACGAATATCTTAAATTGCTCAATGCTGTCAGACGTCCAGTTATCTCTTTCTGAATCAGGAGATATTCCTCTGTCAGAAACCACCGAGAAAAAACTTTGAACGCGACATTGAGGTTGGGCACAAAGTTGGCATTTGGCGGCCATACTATAACAAAGACGTAGAGTTTTGGGGACATTGACAACATAATGATGAGGTGCACATTATACATATGGAATATACCCATAGTAGCTTGGTGTACCAAATGTTCGCAACGAGTGGTGAAGTTGTGTTAACCGCCAGCCTTCGGTTAACATCACGAGTGGTGAACATGTGGTACACCAAGCTACTTTGGGTATATTTTATTTATACCATGATCGTCAGTTTATTAAGAGTCGCTATTATTTTTTCTCGATTTTACTGAGCACCAGACGCACATATGAGCGACTCTGTTTTTCTTCCGGAAGTTCCGCTGTCAATTTTATCGCCGAAACAAAATGAAAAAAGAAACTGAGCCTTTTTCGCGTTTTATTAAATACTATTCGAGTTGTGTATGCTCTATTAACATGAGACAATACATGTTTGTTAATTTTTGGCATCTTATGAGGTAAACACATTTAAAAACGTAATAAATAATTGCCACTTCCATTTTACTCTTCGCGAGGCGACGTGCGATAAAATTAGACAAGTTTGCACTCAGGTCGACGTCACCAAAGGTGAACGAGGATGCAGTTCTACTGTAGGTGCAAATTTTTACTATTGAAATCCCATTGCTGGCGTGTTCATCACGGTTGGTGTATAAAGCTAAAATTTATGTCATAGGTTTTTCATATATAGAAGAATAGGTAAACATGGTGTAAAAATAAAACAATGATAGTTTCAATCTGCGGTAAACAGGCTCTGTTTTACTGGTAAAATAGGACACAGTCACCAATTCTTGGGAGGTGCAAACCCTCTCTAAAATGGGCAACATGGCTTATTAACGCTCACCCCTGGTCTTGAGTTGATACTCCTGTTGAGGTCATGATTAGCCATTGTGCAAAAATATGTGACCTTAAACACCAATAAATAAATAAATAATAGTTTCAATCCGATGTTCTCTCCGCATGTATCTGTCCAATACGCGCAGACCTAAATTAACGCAAATCTTGAATAATTAAAACATTTTATTTTCTGCCTAAAACACATATATAATCTCTATCGAACGGATTCATTAGCACGTTGCATTGTCTGATCACAACCTTTGTTTTTGAGGCTGCTTATTTTATGTTAAACTCAATAAAAAAATGTAAAAGTTAGAGCCAGATGTATATGAAAAATTTGATCTGTGAACACTATAGTCCGGCTTTTCAGCCCAGTATCCCAAACCAGCTGTCAAACGTTATTGCCTGGAAACAGTTTAGCCCTTAAAAAGTAAGTTTCCCATGTTAAGTTTTACTCTTCTACGGTTCGCTTTTCCGACCAACTGAAATATTCCAGATGATAAAATCTGCTACAAACCATAAATACTCATTTTATTTGAATCAAGTCAAGAAATTTTTGGACCAAATTTTTAACGCCTTTACCAATATTTCTAAATTTGATTGTTCACTACGAAATTATAAATGAAGACTCGCCTAACAGTTGCAGTTCTATAATTACGCCACATAGTTCCTCAGATTCTGTTCATATCTTGATATTTCTAACGCGAATTAAATAAAAATTGATCGGAATATCGATAACTGGAGCACGAAAGAACACCCTTATAGTTTGTGAGAAAAAAAGACATCACATTCAATCAACGATAGTCCGCGTTCAAACCTCACAAAAAGGTGTGTGAACAAATAACCAATAACATCATATGATGCCTTATAGAATTTGATTGTGGTCTGAGAACTTGCTCCATATCATGATAATTTCATAAGTTAATTATAGCCCAGAGTCTTTGTGTAGTACATAATCAATATATGCTACGTGCAATATATTTCCCCGAGGTTATAGGTTGAAAATATTAATAGGTGTAACCTCAAATAATGAATATGGACTCTTCCGTCTGAAGACATTGGTCTGATGTAGAAATACTATTAGGGTTATAGAGTTAAACATAATCGTGTCGGAAGGTAACGATCGTAGATTGATACATTGAATCCTACAACTCTTTTGGGTCTAGAGGTTTGTAGGTGCAACTGTGATCACAAAAATGGTACTTATATCGATCATACCATGAGCTATCGCCGCGCAAATGAGCTATCGAGCAGTTGCACGAGCGAGTGACTCCACATACTGCTCTTCGACTCATTTCAAGATTTCTATATTGGCCAAATTAGAATCGAACTGCGTAAACGCATTGACATCGACAGCAAAAAATAAAGAGAAGTATATAATTCTTAAGGACAACTATCATTTACATCAATGTTCCGGTGAGTTGCTCTCTAGATATAAAAGGGCAAAAAGATTAACCGACGGATGGCACACAGACATAACACCAGTAACCAAAATGAAAAGGAGACACCATGACTGCAATTCTGTGGTGAATAATAACAACTAGGCTGTTTATAATTGCATATATCTGTCATGAATACAAAGCTTGGCGTGTAGGAAAAACAGTGCTCTACCTTTATGTGTTTTCGATATCTGAGGTGATGTCAAAAAGGGGCGAAATTAGGCTACATCAACAAATTTCTCAAAGTTTCCACTTATTTCCTTCCAGTTGTGCTGAAATATCACTTGATAAATGTTAACTATCATTAACAATTGCACACAAAACAGAAATAATGAAATGTGTTTTGAAAAATGGTATATTTATACTCAAACATAAGTAAAGAACTTCCTGGTTCGAGAGTTGACACAGACGGCAAAATGCTCTTAAGGTTCTGCTCCACAACTTTCCAAGCATTTACAAAAATGACATACCATACACGCTCTTCAAATGCAAATATTATGTAATTTAGTTATCTAACACATAACATGTGTTACATTTCCGACATCCTCAAAAAACATATGACACTCTCTGACTAAGTAAAAATAAGCAATCTGAATGTGGGTGAAATAATTTATTGTCAAAGGTAAGACCTCAACCTGCCAAAATGCCGAAACCAGTCAGCCATTTTCAACTACCAGGCAGCCTCAAAAGCAGAATTTTCCCACCACCCCACCTACCTACCTACCTACCCCTGGTGCATAGCATCCGCTGTTTCTAAATTGCAAAACAAATTTTATATGTTTCCATTTCATTTTTTAGTTACATGTCTGGCAATAAATCCGTGTAAAAATTACATTAAAAAATAGCCCATTTTTCGAAGCCACTGTTTCCCATAATTTATCTGGTAATTTACCCCTATGCATGAGACTCCGGCTTTGGGACCAAACCTTCAAATTCTCCTGGCCAACAAATAGTTTAATGTAATCATATATCTGATACTAACAACATATCTTCAATTTACATGGCATTAGTTTCAACATATGCCCTTTGTTTAGAATTTCACCCTTGTGTAATAGTGCGAAACTGTGGACCGTAAAACTGTGGAATGGTACCTGCAAGTTTTACTTTTCATGAGCGCTTACACGAGTGAAAGAAAAATTATACTTTCAGGTCCACACGAATGAGATAATTCCCGATATTCACTAAAAGAGCGTAGATTTTCTTTTTATTATATGCTTCGTGACTTTTTATTTCATAATATTCAGCCCAATTCGACTGCAAACAATTTCAAAACACCAACAAAAAGCTGCTGATCATTCCTTCAAGGCGACGTTCAAGGCGATGTCATGCACTGAAGCGTAAGGTCATTTAGGAAACTACAGAAAAAAGTCATCATATGGACCTGAAAGTATTATTTTTCACTCGTGCAAACGCTCATGAGAAATAAAACTTTCAGGTCCACACTCATGAGATAAAATAGAGTAGATTTTCTTTTTTATTATATGCTACGAGACATTTTATTGTACAATATTCAGCCCAGTTTGACCCCAGATGCATACGTTTCAACACAATAACAAAGATCAGCTGATCATTTCTTCAAGGTGACGTCATGCGCCAATGTGTGACGTCATTTAGGAAGCTACTGAGGAATATTTCTCGATATCTATCGAATCGATATATATCGAGAAATATCTTTTATATAATTTGCGATAATTCACAGGCAAGCGCATAATAAACACCGACACTAGTCTTCTGAAAATACGCAGGTGTAAGTATTTACTAGTGTACAAGGAACTTTTTCCAAAGAGTTGAAAGGGGTTCGTAAGAAAATTCCTAAAAAAACATCCACGATCCTCCCCCATACACCAACCCAACGCTTCCAACCATCACCACTACATTACTTAAATGTGCTCTCCCCGTTTCCACCACCACCACCAAACTAATTCTTTCAACCACAGCCATTACATTACGTTTGGAATGTAACAGCAGCGGTCACAAGCATAAGGTTGTCGGTTGCATGAATTAGCCCAAACCGTTTTTACTATCGAGGCGACGTCATGCGCCGAAGCGTAAGGTCATTTAGGAAACTACTGAAAAAAGTCATCATATCGACCTGAAAGTATTATTTTTCACTCGTGCAAACGCTCGTGAGAATAAAACTTTCAGGTCCACACTCATGAGATAATATAGAATAGATTTTCTTTTTTATTATATGCTACGAGACATTTTATTGTACAATATTCAGCCCAGTTTGACCCCAGATGAGTACATTTCAAAACAATAACAAAGATCAGCTGATCATTTTTTCAAGGTGACGTCATGTGCCAATGTGTGGCGTCATTTAGGAAGCTACTGAGGAATATTTCTCGATATCTATCAAATCGATGTATATCGAGAAATATCTTTTACATAATTTGCGATAATTCACAGGCACGCACATAATAAACACCGACACTAGTCTTCTGAAAATACGCAGCTGTAAGTATTTACTAGTGTACAAGGAACTTTTTTCCAAAGAGTTGAAAGGGGTTCGTAAGAAAATTCCTAAAAAAACATCCACGATCCTCCCCCATACATCAACCCAACGCTTCCAACCATCACCACTACATTACTTAAATGTGCTCTCCCCCTTTCCACCACCACCACCAAACTAATTCTTTCAACAACAGCCATTACATTACGTTTTGAATGTAACAGCGCCGGTCAGAAGCATAAGGTTGTCCGTTGCATGAATTAGCCCAAACCGTTTTTACTATCGAGGGTTCTAAAAACCTGCACTATTTAAGGAATAGTGCATGGCTTGGAGTTGACTACGCCTATATGGTGCCGCGGAGGAAACTACACCACCTACCTGAGCACTATATGGACGGAGTCTTCGCATCGGGAACTACACCACCTACCTGGGCACTATATGGACACAGTCAACGAAAAGCCATGCACTAGTCCTTATATTATATCGAACAACACAAAAATGCAAATTAACCAAATAATATACAATTCAAATTGTAAACATGTAATGATGTTTTTATTTTAAACAATAAAATAAGAAATAAGAATAATGTGTGGATATTGATAATTGTTCGACAAAATGATACTATTTCTCGCCTCTGCCAATGTCTCACTTCGTGTTCTAAGGGTAGATCACTACTCATCTTCGACTCGTTGTGATCTACCCTTAGTCATAGACGAGTCGTGATCTACCCTTAGAACCCGGAGCTCGACTCGGATACATATTTTGTACATCCACATTATGGTAATAATCTCTATTTATCTTACAATCAACATGTATTTTGTCTGTATTAACTTCGCAACTGTCATGTATTCGACCCCCTGATACAGATGTTTGTATCAGGGGGCCGAATACAAGCACGTTCCTTTCATGTGAGTTCCATTTTTTTTTCTTTTTGTTCATCCATACGAATAAATAGTTCATTATATATTCGTCTACATTCTTGACATATCCCCAATATACTGTAAGATAAAATGATTATTACCATTATGTGGATGTACAAAATATGTATCCGAGTCTCGCTCCGGGTTCAAAGGGTAGATCTCGACTCGTCTACGACTCGTCGTGATCTGCCCTTAGAACCTGGAGCTCGAATAGGATAAATATTTTGTACATTCACATAATGGTAATGATCTGTATTTATCGGAACGTATCAGAATGGAAACGGAAAACTTATACACTGTCTGAAAATAGACGTGGAATATTCTAGGAAGTTCCACTGATGTAATAGAACACGCTGTTTGAAGAGCTTTTTTCGGTAATTATGCTTCGTTATTACTAATTCACTAACAATGAAAATGCTTGTTTAGGCAAGGTACTTGGCGATAGAAAATTGTACTCATAACTGGAATCCTGGTGTACAGCAAATTTCTTCCTTGGTTTGTTTGATATAATATAATATTTTTTAATAATTATAATAATTTAACTCGACATGTCATTGACTGTACTAAAATAGTTCTCCTCAGAGACAAATAGTCCACATGTCTCTATTCATCCCTAAAGACCACAATTTCTGCAAAGTCAATTCCAAGCCTAGCAATATTTATAATATTTTGTACTGTTGAACAACCTCCCATTCTATCCATCAATGAGATATAGATAGATCACTCGTATGCATCCACACTAAAGTTTACCTTCAGTGAGCACTTGAAGTGTTAAGGTCACGTCGCGAATGCATCTGCAGTTACTCCCGAACGACAATGAACGTTACCTCCTTGTTTTTATTTATACTAAAATAAGACGAAAATGTAAAATTCGCATCACTCGTGAATGGATTCACTGTCAGAATAAGATATGGAGAATATTTTCCTCGTCATGACAATCATACGGCTGATGATCAGAAAATGGTGGAGCAGCCATCGTAAGAGTCTGATTCTCCGACTCGATTTATGAAGATTTCGCCAGCTGGTAATCAAACCTTTAGTTGCCCAAGCATTTAAATCTTGGATGTGCTAGGGGTACAAATTGAATATCATGTGTACTTCGGTTTGTTGATAAAGGTATCACTGAACTAAATATTTGAATTAGAGTTATCCGCCTTGAAATTTTGCAAGTGTGGTCCCAGTGATGCAATCTCTAAAAATAAAGAGCCTTGGAAAAATATATTGTTTCAATAAACCTTTGAAACATTCTATTGACATCATGCATTATTGTTGATTATTTCAGATAAAAAAATATTGTGATTTGATGATGTTAGGAACTAAAAAATACAATTTACATTTGGTGTGTTTTTGTAGGGAATTCTAATTATTCTATACATGACCACTACTTCGCTTGCTGTCAGCTTCCCTCTCTTATTTATTGCATGACCCCCTGTTTTGGGGTTATAAAATGTTGTCTGAAGGGGCTATACTTGACAAAGATATTTGAATGCCAACATTAAAGTGAGGAGATCATATTTTAAAATATTTAGTCCCATGATAGCTATAAAAAGAGCAACGGGCCAATAGGCTGCCACATATAATGAACATAACATCCACGGTGTTTGAGAGGACATGTTAGTTGTTGCATTTTTATACCATGATTACCCATTTTGCTATATATAAAAAGCCTATGGCATAAATCTTAGCTTTACACACCAACCGCTGTGAACACGTCAGCAATTGGATGTCAGGAGTTAAAATTTACACCTACAGTGAAACGACATCCAAGCTGACCTTTGGTGACCTCGATCTGAATGCAAACCTTTTTGAATTTATCGCTTGCCTCTGCTGCATTCAACCAACCAGCGACGTTTCTCTGTAGGACAGCATATCGATGGCATCATCCCTCGATAGCTGACGCGCATGTTTGGGCATAGAGCAAGTGATGTCAGATATATAAAATAGACCGGCCATTATATAAACACAGGTGCAGGTGATTGACAGGTTTGATAAACAAAATCGAAATACTATCAACAAGTGTGGCTAATTACCCTGAACCGAACTGTGACCTTAAATGAACGTGTTCTGGGATTTCCCCTAAATGCAATTAAATCTAATTAAAACTAATTAAACCAATTAAAAACACAAAAAACAATTACAAACATAAAGAATTGAAAAACAAATAAAAAAATACCAAAAATAAGAAAAGCAAACAGTTAAAATGACGTCATCAAATCCCTCTGGGGCCCTGCTCCGCTCCTACTCCTGCAGAAAAGGGTCGATGGGGAACATCTGTACTACTCAACAGAGTTTGTCATCACGCATCTGATAATTCCCGTATCTGGTCAATAAACAAATATATACTCTCTCTATTTTCACCATAATGGCTGTGTGGCAAAGGATGCAGTGGAGAAGTGTCGAGATTAGAACCTACGAAACAAGATCGTGAATCTGATAAAGCAATTTGTACATTAACATAATGGTGGCGATCGATTTATCTTGCAATTCTGAACTGCCATAACTTGATTAACACTTTACCTAATGAATCGACAGCATCCTCTCACGTAATTTATAAAGTGAACAGTTTAAAAAAACATTACAGTACAGTCGCCGTGGATTGTTCGTAATCCACACGCGGGCAGTTATGCCCGCGCATCTGTTTACCATGTAGTAAAAACCATCATTAGCAAAATTTTAATTAATGAAGCACCGCGTTGTACCCGGTACTTCATTGATTAAAGTTTTGATGATTATTCCAGTAATTAGTGTTTGGGATCTAATATTATTGCGTCCGTGGAAATATTGCCCACGCGTGGAAAGTGACCAGTCCACGGCGACTGTACTGTATTATCCAAAACTTTCAACAAAACCATATAGTGAGTTTCTCCTTTAAAAGATCTACACCAGCTCATTCCAATGACGCGGTCACTTCATACAGTTTTATTGACTTTTTTTCAACCCTTTACCTAAGACAGAAAGCAGACGACACTTGCAAATAAAATTCTTGAAGCACTATTTTTTTCGTCAAGAACATAGCCTCGACCCCTCACTAGAACGAGCTCGTTGAGCTCGTTCCATTGATGGGTGATAGGCTATGTGTTTGTGACAAAAAATGAAAAAGTACTAAAAATTGAACGGTAAATTTTATGAATAGCGCTGGCCGGTTTCAACCGTTACGTTGGTTAAATGGTTAATTATCTTTTACAAAAAATCATAAAAAATATACTAAATTGTGATATATTATACATCTTAAGTGAAGTGACAATAATTTGATTAACCAGCATTTTAGTGTCGGATTTAATTTTATTACTCACAAACAGTTGCTGTCTTGAACTTTCAAGATCTCCGTGTAAGCAAAATGAACGCATTTGTTGAATTTCTTGTTAAAACTCTAAGCAGAAAACGTCATGTTGTTTCAGCTTGGATGATTTCAATGGTCCAAATACAGAAACATAAAAGCAATGTGGTTTAAAACTTTAATAATTATACTTTTTGAGAGAAGAGTTGTTTTCCCTTTCATATTTAGAAACGTATACGGTTTCCCGCAAACGCCATTCCAAACAAATCGCAATTACCTATCCCAGTACGAAATATTTTCCCACAGGCGTCTTTTATAACAATTATGTGAACAAAATATGATTGCATCACTTCAAATTAGATATTCAATTAATTTTAATAAAGTTCAGACCTTCACACAACATTCTCTGACCAGAAAACGGTTGGGAAGGGGCGGGGGAGGGGAAGGGGTGTCATGCAACAGATAGGAAAAACATTCCAATAGGAAGTGAAGTGCCATCAATGAACCCAATTTCTTCGGGGAATTTCCATCAAAAATAGTTAACTGCATGTTTTAGGCCCAGAAAAAAACACCTTTTTCTTCTGGAGTAGTAAAGACCAAATAAAATGTTTCAACAGTTTTCTCAACGAAGCATTTTTCTAGAAGCCTTATTTTCGAATACTACATTCCATCCGAGTGCAGCATTTCAAGGTAGATAACACTCAACCATGCTAAGGGCAGTGATACCACAAAGCTCCCGTGTTTGTACTGCAGTTGCAGGATTCCGACTTTGTACCCCCCCCCCCCCCCTCCGCTACGCGATGTATTCCGGTAATTACGGACTCAAAAGGTACTTATTGTAAGATAAAAAATGTATCGGTGTCGAATGATGTAGTGTATAAACAAGTTAAAAGAGTGAATCATTTTCAGAGAACATACAGTGCGTGGAGAGTGTACTATCATAAATCACCCGCAGAGTGGATATTCCACCCAAGCAATAATTGCAAGTTGGTTGCAAAGCATAACCAGCACAAGCAAAGTTTCAACCAATGGACCTCCGGGTTAAACCCGGAGGTCCATTGGCTGAAACATTGCTTGTGTTTTTTGTCGATATGAACAAAATTGGAAAGTTATAGCTTGGGTGATAACTTCACTCCGCGGGTGATTTAGTTACAATCCACTCTCCACGTACTGTATGTATTCTTTAAAATGGGGTTGTTTTGTTCATTCTGTATCTAAAACTTATCCATGTTACATTTATTTATTTATTGGGTTTAACGACACTTTTGACAGCCAGAGGACACTACGTGTCAGACAGATTTACGGGTGGAGGAATCCGATTTACTCGGAGAGAGCCACCGAGCGACGGCGAGCAACTGGCAAACGCTCCAACGGAATAACTCCGCACAAGCAGGGTTAGTATTGGTTGAAGGCAAGTACACCATCAACGTACAGTGCGCCTTAATACACGGTCCCACCATGTCCCACGTGGGCAATCGGGATTAAGTGTTAAGTGCTATGCCCAAGGAGACAACGCAGTTACCCCTGGCGGTATCGAACCGTGGACATTTCGGTATGAAATCCAATGCCGTAACCATGGAACCACTGCGCTCCCATCCATGTGAAATATGCCAATGTTGTGATGCAAGATAAAAAATGTAACTAAAACGTCTTAATGACGAAATCTTGAAAAAAAGTATGGCAAAGGAACAAATCTAGATAACATTATTCATTTCCAATACGATCATTGTGACTACAAGGTTTCTGTGGTATTTCTGCCCCGGTACGTATCAGTCCCAATCGAGCCGAAATGCTCAAATGCCTTAAGGTCGAAACTCCCAGGTATCTATACAAGCGTATATATGAAATAGGATCTTTACAGAAGGTGGAGTTTTGGAAAAATATCCGTCTGTCTGAAACCAAACGTGGATTATCTGCAGTTAAACATATATACACAGAGAAACTAGTAAACTAAAGGATATTGACCCAAGGGCATTTTGCTTTTCCTGTATGGATGCGGATGCTATTTTTGTCGAACTTGTTTCAGTGAAGGATCACATGATATGGTTTTGTTAAAATCTTTTCGAAAATAATCCCCTTTTTCACTCTTCAATTTGTACATTATGTGGCCGATTCGTTAGGAAAAGTTTTCAAGAACCCCCGCCGTCCACCGCTATTTGTTCTGATTATGATAACCTAAGATTGAAAACAGGAGATATTTTTATGTCTTTTAAATATTTATTGCTAGAAGATGCTAACATGTCAAAAACTTATTTTTCAGAATCCAAACCAAAATATGTGGGTTGTTTCAGGAACCCTACAGGCAGTACATTGACAGGTTACCGTCAGCTTAACATGGAAAGTTTAACCAATGAAAAGTGTATTGCGATCTGCTTGAAAAAGGGCTTCAGGTTCTCTGCTACACAGGTGAGGATAGATCAAATAAAGTCGTAATTTTGGAACATGACGTCCGTTTCGATTGAATAGGGCCACCAGGCCAATTGTATCTGGAAGCCGAAGTCCGCAAAACTCGAGTCGATTGTGTCCGAAAGTCGACAATGTCCGCAAAACATCAGTCAGTTGGGCCGCAAAATGCCAGTCAATTGGTCTACAAAATGTGTCTGGAAGGCGAAGTCCACAAAAAGCAAGACAATTGTGTTTGCAAGACGACTAGAACCACAAAATGCTAATCAATTGCTCCACAATATGCCAGTCAATTACGTCTCCGAGCCGCCTACGTCCACAAAAAATGCCAGTCAGTTGTTCCTCGAGACGACTACGTCCGCAAAACGCCAGACTACAAAACGTGGTCTACAAAATGTGTCTGGAAGGCGAAGTTCACAAAACGCAAGACAATTTTGTCAGCAAGCCTACTAGGACCACAAAATGCTGCTAATCAATTGGTCCACAATATGCCGGTCAATTTCGTCTGCGAGCCGCCTACGTCCACAAAAACTGCCAGTCAGTTGTGTCCTCGAGACGACTACGTCCGCATAACGCCTAACAACTGGTCCACAAAATGCCAGTCAATTATGTCCGCGCGCCGACTACGCCCGAAACATGACAATCAGTTCTGTCCACATGCCGACTACGTCCGCAAAATGCAAGTCAAGTATATCCACGACCTGACTACGACCACCAAATGCCAGTCAGTTGTGTCTGTGAGCCGACTACATCCGCAAAATGCCAATCGTGTTCGTAAGCCGACATCGTCCGCAAAATACCAGTCAGTTGTGTCCGCGAGCCGACTGCATCCGCGCAACTCCAGTCAATTGGTCCACAAAATGCCAGTCAGTTGTGTCCGCTAGCCGACTGCATCCTCAAATCGCGCGTCGATTGTCTCCGCGAGCCGACTACGTGCGCAAAATGCCAGCCAATTGGTCCTCAAAATGCCAGTCACTTGTATCTGCAAGCCGACTACGTCCGCAAATCGCAAGTCGATTGTTTCCGCAAGCCGACTACATGCGCAATGCCAGTCAAATGATCCACAAAATGCAGGTCAATTGCGTCCGAAAGACGAGCACGTCCCCAAAACGTCACTCAATTGGTCCACAAAATGCCAGTCAATTGTTTACGCGAGCAGCCTACATCCACAAAATGTCAGTTGACTAGTCCACAAAATACCAGTCAAATGTGCCTGCAAGCGACCTACGCCCAGAAACCGCGCAACTCCAGTCAATTGGTCCACAAAATGCCAGTCAGTTGTGTCCGCTAGCCGACTACATCCTCAAATCGCGCGTCGATTGTCTCCGCGAGCCGACTACGTCCATAAAATATCTGTCAATTGTGTCCGCACGCCGCCTACGCCCAAAAAATGAGAGTCGATTGTCTCCGCGAGCCGACTACGTGCGCAAAATGCCAGTCAAATGGTCCACAAAATGCCATTAATTTGTGTCCACAATGCCATTACGTCCGCAAAATTCCAGTCAAATGGTCCACAAAATGCCATTAATTTGTGTCCGCAAGCCGACTACGTGCGCAAAACGGGAGTCGATTGTCTCCACAAGTCTCCGAATACGTCCACAAAACGCCAGTCAATTGGTTCACAAATGCCAGTTAATTGTTCCGGCAAGCCGACTGAGTCCACAGAATGACAGTCAATTGTGTTCGCGAGCCGACTACGACGTTAAAATGTCAGTCAAGTGTGTTCGCAAAATAATAATAGTAATGCTTAATTTTATATAGCGTGAAACCACCAAGAGTGTTCTAAAACGCATCACAGATTGTAGAACACAAGCTATGGAATACATGATTTGAATAGATGAGTTTCACGCTGTTTCTTGAAAGCAAATAACCTTTGTTGTGACCGAAGATGCAGTGGCAATGCATTCCAGAGTCGCGGACTAGCAGTCAAGGAAGCCTGCTCGCTCGCTAAATACAGATCTCGTAAAAGGTAAGGTCTGTGACAAATGGTCAGAAGAACGAAGACTGGGCATAGGTATGCGGCGAGAGAGAAGCTCACACGGGTGCAAGGCTATGGACGCATATCAGTTGTCAACCTCGTTCCAATGATGGCGGTCACATGATATGGTTTTCTGGAATATTTTTTTAATTATTCTTTACTGCACAATTTTTGTATAACGCGATGACGGATACAGCCGATTCATTATCTATGGGTTAATCGCTCTCTAGGTGGAATCGAGGCACACTGTTGCCTACTCGCAAAAGTAAATATTGCAGGCCTGATGGCGCGCAAGAGTGACACCCCCATCTCAAAATCGAAAGACTGCAAAAGTGTTTTATCTTTGACCCGTTACCCAACGCAGACGATATCAAAATTTATTATTTTAAATAACATTTTTTCAAAGTTTTCAAAAAATGTCAACAAAACCATATCATGTGACCCGTCGTTGGAACGAGCTCTTTCCAACGAGGGGTCACATGGTATGGTTTTGTTGAAATTGTTTGAAAAATAATATTTTTTCAACTGCTGAATTTGCATATTACGCGGGCGGATGCGGCCGCTTCGTTGGGTAAAGGGTTAATACTTCGACCACTTCTAACCAATCTATGTTGGATCAGGGTTCGTTAGGTAAATTAAGACCTTCTACTGATATTGTAGTTCTTTTTAATTTGTTTCTCTCTCATTCTTTTTATAATGCAAAAAGCGTACTTTATTTTCTTATTTGTGTTCATTGCTTCTTATCTTCTCGATTTTCTTTTTCTCTGCGTGCATATTTCTATATACTTTTCAAATTGCCACATTCTGTGATCGACTTAAATTTTCTTGATTTTGAATAAAATAAGTATTTAAATCTCTAATCTATGTATCTTCTTAAACTGCCGTATCTTAAATTTGTGTTGTATCTAAATCTTCTTGAACGATGCATCTTTTCACTTTTGTGGAATCGTCGAGCGATGTCCGGTAGCTAACGTGCTTATTCCATCTCTTAATACGATTCTTCTCTTGTTGTCGTCAGCCGATAGGGTGGTGGACTTGGGACATAAAACTTGTCGCAGATATGTCTATCAGTTACGTGAAAGGAAAAGTGATAGACTTTCCAAGTTGATTCCAAAATATTCTAACCCTTATCCCAAAGTTTTTGATTCATTGGCATCACCTTTGACGGGAAATACTTGTAATTCACCCATTGAGAGTGATGTCCTGAACGGTTCTCTGATCATTGCAGTGTATCAAGAACTGAGGTTCGACAACGAGTTTCCCATGTAGTATTATTTGCAAAACAATGCTGACTCAAGGTATCCACTTCGATATAGAATGGGAGCGGAAGTGGAAAGCACTTGTCCTCCTATCCCTTTTTGCTCAATAGTTATGGCAAATAAAAATATGTTTAAAGTAAGAACAGTAATGTAGAAGCTCAAGTAGACACACACACATTTCCTAATCTCCCAGTATGTGTGTCCCACCAAATCTCCCACCATTACGCAGATCAACTCGTATGAAAAGACCTGTTAACCCTCTACACCTCGTCAAAACCGGCCAATGCTATTCTCAAAAATCCCCAATTAATTTATATTTTCATTTTTGTATCAAAAACATTAGGTTGTGACCCCTCTTTGGAAGGAGAACTATGTTTTTGAGACAGAAAATGAAAAAAATAGTTATTCAAGAATTTTGTTTGCAAATGTCGTCTGCTTTTCATGTTAGGTAAAGGTTGAAAAGACTTGATCCATAACTTGATTTAAAATGAGGAAGTCCTCGTTATTTTTTTCTGTGATTCAAGGGGGGAAGGTGTGGCACATGGACAGTTATTTATCAGGTCGCCATTGCTTCTTCAAGAAGCATTGTCAACGACAGCTCAGTAATGGGGTTATTTCATGTTCCGCAAGTAAATTTGATGAAATGTTGTGCGGAGTAGCTTTTCAGTTCCGCAGATATGATGTTGAGAAATCTACGCAAACAAATAAATGTTTAGATCAAAATACTTTCCCAGACACAACAATGTCAATGGTTGGATTTCGATTTTCGATATGAATGATGTCTCGTAACCACGTGGACAAATTTCATCCCTGATGAATCTAAATCTTTATTAGAAGTCTCCTCATGATTCGGCACTCTCTCTCTCCGGATGATGTTTTGTCTCTCTACGAGATGCACGCCAGACGTGACTGCCCATTTGAGGCATTGAATGTCTTCTTTCTTTTCCACGTTGATATTCCTTATTGCTTATATATAAAGTCGGGTAATTTTATATACGAGGACGTGCGCAGTAGATCGAACTTGTCGAAATAAAGCTTTCAATTTAAAACTTCTCAAAATGTCCATTTGCTACTCTCGTGTTGATAACTAGCTAGAGATTCTAACACTTGTCTTCCATTTTGTCGAACATATAGGACTTTTCATCATCTCAATGCGAGACGAAAAAGAGGACACTTTTCTTTTCACGACTTTACCAGTTTCCTCGTCGATCTTTTCCATTGTACCCTTAAAATCCATTCTCGCCCTGATACCCGTGCCTACTTTCTGACAAAATGAATTCATCATGTGAGATTTTGCCCCTTTCATTAAATTGTTAGGAATAAGTCTCTTGCGGTCTGTGATATCGTATGTTTTAAAAAATCATTTCATGGCTCGAGCTTGTTCTACATCTTGTATATCATTCTAGCTATGATATCCTCCCTATTATTATTATTATTATTATTATTATTATTATTATTATTATTATTATTGTCTTAAGATTTGCCGAGTTCGGTAATGAGTGTTTACCTTATCCGTTATCTCATCGCCATTTTTTTTCTTTTCTTCATCACTCAATAAAGAAGAAGAAGCTGTCAAGATTTGTTCAACTTTTCATTTTCTACTGGTATCGGACAACTTTTGTTCCTTTTTTTATTCTTGTTCGTTGATTTGTTTCTTCTGCCTTGAATGATTTTTCTTCTTTTTTTCTCTCTCTTTTTTTCTCTCTCTCACTTCGACTTTTTTTTCTCACAGCATTAGTTTTTTCTGGCATTCTTCCTCCCTCAAGCAAAAATGTCTTCATTTTATTTCTAGTCATATTCGAAAAGCCTGTATAATCCATTTCGCACGCTTTCGATTTTAATTCTGAAACTGTTTTCCTCGAGTCCACGGAACTTGTGGCGTTGATCAAAGCGGTCTTATTCTTCAGACTCGACACTCTCGAAACTTACCCAAGTTTTCCAATAAATTACATAACACGGGTTGCATGCAAATTTAACACTTGAAGTTATTTTTTCCACGCAGTCGTAAAACTAAAAAATACCCCCGTGTGTCTCTCCAACGCTATATCATCTGACCGGAAAGACCATGTTCTAGTGAGGAATCCAAAGCTACATTTTATAAACATGTCTCTGTACAATGACAATTGACAGGCATGGGTAGGAGCTTTATCGTGGGTAGTAGCGAACACAAACCTCATTATGAAACGGCATTTCTAATACATTGCGCAAAGAATGAAGCAAGTTGCAGAGATATATCGTCCCATGAGTTCCAATGTGTTCTATGTTCCAGTACGCTGCCAGTAGGCACATAGAACACATTGGAATTCCGGGGATGATATGCAAAGGCAAAATCCTACAATAGACACTCTACACACCAACTACTCTCTATAACTCTGCCTATCCATTTCACCGAACAGAAGAAAATCACTAATTCTCTTCGCTTCATAAACTCTCCCCATCGCCAGCTAGATTACATAAAGTGTCTCCGAACGAAAGGTGGAAGCGCTCACGGTAAAGCTTCTCCCCTTCCACTTAATTACAGTACTAGAGAACATCTTTGACTAACTACTCGACGTAATCTACATAGCTACCTACAATTGGCGGCAGCATAGATAGACGAGTAAATTACCAGTGCGTCGCATAGTGTTTTTTTTTATCAATAACTGGATACAGAAACTAATTATCAGGGGAGTCCATTGCTGAAATACTCCTCTCGTGTATTTTATGATTTTTTTCTGGCTGGAGTGTTAATTACCTAGCCATTCTATCTGCATCGTACATGGCTGTAGCCTGTGAACTTTATTTGGAACTTCCTACACTGCAAAAAATACAGGTTCTTCTTTGAACCAAAACTGGTCCAATCTTGTCCCTGACATGGAACCAGTTTAGTTTAAGCAGTATTTATTTCAAATCAAATAAATTTACCGAGATTAGCATTCAATTTTAACAGAATAATACATGAACTGAAGTAAATTCAGCAGTAAACTTGGAACTTATTCAACGCAGTCGCCAAACATTTTGAAACAAAGCGAATATAAACACCTGGTATATTGGTTATATACAGAACCAAAACTGGTTCGATATGCCAACTGTTCATATCTCCTTTGTTTAATAATGATTTGAGACAACCTCGTATAAGCTCTAAACTTAATTGAAACCCCCTCAATTAATGTTTAATTTTGTTAATATTTAATGTTAATCTTTATAAATTTATTTGATTTGAAATAAATACTGTTTAAACAGAACTGGTTCCATCTCAGGGACAAGATAGAACCAGTTTTGGTCCTAAGAAGAACCTTTATTTTTTTGCAGTGTACACGCTGTGGAAACTTCTGTCGTCACATGAAGTCCTTCACGCAAGCTGAAACACACTATAACTATTTATAATATTATATTACTATATATATATATATATATCTATATATATATATATATATATATATATATATATTCATGTAAACGACATTTGGACAACCGAAAGTTGTCCAAAGGTCGGTTTTTTACGTGCTAAAACATTTGGGCAACCTGTTTCACGTTGCCCTAATGTTCATTGCCTCCGCGCTAAAGAACGAGAGATGTGTGCAGAAACCCCTGTATGCAGAAATGTTAAGTTTTGCACGCTAAATAACGAGAACAAATCTGTTTTTAATTTAAAACAACATTTTTCGAGATATTCCATGCTAAAAAACTCAAACTTGGAAAACTGTATATATTTGCGGGCGATTTTTGACGCGCCTGTAATTCATATTTTTAAAGCGTATGTTTTGTCATACTACGGTTTTTCGTCATTATATTCATATTTGAAGTAATTTCAGACAAGTTTACCAAACATATACGCTTTTTTAAAGAAATTAGGAATCTCCATATATTTTATGGTTCGCAAAGATTACTTTTTCATTTTACGGTGTTTCGGAGGCTTCTCAAATTCTCGCGTGAATAACGTGCACCGGATGTTGATGTAGGCCTACTTTCGTGTTGAATGAAGCTTACAATAATGACCGTATAATTTCAGTCACAAATAAATTAGTGGGTCTTTATATGACTTGAGTGCTTGTAAAATAAATATTGAACTACATACGCCATTATTTCTTTGGTGAGGAGTCTCTGATGAAGACCGTCAATCACATTCACAACTTGCCGACTTGCCGTTTCACCAAATTTCGGCGTATTCCAATTGAAATGAAAGCCAAGTGGGTCTGGGTGGCTGATTTTTATAATCGAGCATTTTTGTCGGAGAGAGAAGGAGCCATAAATATCGAAATCATAAAATAAGCTCTTTCTGGCCTGAACATTTCCAACAGCTGGTTTCGACCACCCGAATAGTGGGGACTCCGTAGCTGGAATTCCAGCGGAGAATAGCTTTGATATTTACGACTTAAATTACGTGCTATTCTTGTTTGCAACCTGCAGCAATAAATATCCGATTTGAAATATAAACTGCAAACAAAGCACAGAAGTTGAGCTAAGGGACTCCGAAATTTTAAGGGGCTATATAAGTAATGAAATTGTGTTTATTTTGAAAATTCTCACCTCTGATATTCCTTCATTTCAAATATACACAAAATGTACATCAAAATGAAGATTCAGATGTATAAAACACGAAACACATGTGTAATCAACTCATTGACCTAGGCACCACTGGTTCCTGGAAGTCTACTACCGTATTCGTACCAGAACTGATAATTTAATAATATTTCACGAGAACAACTTGTGGCCAAATGTGTTGTACATACATATCCAGGTCCTCGGTTCGAATCCCACCTGCAGCAACCGCGTTGTGTCCTTGGGCAAGACACTTCACCCCGATTGCCTACATGGGGGCACGATGACGCTGTGTACTGAGGCGTACCGCCCCGTAAAACTGTCACGGTCACGATTAGCCATTGTGCATAAGTATGTGACCTTAAACACCAATAAATAAATATAAATACATACATATCCAAGAACAAAGCTAGGGTATCAAAATTCTTGGGGTGGGTGGGTCTCATGGTTACGGGACATTTCATCCCCAAACCGGTTCATCCCAGGATGTTTCGTCCCAAAGTAGCAACCAGGACGATTCATTCCAACATTTTTTTCAGAGTATCGAGTTCATTCGCCCCAAATGAATTTGTTTTTTTTTAACATCAGGACGATTCCAATCATTCGTCCCAACATTTCAAATCATTGTATCGGTGCAAATCGCCTTGGACGCAATTTTGTTTTCAGCAAATTATTCTTTGCGAGACATGTGTGGGTGTCATGGTTACGTGACATTTCATCCCAAACCCTGTTCATCCTGGGATCTTTCACCCAGCATGGCAGGATGTTTCGTCCCAAAGTGACAACCATGGCGATTCATGCTAACAATTTTTTTCAGAGTATCGAGTCAATTTGTCCCAAATGAATTTGTATTTTTAACATCAGGACGATTCGTCCCAACAATTAAAATCATCGTATTGGAGCAATGCGCCCTATATGGATTTTTTTTTCAGCAAATTATACTTTGATTTACATGTATAGTAAAGCAAAATATTTTAATGTCCCAAATTTATTATTTGGTTATTGTTTACTTACGTAAGAAAATAGAAGTCTCAACTTGTAAGATTTAATTCCCCACTAGAGAGTGCAGTATCTCGGTGGTAGACAGTTAGACTTCTATGCTAGAGGCACAGGCACTTGACGTATTATCAGGTTTTATCAATTTTAATACAATATACATTATCAATACTAAAAAAAGTAAATGTATGACACTCTCCAGATCAAATTTTTTAACAATCTCTAAAATATGAATCGAGAGAGTCAACTAATCATGCCAGCTGTTATCTGGTAACCGAACAATGAGTGCCACGCTACAGGTTCCTTGGTCGTCTACCTATAGACACAATTGCATGCATTTCAAAAGTCTTTATGCTTCACTCAATACAACACAAAGCAACACAACAACTTAACTTCAATAAAAACATTTTAATCTCTCGAAAAATGATGGTAAAAGCATCAAAGATGTTGTCATGGTAACATGTCTGATTGTCATATACAGATATTTAAAATTAACATTACTAGTCATGCTATTGATATTTTAACTGCAAGTTTGTTGGGAGGGGGTGGGCGTGTGTCATCCACATGCGAACTACAAAAAATTCTCAAGTTAATCTGATACCCCGAATCAGAAATTCATTTAGTTTCTTAGGTCATAGTTGCTATCATTACACCATAAATACATGTAGATAACGTGGGAAGAAAAATTTAGAGGGGGCAGCCCGCGTGGATAGTCTACTCTCTTGATTCAGTCGATAAAAAGTGAAAAAGATGCGAATAAAAGTCAAATTTCCGTTAATCTTGGGCTCAAACTCTCCGGGGCTCTGCGAATTACACAACATTTTGTTGTTTAAATGAGCGAGATCGATGAGGTATTCGCTATTTTAGAGATTGTTGAAAATTTTGATCTGGGAAGTGTCATATCTTTACCTTTTTGGTAATGGTAATATAAATATACATGTTATTAAAATTGATAAAATCTGATAATACGTCGAGTGCCTGTGTGCTAGAGGGCCCAAGTTCAATCAATGTCTGGAATGGCCCATGTTATGTCCTTGGGCAAGGCACTTTATTCCGGTTGCCTACATGGGGGCACGTTGATGCCGTGCACTATGGCGTACTGCACGTTGATGGCGCACATGTCATCAACCGCTGTAACCCTGCTTGGATAAATTTGGGTTAGCATTTCCTATTATTAACATGATTTTTCTTTTGAAATTGATTAGCTACAGTTAAAAATTGATTAGAAATCTGCTCTGTGAATCCAGTAAAATCGAGCCCTGCACAACATAGACAACAGTAATGTTTGATGAAAATAGTACATGTACTCTCATCAGCTTTCATCCAGTCTTTGGACCAGCTTTTAAATTGTTTTGCTATTTTTGGCTTTATGCCATTATTACTAGTAGTCTTTTGTGGCGCACTGTGATAAGAATCAGTACACCCGAAGCTGCAGGTTGTATTTAGTATATGTATATATCCAGTATATTTTTTAGCCATTCTGGCTCGGGGTAAACAGCATTAATATAGCCTTGGGTTTTTAGTTGACCCTTTTTGTTTTTGAAGTTTTCACCCCCATTACCCATCTGTCGAGAAACAGACATGTATGTTGAAGGTGGGAGACATCCAAGACATTTTAGATCGTAGTTATAATCAGATATGCATGTATGATCAGACCCATGCACTGAATAAATAAAAGTTTCAGCACGCCAAAGTTGCGCAGGGACACTGTGGGATTTGAAATATCTTGTGACCCAGTCCAACAAATAGCAGTCTGGTACACAGCTAGGTGGTCCATTTGTTTCCAAGTGGACTAGTCCAGGGCAGTGCAGTGTCCATTACATTGCTTCCAGTTTAACTAGAATATAGGGTATTAATTTGGTGTAAATATAGCATGTTAAGTACCGTGCCGGTTTTTACAGTCAGTACCTAGCTACCACTGTATAAGGTAGTGGGGTTAGACTCATGACAACACTACACACATCCCCACAAGCACATACACCCCAAAGACACAGACACTAAAGCCCTTAAAGAGGGGTCTTATATCTGTATTAATCTCTCTATTTATTTAATATGTATGCTGGTCCCATCCAAGCAAGCTGTTTCAAGTCCACTGAAGATGATGTTGGAACACTGTTTCGATATTTCGTAAGAGACTTCATCTTCGGTGGACATTTTGTAATTATACCCATGACCTCATCAAGACTTATTGGTTCACTTAATTTATGATATTCCCCATATTCAGGCCTTTGTTTGAAGTTTATTTCATTGAAAATTGAGTTGTTGTCTTGGACAGATTTATTCACTTTTCCTTTGAAATTGTCAAATTTGTGCCGTTCTTGTGCACGATGGGCTTTCTTTAGAAATTTGACAGAAGCACTAGGGCTGCACGATATTCAAAATTAAATACCAGTATCAGTATCAATAAAAATACTGAGGTATGCCAGTGTATTGAAAGACTGTTCAGATAACTGAACATAGAGTACGTGGAGAGTGGTTTGTGATTAAATCATTGGCAGAGTGGAGTTATCACCCAAAGTATCACTTTCAAATACTGTACAAATGGACAAAAAACAAAATGTTTCAGCCGGTGTACATCCAGGTTTAACCCGGAGGTTCATTGGCTGGAGTTTTGCTTGTGCTTGTGATGCATTGCAACAAATTAGCAATTATTGTTTGGGTGGAATCTCCTTTCTATGGGTGATTTAGTGATAATACACTATCTGCATTCTGTATGTCCAATAATCTGGACTTGAGCCATCATTGTTGGAATGAATCAGCATGCCTTGATGATTCAGTTTGAATTACCTTGTACCCAACGCTGACAATATCACAATTTTTAGCTCAACTTTGGCAGTGGTTTTGGGTCCAATTCGAAATTCCAAGTTGTCTGCTGGAGGCCATTTTGTACAGACTTAGGTGAAATCAGATTTTTGCACAGAACTTCCATATGAAAGTGCTGATTTGAATAATTTTTTGTATGAATGTTTAGTACCATGGGATACATCACATATAATACAGGTTTTTTTCTCGTACGTAAATTTTGCAAATTAGACTAACTTTGATGTATTTAGTGTTACTTTCAGCACTGTAAGTGCAAATGCCAATACGGCTTGGGCTAGAGGCCTTATTTATAAACCGATCTTTACGAAACTTCTTGGGTACCTTTGGTATCACCGTGGGACGAGAACGAGTGTTTTGGGTTGCGGTCCAAAATTCAAGATGGCCGATGGCAGCCATTTTGTACAAAATTAGGTGCAATCAGATTTTTGCACAGAACTTCCATATGAAAGTGCTGATTTGAAAATTTTTTTGTGTGAATGTTTAGTACCATGAGATACATAACAAAAATGCGGGTTTTTTTCTCGTGCAGAAATTATGCAAATTAGATGAACTTTGATTTTGTCAGTGCTACTTACACACAGTAAGTACACATGTCAATACGGCTCTGGCTAGAGGCTGTATTTATCAACTGATCTTCACGAAACTTCTTGGGTACCTTTGTTATCACCTTGGGACGAGAACGAGTGTTTCTGAGTGCGGTCCACAATTCAAGATGGCTGCCAGTGTCCATTTTGTACCGAAATTAGGTCTAATCAGTTTTTTGTACACAACTTCTATACGGCTCAGGCTAGAGGCCTTATTTATGAACCGATCTTTACGAAACTTCTTGGGTACTTTTGTTTGTTATCACCTTGGGACGAGAACGAGTGTTTCTGAGTGCGGTCCAAAATTCAAGATGGCTGCCAGTGGCCATTTTGTACCGAAATTAGGTCCAATCAGTTTTTTGTCACAACTTCTATACAGCTCGTATTTATGAACTGACCTTCACAAAACTTCTTGGGTACCGGTCCCTTTGTTTTCACCTTGGGACAGGAATGAGTGTGTTTTGGGGTGTAATCACTGTGCTATCAGAACAAATATTTTGGGGTTCAGTCAGACCCACTCTGGGACTCAAAGATTTTTTTTCTAGTTTAGCATCTGACTGTTAACCACCTTTACAATACTTTACCTATACATTTGTTACAGGCTACGGTCAGTATTTATGTACAGACTGTTACAATACTTTATATGTACCTTTGTTATCAGGTCATTACCTAGATGTTTGTCATTGCTGTGTCACATACTATACATGTACATGTCTTGACAAATTGAGCTACAGTGTCATTGACACTTTCATGATTTATTTTAAATATTAGTTTAGCAATAAAACCATATCATGTGACCCCCTCATTAGAATGAGCTTGACAGACTTGCTTTAATTGAGGGGTCACTTGATATGGTTTTGCTCAATTTTTATTAAAAATAATATTTTTTCGACTGCGCAATTTGGTGATGCGGCTGATTTATTAGGTAGAGGGATGATATTCATTTGAGACTACAGGCAAAAAAAATACTTGAGGCATCTTGAAAATCAAATTGTTGGTAAATAAATAGTGACAATAAATTGATATTTTTGTAATTACACCACTATTCAATCAGGTCATAAAATTTGAGAGGAACTATTTTATTGTTCCTCTGGTGGTTAGTGGTTATCTAAAATGAAAAAACATATAACCGAAACCATCTGGAACTACAAACAGTTTGTCAAAAAGTTGTGTCTCATCACCATATTCGATAGCACTGTTTTAAAATGTTCCTGTGGGAAGACCCTTCTCTTCAATGCTCAAACTCCCTAAGACAGCTGACGCCCTGCCCCATGTGCTTGCAACAGATGCTTTCCAAATCTGTAAACTGTCATCCAGTAGGGCTATCGTGGATGCGTCAAAATCCACCTGTTGACATTTTTTCCACGCATATAATTCAGAAATAATCATCTAGCAAAATTTCCACCAATGATGCACCGCGATTACCCTGGTGTTTCATTGGTGGAAATTACGCTACATGTAGGTGTCGGATCATCTCTGAATTATTTGCATGGAAAAACCCCCACCCATTGGATTTTGACCCGTCCACAATGACTGTACTGTAATCTATCCTCTTTATTAATGTCCAGATGAACGATAAGCATATGTAGGTTATTATCTCAAACTTCAAGATTTTATTCACTGTTCAATGAATACTGGATTAAATACCGGTATATATTGGTTTATTGATTTACTGTGCAGCCATAAAAAACTCTGGGTTTTGCCTTGTCATCTAGGACCACAATTCCATCGCTAACTCTCCATTTCTGGAAATGAGATGAATGCGAGTGTGAATGCTCCCATTGGCACCCATGCTTTCTATTTAACTGGATTTAAAAATAATGCACTTGTTGACAAATATTGTGGAGCTCTATTACACTTTGAGGACATTTTATTGTATGTTGCTTTGAGAAAGCTGCACTCTGTGGCCAGTGACAAGTTACTATCATAGTTCAGCAGGTCCTTAAAATTTAAAGTTTCTTTCTGGTGTTTGGTGATGGTATTCTCTTAAAATTCAATACACAGTCTTTCAATTTTGAAAATCGCAGGCACGTTATACATCGCTCGCTACTATTTGAAGTGAGGCACGCTATCCTGTATCCAGCCCCATCGAGTGATGGTCGTGTTGTTGGCAAGAACAATTAACATGCAAATTGCAATGAAGAAAGCATCCAGTAATTGACAGCACTGTGCATTCAGTACGGTATTTGGGCACATCCATATTGAACGGCAACATGGAAGCTGGGCAATTTGGTGCTTTCATGGTTTTCATTAACCCTTTACCTAACGCTAATAGCAGACGACACTCATAAAAACATTCTCGTATAACTAAAAAATTTTATTTTTTGCTTCCAAAACATAGGTTGTGCCCCTCATTGGAACGAGCGCGACGCGCTCGTTTCAATGAGGGGTCACAACCTATGTTTTGGAAGCAAAAAATGAAAATATTAAAAAAAAATTGAATGACCATTTTCATGTATAGCGCTGGCCGGTTTTGGCCGTTACGTTAGGTAAAGGGTTAAATGAATCCCAACTTTTGGGTCATGACGATGTATTATGCTCCAAGTAACAAAAGAAAAGAGCACACTGCGGCTGTAATTTATGCAGAGCTAATAAATTTGCTCCATTGGTGAATACTGAATGGTGATTGGTCCAGACAGCACGAACCTCTCAGAGAACACCAGGTTTTTCCAAACAGGAGAAATAAATTGGATTTATGCTTAATACATCCACACTGTTACTAAAACCCATTGCCAAATATTCGTCCCTTGTTACCTAATAAAAAATAATTGGCTGTTCACAGAGAAATGATATCTCAACTGGAATGAATTACCAGATTTTGATCACTCTCTTAGCAGAACCGAGGCACGCTGTTGTTGGCTCGCAAAAAGTTAACATTGCGGGTGCCAAGGCGTGCAAGAGCGATAGCGCGCCTCAAAATCGAAAGACTGAATACATGTACTAATATTTCACAGGTGCATTTTACTCCTGTCTCTGATTTCACAGAGCTTGAAACTGCATCCGTCATTTTGTTAATTTCCAGCACTGTAACTCATGATATCTCTTACCGAGGTGCGGCCGCTATAAATACTAATTACCAAAACTTCCTACTAAATACCGAGAGGAAGATTTTTTTATGAGCTCTATTATTTTAGCACTCATAATTCTCAAATATGCCATTAAAACCATGCACTCACTGCTTAAATCTATTTATAAACTCATAATACTCCACCTCATACCCTTTTCATTCCATTCCCACTATTTTCCTAATACTCGGTATCCCTCAGTGTTTAGTATGACCACACATTATGCATCAAAATGAGAGTGTGATGTATAGAACATAAAAAATATATATATAATATCAATTATAATGATTACTGAAGCATATTTGGCCACAAGTTGTTCTGAAATATTATTTTGGCTATGTATTAATGGGTGGGGGCATAATCTTTTTGGGGGTTGCCAGGTTCCAGGTCGTTGTAGGCCTGGGGAGTAGGTAGGTATGGTTCTCCAATTGGTGGGTGGGGGCAAACCTCCACCAATGGGAAGGCCATACTTACCCCCACCTCAGGCCTATGGTATCCTCCTTCCTATTGGTGGGGGACAAGATGCAGAAAAAGGCCAAATTTGAGCTTTTGTCATTGCCCGTCGTCCGTCTGTCTGTCTGTCCGTACGTCAACAATTGGATACGGCTCGGGCTAGAGGCCGTATTTATGGACCGATCGTTACGAAACTTCTTGGGTACCTTTGTTATGACCGTGAGATGAGAACAAGTGTTTTTGGGTGCGGTCCGAAATTCAAGATGGCTGTTTTTTGTACAGAACTTCCATACGAAAGCGCTGATTTGAATAATTTTTTGTGTGAATGTTTAGTACCATGGGATACATTACATATCACACGGGTTTTTTTCTCGTGCTCAAATTATGCAAATTAGACAAACTTGGATGTACTTAGTGTTACTTTCAGCACTGTCAGTGCAAATGCCAATACGGCTTGGGCTGGAGGCTGTATTTATGAACCGATCTTTACGAAACTTCTTGGGTACCTTTGTTTTCACCATGGGACGAGAGCGAGTGTTTTTGGGTCCGGTCTGAAATTCAAGATGGCCGATGGCAGCCATTTTGTACAAAATTAGGTGCAATCATATTTTTGCGCAAAACTTATTAAAATGCTGATTTGAATAATTTTTTTGTGTGAATGTTTAGTACCATGGGATACATCACATATAATACAGTTTTTTTCTCGTGCAAAAATTAAGCAAATTAGATGAACTTTGATTTTTTCAGTGCTTCTTACACACAGTAAGTACACATGTCAATATGGCTCAGGCAAGAGTCTGTATTTATGAAGTGATCTTCACGCAACGTCTTGGGTACCTTTGTTATCACCTTGGGATGAGAACGAGTGTTTCTGGGTGCGGTCCAAAATTCAAGATGGCAGCCAGTGGCCATTTTGTACCGAAATTAAGTCCAATCAGTTTTTTGTACACAACTTCTATACGGCTCAGGCTAGAGGCTGTATTTATGAACCGATCTTTACGAAACTTCTTGAGTACCTTTGTTATCACCGTGGGATGAGAATGAGTGTTTTGGGGTGTGGTCCAAAATTCAAGATGGCCACCAGCAGCCATTTTGTACCAAAATTAGTGCAGTCAGTCTTTTGTACAAAACTTCTGAATGAAAGTTCTGATTTGAATAAATTTTTGTATGAATGTTTAGTAACATGGAATACATCACATATAGTACAGGTCTTTTTCTCATGCAGAAATTATGCAAAATAGATGAACTTTGATTTATTCAGTGCTACTTATACACTGTAAGTGCACATGTCAATACGGCTCGGGCTAGAGGCTGTATTTATGAACCGATCTTCACAAAACTTCTTGGGTACCTTTATTATCACCTTGGGATGAGAACGAGTGTTTCTGGGTGCGGTCCAAAATTCAAGATGGCTGCCAGTGGCCACTTTGTACCAAAATTAGATCCAATCAGTTCTTTGTCACAACTTCTATACAGCTCGTATTTATGAACTGATCTTCACAAAACTTCTTAGGTACCTTTGTTTTCACCTTGGGACATGAACGAGTGAGTTTTGGGGTGCCTTTGGGGGTGCGGTGGCTCAGTTGGTAGAGGTGCAGGCTGCAAGCCGAGAGGTTCTCGGTTCGAATCCCACCTGCGGCAACCGCGTTGTGTCCTTGGGCAAGACACTTCACCCCGATTGCCTACATGTGGGCACGATGACGCTGTGTACTGAGGCGATGCTGCGCATGTCTTCAACCAATCTAACCCTGCCTGTGCTGCGGTGCAGAGTTCAGAGTTACGATGTTGGAGAGCTGACAGCTGCTCATCGTTGCTCGGTGGTTCTCTCCGGGTACTCCGGCTTCCTCCACCCATAAAACTGTCACGGTCACGATTAGCCATTGTGCATAAGTCTGTGACCTTAAACACCAATAAATAAATAAATTTGGGGTGCCTTTGCTATCACTGTGCTATGAGAACAAATATTTTGGGGTTCAGTCAGGCCCAATCTGGGACTCAAAGATTTCTTTTCTAGTTTAGCATCTGACTGTTACCCACCTTTACAATACTTTACCTACACATTTTTTACAGGCTACGGTCAGTATTTATGTACAGACTGTTACAATACTTTATATGTACCTTTGTTATCAGGTCATTACCCAGATGTTTGTCATTGTTGTGTCACATACTATACAAGTACATGTCTTGACAAGTTGAGCTACAGTGTCATTGACACTTTCATTCTTGCTGTCTTCACACCATCTCTAATTTGAGCACACCTGTAAATGGTGTGAACTTGGGCTAATCTAAAGGCCTGGTGTTACAAAACTATATTCAATTAACAGGGTTATTCAGTTAACTGACAGAGTGCTGGTAGCACATATTTGGGCTTTATTCTGAAGTGTCGGTACCACAACTTAAAGGCTTCATATTCAGTGGATGTTCTCCATACCACCTTTGAAGTGAAATTATCAAGTCTGTGAGGATTTGTCTTGTTACATTTTATGGGAGAGTGCCTATTGTAACAAGGCAAAGATATGTGAACAAATTTTGATGACTAAAATAATTCAGCAGTCTACCAGTTGAGAGATATCCAATTTAGTGGGTTGCCTGTATTATTTAATCATATTAAAATACTTGATTCATGCAACAAAAGAATATCCTGTATGCCTGTGGGAACCCCAGGAGCTAAAAATAGAAACATTTTCATGCACATTCCCCAAACTGCACACAGCAGAAATATGTTATTTTGATATGAAGCATTCTTAGGACCAGTAGAATTGACTTTGCCATCAGTTCTGTTCATAGTGTACTGTAGGAGGGGAATGAGAAAAATGCTGTGTCAGCATAGTTGCAAAAATTTTGCAAAAATCTTCTTGTCCAAATTTTAGTTTCTTGCAATATGAGGAATAATCTTTAAAAATCTTCAGACCCACCAGTCATAATCTTTTGATATTTGGTACTCTCAGGTGCCGAATAAACGTGTGGGCATGTTTATTAATTTGTGAAAAAAATACAAACCGTCACAGATATTGTGACCCATTACCTTTATTTTTTTCCCCAAGTGAGGCCAATAAAAAAAGAACTCTTTAGGGTAGGCGCTTGGCTCCTTAGAAATCCCATTGTTCTTCCACTGGATCCCACCCACTAATTTGATTTATTTATTGGTGTTTATGGTCACATACTTCTGCATAATGGCTAATCGTGACCACAGCATGGAGGTGAAGTCAAGGTCAGTTAATCGTTTTTGCCCCATGTTGCCTATTTTAGAGCATAAGTGACTGCGTTCTATTTTACCAGTAAAACGGTATGTTTACCACAGTAAACCACAGTAAACAAGCACTGCCTAACACCTATCTTCCCGGGGTTCTTGTGGGGGCACTAACTTAATTTTCAGTGTTTGTCATGTCTATTGACAAATAAATTTGAAATATTTAATTAAATTCTCTTCTCAGTATTTATTAATTGGTGTTTAAGGTCACATATTTTTGCACAATGGCTAATCATGACCACAACATGACTATCAACTCAAGACCAGGGGTGAGTAGTAATAAGCAATTTTGCCCATTTTAGAAAGTATTTGCACCTCCCAAGCATTGGTGACTGGGTCCTATTTTACCAGAAAAACAGAGGCTGTGTACAACACTGAACAGGCACTGCTTCACTTCCCGGGGTTGAATCTCTTCTCAGTATTTCTTTCTTTAGAAATTTTACTTCTCTCTGCCAAAATTCTGTGGGTCTATGCTTGTGAAGAGTGTAGAAAATGGGGGGGGGGGGGGGGGGGGGGGAGGGGAGAGGACAGCGGGCACTGTACTTGTACTGATGGCGGGGAAATAAAAAAAAAACCTGATTGGGGGGGGGGGGGGGGGGGACCGGGTAAGGTGGAGACTGGAAATCTCATGGCTCCTCTTTGTTTTTTTTTTTTTGGGGGGGGGGGGGGGGGGGGAATAAGGTGGAGGCTGGAATCTCATGGCTCCTCTACTGGATCCCACTTGATTTTCAGAGTTTGAAAGGTCTGTTGAATTTTGAAATATTAAATTCTCATCTCTGAATTTTTCTCTTTAGAAATTTCACTTCTCCCAAAACAGCTCTTGCTTTTCCCTCTTTTTCTGAGAGGGAGAAGTCACATCTACCTAATATTCTCTCATTGGGGGTCCCTGGTAGAAATAAATATATTTGATATTGTAAATCTGGAGTAAGTGTCCAAGTTCCAGTTCTGAAACTGTGTTTGATAAAGTGATTAATATTTTACAATGCTTCACCCTTGGTGTTGAGAAAGTCAACCATTGAGGCTGGGATTTTTTTTATTAAATTTTCCAATAAAAAGACAGCAAAAGTTATTTTATATCAACTTCTACTGCAGTTAGCAATTAAGTGTATAATACAGATTTTTATCAATGGTCATGGAACGGTTATCGAACCAACTGAAATTGTGTTTGGCAATTTCTTGGCAAGTCAGTAGCAGTATAGGGGAGCGACATATTTTGGTACTCATGTGAAATTAGTTAAGTTTGCAAGCCAGCACATTTATTGTGCACCAGCACTATTATTCTTTTCAGTAGTGTAAATTGTTACCCAGCACTTTTATTCGGCAAACACTTTTATTCGGCACTTGAGAGTATACATCATCCTTTGAGAGGTAAGATTTAAGTTTGTTCAAACCAAGTTCCTGTGCAGGGCTCGCCTTGAGTAAAATGGTCGGGGCCTAAAAAAAAGTCCCCCACATATTGAGGTCGGGGCCTTTTCAGGGCTGATTTTCCATTTTGTCCATTATTGTTAGTGCTTTTTTGTGGAAAATGTCGGGGCTTGAAAAAAAGCCCCCAGCAAGTGCTCCTCGGGGCTGATCTCGGGGCCTGGGCTGATCAGCCCCGACTCAAGGCAAGCCCTGCTGTGTCAGTATTTGGGCTTACTGTTGGAGCCAAAATTTTAACTTACTCGAATAATAATGGCAATATGAGGAATCATTTTTAAAAATCTTTGTCTCCGGAGCCTTTAGTTGAAATCTTTTGATATATGGCATACAGAATTTTTACAGGGGTCAGATTGATTTGTGTTCAAATCAAGTCTATCAGTTATTAATTGGGCTTTCTATAGGAGCCTAAATTTTAATGTTGTGCAATCTGTAGAATAATCTTCAAAATTTTTTTTCAGTTTTCAGACCCCCCAGGCTGAATCTTTTGATGTTTGGTTTACAGCATCCTATAGGGAGGCCAGATCTAAGTTTGTACAAACCAAGTCCATGCCTTAATATTTTGACTCCCTGTTGGAGTCTAAATTTTAACTTAGTCTTATAGGAGGAATAATCTTTAAAACTCTTTTTAGCTCACCTGACTGTATGTCAACGGGAGCTACCGCCATCACTTGTCATCTTGCGTCCGTTGTCTGGCATCCGTCGTCCGTCAGCCATTAACTTCTGCAAAAGTGACTTCTTCTTCACAACCATCAGGCCAAATTCAAATACATATTGCACAGACCATCTAAGGAGTATACCCTTTCTGTTTTGTTCAAATGAAGCAGCCGCCATCTTTGGGCTCTGGTTAATGCCCAAAATCTTTAAAAATCTTCTTCTCATGATCCACCAGAGGGAAGGCCTTGTGATTTGGTATGGAACATGCTTTAGTGTTGAAGATTAAAGTTTGTTCAAGGGAATTTGGTAGGTCAGTATTTGGGCTCTGTGTGGGCATATCCATTTTGGGTTCCGCTCAAAATTTCTATTTGAGGGACTGATGGGCCAGTTTCAATCCAATTTGGCATATAGTTAAGTGGGTTTCCAAGTAATTGATTGATGCAAAAAAAAAATTTTTCACAGCCCTGTGGGAATGCGAGGGGCTACAAACCAAATAAAATTCAAAAGCACTCATTTCCCAAACCACTTGGAGCAAAGAACTGGTATTTGGTATGGAGCATCCTTAGGACCAGTAGAATGGAATGGTTAAAAAATATTGCCCTTGGTAATTAATGTTGGGGTGTGTGGTAGGAGGCATTGAAAAAATGAGTCAGCATTTTTGCTGTAATATTTTTCCCTGTACAAATTGTTAAAAGTTCTTCAGAGTGTTTACTATTATCACTTAATGTCGACAAGAGACAGGAGAGACTCCTGTTACCTGTCGAACACACATGTTCTCTATATTAGTTTAAGCTTAACCCTTGACGGTTATCCAAAGCAGATGATATAAAAACTTAATGATTTTAATTATAGTGTTTTCAGAATTTTCTAAATATTTCAACAAACCATATCATGTGACCCCTCATTGGAACGAGCTCGATGAGCTCGTTCCAATGTGAGGGGGTCACATGATATAGTGTGGTTGGAATTTTCTGAAAATTAATATTTCTTCAACTGCTGAATTTGCATATTGTGCAGACGGATAAGGCTGATTCATTAGGTAAAGGGTTAATTGAGTGAAAAGGGTGTGCAGTGGTGTACTGTTGGACTTCTTTGCTGGAGGTCCCGAGTTCGATCCCCGTCTGGGACGACCCCCATTGTGTTCTTGAGCAAGGCACTTTATCCAGGTTGCCTACATGGTGCTGTGTACTAAGGTGTACTGCCCGTCAATGGTGCACATGTCTTCAGCTGCTGTAACCCTGCTTGAACGGAGCTTGAACAGAGTTGAAATGTTGAAGAGCTGACAGTTGCTCTTCGATGCTCATACAGTTAAAACTAGAAGGCCTGTAATGAAATGCGCACAAATAGCATGTTGATCTGCACATTAATCTGCTCGTTATGACCATAGAAAGGCTATCAAATTCTGTACATATGGCCTGTGCACAAGTATTGTTTCAACCAATGGACCTCCGGATAACCCGGAGGTCCATTTGCAGAAACATTGCCTGTCCTTGCTATGAGTAACTAGGAGAACCTACCATGTTTTGGATTCCACTCGATATGGCAGTTGCGTGCAATTCCTATGCGTAATTAAGCCTAGATAGGTGCACAGTTTGTGACAGGACTTTTAGTTTTAACTGTATGTTTTTTCTGGTTTCTTGGAAATTTTTTTTTCCGTTTCCTGCGTGAATGTCATTAATTTAACCCTCTCAAGACTTCAATGTGGGTTCCAGAGATTTTATTTCATGTAATACTGTTAATGAAAACTTTGTTCTGATTTCTTTAAAAATAGTTTATCCCCCAAAATAAGCCTCCAAAAATTCTCTTTCTGCTTTGTTTATTTTTGACGCTTGAACCATTTTCACACAGACGTGAATTTACAGGGGCAGTAAAATTGTGTTTCTCCAGTTTGAAATGTTTTATTCTTTAAACCCATTGGGCCAAATTCATTCATTTATGGCACCTACCATCCTCCCTCGGAGTAAACCTTTTCTCCTTTGTTCAAATGAAGCTGCTGCCATCTTCAGGCTGGTGAAATTTACTCGTCTGATGCCCCCCCCCCCCCCCACACACACACAAAAATAAATTACTATATCCTTTGGGGTGTGGTTATTGCTCCATAAGCCTAAAATGCTTTTAAAATCCTCTTTTTGTAAGCCGCTTGCAATGATGCTTAGATTTCTTGTTTGGAACTTACTTTAGAGATGCAAATTCACTTTTTTTCAAAGAAACTCAGTATGTCAAAATTTGGGCTGCACTCAAAATTTCTCAGATCCAATGGACAGATGTAAATCAAATTTGTCATGTGGTACATAACTGGGTCTTGAGTATTTCATTTATGAAGACTTTTTAGCTCAACTTTGGCGAAGCTAAATGTGAGGTATTGTCATGGCCTGTTGTCCATCTGCCCGCCTGTTGCGGCGTCAACATGGCTCGGGCTAGAGGCCGTATTTATGAACCAATCTTTACGAAACTTCTTGGGTGCTTTTGTTATCACCGTGGGAGGAGAACAAGTGTTTTTGGGTCAGGTCCGAAATTCAAGACGGCCACTGGCAGCCATTTTGTACAAAATTAGGTACAATCACATTTTTGCACAGAACTTCCATATGGAAGCTCTGATTTGAATAATTTTTTTTTGTGTGAATGTTTAGTATCATGGGATACATCACATATAATACAGGTTTTTTTCTCATGCGAAATTATGCAAATTAGACTAACTTTGATTTATTTAGTGTTACTTTCAGCACTTAAGTGCAAATGCCAATACGGCTCGAGCTAGAGGCCGTATTTATGAACCGATCTTTACAAAACTTCTTGGGTACCTTTGTTATCACTGTGGGATGAGAACGAGTGTTTTTTTGTCCGGTCTGAAATTCATGAATATTGAAGATGGCCGCTGGCAGCCATTTTGTACAAAATTAGGTGCAATCAGATTTTTGTGCAGAACTTCCATATGAAAGCGCTGATTTGAATAATTTTTTGTGTGAATGTTTAGTACCATGGGATACATCATATATAATACAGGTTTTTTTCTTGTGCATAAATTTTGCCAATTAGACTAACTTTGATCTATTTAGTGTTACTTTCAGCACTGTAACTGCAAATGGCAATACGGCTCGGGCTAGAGGCCACCAGCAGCCATTTTCTACTTTAGTTAGCGCAATCAGTTTTTATACGCCCGTTTGGAAAAAAACGGTTGTATTATGGTATATTGCTGTCCGTCGTCCATCCACACGTCGTATGTTAACTCGAAAACGCTTCGAGCAATTTTTGTGATTTTTTTGTGGAAAGTATATGTTGATGGAAGGAAGCTCCCTTTTGATTTGTGTCACTGTCCGATAATTCCAGAGTTATGGGACTTTATTCGTCAAACTATAAGCAATTTTTCACATGTCGAACAATAACTTGAAAATGATTAGAGCAATTTTCATGATTTTTGGGTTGCACGTATATGTCGATGGAAGGATTCCCACTTTTCGATTTGTGTCGCTGTCCGATTTGTCATTCCAGAGTTATGGGACTTTATTCATCAAAATATAAGCAATTTTCCACATGTTGAACAATAACTTGAAAATGCTTAGTACACATGTATGCTCATATTGCGTGCTTCCCTCTTGTAATTAATAACGGGCGTATCATGCACTCATTGCACAGCTGTTTATTTGTACAGAACTTCTGCATGAAAGTTCTGATTTGAATAAATTTTTGTATGAATGGAATACATCACATATAATACAGGTTTTCTTCTAGTGCAGAAATTATGCAAACTAGATGAACTTTGATTTAGTCAGTGCTACTTATACGCAGTACATGTAAGTCCACATGTCAATACAGCTCGGACTAGAGTCTATTTATGAACCGATCTTCACAAAACTTCTTGGGTACCTTTGTTTTCATCTTGGGTCGAGAACGAGTGATTTGGGGTGCCTTTGTTATCACAGTGCTATGAGAACAAATATTTTTGGGTTCAGTCAGACCCACTCTGGGACTCAAAGATTTCTTTTGTAGTTTAGCATGGGGGTGCGGTGGCTCAGTAGGTAGAGGTGCAGGCTGCAAGCCGAGAGGTCCTCGGTTCGAATCCACCTGCGGCAGCCGCGTTGTGTCCTTGGGCAAGACACTTCACCCCCATTGCCCATGTGGGGGCACGATGACGCCGTGTACTAAGGCGTACTGCACGTCGATGGTACGCATGTCTTCAACCAATCTAACCCTGCCTGTGCTGCAGTGCGGAGTTACGATGTTGGGGAGCTGGCAGCTGCTCGTCTTTGCTCGGTGGTTCTCTCCGGGTACTCCAGCTTCCTCCACCCGTAAAACTGTCACGGTCATGATTAGCCATTGTGCATAAATATGTGACCTTAAACATCAATAAATAAATAATTCTAGTTTAGCATCTAACTGTCACCCCCAACTTTACAATACTTTACCTATATATTTGTTACAGGCTACGGTCAGCATTTATGTACATACCATTACAATACTTTACATGTAACTTTGTTATCAGGTCATTACCTAGATGTTTGTCATTGCTGTGTCACATATTATACATGTACATGTCTTAAACATGTTGAGCTACAGTGTCATTGACACTTTCAAGATGGCTGCCAGTGGCCATTTTGTACTGAAATTAGATCCAATCAGTTTTTTAGCTTAACTTTGGCGAAGCCAAATTTGAGCTTATGCCATGGCCAGTTGTCCGTCGTCCGTCTGTCCATCAACAATTCAATACGACTCGGGCTAGAGGCCATATTTATGAACCGATCTTTACGAAACTTCTTGGGTACCTTTGTTATGACTGTGGGACGAGAACGAGTGTTTTTGGGTCCGACCCAAAATTCAAGTTGGCCGCCAGCCGCCATCTTGTACCGACGATGCAGAAATCTGTTTTTTGTACAGAACTTCCATGTGAAAGTGCTGATTTGAATAATTTTTTGTATGAATGTTTAGTACCATGGGATACATCACATATAATATGGGTTTTTTTCTCGTACGTAAATTATGCAAATTAGACTAACTTTGATGTATTTAGTTTACTTTCAGCACTGTCAGTGCAAATGCCAATACGGCTCGGGCTAGAGGCCGTATTTGTAAACCGATCTTTATGAAACTTCTTGGGTACCTTTGGTATCACCGTGGGACGAGAACGAGTGTTTTTGGGTGCGGTCCAAAATTCAAGATGGCCGATGGCAGCCATTTTGTACAAAATTAGGTGCAATCAGATTTTTGCACAGAACTTCCATATGAAAGTGCTGACTTGAATAATTTTTTTGTGTGAATGTTTAGTACCATGGGATACATCACATATAATACAGGTTTTTTTCTCGTGCAGATATTATGCAAATTAGATGAACTTTGATTTTTTCAGTGCTACTTACACACAGTAAGTACACATGTCAATACGGCTCGGGCTAGAAGCTGTATTTATCAACTGATCTTCACGAAACGTCTTGGGTACCTTTGTTATCACCTTGGGACGAGAACGAGTGTTTCTGGGTGCGGTCCGAAATTGAAGATGGCTGCCAGTGGCCATTTTGTACCGAAATTAGGTCTAATCAGTTTTTTGTACACAACTTCAAAATGGCTCAGGCTAGAGGCCGTATTTATGAACCGATCTTTACGAAACTTCTTGAGTACCTTTGTTATCTCAGTGGAATGAGAACGAGTGTTTTGGGGTGTGGTCTGAAATTCAAGATGGCCACCAGCAGCCATTTTGTACCAAAATTAGTGCAATCAGTCTTTTGTACAGAACTTCTGTATGAAAGTTCTGATTTGAATAAATTTTTATATGAATGTTTAGTAACATGGAATACATCACATATAGTACAGGTTTTTATCTCGTACAGAAATTATGCAAATTAGATGAACTTTGATTTATTCAGTGCTACTTCTACACTGTAAGTGCACATGTCAATACGGCTCGGGCTAGAGGCTGTATTTATCAACCGATCTTCACAAAACTTCTTGGGTACCTTTGTTATCACCTTGGGATGAGAACGAGTGTTTCTGACTGCAGTCCAAAATTCAAGATGGCTGCCAGTGGCCATTTTGTACCGAAATTAGGTCCAATCAGTTTTTTGTCACAACTTCTATACAGCTCGTATTTATGATCTTCACAAAACTTCTTTGGTACCTTTGTTTTCACCTTGGGACAGGAATGAGTGTGTTTTGGGGTGTCTTTGTTATCACTGTGCTATGAGAACAAATATTTTGGGGTTCAGTCAGACCCACTCTGGGACTCAAAGATTTCTTTTCTAGTTGAGCATCTGACTGTCACCCACCTTTACAATACTTTACCTATACATTTGTTACAGGCTACGGTCAGTATTTATGTACAGGCCGTTACAATACTTTATATGTACCTGTTATCAGGTCATTACCTAGATGTTTGTCATTGCTGTGTCAAATACTATACATGTACATATCTTGACAAGTTGAGCTACAGTGTCATTGACACTTTCATTTTTTTTTTTTTGGGGGGGGGGGGAGGAGGGCGGGGTTTAGAGAGAACCTTAGTTGTTGAAAACAAAAGAAAAAATTTTGTTGGATTATTTTTAATACTTCACAAAACAGAGCTTGCTCAGAAGCTTTCTTAGCACCAGCTGGTTGTGTCAAAGCAAATCAAAGCATTGCTCTTGCTGCTGATCACTTAATGATACACTTATCCTTTTTGGCAACTTGAGCCAGGTGAGCGTTTTAGGCTTGCTTGAGCCTCTGGTACTTCGTAACCGCTTGTCTAGTCAGAATGATTTGAAAATGTGGATCTTACAGAGGTCGAATTCACATTTAGGTTGCTGCGACTATTAATTTTAGAAGTCGATAAATCGCTGGCCTTAATCGATCATTAGTCGATTAATAGTCATTTCCAATGAATTCAACAAGCACCGGGTGCATGTAGCAGCACTATTCTTTAAAGATCTTCTTCTTCAGACCCACCAGGCAGGAGCAGAATCTCTTGATATTTGGTATGTCTATGACTCATGGATAAAAATTTGTACAAAGTGTTAGGCTTGATTGATTTTGGTAGGTATCAGGGGAGTTTAACACAGAATCCAATAAAAATTTACTGTTTGTTTAACTCTGATGTCAAAATATCAAAATTTCAGGAAGCTGTTTATTCCCAGAATGCATCTAGAAATTTAACCAATTCAATCTCGTTTGACAGAGCTCTGTCAAACGAGATTGAATTGGTTAAATTTCTAGTTGCATCATGGGTATTTTTTTCTGCCTGAAATTTAGATATTTTGTCATCAGTGTACAGGGGGTTAAATGAATGGTGATAACTTTCATTTAGATGTAAATGTGACATTAACGTTAAGTTTGCTTAAATGGGAACCATCAGGCCTCTTGAGGACCCAAGTACACAACACAATTTTGTTCTTTTGAGCAATTTTTGTTTTTGCTTGAAAAGAGGATTTTTTGTTATTTTATCAGATTTTATGAAAAAAAATGAACTTCTGCCCTGGTGGGGGGGTGGGGGGGGGGGGGGGTAGTTGAAAGGAGTCCACTAAGGATTTTTTTTTCTCTTTGTTTCAAAATGTTTTTGAGTGATTTTAGGCTAAAAATCTCCCACCCTTCTTCCCCACACTCATAGCTAAATTAGATTAAGTATAAGATGGGAGCACAGTAGCTCAGTAGGTATACCATTGGATTTCAAACTGAAAGGTCCATGGTTTGATCCCTGCTAGGGATAACTGTGTTGTGTCCTTGGATAAAAAGGCACTTAATGCCTATTGCCCAAGTGGGGAATGGTGGCGCTTTGTACAAAGGCGTACTGCATGTCAATGGTGCACTTGTCTTCTACAAATGCTAACACTGCTTGTATGGAGTTAGTATGCTGGGGGTATGTCAGATGCTTACCAGTTTTCACTGGTTCTTTCCAATACTCTGGCTTCCACCACCCATAAACTGTCCGATGTGGGGTGATCATGGTTTTCGAAAGTGTTGTAAAACCCAATAAATAAAAATAAATAAATATTAACATGCAGATGATGAACGTGACCTTAAATTCTTCTCTAAACAAATTTATTAGGTAAGCATTTAAGGAGGGGGCCTCTTTTAAATATTCTTGTACATGTTTTGTAATATTAAACACATTGGGAGCGCGGTGGCTCTGTGGTAGACTGTTGGACTTCTGTGCTAGAGGTTCCGAGTTCGATCCCTGTCCGGGACGACACACATTGTGTCCTTGGGCAAGGCACTTTATCCTGGTTGCCTACATGGGGGCACGATGACGCTGTGTACTAAGGCGTACTGGTTGTCGATGGTGCACATGTCTTCAGCTGCTGTAACCCTGCTTGAGCAGAGCTTGACCAGAGTTAGAATGTTGGGGAGGTGACAGTTGTTTGTTGATGCTCGGTAGTTCTCTCCGGGAACTCCGGCTTCCTCCACCTGTAAAACTGTCACGGTCACGATTAGCCATTGTGCATAAGTATGTGACATTAAACACCAATAAATAAATAAATTAAACACATCCGTATACATTTAATATGAGTTAAGTTTAATTTAGGTTAAATTTAAGATGCAGCAGATTTTGCTTTGTGAAAAATTCAGTGCCGCAACAAAAATCACTCTCCTTGTAGCTACTCAGATATGTCAATTCCTCTCCAGAACTATTTTTTAATTTTTTTCTTCACAAACATCCAAATGCCCAGTAAATGGTGTGTGTTCTTCTTGGAATGAATTGAAGTCAATTTTAGTTAATCACGGAGTGGCTGGCACATACATACATGTATACAATATACCGGTGTGTCAACCACTAGAATCAGGAATTCACATTTGTTCCCATCAAGTCCCCTTACTAGTAGGAGGCCAAGTTTTAACTTGGTGCAATATGAGCAGCTTGTATAAAATTCTTCTCTAGAAATGTGATATACAACATCCTTAGAGAGGTCAGATTTGGGTTTGTTCAAATTGAGTTGCCTGATTCAAGTTTGTTCAGATTGAGTTGCTGTGTTGCTGTGTGGGCTCCCTATGAGAGCCTGAATTTTAACTATGAGGAATAATCTTTAAAAATCTTTTTCCGATTCATATCTGAAATTTTTTTTTATATTTTGTTCAAATCAAGCCTCCAGGTTTATATTTGGCTCAATACAGGAGTTTGGGGTTTAACTTATGGAATATTCTTTAAAGATCTCCTTCTCCAGAAACACCAGTCAGAATGTTTTGATGTTTTGTATACAGCATTATAAAATTGTAGTGGGGGCAGATTCATGTTTGTTCAGATCAAATACCCATGCAGGTTTATATTTTGGGCTCTGTATGGGAGCCTGAATTTTTATTTAATCCATATTGGGAATATTCTTTAAAAATTTTCTCTTTTAGAACCACCTATCAGAATCTTTTGATATTAATTTTGACATACAACATTCATACGTGGGTCAGATTCAAGTTTGTTCCAGTCAAGTCCCTTTATTGACTCCTGCAATATTAGGAATATTCTTCAAAATTCTACTTCATCAGAACCACCTGTAGAATCTTTTGGTACTTAGTATGCAACATTCTTGTGTGTTTGTGTATGTTGGTGGTGGGGGTGGGGGAGGGAAAGGGTGCAGATTCAACTTCAGATCATGTGTCTAGAGTTGATATGTATTCTCCCTGTGGGAATTTTAACTTCAAGCTATATATGGGATAATTTTTAGCTCATCTGAGCGAAGCTAAAGGGGAGCTTTACTAATCTCTTTTTGTCCGTCGATGTCGTCCGTTGTCGTCCACTTCACATTATCGACTTCTCACAAACTACTTTATCAAATCTAACCAAATCTGATGTGCATGTTCCCTATCATATGTCAATTCATGTTTGTTCAAATCAAGTTGCCCTGCCACTCGGTAGGGCCACGCCCAAAAAGTGTGCCTAAATCTTTAAAAATCTTCTTCTCACAAACCAGCAGTAGCTGAGTCTTGATATTTAGTGTGCAGCTTCCTTTTGAGGTGTACTCTCAGATTTGTTAAGTGACGTTCGAGGGGCTGTATTTGCCCCACCCAAAATTTCTATTTTCCAAACTGAGGGGCTGATTTGAACCAAATTTGATATTTGGGCTTATTGGGTCATATGTAATTAATTTATGCAAAAAAAAATATTTCCCATTGCCCGGATGGGAACTGCGGGATGCTAAAAATAGAAAAAATTAAAATGCCCATATTTCCAAAATCACACAGCACTGAGAATTTTTATTTGGCGTGAAGCTTCCTAAGGACCAACAGGATGGAATGGTAAAAAAAAAATTGCTATCGGTTTTATCATAGGGTACTTTTTCGGAACTCTTGAAAAAGTGCTGAGTCAGCATTTTTTAACACACTGGATAATAGGGAAAACATTAAAGAACCTTCTTCTCCCAAACCACTACTCCAAAAGCTTTCATATTTCACATATAACATCTTTGGAAGATTGATTCACATATTTGTTGAAATCAATTTCCTGGGGCCGTATTTGGCTCTCTATGGGAGCCAAAATTTTCAAAGTAGTGCAATATGAGAAATATTCATTAAAAATTTTCTTCCTCAGATCATCCAATCAAACTCTTTTGATATTTGTTACGCAGAATCCTTAGGGAGGTGAGATTCAAGTTTGTTCAAGCCAAGTCCCTGGGTTCATATTTGGCCTAACAGTGGGAGCCCAAATTGTAACTTAATTTAAAATGAGGAATTTTCTTTTAAGACCTCCTTCAAATCCAGCAGTCGGAATGTTTTGATATTTGTTATGCAGTATCCTTAGGGGGGGGGGAGATTCAAGAATGTTCAAGCCAAGTCCCTGGGTTCATATTTGGGCTCCCTGTGGGAGCCCAAATTATAACTTAGTTCAATATGAGGAATATTCTTCAAAAATATTATTCTTCACATCCACCAGTCAGAATCTTTTGATATTTGGTATACAGCATCCTTAGGGAGGTGTGATATAAGTTTATCAAAGCCAAGTCCCTGGGTTCACATTTGGGCTTCCTGTGGGAGCCCAAGTTATACCAAAATTTCTATTTTACGAACCAAGAGGCCAATTTGAACCAAATTTGATATGAGGACTCATTGGGTCATAAGTACCTAATTTATGCCAATATAATTCCCGTCGCCCTCATGGGAACCACAGATGCTAAAAATAGAAAAAAATGTAAAGTGCCCATATCTCCAAAACTACACGGCACTGAGAATTTTTATTTTGTGTGAGGCTTCCTTTGGAACAGCAGAAAGGAATGGTAAAAAAAATTGCCATCGGTTTCATCATAGGGTACTATTCCAGGACTTTGAAAAAATTTTGAGTCATCATTTTTTGACTCCTGTGAGTTATGGGAAAAACATTAAAGAATCTTCTCCCAAACCACTGCTCCAAAAGGCTTTCATATTTCACATATAACATCTTTGGAAGATTCATACACATGTTTGTTGAAATCAGATCCCTGGGTCCATATTCAAGATCTCTAAGGGAGCCCAAATGTTCAGATTAGTGCAATATGAGGAATGTTCTTTAAAAATCTTCTTCCAATCCACCAATCAGAATCTTTTGATATTTGGTATGCATCATGTATGGGAGGCAGGTGCGGGATTCAAGTTTGTTCAATTTCAGTACTTGGCTTCATATTTGGGCTTTCTATGGGTGGGGTGAGGGGATGGCAGGAGGGCGTATGCTAGGCTCAGGTTTGTTCAAATCCTGGATCGCATTCCTTAGTGTTTTTCCATAAAATTTACCTCATTCCTTTGTAGTGTTGATTAACCATGTCTAACTCAATGTGACCCCCAAATACTTCTTTGAACCATTTTGGCAGGTGAGGAATTAAGGCAACTTGCAACTGGGGCTCTTGTTAAAAAAATTAAATCAAACTTTTCTTCACCTCCACCTGTCAAAGTCTTGTATATGGTTTACAGGATCCTTTGTGAGGTCAGATTCAATTTGTTTCAGTGAAGTCCCTGGGTTCATTATTGGGATCTGTATGGGATCCTTAGTTTTAACTTGGTGCAATATCAGGAATAATTTTGAGAAATCTTCTCCTCTAGAACCAACAATCAGACTCTTGATATTTGGTGTACAGCATCCATATGGAATTTAGATTCATATTTGTTTAAATTTAGTCCCTCGGAAAAACTGTCTCAATCATTTTCTTGTCACAATTTTGCCATTTCACTTTATTTCTTCACACACTGATAGATTCACTCAATTTCAATCCCAAATACTAATCAGCCTTGGGGAGGGTGGTGGCTCAATGGTTACGACATTGGACTTCAAGCTGAAAGGTCCTTAGGCAAGGCACTTGTAATACGGATTGCCGTTGTTTGGGTTCAGTAGTGCTGTGTACTGATGTGTACTCCATTTTGATACAGTACTTTTCTTCAACCAATGTTAACCATGCTTTTGCCAAGTTAGTTCTTTGGTGACTACTCCTTTATTTTTAGCTCACCTTGACAAAGTCAAGTTGAGCTAATCTAATCGCTCTCTGTCCAAAACCACTGGGCTAATTCAAGTGAAAGTTTGTGTTAGTGATGGTCCTGAAGAGGCATTGCATTTTTGTTCAACTCAACATCTCAACATGCCCATAGGGGGGGGGGGGGAGGGGGGGGGGCTGCATGAATGCTCAAAAATATTTTTAAAATCTTCTCATGAACAAGGGGGTAGAATGACTTGATATTTGTTACGCAGTTTCCTTTTGAGGTGTAGAATCAGGTTTGTACTAACAAAGTTTGTGAAGCAATATTTTAAGATTTTTAGCTCCGCCCAAAATTTCTATTTTCTGAACCGATCGTACGATTTGAACCTAAATTGGCATGTGGTATTCTTGAGTCATAAGTACTTGACTTGTGCAAAAAAAAAAAAAAATTCCTGCATCCCCATGGAAACCTCAGGAACTAAAAATAGGAATATTTTCAAATGCCCATATTTCCCAAACCACATGGAACAAAGAGCTGTTATTTGGTATGAAGGATCCTTAGGGCCAGTAGAATTGAATGGTAAAAAAAATGTCATTGTTTATGTAAGGGTGTTATGTAGTGGGCATCGAAAAAATGCTGAGTCAGCATATTTGCAAAAATTAAAAAAAATAATTTTCCAGTGCCAGTGGTCAGAAACTTTTGAAATGTGGTATACAGCATTCATGGGGGGGGGGGGGGGGGGGGGGGGAGGGTGGAGGGGGGGGGGGGCTCTGTCAGATACAAGTTTATTAAACTAAATCCCTTTGGTTCATATTTGGGCTCAATACAGGAGCCCAGATTTTTAACTTAGGGCAATATGGGGAATATTCTTTAAAAGCCTTCTTTTTTAGAATCACCGGTTAGAATCTTTTAATGTTTGGTATACATCATTGTTATGAGGGTCAGATTCCAGATTGTTCAAACCAGTTCCCTAGATTAATATTTGGGTCAAATTTTAACATAGTTCAATATGGGGGATAATTTTTAAAAATCTTCTTCATATTTACTAGTCAGAATGCTTTCATATTTGGTATACAACATCTCTAATGGGGTCAGATTCAAGTTTGTTCATATCAGGTTCCTGGATATATATTTGGGCTCACTGTGGTAGACAAGTTTTAACTTAGTGCTGTATGAGGTAATTTCTTTAAAAATCTTCTTCAGATCCACCAGTCGGAATGCTTTCATATTTGGTATACAACATCTCCAGGAGGTGGGGGCAGATTCAAGTTTGTTTAATTCAAGTGCCTGGGTTAATATTTGGAGTCCATATGGGAACCTGAAATTTAACTTAGTACAATATGAGGGAATTTCATCAAAATCTTCTTCAGATTCACCTGCCAGAATCCTTTCATATTTGGTTTACAACATCTCAAGAGGAGTCAGATTCAAGTCTGTTCTAATTGGTTCTCTGGGTTAATATTTAGACTTCCTATGACAGCCTGAATTTTAACTCAATTACAATATGGGAAAATTTCTTTAATAATCTTCTTCAGATCCACCAGTCAGAATGCTTTCATATTTGGTATACAACATCTCTAGGGAGGTCAGATTCAACTTTGTCCAAATCGAGTGCCTGGGTTAATATTTGGGCTCCCTATGGGAAACAGAGTTGGACATGTAGATAAAGAATTAGAAAGTTTGTATTCAGTACCCTCTGGAGGTGTGTAACTAAGATTAGTCCACATAGGTTGTATCAAGAGTCTTCATAGGGAGCTCCACATTTTACATTAAGATCAACTGTTGAAAAGGCATGATGTTCGCACTATTTTTTGTCCCTCCTGAGTGGCTCAAGGATTGACAATGTATCTTATGGAGGTGGATTGCTTAATGTAGACTCATTGTTGGACTCTTGTTTATATCGTGTTCTGTTCAAGGTGAGTGCTTCAAGCCCTGTTCGACCTCTTGTTAATGTGTATACCTGCTTCCTCCACCCTGTAAAACTGTCTGATATAAGATGACCTTGGCTGTTGAAAATGGTGTTAAACCCCAATAAAAAATATATCGGTAAATTGAAGCTGTTTCATAATTTTTAGACATAGTTAGCTCTTCTGGAGGCTTGGTGGCTCAGTAAGTAGAGGTTCAGGCTGCTTGAGATGTCCTTGGTTTGAATTCCACCTGCGGCAACCACATTGTGTCCTTTGGCAAGACACTTCATCATCATGCCCACTTGTTTGTGTGGAAATGGTATGATGGGGAGCCTGACAGTTGCCTGCCAGTGCTCAGTGGTTTTCTCCAGCTTCCTCTACCCATAAAACTCTGACAGGAGATGACCTTGACAAAGTGTCAATAAATCCCAATAAATAGATAAATATTAGCTCTTCTGGCTGTAAGTCTGGGTGAGCTTTTGTGATCACTCATTGTCTGTCATCAGTGAAAAAAAGGTATTAACGACTTCTCCAAAGCACTGAACCGATTTCTAATAAATTTGAGGTGATATGTAACTCAGCTGAGCAATGCTCAAGGGGAATTTTAGTTATCACTTTCATATTTGGTATTTAACTTCTCTAGGGCATCAGATTCAAGTTTGTTGAAATCAGGTCCCTAAGGGAGCTCCACTTTTTACATTATGATTAACTGAAGAATAGGCATGATGCTTGAACTATTTTAGCTACTCCTGAGGAGCTCATGAATTGACAATGAATCCTATGAAGATTGATTGCGTAATATAGATTCATTCTTGGCCTCCGTTTATATCGTTTACATCAGGTTCTGTTCAAGGTGAGCACTTCAGCCCCTGTGTTACCTCTTGCTTTTTTTTTCTCTCTGCTTCAAAGTATGTCACCTACAGCTAAATAAGATTAACCATATTTTAGTTGCATGTAAATGCTGAATGTGACCATGAAGCCTTCTTGAAGCAATTTTATCAGGTGAGAAATTGAGGACCCCCCTATTGTCCCCAAGTTTGGATTTAGTCATTCGTCTGTCCGTTCGTCCATCTAGGTGACCTTTCGTCCATCTATGCGTCCATCCATTGTCAATATTTTGTTTATCCTGGTCATAACATCTTAACTGGTAGAGTGCTAAATTATTTTTGGCTATCAAATCTTGTACACATGTCTTTGCCCTGTTATAATCTATGGGAGAGTGCCTATGGGCACTCTCCCATAAATTGTAACAAGGTAAACCCTTACAGACTACATAATATCAATTCAATGATAATACAAAGCACATGCACGGAGTATGAGCCTTCAAGTTGTCGTACCTGTACTTCAGAATAAACCCCAAATATGGGCTTCCAGCACTCTACCAGTTAACCAACAGTGTGTCACAAATTATAATATGGTATATGTCTGTCAAGGTTACAGGCCCTATGTTAAGGTCACTATTTGAAAAGCTTTGTCGTTCACTCTCACTTCTGTCCGGTTCCTGTAACTTGGCGTGATTGACAGATCTTATTCAGACTTGATACAATTATTGCTCACGACTCAAAGTTGTGTCGTGACTTTGATCCAAGGCCATGTCATCAATGTCAAGATCACAGGCAGCAAAACTTGAATATTGTGATACAGCCTTTGTCTGGTACACATAACTTGGTATGATTGACCAATCTTATTCAAACTTGGTACAATTATTGCTTATGACTCAAAGGTGTGTCGAGTTTGATCCAAGGTTATATTATCAAGGTCACAGATAGTGAAACTTTGATAACAGATTTTCTCTAATCTGTACATATATAATTGAATCTATGTGACAGCTCGTGTTCATCCTTCACACAATTGTTACCCGTAACATAACGTTGTGTCATGAATCTGACCTGTTATGTCATTGAGGTTAAGGTCACATCAGTAAAACTTGGAGTCTTGTCTGGTATTTAGCTTCCCCAAAAGCTGTGACCATGGGTGGAGCTGAGAGGCCTCTTGTTTTTGTTCGAATCAAGTCTCTCTTCCCTATAGGGAGGGGTGGGGAAAATTTACCCAAATTTTTAAAAAATCTTTTCATGAACTGATAGTTACAGTTACTTGATATTTGGTTCTCACCTTCCTTTTGAGGTGCAGAATTAATTTGTTCAAAGTTTGTAGGCAATATTTGCCTTTGTAAATGCCAGGACAAGATTTTTGGCCTTGCACAAAATTTCTCTTTCTTTTATTTTTTGAACTGATAAGACAATTAGAATCAAATTTGGTGTGTGGTATTATTGAGTCACAAATACTTAATTTATGTAATCCCTCCCTTCTCCCCCTCCCCAAATTTTTGTTTCTGCATGGGATCCCCAGGATCTAAGAGCAGAAATATTTTAACCCTTTACCCAACACAAAAGGCAGATAACATTTGCAAACATAATTCTTGAATAACTAATTTGTTTTCATTTTTTGCTTCAAAAACATAGCTTATGACCCCCTCATTGGAATGAGCTCACTGAGTGTTCAAGGTATTTAAGTCAAGTCCCTGGGCTGATATTTGGACTCCTTAGTTTTATAATACTGAAAATGTGGCCATGTTTTGTGTGTTAGCATCTCCCACTCAGAAAAAACATTACCTTCCTTGGACAACAAACAGAGTTATGCAGTGTTACATGACTTTATTCCTCTGTAGTACCCAAGTCACCTTTTGCTGTAGTTTGTAAGCTTAATTTTGGATATATGCAAGGAGTGGCAGTGGGAAAACATATATCCCTTTTAACTTACTTTTAACTAAGAGCTGTATGAGAGAATTTCTTGAAAAGTGATCTTCTTCAGATTCAGCATCCAGAATCCTGTCATTGGGATTCAACATCTCCAGGTAGGTCAGATTCAAGATTGTTCAAATCTGGTCCCAATTTTAATATTTGTGTTCTCTGTTGAAGTCCAAAGTTTAACTTCATGCAATGTGAGGACATTTCTTTAAAAATTATCTTCTTCAGACCCACGATTCAGAATTCTTTCATTTTTGGCTTATAACATCTCCAGGGGGATCAGGTTCAAGTTCGTTCAATTTGAATCCCTGGCTTATTATTTGGGCTCTCTGTGGGGAGGGGCGACAGGAGGAGAGCAGCACGTTAGGTTCAGGTTTGTTCAGATCTATTCCTAAGTGTTTTTTTCATAAAATCTGCCTTTCAAACTGCAGTGACATAACAACCCTTGGAAGCTTGGCAGTGCATGTCTCCAGCTGATAGAATTGGATGCAGACCATGCAGTCAGGAAGACCTGTGATAATGATCATCTGACATGGACACTAGAGTTATGAATAATAATTTCATGACTTCATTCCTCTGTGGTGTTGATAAACCATGACTAACCGAATGTGACCCAAATTACTTTAAACCACTTTGTGAGGTGAGCGAATAGGGTTCATTGGGGCCTCTTGATTGATTTGCCATGACGCAACCAAAGGTAATTATTGGCTTTTCATTTCTGCTGGTCTTGGAAAGCTTCCAAGGCAAAAACAAAGCTCTGTTCTGTGAAGTCTCAAAAAGTGTCAGTCAGAATTGTTTTTAGTCCCAACCCAAAAACATTTTTTTTGCTCAGAAATTAAGTTCTTATGACCCAGTTTTACGACATCAAAAATTTGATTCAAATCAGCCCATTGGTGTCTGGAAATAGAAATTTGGAGTGGGTCCAAAATGAGCATCCTTCCACGGGGAGCCCAAATTTTGACCTACTCAGTTTCTTTGAAAAAACTTGAATCTGCATCATTAAAGTAAGTTCCATACCAGAAATCTAACTACTGTAAGTGGCTTATGATTTTTAAAGCATTTTTGTCCATTAACCCCAACCCAAGGGGGGGTAGTAATGTTTTGAGAAAACATTAGAAGAGTAAACTCCACCAAGATGCATTGTGCCATATTAATTTAAACTTGGCCCAAAGGTTCTAAAGAAGGATGCTTACTAAGTTGATGGAGCACAAAAGAGATAATGACTCAGTATTTTCCCATTGCCAACCGTGTTAAAATGGGTTTCCCATTCGTCACCCCATGACAAAATCGATAGCAACTTTTTGGGTCCACCTGATTCCACTGGTCCTGAGGAAGCTGAATACTGAAAAAAAAACAATATTCTGGTCCATGTAGTTTTATAAATCTGGGCATTTGGATTTTTTAATTTTTAGCTCATTGGCTTCCCATGGAGCAGCGACAAAAATGTGGGCAAAAATCTAGTAGCTATGAACCACCTATACTACTTATTACTACATGCCACATTTGGTTCAAATCAGCCCCCACGGTTCATGAAATAGAACTTTTAGGTGGGGCCCACAATGAGCATGCTGCCACAGAGCCAAAACATTGACCTTGAACAAAATCCAGTCTTCGCCACCAAAGGCCATTACATACCAAAATGTTAAATCATTCTCCATGGTAGTTCATGAAAAGAACATTCTAAAACTTGTATAGGTTTTTGGGGCATTAAACCCAAGTTGAGTAGGACTATTTTGAAAAAAAAGAGTGTTATCCACCAAGATGTTTTGTACCAAATTAGTTTAGATTCGACCCAAAGGTTCTGAAGAAGAACACTTAATTGATAGAACATGTGATAGATATAGACGATGACTCATTTTCCCATTGCTAACAGTGTTAAAATGGGCCTCACCATACAGAATCCCATGACAAAACCGATAGAATTTTTAGCTCATCTTGACAAAGTCAAGCTGAGCTAATCTTATCGCTCTCCATCCGTTGTCCGTCAACACCTTGTTTTGGTCTTCTCCTCCAAAGCTACTGGGCCAATTCAAGTGAAAGTTTGTGTGAGTGATGGTCCCAAAGGGGCATTGCATTTTTTTTCAACTCAACATGCACAGCCCCACCACCCATAGGGAGGGATTGGGGAAAAATATTTGTAAAATCTTCTTCTCATGAACCAGTGTGTACAATGACTTGATATTTGCTATGGAGCTTCCTTTTGAGGTGTAGAATCAAGTTTGTTCATACGAAGTTCGTGAAGCAATTTTTGGCTTTGTAATGGGAGAGGGTAAGATTTTTGGCCCCCCACCCAAAATTTCTATTTTCTGACCCGATGGTCCGGTTTGAACCAAATTTGGTATGTGGTATTATTGGATCATAAGTACATGACCATGTAAAAAAAAAATTCTGCATCCCCATGGAAACGCTGGGAGCTCAATACAGGAGCCCCATATTTTGTACATAGGGTAATATGGGGAATATTCTTTAAAAATATTGTTCAAACCAAGTCCCCAGGTTAATATTTTAACTTTGTTCAATATGGGGGATAGTTTTAAAAAATCTTCAGATCCACCTGTCAGAATGCTTTCATATTTGGTATGCAACATCTCTGGGGGAGGGGGGGGGGGGGGGTGGGGGGTCAGATTCAAGTTTGTTCAAATCAGATCCCTAGGTATATATTTCGGCTCGCTATGGTAGCCCAAATGTTTACTTCGTGCGATATGAGGAAATTTCTTTAAAAATCTTCTTCTTCGGATCCACCAGTAGGAATGCTTTCATATTTGGTATACAACGTCTCTAAAGGGGGGGGGGGGGGGGGGGGGGGGGGAGGGGGGGGGACAGATTCCAGTTTGTTCAATACGAGTGCCTGGGTTAATATTTGGGGCCCCATATGGAAACCTGAAATTTAACTTAGTACAATATGAGGGAATTTCTTTAAAAATCTTCTTCAGATCCACTACTCAGAATGCTTTCATATTTGGTATACAACATCTCAAGTGGGGTCAGATTCAAGTTTGTTCAAATCGGATCCATAGGTTAACGTGGGCTTCCTATGGAAGCCGGAATTAGCCATATTGCTGAATTTTTTTTTTTTAAATTGTATTCAGTACCCTCTTGAGGTGTGTAATAATGAATCCACATAGGTTGTGGGGCTTCATAGGGGAGCTCTTCATTTTACATTATGAACAACTGAAGAAAAGGCATGTTGCTCAGACTATTTTTGTCACTCCTGAGGGGGCTCAAGGATTGACAGTGTATCCTATGGAGATGGATTGCTTAATGTAGACTCATTCTTGGACTCTGTTTATAGGGACTCTTTTTTTTATCGTGTTCTGTTCAAGGTGAGCGTTTCAGGGCCAGTGGGACCTCTTTTTGAAATATGTCTTTTTGATTTTTAGCTCAACTTTGGCGAAGCCAAATTTAAGCGTTTGTCATGGCCTGTCGTCCATCTGTCCGTACGTCAACAATTGGATACGGCTCGGGGTAGAGGCTGTATTTATGAACCGATTTTTACGAAACTTCTTGGGTACCTTTGTTATGACTGTGGGACGAGAATGAGTGTTTTTGGGTGCAGTCCGAAATTCAAGATGGCTGCCAGCCGCCATTTTGTACCGACGATGCAGAAATCTGTTTTTTGTACAGAACTTCCATATGAAAGCTCTGATTTGAATAATTTTTTGTATGGATGTTTAGTACCATGAGATACATTACATATCATACAGGTTTTTTTCTCGTGCTTAAATTATGCAAATTAGACTAACTTTGATTTATTCAGTGTCACTTTCAGCACTGTCAGTGCAAATGCCAATACGGCTCGGGCTAGAGGCCGTATTTATGAACCGATCTTTACGAAACTTCTTGGGGTACCTTTGTTATGACTGTGGGACAAGAACAAGTATTTTGGGGTCCGATCCGAAATCCAAGTTGGCCGCTGGTGGCCATTTTGTACAAACTTAGGTGCAATCAGGTTTTTGCGCAGAACTTCTACATGAAAGCACTGATTTGAATATTTTTTTGTTAGAATGTTTAGTGCCATGGGATACATCACATATAATACAGATTTTTTTCTCGTACGTAAATTATGCAAATTAGACTAACTTTGATGTATTTAGTGTTACTTTCAGCACTGTAAGTGCAAATGCCAATACAGCTCGGGCTAGAGGCCGTATTTATAAACCAATCGTTACGAAACTTCTTGGATACCTTTGGTATCACCGATGGACGAGAACGAATGTTTTTGGGTGCGGTCCGAAATTCAGGATGGCCGATGGCAGCCATTTTGTACAAAATTAGGTGCAATGAGATTTTTGCACAGAACTTCCATATGAAAGCGCTGATTTGAATAATTTTTTTGTGTGAATGTTTAGTACCATGGGATACATCACATATAATACAGGGTTTTTTTCAATGCAAATTAGATGAACTGTGATTTTTTCAGTGCTACTTATACACTGTAAGTTCACATGTCAATACGGCTTGGGCTAGAGGCTGTATTTATCAACCGATCTTCACGAAACTTCTTGGGTACCTTTGTTATCACCTTGGGATGAGAACAAGTGTTTCTGATTTTTTCAGTGCTACTTACACTCAGTAAGTACATATGTCAATACGGCTTGGGCTAGAGGCTGTATTTATCAACCGATCTTCACAAAACTTGTTGGGTACCTCTGTTATCACCTTGGGATGAAAACGAGTGTTTCTGAGTGCGGTCCAAAATTAAAGATGGCTACCAGTAGCCATTTTGTACCGAAATTAGGTCTAATCAGTTTTTTGTACACAACTTCTATACGGCTCAGGCTAGAGGCGGGTATTTATGAACCGATCTTTACGAAACTTCTTGGGGTACCTTTGTTGTCACTGTTGGATGAGAACGAGTGTTTTGGGATCTGGTCCAAAATTCAAGATGGCCACCAGCAGCCATTTTGTACCAAAATTAGTGCAATCAGTCTTTTGTACAGAACTTCTGTATGGAAGTTCTGATTTGAATAAATTTTTGTATGAATGTTTAGTAACATGGAATACATCACATATGGTACGGGTTTTTTTCTCGTGCCGAAAATATGCAAATTAGATGAATTTTGATTTATTTAGTGCTACTTATACACTGTAAGTTCACATGTCAATACGGCTTGGGCTAGAGGCTGTATTTATCAACCGATCTTCACGAAACTTCTTGGGTACCTTTGTTATCACCTTGGGACAAGAACAAGTGTTTCTGAGTGCAGTCCAACATTCAAGATGACTGCCAATTAGGTCCAATCAGTTTTTTGTTACAACTTCTATACAGCTCGTATTTATGAATTGATCTTCACAAAACTTCTTGGGTACCTTTGTTTTCACCTTGGGACAGGAATGAGTGTGTTTTGGGGTGCTTTTGTTATCACTGTGCTATGAGAACAAATATTTTTGAGGTTCAGTCAGACCCACTCTGGGACTCAAAGATTTCTTTTCTAGTTTAGCATCTGACTGTCACCCACTTCACAAAACTTTACCTATACATTTGTTACAGGCAACGCCTCAGTATTTATGTACAGACCGTTACAATACTTTATATGTACGTTTGTTATCAGGGTCATTACCTAGATGTTTGTCATTGCTGTGTCACATACTATACATTTACATGTCTTGACAAGTTGAGCTACAGTGTCATTGACACTTTCATTTTTTTCTATTTTTAGCTTCTGGGTTCCCACGGAGCTGTGCATTTTTTTTTGGCATCAATAAAGTATGTTTACCCTATTATACTACATGCCAAATTTAGTTCAATTTCAGACAATCGGTTTTAATTTGAACGAAGTAGAAAGGGTATACTCCCAAGGTAGTCTGGACCATGTATGAATTGAATTCAGCCCAGTGGGTTTTAAAGAAGGCAAGTTTCAAATCAGCTGATGGGAATATACAAGATGACTCAGCATTTTCCCGTTGCCATTGTTAAAATTTGCATCCCCATACGCCCCCCCCCCCCCCCCCCCCCCCCCCCCCGTCCCCGCCTGACAAAGCCGATATGATGGTTTTCCGCTGGATTTAAGGCTGCTGCATACAAAACAAAAAATTATATTCTTGTCTACGTAGTTCTTAGCTTCAGGATGAGCGATAGTTACCACTCATCGTCCGTCATCCGTCGCCGGCATCCGTAAACATGGTGTTTGCACCTGCCCCTCGTAAACCGCTGAACCAATTTTAGTTATATTTGAGGTGATTGCTTATTGTGACAGCGCATTTTGGGTTTCTTTTTTTCAAATCAACTTGCCCAGCCTAATAGGGAGAGGGTGGGGATAAATCCACCAAAGTTCTTTAAAAATCTGCCAGTGGGTACAATGACATCATATTTGGCATGCAGCTTCCTTTTAAGATGTAGAATCAAGTTTGTTTTAAACGAAATTTCAGGATCAGGATTTGCCTTCGTAATGGGAGGGGCAAGATTTTTGGCCGTACCCAAAATTTATGTTTTCTGAACCGATGGTCCGATTTGAGCCAAATTTGATATGTGGTATCATTGAGTCATAAGTACTTGATTCATGCAAAAAAACCTATTTTCCCGTGTTCCGTGGGAAAGAGAGCGTTTATTTGGTGTGAAGCAATCTTAGGACCAGTCGAATTGAAAGATAAAAACAAATTACCACCGGTTGTGTCAGTGTGTTCTGTAGTGTGTGCGTGGGGGGGGGGGGGGGGGGAGGGGGGGGGGGGCGTAGCAAAAAAAATGCGAGTCAACATAGTTGCAAAAATATTAAAAGAAATTTCTCCACAGCAACTGCTCAGAATCTTTTGATATATTGGTATACAGCATACATAGGGGGTCAGACACAAGTGTGTTAAAACGAAGCCTCTTGGTTCATGTTTGGGTTCAATACAGCAGCCCGAATTATTAAATTAGTGCAATAAGAGCGCATTTCTTTGAAATCGTCTTTAGATCCACCATTCAGAATGCTTTCATATTTGGTATACAACATCTCTGGGATTGGGGGGGGGGGTCACAATTTAACTTGTTGAAATCGATTCCCTGGGTTCATACTTGGGCTTCCTACGTTAGCCCAAATTTTAACTTGGTGCAATATGAGGAAGTTTCTTTAAAATGTTCTTCAGATTCACCAGTTAGAATCCTGTCATATTTAATATACAACATCTCTTTGGGGGTCAGATTCATGTTTGTTCAAATCGAGTCCCTGGGTTAATATTTGGGATTTTTATGGCTGCCTGAATTTTAATTTAGTGCAATATGAGGGAATTTCATTAAAAATTATCTTCTCTTGATCCACCAGTCAGAATGCTTTTGTATTTGGTACACGACAGCTTCATGGGGTGTGAGATTCAAGCTTGTTCAAATCGGGTCTCTGGGTTAATATTTGGGCCCCCCTATGGTAGCCCGAATTTCAGCTTAGTGCAATATGGAAAAATTTCTTTAAAAATCTTCTTCAGATCCCTCAGTCAGAAGCTTTCACATCTGTTATACAACACCCCGGTGGTGGTAGGGTATGGCTCAAACTCAAGTTTGTTCAAGTTAAATCCCTAGGTTGATATTGGACTCTCATGTTTTGCATCACTGGAAATCGGGGCATTATTTCTGTGGTAGCATGCCAGTACTAGAAAAAAATCATCTGGCATGGACAAGAGAGTTATAAATAATTAAATGACTTCCTTCCTCTGTACTGTTACGTGTAACTGGTTATAGACGCTGATTAAATCCTTCTTTAAACAACTGTTCTCAGGTGAGCGCCACAGGCCCCATGGGGGCCTCATGTTTTTTAAACATTGGCGTATATATATCAAGACATCCTCTCTGGTGGATCATGAAGAAGATTTTTGAAGATGTTGAGGCTTCCTGGGGCATTATCAACAACACGAAGGTGGCATCTGCTTCCATTTAACGAAAAAAGAAAGGGTATACTCCAAAGATGGTCTTTTCAACATATGTTTGTAAATATGTTAGAAATTGGTCCAGTGGTTTTGAAAAAGAAAGAAGACAAGTTTCAAAAGTTGATGGACGCCGAACTCCAAGTGACAGCAATAGCTCCCACTGAGTTTCAGTCAGGTTAGCTAATAAAAGCAGGAAAGTTGACAGCTGCGTTGTTTGTAAGCATTGCAACATGTGAATGTCTGGGGAGTAGCCTCTACGAATACTCACAATGCCTATGGCATGTTAATGTATAGGAATGGTCTACTTGCTATGGAAATGGACAGTTTCTTCCAGCATTCGAGGAGGCAGCAACTTTTACACATTCATTTTATTTAAAAATTCCATGTTGGGACGAATATGTGCTCTCTGATGTGGATGGAGGGGGCGTCATTTTCGCAGGGCACTACTCCCGGGTCTCTCCCTCAGTTGGAAATTCACTACTCTACCCCCCCCCCCCCCCCCCCGCCCGAATCGAAAGCCTCTAGCTACATCCCTGCTCTTGAGGTATCCGAGGAGATGGAGGAGGACAGACCACCATACGACGTTCAGAACATGTCCTGAAATGAATTTACCAACCTTGCAGACGGCTGCTTGAGAACGGAATGCGGCACAGTAAAAATCAACTCCATCGGCACAATGAAACAGTATCAAGACTACTTAAGATCACCTATGCCAAACCTATTCCAGAAACCAGTACATGGTTTCTGGCAAACTGAACAGTTTCACTTAAAAAAGAAGATACCATAAAAAAACGAAACCAGTATTTCAAGTCCTCAAAATTCTTCACACTTGTCTCTTATTTTCCACGTCCATGAACGACAAACTAATACAGCTGTGGGGGGGGGGGGGGGGGGGGGTCTTACGGGGTTTTCCCTACTCTGGCCCTGCCACCTTCGGCGCACAAAAGTCATTTGATCATATCGAAACCCTGAATTCCAAAGTGTTCTATGTGTCAGTAGGCACATAAGTACTAAAAGGGGTTCGGAAGGCCAGATGTTTTCCAAAAAGTGGGATTCCATGGGAAATGCCTGTTAAATACCGAGATGAGTCTGGGATAGTAAACGAGGCTTCATTGAGGGGTTTTCTCATGGCCTCAAACGACTACAAAGGGGTTCGGAAGGCCATATGTTTCCGAAAAAAATGGGATTCCATGATCTAGATGAATGAAACCACAAAACTACTCGGAATAGGGTCAGAACTGACAAGAACAGACCAGAAATGGCTAAATACCCGGGGCCCCTCGATACCATAATACTACGTGCTAAGCCGACAAAATGGGGAATCCGTAGTAAATAAAGTAGTTGTTGGTGATTTGGAGGGATTGTCGGGTTGTTTGTGGTAATCCTACGAATCGGGAAATTACTCCTGTACAAAAGAACATACCCTCCGAACATACCCCTGTCCTGTTATAAGGTTTTTGGGTCACATAGCAACCACGTGCTACCATAGAAACCAAGATGGCGGCCTCAAGTGTACAAAATGGACGACGGAAACATGTATCACCCTAACATGAGCTGCGCGTGCGCACTCACATCACGTATTACTATGAGGATGACGTCACAAAATTGCCGCTTACGCGGGTTACAACAACAATCAAACCTGGCGCCACTGGGTCACGTGACATGACGTCAAATAGGACCCTTCGAGTACATGCTATACTACTCACATAGAACACTTTGGAACTCAGGGGACGATGTATCGAATTCAGAATGCGAAGCAGTTTTGGAGACTTCGTGAGCTTAACTCAACAGGTCCAATTACATTTTTCGTTGTAACATAACACTGTTGCGTGACTGCAGTTCGCAATTCCCCGGATACTGCTTTTCTTTTGATAATTCGGGTATTAAGTTTGTCACACGCACATACAAACAAAAACAAATCTTTATTGACAGTTTAAATTTGAATAGCTGGAATCCACTTCGATTTTACCGGAATTCGGGAATATTACGATTTTACGAAAATATTACGAGAATATGATTCCCTGTCTAAAAAGAAGTCTTTAACGTGAGCTGAACTCTGTTTGCATATATCGCGATCAACCATATTTGACCACTCCACCGATGCGTCAAGCGAAGTATCGTGATGTCCGACGCAGCAGTGTTTCCTTACATCTCTAGCCATTGTCCAAACATGGCCTGAAGGGCCATATTTTAATTTTTCGTTTGGTATCCGTCCTTGAAATGGTTTTATTGAAATCTGGGCATCAAAGAGGTCCTTTCTTATTTTAAATCCCCTGCACTCCGCATGTGTACATCCAGAGTCTGGCTGGAGTGATCTTCCAAAGGGTCCTCAATCAGAAAAACTCAAGTCAGTAAGGCTTTCAAGAGCACCACAGGCTCTCAATATATGAGTTTTATTGAAATATGGCCAAACAGAGGGCTTTTCTTTTTTGACATTCTCATCCCCTGTGATTTCGACCCAACATACTTTTCATCGAAGCAATCCTCAATCATGAAAATACACGTCACTTGTTACTTTTAAGAAAATACCAGACTCTCGATATGGGGTTTGATAGAATCCGGCCAAAAAGCGGAATTTCCTCTTCACCATTCCCTTGTGAATTCTAGATGTGTTAAACTAGTGTCCGACCCGGTCTGGTTATCACGCATACCAGCCGAAATTATAATTTTCTGAATGGTTTGTAACCTTCCAGACCACCCCAGACACACAAGATATGGGTGTAATGAAATCTGAGCCTAAAAAGCAGATTTTCTGATGTGCTATGCCCCTGCAAAATCGAGATGTGTTTTACCAGAGCTGACCCGAACTGTTTTTTCACCCAAGCGAGCGAATCATAATGACGCAGGTACTTATTTACTTTTGAGATCACTCTCGGGTCTCCAAGATAACGGTTTTATTGAAAAGCGCACAATTTTCATTTTTTTTCATTTGCCCCGCCCCCCCCCCCCCCCGCCCCCTTATTGAACTCGCAGCCTAGAGTCACGCCTTTTTTCCCCATTATTCTGTGAACTACGGATGTGCTCAAGCATCTAAATGTGCCCAACACAAGATAACATAAGTCCCTAGTGGACTCTGAGAGCACCCAGACTCTCAAGATGTGGGCTTTTTGAAATCCGCGCCTAAAAAGTAGAATTTTCGAATTTGCCACCCCCGTGTGACCTTACGAATTGTTCGACCAGTGTCCGACCCGACCTGCTATTCATGCTAACTAGTACAAATTATGGATACACGAGTCATAATTGCCCTTGAAACCATAACAAGCTGCCATGTAAGGGGGTCTCATTGCAATCTAGGCCCAAAAGCTGACTATTCTTATTTGCCACCCTCCATGAACTTTTAATGTGCTCAACCGTGCGCGGGGCCGAAAAGCGGACTTCTCTTATTTGTCACCTCATGTGAACTCCGGATGTGTCTAACTGGGATCCACCCGTCCTGGCTTTCCTGCGAACTTACATAAATCATAAGAGCATATGTCGTTAGCAACCTTTGATTCCAATCTAGGCTACCAAGATTATGTTTTTCATTGAAATCCAGGCCTGAGACCGGACTAATATTAGTGGACATCAACTTGTGAACCCCAGATGTTCGAATCATGATAACACGGGTCATTAGTTACTTTTTCGTGGTACTGCGATGGTTGGGGAAGTTAGAGTGGGCCTCGTCGTGAAATACACGTCCCCGTTTCCAGATAGAACAGGGCTAAAATTTCGACGAGAATCCGAGAATCGATTCGCACAAAGATTCGCGAAATAAAACCGGCGAGAATCCATGTAGATTCTCGCTGCACCTCTGCTAGGATTCGCGTGAAAAGAATTGAGTCAATTTAACCCGTTATTTAACACAGCGGCAACAAATTAACCAGCAGAAGGATAACATGACCTGAAATATCCTGACACTATGTCAATAAAATCTTACAAATATGGCTGTCGTTGGAACCGGCTCAATGAGCCGGTTCCAACGACAGCCATATTTGAAAGATTTTATTGGTAAATATTGTTTAATAATTTTATCATCTATTTATTATTTATTCTTTAAAAATTATCAAATTTAGTTTTAAAAATTAAAAAGGTGTTTTGGGTAAAATGTTAACACGTGTTATCAGTATACAACAGTGGTTCAACCATGGTGGCGTCATGGGATCCTGGGACACTCATAGTTGGTATCATTGGTATCATGGTATGGATTCTCGCAACCATTTTCACGAGAATCCGAATGGATTCTCACAAATTCAGACGAAATATAAGCCCTGTAGAAGGCTCATCTGCACTTTCCCAACCATTGCAGTCGAGGCATCTCACCAAAAGAGTAGCTGGATTTACTCGGATAAGCACCCACACCCGTGCCCCGTCCCTCGCAAAAATATGGACAGTGCATTTCGGGCAGGAAGCACACAGAAGATTGCAGAACGAGGACTTCCATTACAAGACGAGGACGACGTAGTGGTAACTTGGTCCCTATCTGACCAAAGACGGACGGTTCACTGCACGCAAATACCCCCACCCCACCCCACCCCACCCCACACAAACACACACAAAACAAACCACGCTTTACGAGAGAGGACCCTCTCGTCAAAAGCAGATCGGAACGGTTTAGACGTGACTCCCATTCGACAGATAGTGGAAAGCCCGACGGTGCCTTGAAGAGCGGGGCTCCGTTTGGAAAAAGCTCACAGCTCATTGTTAAACAGTATTCTAAAATCAGTAGAATTAAAAATTAACCCTAATCAACAGGGTTGAGAGAATATGACCCAATTGTGTCGTAAACCCTCTTTCCACCTTCTTGCTGTAGCTTGAACTCTGCTAAATAACTACCCTGTAACCGACCAGGCTTCTTCATTTATAATAAATTTATTGTAAAATATAAAGCTTCGTCTAATATTAACTTCACAATAAGTTCGTCTCTTAATCTCAAGATCAGCAAGGAAAAAAATGTTTGAGTGATTGTGTATGTGCCTGGGTCGAGTGGTTATCTATCGGTTCACAAACCTATAGTGACTGTAGGTGAAGATTGAAGGGGACGCTCTTTTCACTGACTGGAGGATCCTGGTGCAGTATGGGGCACGTTGGTCAGATGGAATCTACTGGACCAGTCTGCCAACTTGATCACAAATCTGAGTGTGGTCAGGTTCTCCAGCAGGTACTTCCACAAATAACTACTTACCAGCTATATTGTGGGAAAATGTTTCGAACATCACCCATTTTAGGCATATTTTTCATGATACCACTTCCAGTTGGCATTGCTGAAGGGAAGTAAGCTTACGTTTGCTAAAATGCATAAAACATATTTCCAATTTTTATTTGCCCTTTCACACTGGCCTTCCACCACATCCCATCTATTTTTGCTCTAGTGGATCATAAGTTCATATTGATTTTTGAAACTGTGTCACTCATACACACATGTAAACGCGACTTTGTTTTGCCGGTGAACGAAGAAAACCACCGAGCTTCGGCGAGTAACTATTAGACTCTAACTGTTGAACCCAGTAGAAACGGTGTTGATAGTGTCAGAAGACAAGTATTCTACCGCGTGCTGTACTGTTGTGCTGTGTTCAGTAGTACACAGTGACACCAAGAGCATTGTCTATGGACACATTGCAGACGATGAATGGGGATTATCATCGAAACGTCGCCGTGATCCTTCAGTTTGATCAAACTTGACTCGAATGTTCTATCTATTGTTGTAATTGAAACACCTATATTGTAATTAATCCCTGTGAGTGCAGTGTCAGTGCAGCGCCTGGTCGACCCTCGGCATGGAAAATCAAATTCACAGAGACAGACTCAAGGTGCAGAAAGGACATCAATCAATTAATCAATCACTTTGTTTTTCTCTCTCTCTTTCTCACTATTTTTTATTGCGAAGTTATATTTTCTTGTACATGTTTTTTTTTACAATTCTCTCATTTGTTTGTTTCGCCATTGTATTGATTTTTTGTATCATGTTAAGGGAGCGGAGGGTACACTAAGTGGAAAGCACTTGTCCTCCTATCCCAATTTGTAACTTATTTGTTTGGCAAATAAAAATATGTTTAACCTAATCCCTGTGACTCAATCAGATTATGGCGCTTTGAATAAATATTTATTTATTTATTTATTTATTGGTGTTTAAGGTCACATACTTATGCACATTGGCTAATTATGATCGTGACAGTTTTACGGATGGAGGAAGCCGGAGTACACGGAGAGAACCACCCAGCAACGACGAGCAACTGCCAGCTCCCCCACATCGTAACTCCGCACTGCGGCACATGCAGGGTTAGATTGGTTGGAGACATGCGCACCATCGACGTGCAGTACGCCTTAGTACACGGCGTTATCGTGCCCCCATGTGGACAATCGGGGTTACGTGGCTTCACGTTGCTTCACTTCGGTGATCTGACGAGAACCGGTTACCGCCCCCCTCCCCCTCCCCCTTTGAATAAATAATCTGTGCCTGTTAATTGAGCTTTCTCATTTGCCATGATGTTGAGTTTGAATTGTTCACCGTTGTTTGGGCGACACTGGGGGATATAAATGTTTCTTCTTTAACTGGGGCAGATACCCCAGTCATGTAGAATAAATCATTTATATCGTTCATTCGTCTGTTACCTCGGGTCTACCATAAGTCCATGGAAAGTGTTCCTGTCATGCTGTGCTCGAGTTACAATAAAGGCCGTATAAGCGAGTTGTAATTTCCAGCCAAACCTCAATCATAACACTGTAACAGTTATTCAAGATTCTGCTCCACTTCGCATTGTGCAAAAAGAAGTTCTTGTTCAGGGGCGGCGGAACCGGTGGAGGGGGGGGGGGGGGTGGCTGGGGCCAGGCCATGCATACATTTTAACAGAACCAATGACTGGTGGAACAAGGGACGGATCTAGAGCCTTCCCATATTTTCGCCAGCCATGTTTCTCTCGTACTAGTGTAAGGTTAGCGTGTTTGATGTTTGTCACAAACTGTGACTATCATACAGCTGTTTAAGCAGTGGCTTGGGTATGAACATCTTGACAATTTTTTAACCGCTCTGAAAGTGTGAAATCTTGCAAATACGTGTCCTGAAAAATCTCAAAATATCCCCTCAGATGCATTTAGATGGGGGTTTTGGGACCCTGGAATTTAAAATTTTCGTACCGCGGTCTGAACCATGGTCGGCCCATCATACCGACAACCATCGATCGCCCTAACCACCACCCCCCCCCCCCCCCACCCTCCCCCCATACACACACACATTTTGAAATTCGTTACAACGCCCCTGTACTTTAAATCTCTTACATTAATATTGATAAATGCAAAACGTTTCTGAATAACTTTCATGTGGAAAAGCGACACATATATATTACGTTGCCTAAATGACTCCCATAGTAATAGTAAAAGTCGAAGAAGTTATTGAAATTAACACCTCTTGCGGCAAATCACAAAATGAAACACAGTATACAGTATGCAGACGATATAATCATCACAGTTGGGCTTGAGAATAATGCAGAGACTCAAGATATGGATTGGAAAGCAAATGTAACTTCTAAGGCCGACTTGGCTATAATATACCAACCCCTTGTGAACTTCAAATACGCCTGATCTTCCATGTTTTCTTGTGGAGAACCGTCCAAATTATGAGTACACGAGCTATACGTTGCATTTGATACCCCCTCACACTCAGTTACGTGGGTTTGTTTAATGATCCTGGGATCGAAATCTGAGTATTTATTGCAGTCACCCCAGGCTCTCAAGATATAGATTTTATTGAAGTATGATCCTAAAATCGGATTTTTTTTTTATTTAACATCCCTATGTTAACCCCTGACCCAGTGTAACGCCAAAAACAAGCCAGCAATATTCACCATTCAATTTTCATTATTTTTACATTTTTGCTTTAAAAACATAACTAACGACTCCTCTTTGGAACGAGCTCATTAAGCTTATTCATTCCAAAAATGGGTCATAAGCTATGTTTTTCATGCAAAAAATAAAAAAAAAATAATTATTCAATTATTTTGCTTGCATGCGATGTCTGCTTTTGGCGTAGGGTAAAGGTTTAACTCTGGATATGTTCAACTGAGATCCTACCATAGCAGGCGAAGGGACCGCGTCAAGAATGAGGTAGCAGCAAAACATGAAGAGTAATTATTGGAATGTCGTTCAAGAAGTGCCCCCCCCCCCCCCCCCCACACACACACACACCACCACCACCACCACCACCAAGCTGGACTTGAGAGCCTACAGGATTAGAGCCTCGCCGATTTTGATCGCGAAATGTGTATTTCAGGCGAGGGCCTTTTCATCGGTGCACGGACTGTACTTTGAAGGCGAGGGCTTCCTCTTACGAAAGTGGAAGATAAAGTCGATAGGTATCTCACTATGTGCGGACAAGCCACGCTAGTAACTAGCACTCTCTTCAGAAGATGATTTTCTTGAAATCAGAAAGCGCAGTTGGATGAGTTTTGAGAGTGGACAGTGCCCCCAGCCCTCGATAAAATGCGGAGTGTTTTGTACGCGAGCATCGCCCTCTTTGTCGAAAATTTCAGCCGCCACCCTAAGACCGATAGCGGCTTCTCCCGCCCATATGCCCCCCCCCCCACACACATACGCGCATATGTACTCGGCAAGAGCGATTGTGTATTTGAAGGTAATGTAATTGCACACCCCCCCCCCCCCCCCATTCGATAAGAACAGTTGTTGTGAATAGCAAGATGCACCCCTCCCCTCCTCGTTATAACACGATGTTTTGCAGACGAGAGCCCCCACCCCCTCATCAAAAACGGACGGCGTGGTTGATGTTAATGTTATCGGGGGAGTGACTGGCAATTTCAGCCTCCTCACTGGTAAAAGCGGACGTGCATCTCCCGACGAGGCCCAATGAATAAAAACCTTCCAAACCATTGCAGGTGAGGCGTCTCGTCAAAAAAGGTCAAAAGTAGCCGGCCTAACTCTGATAAGACCCCCCCCCTTCCCCCCCCCCCCCCCAAAAAAAATGGACACTTCATTTCAGACATGGGACCTCACGGTAAAAAACGCACTGCACGTTGCAGAACTAGCCCCCCCCCCCCCCCCCCCCCCCCCGCCCCTTCATAAAACGTGGACGGTGCAGTGGAGACTAGGTCCCCATCCGATAAAGGGCGGATATTTGAATGCATGCACCCCCACCCCCACCCCTTTACGCTCATAAAAACGAACCGAGCATCACAGGTGAGAGCCCTCTCGTCAAAAGCGGATTGGAACAGTTCGGACGTGGCTCCCGCTCGTCAAGTAGCGGACTGTCTGACGGTGTCTTATTGGACGAGGTTCTGTTAAGTAAAAAGTTCAGGGCCCATTGCAAAATTACACTCTAAATTCATTTGGGTAAAAAAATAACCCCAAATCAACAGAGTTGAGTAAATTCGACTCGTTTCTGTACGACCCTCACCTCTCCTAGATGTAACGTGGACAGTGCTAAATAACCGCCCTGTAACCGACCCGACTTTTTAGCTCACCTGACTGAAAGTCAGGGTGAGCTTTTCTGATCACTTTTCGTCCGTCGTCTGTCGTCCGGCGTCCGTCGTGAAGGTGGTGTTTGGGCCTTTTTCTCCCAAACCACTGGCCGCATATTAATGAAATTTCATGTGAGTAGGGGTTATATAAGGGCATTTTGATTTTTTGTCAAATTAGGTTTCGGCTCATATTGAGCAGAGGGATGGGACAAAAATGCTCCAATTCTTAAAAAATCTTCTTCTCAAGAACCAGCAGTAGCAGAGACTTGATATTTAGTATGCAGCTTCCTTTAGAGGTGTAGACTCAAATTTGTTCAAGAGAAGTTTGTCGGGCATTATTTGCCTTCGTTATGGGAGGGGCAAAAATTTTGGCCACGCCTAAAATTTCTATTTTCAGAACCGTCAGGTCGATTTGAACCAAATTTGATATGAGATGATAGTGGGTCATAAGTAGTTGATTGATACAAAAAAAAAAAAATTCTCATTGCCCCGTGGGAACCTCGGGAGCTAAAAATAGGAAAAACCTTAAAACTGCCATATCTCCAAAACTACACGGCACAGAGAATTCTTATTTTGTATAAAGCTTACTTTTATCCAGTAGAATAGAATGGTTAAAAAAAATCCCTATCGGTTTGATCACAAGGTGCTTTTTTCAGGACTTTGAAAAAGTGCTGAGTCAGCACTTTTTAACACTGTAGGCAATGGGAAAAAGATTAAAAAATCTTCTTCTCCAGATCCAGCAGGCCGAATATTTTGATATTTGGTATGCAACATTGTAGGGTGGATCTGATTCAAGTTTGTTCAAATCGGCCCCCTGGGTTCATATTTGGGCTCCGTATAGGAGCCCGATTTCGAACTTAGTGCAGTTCAGGCAAATTTCTTTAAAAATCTTCTTCTCCAGATCCAGCAGGCAGAATCTTGTGATATTTGACATGCAACATTGTGGGGTGGATCTGATTCAAGTTTGTTCAAATCGGCCCCCTGGGTTTATATTTGGGCTCAGTATAGAAGCCCGAATTCGAACTTAGTGCATTTCAGGCAAATTTCTTAAAAAATCTTCTTCTCTAGATCCAGCAGGCAGAATCTTGTGATATTTGGCATGCAACATTGTGGGGTGCATCTGATTCAAGTTTGTTCAAATCGGCCCCCTGGGTTTATATTTGGGCTCAGTATAGAAGCTCGAATTCGAACTTAGTGCATTTCACGGAAATTTCTTAAAAAATCTTCTTCTCCAGATCCAGCAGGCAGAATCTTTTGATATTTGGTATGCAACATTGAGGGGTGGATCTGATTCAAGTTTGTTCAAATCGGCCCCCTGGATTCATATTTGGGCTCACTATAGACGCTCGAATTCGAACTTAGAGCATTTCAGTCAAATTTCTTAAAAAATCTTCTTCTCCAGATTCAGCAGGCAGAATCTTTTGATATTTGGTATGCAGCATTGTGGGTGGATCTGATTCAAGTTTGTTCAAATCGGCTCCCTAGATTCATATTAGGGCTCACTCAAATTCAAACTTAGTGCATTTCAGGCAAATTTCTTTGAAAATCTTCTTATCAAGATCCAGCAGGCAGAATCTTTTGATATTGGGTATGCACCATGCTTACAGGGGTGAGATTCAAGTTTGTTCAAGCCAAGTCCCTAGGTCCTTATTTGGACTCACTGTGGGAGCTTGAATTCTAACTTAGTTCAAAATGAGGAATTTTCTTTAAAAATCTTCTTCTTCAGATCCAGCAGTCGGAATGTTTTGATATTTGGTGTGCAGCATCCTTGGGGGGTGGGAGGGATTCAAGTTTGTTAAAGCCAAATCCCTGTGGGAGCCCGAATTATAACTTAGTTCAATATGAGGAATATTCTTTAAACATCTTCTTTTTTTTTAGATCCACTGGTCAGAATCTTTGGATATTTGGTATAAGCTTTTCTTAGGAGGAGCAGATGCAACTTGTTGAAATCAATTCTCTGGGTTGATATTTAGGCTACCATGTCAGGTGAGCGCCCTCAGGCCCCTTGGGGCCTCTTGTTCATTTATAGTAAATTTATCTATTTGTCAATGTAAAATGTATATATTCGCCCAGAATCATTATAACTGCAATAAGTGAGGTATGTGTATTCGTTGGTAAATGGGTTATCTGTCAGTTTATACGCCTATACTGGCTGTAGGTGTAGATGGGAAGACACGCTCTCGTCACCGTGTGGGGTATCCTCGACACGGTATGGGGCATGTTGTCCAGATGGAATCTACTAGCCGACCAGTCTGCCAACTTAATCCCAAATCTGTGTGTGGTCAGGTTCTCCAGCAGGTACTTCCACAAACGACAACTTCCCAGCTATATTGTTGGAGAATTTTTCGAACTTCACCCATTTTTAGGCACATTTTTTATGATACCACCTCCAATTGGAATTTCTGAAAGGAAGTTAGCTTTCGTTTGCTAAAATGCATAAAACATATTCCCAGTTTTTATTTGCCATTTTACATTGGCCTAGCTCCACATCCCATCTATTTTTGCTCTTGTGGGACGTAAGTTCATACTGATTTTTGAAACTTTGTCACACACCCACACATGTAAACGCGACTTTGTTTTGCCGCTGAACGAAGTTGGAGAAAACCACCGAGCTGCGTCGAGTAACTATTAGACTCTAACTTTTGAACCCGGTAGAAACGGAGTTGATAGTGTCAGAAGACAAGTATTCTACCGCGTACTGTTGTGCTGTGTTCAGTAGTACACAATGACACTAAGAGCCTTGTCAAAGGACACATTGCAAACGATGAATTAGGATCATGATCGAAAACGACGCTGTGATCCTTCATTTTGATCAATGCTGATCAATGAACCACTGTGCTGCGCAAGTATTCTACCGCGTGCTGTACTGTGTTCAGTAGCACACAATGACACCAAGAGCCTTACACATTGCAGACGATGAAATGGGGATTATCACCGTCTCGGCCTACTTTTCATCAGAACGAACCAAAATCATAATAAATTCACCACCCCCAACACAGTCCACACTCTCGTCCCCCCCCCCCCCCCCGCCCCGACAGGAATGAGATCCAGCCACCCATCCATCAAATCCACTTTAGGTACCCGAGGAGATGGAGGAGGACAGACCACCATACGACTTCCAGAACATGTCCTGGGATGAATTTACCAATCTTGCAGACGTCTACTTGAGAACGGAATACGGCACAGTAAAAATCAACTCCATCGGCACAATGGAACAATATCAAGACAACTTAAGATCACATATGCCAGAAACCAGCACATGACCCTGAACTGTTTCAATAACAAATAAGATACCATAAAAAACGAAACCAGAATTTCAACCGCTGATCGTCCTCCAAATTCCTCATACTTTTCCCTCCTTCTCCACGCCCATGTACCACAAAATTAGGCAGCTGGGGAGGGTCGCAAGGAGCTTGCCCCACACTGCCCCACGTGCCTTCGGTGCACAAAAATTATTTGATCATACCGTCCCCTGAATTCCAAAGTGTGCTTTGTGTCCATTGGCACAGAGAACACATTGGAACTCAGGGGACGATATATCGAATTTAGAATGCGAAGCTCTTCATGGAGACTTCGTGAGCTCAATTCAACTGGCCCAACTTGCCCTTTTCGTTGTAACACAACACTGTGGCGTGACTGCACTTCGCAATTACCGGGATATTGATTTTCTATTGATAATTCGGATATTAAGTTTGTCACACGCACATACGAACAAATCTTTATTTACATCTGAATAGTTGCAATCCACTTCGATTTTACGGGAATACGGGCTTATTGTAGTTTTACGAAAATACTTCGAGAATCTCTTTCCCTGTCAAGAGACGTTAGCTGTACTCGGTTTGCATGTATCCCGATCAACGATATTTGACTGCTATCACCGATACGTGTATCGTCAGGCGAAGTATCATGGTCTACCTGTGCATCAGTGTTTCCGTACACCTCTAGCCCCTTGTCCAAACGTGGCCTGAAATGCCATATTTTAATTTTTGGATTTGGTTCGTCCTTAAAAGGTTTTATTGAAATCTGGGCATCAAAGAAGTCCTTTCTTATTTCAAATCCCCTGAACTCTGGGTGTGTACGGCCAGAGTCTGGCCCGGCATGTTTTTTTGACAAAGGGCCCACAATCGGGACAACACAAGCCAGTAAGGCTTTCAAAAGCACCACAGGCTCTCAACATATGGGTTTTATTGAAATATGGCCAAACAGAGGGCTTTTCTTATTTGACAATTCTCACCCCCTGTGAACACAGGATGATTGCGACCCAACATGCTTTTCATCGAAGCAATCCTCAGTCATGAAAATAAATGTCACTTATAACTTTTAAGAAAACCTCAGACTTTCGATATGGGTTTTGATAGAATCCGGACAAAAGGCGGATTTTTCCTCTTTATCATTCCCATGTGAACTCTATATATGTTAAACCAGGGTCCGACCCGGTCTGGTTATCATGCATACCAGCTGCAATTATAATTTCCTGAATGGTTTGTTTCCTTTCAGACCACTCCAGTATGCTGGGGAGCTGACAGTCGCTCGCCGTTGCTCGGTGGTTCTCTCCTGTACTCCGATAAAACTGCCGTGGTCATGATTAGCCATGGTGCAGAAATGTGTGACCTTAAACACCAATAAATACATACATCGCTCCAAGTTCTCCAAGTTATCGGTTTTATTGAAATCCTCGTCGAAAAGTGGACATTTATTTTTATTTAACCAGATTCACCCCCCCCCCCCCCCCCCCGCCCGTGTACTTCGGATGTGCTTAACCAGGGTCCGATCAGGCCTCGTCTTCTTGCAGGCACCCAAGATATGGATTTATTGAATGCGCGGCCTATAATCAAACTTTTTTTTATTTCACTTTATCATGTGAACTACGGATGTAAATGAGCCCAACACAAGATACCAGTAGTCACTAGTGAACTCTGCCCCCCCCCCCCCCTCCCCCCGGACTCTCAAGAAGTAGGCTTTATTGAAATTCGCCTAAAAAGTGGAATTTTTCGAATTTTGCCATCCCCTTGTGAACTTCCGAATTGTTCAACTGGTGTCCAACCCGTCCTGCTTTTCATGTTAACTAGTTCAAATTCAAATTCGTGAATACACGAGTCATTAATTGCCATTGAAACCACCACAGACTGCCATGTCATGGGGGTCTCAATGCAATTTTGGCCCAAAAGCTAACTATTCTTATTTGCCACCCTTCGTGGACATTTAATGTGTTCAACTGTGGACGGGACCTAAAGGCCGACTTCTCTTATTTGTCACCCCATGTGAACTCCGGATGTGTCTGACTAGGATCCACCCGCCCTGGATTTCCTTCGAACTAACCCAAATCATAAGAGCATATGTCGTTAGGAACCTTTGATACCGGACTCGGCTACCAAGATTAGGTTTTTCAGCGAAATCCAGGCCTGAGACCGGAGTAATATTATTGGACAACAACTTGTGAACTCCAGATGTGTTAAGCCATGGTCTGACATGGCCTGGTGTTTAGGCAATCGAGGTCGAATCGTAACACGGGTCACTAGTTAAAGGACCATTCCCGGTTCTCGTAATACTGCGATGGTTGGGAAAGTTTTTATTGAGTGGGGCCCGTCGTGAGATACACTTCACAATGTTTCCAGTTAGAAGGCTTATCTGCACCTTCCAAACCATCGCAGACGAGGCCCCTCACCAAAAGAGTAGCTGGCTTTAATCAGGTAAGCACCCCCCACCCCACCCCGCCGTCCCTCGCAAATATTTGGGCAGTGTATTTCAGGCATAGGCCCTATCGGTTGAAAACGCACAGAATATCGCAGAACGAGGACCTCCATTGCAAGACGAGGACGACGTAGCGGTAACTAGGTCCCCATTCGAGCAAAAGTGGACAGTTCAATGCACCCCCACACCCACAAAAACGAATCGCGCATTATAGGAGTGGGCCCTGTCGTCAAAAGCTGATCGGCACAGTTTAGACGTGGCTCCCGATCAACAAATAGTGGAAAGTTCGACGGTGCCTTGTAGGGCGTGGTTCCAGTAGGTAAAAAGCTCATAGCTCATTACAAAACTATATTCTAAAATCAGTTGTGTGTTTAAGGTCACATACTTATGCACGATGGCTAATCGTGACCGTTGCAGTTTTACAGATTTAGGAAGCCGGAGAGACCCATCGAGCATTGACGAGCAACTGTCAGCTTTTCAACTTTCCAACTTTTTACAGCGGTTAAAAACATGTGCAGTACTTGACGTTATCGTGCGCCCATGTACGCAACCAGGATAAAGTGCCTTGCCCAAGGACACAGCGCGGGTCGTCCCGAACGGGGATCGAACTCGGGACCTCTACCATGGAAGTCCAACGGTGATCCACTGTGCCAAACGTCGCCGTGATCCTTCAGTTTGATCAAACTCGACTCTGATGTTCTATCTATTGTTGTTAGCTGAAAATCAGGTGACAGAAACACGTATTTTGAAATTGATCCCTTCGACTCAATCAGCGAGCGTCATTGTATTATTAAGCAGAGCAGACGATTAGCCAGTAAATCGCGTATTGTTGTTCTCAGTTAGTAAATGATTATGGCGCTTTGAATAAATATTTATTTATTTATTGGTGTTTAAGGTCACATACTTATGCACGATGGCTAATCATGATCGTGACAGTTTTACGGGTGGTGGAAGCCGAAGTACCCGGAGAGAACCACCGAGCAACGACGAACAGCTGCCAGCTCTCCAACATCGTAACTATGAACTCTGCACCGCGGCACAGTCAAGGTTAGATTGGTTGAAGACATGCACACCTTCGACGTGCAGTACGCCTTATTCCACAGCGTTATCGTGCCCCCATGTAGGCAATCGGGGCTAAGTGCCTTGCCCAATGACACAACGCGGGAGAGCGAAGCAGTCGCTGAAATGGTCACCCGTCCAACTACTAACCGCGCTCGACGTTGCTTAACAGCTGCCAGCTCCCCGACATCGTAACTCGGCACTGCAGCACAGGCAGGGTTAGATTAATTGAACACATGCGCACTATCGACTTGCAGTACGCCTTTGTGCACGGCGTCATCGTGCCCCCATGTGGACCATCGGGGTTAAGTACCTTGTCCAAGGACACAACGCGGGAGTCCGAATCGATCGCTCAGACGGTTTCCCATCTGAGGACTAACTGGCTCGACGTGGCTTAACTTCGGTGACCTGACGAGAACCAGTTACCGAAACGCCACCCCCACCCCCTCCTTGAATAAATAATCTGTGCCTGTTAATTGAGCTTTCCCATTTGCCATGATGTTGAGTTTGATTTGTTTACCGTTGTTTGGGCCACACTGGAGGATATAAATGTTTCTTCTTTAACTGGCAGATACTCCAGTCATGTAAAATAGATCATTTATATCGTTCATTCGTCTTTACTTCAGGTCTACCATAAGTCCACAGAAAGTGTTCCTGTCATGCTGTGCTAGAGTTACATTAAATGTCGTATAAACGAGTTGTAATTCCAGGCCAAACCCCAGTCATAACACTGTAAGAGTTATTCAAGATTCTGACTTCTGAAAGTATGAAATCTTTCAAACGCGTCTCCCGAGAAATCTCAAAATATCTGCTCAGATGCATGGGGGTGTTTGAGGGCTCTGGAATTCAAAATTTTCGTAACGAGGGCTGAACCATGGTCGGTCCGTCGTACCCACCCCTACCCCCTGAACACACCTTGAAAATCGTTACGACGCCCCTGTTCTTTAAATCTTGTATATTAATATTGATAAAATGCAAAAAGTTTCTGAATAACCTTCATATGGAAAAGCGACACACATATATCACGTTGCCTAAATGACTCCCATAGTAGTAGTAGAAGTCGAAGAAGTTAATGAAATTAACATCTCTTGAAGCAGATCGCAGAATGAAACACAGTACAGACGATATAATATAACCATCACAGTTGGCCTTGAGAATAATGCAGACACACAAGATATGTATTGGAAAGCAAAAGTAACTTCTAAGGCCGGCTAGGCTATAATATGCCAACCCCTTGTGAACTTCAAACACGCCTGATCTGCCCTATTTTCTTGCGAAGAACCGTCCAAATTTTGAGTACACGAGCTATGAGTTGCATTTGATACCCCCCTCACACTCAGTTAAGTGGGCTTTTTTAATGACCCTGGGACCGAAATCTGACTATTCATTACGGACACTTCAGGTTCTCAAGATATAGATTTTATTGAAGTATGAGTCTAAAATCGGATTTTCTTATGTAACATCCCTATGTTAACCCCTGACCCAGCGTAACGCCAAAAGCTAGCCAGCAATATTCACCATTCAATTTTCATTATTTTTACATTTTTGATTTTAAAAACATAACTTACGACTCCTCTTTGGAACGAGCTCATTAAGCTTATTCCTTCCAATGATGGGTCATAAGCTATGTTTTTCATGCAAAAAATGAATAAAGAATTATTCAATAATTCTGCTTGCATGTGATGTCTGCTTTCGGTGTCAGGTAAAGGGTTAACTCCAGATATGTTCACCTCAGAGCCTACCCATTGTAGCAGGCGAAGGGACCGCGTCATGAATGAGATAGCAACAAAACATGAAGATTAATTATTGGAGTGTCGTTCGAGAAGTGCCCCTCCCCGCCAAGCTGAACTTGAGCGCATGGAGGATTAGAGCCTCGCCGATTTTGATCGCGAAATGTGGATTTCAGGCGAGGGCCTTTTCATCGGTGTACGGACTGTACTTTGAAGGCGAGGGCTTCCTCTTACAAAAGTGGAAGATAAGGTCGAAATGCAGCTCACTGTGTACGGACAAGCCACGCTGGTAACTAGGACTCTCTTCAGATGATGTTTTTGAACACAGAAAGCGCAATTGGATGAGTTTTTGAGGGTGGACAGTGACCCCCAGCCCTCGATAAAATGCCGAGTGTTTTATACGAAACTTTCAGCCGCCTCCTCAAGATCGAAAACGGCTCCCCCGCCCATATAACCCCCCCCCCCCACCACACACACACACACACACACACACACAGCCACCACACACACACACACAGCCACCACACACACACACACACATACTCGGTAAGAGCGATTGTTTCTTTGAAGGTAATTTAAATGCCCCCGCCCCCTCCCCATTCGATAAAAACAGTTTATGTGAATAGCAAGGTGCACTCCTCTCTCCCCTCATCGTTATAACACGATGTTTTGCAGACGAGAGCCTGCCTCATCATAAACGGACGGCGTGGATGATGTTAATGTTATCGGGAGAGTGACCGGCAATTTGAGCCTCCTCTCTGGTAAAAGCGGACGTGCATCTCACGACGAGGCCCACTGAATAAAAACCTTCCAAACATTGCAGGTGAGGCGTCTCGTCAAAAAAAGTCGAAAGTAGCCGGCTAAACTCGGATAAGACCACCCCCCCCCCCCCGCCACCTCGAAAAAATGGACACTTTATCCGAGGCATAGGACCTCATGGTAAAAAGCACACTGCACATTGCAGAACGAGGACCCTCCTCCTCCTTCATAAGACGTGGCCGGTGCAGTGGAGACTAGGTTCCCATCCGATAAAAGGCGGACACTTGAATGCATGCACCCCCCCCCCCCCCACACGCCCATAAAAACGAACCAAGCATCACAGGTGAGAGCTCTCCCGTAAAAAGCGGATCGGAACAGTTCAGACGTGGCTCCCGCTCTACAAGTAGTGGACTGTCCGACGGTGTCTTACTGGACGAGGCTTCGTTAAGTAAAAAGTTCACAGCCCATTGCAGAATTATACACTAAAATCATTTGGGTTAAAAATTTCCTCAAATCAACAGAGTTGAGTGAGTTCGACTCGTTCTGTACGACCCCCAGCTCTCCTAGATGTAACGCGGAAGTGCTACAATAAGTGAGGTATGCGTATGCGTGGTTAGAGGGGTTATCTGTCAGTTCATACGCCCATACTGGCTGAAGGTGCAGATGGGAAGACACATTCTCTTCTATGTGTGGGGTATCCTCGACGCGGTATGTTGGCCAAATGGAATTCACTCGTCGACCTGTGTATGGTCAGGTTCTCTAGCAGGTGCTTCCATAGATGACTATTTGCCTGCTATATTGTGGGAAATGTTTTTTAAAATTCACCCACTTTTAGGCATATTTTTCTTGATACCACTTCCAGTTGGAATTGCTGAATGGACGTTAGCTTACGTTTGCTAAAATGCATAGAACATATTTCCAATTTTTATTTGCCATTTTACATGGGCCTAGCATCACATCCCATCTATTTTTGCTCTAGTGGATCGTAAGTTCATACTGGTTTTTGAAACTTTGTCACTCATACACACATGAAACGCGAGTTTGTTTTGCCGGTGAACGAAGTCGGAGAAAACCACCGAGCTGCGGCGAGTAACTATTAGACTCTTAACTTTTTAACATGGTAGAAACGGAGTTGATAGTGTCAGAAGACAAGTATTCTACCGCGTACTGTTGTGCTGTGTTCAGTAGTACACCATGACACTAAGAGCCTTGTCAAAGGACACATTGCAAACGATGAACTGGGATCATGATCGAAAACGATGCCGCGATCCTTCAGTTTGATCAATGCTGATCAATGAACCACATATATATAATGCTGCCTAAATGACTCCCATAGTTGTAGTAGCAATATGAGGGAATTTCATTTAAAACCATCTTCTCTGGACCCCCAACCAGAATGCTTTTGTATTTGGTATACAACATCTTTAGGGAGGTGAAATTCAAGATTGTTCAAATCGGGGCTCTGGGTTAATATTTGGGTCCCCTATGGTAGCCCAAATTTCAACTTAGTGCGATATGGGGAAATTTCTTTAAAAATCTTCTTCAGATCCTGCATTCAGAAGCTTTCACATTTGGTGTACAGCATCCTGGTGGTGGAAGGGAAGGGAAAGGCTCAGACTCAAGTTTGTTCAAGTTAATTTTCTTGGTTGATATTTGGACTCTCATGTTTTGCATTACTGGAAATCGGGGCATTATTTCTGTGGTAAATAATCCTCCTATAAACCCCCGATATGTTCAACCAGCGTCTGATTTTTCTTATTTTGTCATCCACGTGAGAACCACGTGTGGGATCCTGCAGGTTCCGACCTATCAGGAATGTCATCCGAATTCGTCCAAATGATGACATACGAATCATCAGTTCGCTCTGATACCACTCCAGACTCTCCGAGGGCGTAGTTAGGATTTCCTTTTGAGGGGGTGGGGGCATATTTGTTAACGGCTGCCAGGTCGATATATGCAACGGGCATATACGGAGGCTGGGGGAAGAAGTAGGTATGGACCTCCCATTGTTGTGTGTGTGGGGGGGAAGGGCTACTCCCAATCCCCACCCCGCCAATTGGAGGGCCATACTCATCACACCTCAGGCCTACGTTATTTCCTCCCATTGGTGGGTTTCGGGAAGGGGTCTACCCGAGAAAATTTTGAAAATACCCTCAGAGTTAATCTGGGCGCCTCTGGTGCTTTAATTTTTCCATTTTGAGTGGGACACTGAATTTAAGGGGTAGGGGCAGACCTGAGAATTTATTGGCATCTGGGGGTAACAGTGGACCTTTCGTATTTGCCATATCCTTTGAACTCCGGGTAATTATGACCAACCAGCGTCTGATGCGACCTGGTATTCCTTGATACGAGCCGAAATCAGTGAATCATTGGTAACCGCTGAGACCACACCAGACTTTTAGATATTGTTTCTTTTTGGAATCCGGTTCGAAAAAAATGGTTTTCTTTGTTTGCTATCTCTTGAGAACTCCGGGTGGGTTCCACCAGGGTCCGTCCCGGCCCACTTTTCATCAGAACGAGCTCAAATCATGATAAAAATCATCATGATTTCAGTATCCCCAACACAGTCCACACTCTCGCCCCCCCCCCCCCCCCCGCCCCACCCCTTTGCATCACATAGGACAGAAGGAGGGAAGAAGGTCGACGAGATGGAAGTTAACCGACTTAAACCTGGATCACCTACCGGTTCTGATCAATCCAACCACCCTTCCCTCAAATCCACTTTTTAGGTACCCGAGGAGATGGAGGAGGACAGACCACCATACGACTTCCAGAACATGTCCCGGGATGAATTTACCAACCTTACAGACGACTGCTTGAGAACGGAAAACGGCTCAGTAAAAATCAACTCCATCGGCACAATGAAACAATATCAAGACAACTTAAGATCACATATGCCAGAAACCAGCACATGACCCTGAACTGTTTCAATAACAAATAAGATACCATAAAAAACGAAACCAGAATTTCAACCGCGGATCTTCCTCCAAATTCTTCATACTTTCCCCTCCTTCTCCACAAAAGTAGGCAGCTGTGGAGGGTCTCAAGGAGCGTGCCCCACACCGTCCTTACGTGCCTTCGGCGCACAGAAATCATTTTATCATACCGTCCCCTGAATTCCAAAGTGTTCTGTGTGTCAGTTCTCACAAAGAACACATTGGAACTCAGGGGACGATATATCGAATTTAGAATGTGAATCTCTATTACATGGAGACTCCGTGAGCTCAATTCAACAGACCCAACTTGCCTTTTCGTTGTAACAAAACACTGTTGCGTGACTGCGTTCGCAATTACCTGGATATTGATTTTTGCTTTGATAATTCGGATATTAAGTTTGTCACGCGCACATATAAACAAATCTTTATTTACATTTGAATAGCTGCAATCCACTTCGATTTTACGGGAATACGGGAATATTGTGGTTTTACGAAAATATTACGAGAATCTGATTCCCTGTCCAAAAAGAAGTCTGTGACCTCAGCTGAACTCGGTTTGCATGTATCGCGATCAACGATATTTGACTGTTATCACCGATGCGTGTATCGTCAGACGAAGTATCATGATCTACCTGTGCATTGGTGTTTCCTTACACCTCTTGTCCCTTGTCCAAACATGACTTGAAATGCCATATTTTAATTTTTTGGTTTGGTTCGTCCTTAAAAGGTTTTATCGAAATCTGGGCATCAAAGAAGTCCTTTCTTATTTCAAATCCCCTGAACTCCGGATGTGTACGGCCAGTCTCTGACCCGGCATGTTATTATTCCAAAGAGCCCCAATCGGGACAACACAAGCCAGCAAGACTTTCACGGGCACCACAGGCTCTAAACATATGGGTTTTATTGACATATGACCAAACAGAGGGCTTTTCTTATTTGGCATTCTCACCCCCCTGTGAACAAAGGATGATTCCGACCCAGCATGCTTTTTCATCGAAGCAATCCTCAATCATGAAAATACATGTCACTTATAACTTTTAAGAAAACCCCAGACTTTCGATATGGGCTTTGATAAAATCCGACCAAAAAGCGGATTTTTCCGATTTATCATTCCCATGTGAACTCTAGATATGTTAAACCATTGTCTGACCCGGCCTGGTTATCATGGGTACCAGCTGAAATTATAATTTCGTGAATGGTTTGTTACCTTTCAGACCACTCCAGACACACAAGATATGAATGAATTGAAATCTGAGCCTACAAAACAGATTTTCTTATACAACTGCAAACTTAAGATGTGTTTTTCAAGAGCTGATTCGACCTGGGTTTTTTCACCCAAGTTAGCGAATCATAATGACTCGGGTACTTAGTTGCCTTTGAGATCATTCCCAGTTCTCCAAGATATCGGTTTTATTGAAATCCTGGTCGAAAAGTGGACATTTATATTTATTTTCCCCGCCTTCCCTCCCCCTTCCAAGACCCCCCCCCCCCACACCCTATGTATTACGGATGTGCTTAACTAGGGTCCGATCAGAACTCGTTTTCATGCAGGCACCCAAGATATGGATTTATTAAACTCGCGGCCTAAAATCACACTTTTTTATTTCACATTGTCATGTGAACTACGGATGTAAATGTGCCCAACATAAAATAACAGTAGTCACTACTGAATTCTGAGCCCTCCCGGACTCTCAAGAAGTTGGCTTTATTGAAATTCGTCTAAAAGTGGAATCTTTTGAATTTTGCCACCCCCGTGTGAACTTCCGAATTGTTCAACAAGTCTCCGACCCGACCTGCTTTTCATCTCAACTGGTTCAAATTATGAATACACGAGTCAATAATTGGCCTTGAAACCACCAAATGCTGCCATGCAATGGGGGTCTCAATGCAATCTGGGCCCAAAAGTTAGACATTTAATGCGCTCAACTGTGGGCGGGACCTAAAAGCGGACTTCTTTTATTTGTTATCCCCCGTGAACTCCGGATCCGTCTAACTGCCCTGGATTTCCTGCGAACTAACCGAAATCACAAGAGCATATGTCGTTAGGAACCTTTGATACCGGACTCGGCTACCAAGATTAGATTTTTCATTGAAATCCAGGCCTGAGACCAGAGTAATATTATTGAACAACAACTTGTGAACTCCAGATGTGTTAATCCATGGTCTGACATGGCCTGGTGTTTAGGCAATCGAGGTCGAATCGTAACACGGGTCACTAGTTAAACGACCATTCCCGGTTCTGGTAATTCTGCGATGGTTGGGAAAGTTTTTATTGAATGTGCCCCGTCGTGAGATACACTTCACAATGTTTCCAAGTAGAAGGCTTATCAGCACCTTCCAAACCATCTCAAGGCCTCTCTCCACAAGAGTAGTTGGCGTTACTCGGATAAGCACCACCCCCCCCCCCTCCCCCGCCGTCCCTCGCAAAAATATGGACAGTGTATTTCAGGCATTGGCCCTATCGGTTGAAAGCGCACAGAATATTGTAGAACGAGGACCTCCATTGCAAGACGAGGACGGCGTACAGGTAACTAAGTCCCCATCCGAGCAAAGATGGACAGTTCAATGCACGCAACCTCTCCCTCTTACCCCCCCCAACCCCCCCCCAACCCCCCGCCTATAAAAAAAACGAATCACGCATTATAGGAGTGGGCTCTGTCGTCAAAAGCTGGCAGGCACAGTTTAGACGCGACTCTCGCTCGACAAATAGTGGAAAGTCTGACGGTGCCTTGTAGGGCGGGGGTTCCAGTAGGTAAAAAGCTCACAGCTCATTACAAAACTATATTCTAAATACAGTTGAGTTTTTTATTTATTTTGGTGTTTAAGGTCACATGCTTATGCACGATGCCTAATCGTGGCAGTTTTACAAGTGGAGGAAGCTGGAGTAATCGGAGAGAACCACCGAGCATCGACGAGCAATTGTCAGCTCCTCAACATTCCAACTCTGTTCAAGCTCCGCCAAGACAAGGTTACAACGATTGAAAACATGGGCAATACGCCTGAGTACATGGCGTTATCGTGCGGCCATGTAGGCAACCGAGATAAAGTGCCTTGCCCAAGAACACAACGCGGGTCGTCCCGGACGATGAACGAACTCGGGACCTCTACCATGGAAGTCCAACAGTCTACCACTGTGCCACTGCGATCCAACAGTTGTGTTAAAAATTAACCCAAATCAACGGGGTTGAGTGAATATGACCCGATTGTGTAGGACCCCCCCCCCCCCCCTCCTCCCACCACACACACACTTTCTTGCTATAATGTGGACAGTGCTAATTAACCACCCTTTAACCGACCAGGCTTCTTCATTTATAATAAATTTCTCTGATATTGTAAAATATAAAGTTTCGTCCAATATCATTAACTACACAAAACGTTCTTCATTTAATCTCAATGTCAACAAGGAAAAATGTTGGTGTGTTTGAGTGATTGTGTATGTACCTGGGTCGAGTGGTTATCTGTCGGTTCACAAACCTATACTGACTATAGGTGTAGATTGAAGGGGACACTCTCTTCACTGAGTGGAGGATCCTGGTGTACTATGGGGTACGTTGATCAGATGGAATCTACTCGCCGATCAGTTTGTCAACTTAATCCGAAATCTGGGTGCTATCAGGTTCTCCAGCAGGTACTTCCACATATGATTACTTACCAGCTATATTTTTGGAACATTTTTCGAACATCACCCATTTTTATGCATATTTTTCATGTTACCACTTTCAGTTGGAATTGAAGTTAGCTAATGTTTGCTAAAATGCATAAAACATGTTTCCAATTTTTATTACCCTTTTACATTGGCCTAGCACCACATCCCATCTATTTTTGCTCTAGTGGATCGTAAGTTCATACTGATTTTTGAAACTTTGTCACTCATACACACTTGTAAACGCGACTTTGTTTTGCCTACGAACGAAGCCGGAGAAAACCACCGAGCTTCGGTGAGTAACTATTAGACTCTAACTTTTGAACCCGGTAGAAACGGAGTTGATAGTGTCAGAAGACAAGTATTCTACCGCGTACTGTTGTGCTGTGCTCAGTAGTACACAATGACACCAAGAGCATTGTCTAAGGACACATTGCAGACGATGAATGGGGGTCATGATCGAAAACGACGCCGTGATCTTTGATCAATGAACCATTGTGTTCCGCTTTTTCGACGCTGATGTTCTAGCTGTAACAGTTATTCAAGATTCTGATCCGCATCGAATTGTGCAAAAAGAAGTTCAGAGACGGCTGAACCGGGTGGGGGGGTCAGCCCCCCCCCCCCCCCCCCCACACACACATTTTTGCCGGGCCATGTTTTGTTGTATGCATATATTTTAACACAAACAATGCCTGGTAAACACGGGGCGGATCCAGAGCCTCCCCCATATTTTCGCCAGCTATGTTTCTCTCGTACTGGTGTAAGGTTAGCGTGTTTGATGTTTGTCAGAATTGTGACTATCATACAGCTGGTTAAGCAGTTGCATAGGTCTGAAAATCTCGTAAAATTGTTAAGGGCTCTCAAAGTGTGAAATCATTCAAATACGCCTCCTGAAAAATCTCCAAATATCCGCTCAGATGCATGGAAATGGGGATTTTGGGACACTGGAATTTAAATTTTTGTACCGCGGCCCGTTTTACCGACGACCATCGATCGCCCTATCCAGCCCCCAACCCCTCCCCAACCCCACTTTGAAAATCGTTCCAGCGCCCTTGTTCTTTTAATCTCGTATATTAATATTGATAAAATACAAAACGTTGTTTCAATGACCTTCATATGGAAAAGCGAACATATATATTACGTTGCCTAAATGACTCCTATATTAGTAGTAGAAGACGAAGAAGTTATTGCAATTAACATCTCTTGAGGCAGATGGCAGAATGAAACAGTACAGTTGACCTTAAGAGCAATGCAGACACTCAAGATATGGACTGGAAAGAAAATGTAGATTCTATAAGGCCGACTTGGCTATAATTTGCCAACCCCTTATGAACTTCAAACACGCCTGATCTGTCCTCTTTTCTCGTGAAGAACCGTCCAAATTACACGAGCTATAAGTTGCATTTGATACCTCCCTCACACTCAGTAAAGTGTTTTTTTTAATGACCCTGGGACCGAAATCTGACTATTCATTACGGACACTTCAGGCTCTCAAGATATAGATTTTATTGAAGTATGAGCCCAAAATCAGATTTTCTTATGTAACATCCCCATGTTAACCCCTGACCCAGCGTAACGCCAAAAACTAGACAGCAATATTCACAAAAATCACCATTCAGTTTTCATTATTTTTACATTTTTTGTTTTAAAAACACAACTTACGACTCCTCTTTGGAACAACCTCATAAAGTTTATTCATTCAAATGATGGGTCATAAGCTATGTTTTCATGCAAAAAATAAAACAAATAATTATTCAATAATTTTGCTTGCTTGTGATGTCTGCTTTTGGTGTCAGGTAAAGGGTTAACTCCTGATATGTTCAGCTTAGATCCTACCAACCGCAGCAGGCGAAGGGACCGCGTCAAGAATGAGGTAGCAACAAAACATGAAGAGTAAATATTGGCGTGTCGTTCGAGAAGTGCCCCCCCCCCCCCCCCCCCACACACACACACCCAAGCTGAACTTGAGCGCATGGAGGATTAGAGCTTCGCCGATTTTGATCGCGAACTGTGCATTTCTCCCAACATGTATACTCGGTAAAAGCGATTGTGTCTTTGAAGGTAATTTAAATGCACCCCCCCCCCCCCACCACCAGTCGATAAGAACAGTTGTTGTTTATAGCAAGATGCACCCCTCCCTCCCCTCCTTGTTATAACACAATGTTTTGCAGACGAGAGCCTCCTGATCAAAACGGGCGCCGTGGATGATGTTAATGTCATCGGAAGAGTGACCGGCAATTTGAGCCTGCTCTCTGGTAAAAACGGACGTGCATCTGAGGACGAGGACCACTGAATAAAAACCTTCCAAACCATTGCAGGTGAGGCGTCTCGTCAAAAAAGGTCGAAAGTAGCCGGCTTAACTCGGATAAGACCACCTCGAAGAAATGGAGACTGTGTTTCAGGCATAGAACCTCACCATAAAAAGCACACTGCACATTGCAGAACGAGCCCCCCCCCCCCCCCCCCATCCCCTTCCCGTTATAAGACGTGGACGGTGCAGTGAAGACGAGGTCCCCGTCCGATAAAAGTAAGACAGTTGAATGCATGCATCCCCCACCCCCCCCCCCCACCCCCACACACACACATACACGCATATGTATTCGGTAAAAGCGATTGAGTCTTTGAAGGTAATTTAAATGCACCCCCCCCCCCCCCATTCGATAAGAACAGTTGTTGTGAATAAAAAGATGCCCCCCTCCTCCCCCCCCCCCCCCCTCGTTATAACACGATGTTTTGCAGACGAGAGCCTCCCTCATCAAAAACGGTCGGCGTGGATGATGTTAATGTTATCGGGAGAGTGACCGGCAATTTAAGCCTCCTCTCTTGTAAAGGTGGACGTGTATCTCACGACGAGGCCCACTGAATAAAAACATTCTAAACCATTGCAGGTGAGGCGTATCGTCAAAAAAGGTCGAAAGTAGCCTGCTTAACTCGGATAAGACCCCCCCCCCCCCGCCCCCCCCCCCCCCGAAAAAAATGGACACTGTTTTTCAGGCATAGAACCTCACAATAAAAAGCACACTGCACATTGTAGAACGAACCCCCCCCCCCCCCCCCCTCCATTCAGAAGACGTGGACGGTGCAGTGAAGACGAGGTCCCCATCCAATAAAAGTCGGACAGTTGAATGCATGCACCCCTCCCCCCTCCCCTCACGCCCATGAAAACGAACCACGCATCACAGGTGAGAGGCCTCCCGTCAAATTATTCGTAGCAAGTTCATGACTTTCTTAGTGGCCCTGGAACTACCCCATATCTGGACTTCGTATAACAATTGGCTGTGTATTAAGGCTTAGTATAGTGTTTTCATGGCCCCATGGGGGAGAATCCTCTTGACTTTGTTAAGACTATAGTTCGCGAGTGCTATTTTGGAATATAATCGAGAAAAATGTGCCTTGCAAGTCAAATGTTCGTCAATGGTTATTCCAAGAAACTTTAGAGATTTTACAGCCTCTGTGTCGGGGCACAGTCTACAGATTGCATTTATGAAGGGATTTCATTGCAAAATTCTAGCATGGCTCAGTATAATGTCTAGATGAAAACGTCGTATTTTAGCCGTGACGGCCGCTCAAGCCGGTAACCTAGTTTTATTTAGCACAGCCTACAGTTCATATTTATGAAGCGATTTCATTGTAACGTAGAAGGATAACGCGATATGATATCTAGATGAGACTGCCCTATTTTGTTCACTATAGTTCAGCCGTTACCGCCGCCTGGTCACGTGACCTAGATTAATTTAGCACTGTTTGTATGAAGGGATTTCATTGTAACTTGGTAGGATAATTTGGTATGATATCTAGATGAGACTCTCCTATTTTGGTCGTAATCGGCCAACCTTGACCGCCGAGCTGTCGCGTTACCTAGATTCCTTAAGCAAAGTCTACGAGTAATATTTATGAAGGGATTTCATTGTAACTTGGTAGGATAACTCGTTTTGGAATAAGTTGACAGTAATTTAGTAATTTTGGTAGACATACATTAACAGTGAGGGCCACGTTAACCCAGTCCTCACTTCTTTAACATAGTCTAAACCACAAATTATTCTTATTGAAAACATAGCATACAGGGAACAGAAATTAACACATTCACAACTATCATTGTCGTATTTCATAATTCTTTCATAAACATTCATTATTATCCTTTTCACCAAACACTACACACAGCCAAGCTAAGCTACAGTGTTATTGACACTTTCATTTGAACCATTCACACACATACATACACACAAACGCGATTGGTTTGCTGGTTAACGCAGCCGGAGAAAACCGCCGAGCTGTGTTAAGTAACTATTAGACTCTCCAACATTTTAACCCTGTAAAAACCGGACTGACAGTATCAGAAACCAATTATACACCCTCGTGCTGTTCTGTTGTGCTGTGTTCATTTGTACACAATGGTACCACACACCACATGGGAAAAAGACACAAAGAACATTGTCTAAGAACACATGACAGATGATGAATGAGGATCATGGTCGAACCTTCACCGTGATCTTTCAATTTGAAAATCACTGTGCTGATTAATGAACCATTGCGATTCTCAAACTCGACTCTGAAGTTCTGTTTGTGACAGATATTCAAGATTCTGATCCACTTCGTTGAAAAAAAAACAAATACTTGTTGTTTAGATGTAGTCTATTTAATATTGATAAAATGCAAAACGTTTTGTGAATGACTTTGATATATAGAAAGCGAAAATACATATAACGTTGCCCAAATGACTCCCATATGATAAAAATACATATACAGCACGTTGCCCAAATGACGTTAAACAGGGTTGAAACTCTGCCTGCTTTTCACCCAAATGAGTCAAAGTCACGACAAACATGTTATTAGTTGCTATTTTAGGTCACTCTATGATCTAAAGATGTGGTCATTTTTTAAATCAGGCCAAAATGCATATTTTTTTATTTTCTATCCTCTTGTTAATTGGGAATGGACTCAACCAGATGCCAAAGCGAATTAGCTTTCTTACCAACGACCACAAATCATGTGAACGTGAATCATTACTTATCTTTTAGACAAGTACAGGATCTCAAGTTAAGGATTTTATTGAAATATGGGACTGAAATGGGTCCTTTTTTTGTTTGCCACCCCTGTGTACCCCAGATGTGTTCATTTATGATCCGACTCGCCGTGGTTTTCATACAATTTACTTGATAACACAAGTAATTAGCACCCTTGAGACCACTCCGGGTTCTAAAGATTATAGGCTTTTTATTGAAAGCTGGGCCTGAAATGGGATTATTCTAATTTGCCATCCACTTACCAATACCGAATGTTTTTCGCCAGGGTCGGAATGGGTCTGTTTTCATACAAACAAACCCAGATTATGACAACGTCGATCATTATTTTTATTTCGAGCCCCAAATCGGCCTTTTCTCACGTGTCATACCATTGCGAACTCTGGATGTGTACAAGCCGCGTCCGAGCATGTCTGGTTTTCATCCAAATGAACCCACCTCGATGACAAGACGAGTCATGGTAGTTTTTGCCAGCACTGCTGACTCTCAAGATATGGGTTTAATTGGAATGTAAACCATGGCTAAGGCGGACATGGCTATATTTTGCCAACCCCTAGTGAACTTCGGATTCGCGGGATCTGTCCTGTTTTTGTGACGAACAGTCCAAATTATGAATACACATGTCATACCTTACATCTGAGACCCATTCGCACTGAGATAAGTGTCTATTCTATAGGGGCATTCCAGACTCTAAAGATAAAGATTTTTTTTTAAATCAGAGCGTAAAATCGAACGGTTCTTATTTAACATCCCCATGATGTTAACTCCGGATATGTTCAATTGGAATCCTACCCACCATAGCAGGCGAAGGGACAGTGTCAAAAATGCGATAGCAGGAAAACGGGAGAATTGGAGTGTCGTTCGAGACCTTTGGCGAATGGAGGACGAGAGCTTCGCCGATTTTGACCACGAACTGTGCATTTTAGGTGAGGGCCTTTTCATCAGAACACGGACCGTACTTTCAGGCGAGGGCTTCTTCTTAACAAAGTGAAATGTAAGGTCGATAGGTAGCTAACCACGAGCGGTAAAGCCACGGTAGTAACTAGTACTTCCTTCAGAAGATGAGTAATTTACAAGCAGTTGAATAAGTTTTTGAGAGTGGACAGTGCTCTCAGCCCTCGTTAGAATGCGGAGTACTTTGTACATAGTCGGTACAAGCGATCTTTTATTTGAAGGTAATTAAACGCCCCCCCCCCCCCCCCCCCCCCACAATCGTTGAAGTGAAAACAGTTGGTGGATAGAAAAAGCACCACCCCGTCCTCGTTCTAACACGATGCTTTGCAGACGAGGGCATCTCTCTCCAAAAACGGACGGCGTATTTGACGTTATTGGGACAGTGACTGGCAGATGAGCTTCCCCTCTGGTAAAAGCGGACCTCCATCTCTCGACGAGGCCCATTGACAAAAACCTTCCAAACCATCGTAGATGAGACGTCTCGTATAAAAGAAAGGTCGAATGAAGCTGGCTTTCCTCGGATAAGCACCCCCCCCCCCCTCCTCCGCCCTCCTTCCTCGCACAAATATGGGCACTGTGTACATTCAGTCATAGGCCCTCTCTGTAAAAAGCACACGACACACTACAGAACGAGGACCCCTTTATAAGACGTGGACAGTGCAGTGGAGACGCGGACAGAGTTGAATGCATGCAAATACCTCCCATCCCCTCAGCCCATAAAACGAACCACGCATTACAGGAGAGGACCCTGTCCAACTAGTTCGATCAATCCGACTAGTTTGACATTCTTTCACTTTGTTATGTTTACTTCGTTGTTTTGTAGTGACTGGTCATATCTGTTCAGAGTCTTGTAGTCATTGTTGAATTGCTTGTTATCAATTCCTTTCCATACCCTCGAGTGTCGATGTTAAAACACGGAATCCAAATTTTACGGACTCGAATAGGAATCCCATTTTACAGAATCCCTTTTTAAGAATCCCTTTTTCGAAAACGGCTATGGCTATGGAATCCCTTTTTCTGAAATGAGTCTAAGAGTCGTTCGAGGACTCACTCGAACGAGCAATTGCTTGTTAGCTCATTTGCTCAATGGGATTCGAGTCGTTCGAGCAGCATGTTGAGTCACTCGATCGAGCAATTACTCGATAGCTCATTTGACAAAAAAGGGATTCTCCAGAAGGCACCCCAATTTCGGCACCCCTTTTTGGAAAACATGGCCTTCGGCACCCCTTTTTTTCTGAAATGAGTCTAAGAGTCGTTCGAGGAGTCACTCGAACGAGCAATTACTCGATAGCTCATTTGCTCGATGAGCTTCGAGTCGTTCGAGCAATATACCGAGTCACTCGATCGAGCAATTGCTCTTAGGCTCATTTGCTCGATGAGCTTCGAGTCGATCGAGCAGTTGCTCATGGAGCAATTACTCTCTTGCTCTTTAGCTTATAAGGGATATTTGGGATAGGTATGCCTTGTGATATAGGTAATAGTATCCTCAGATAAGTATCCTATAAAAGGTATCCTCGATAGGTATCTTCAAATATTACAATGCCGGGCCATAGGTATCCTCAAATACTGAAATGAGTCGAAGAGTCGTTCGAGGAGTCACTCGAACGAGCAATTACTCGATAGCTCATTTGCTCGACGGACTTCGAGTCATTCGAGCAATATGCCGAGTCACTCGATCGAGCAATTGCTCTAAGGCTCATTTGCTCGATGAGCTTCGAGTCGTTCGAGCAATGACTTATCAGTAACTGCTCGATAGCTTATTGGCTTTGGGAATGATATTGGCTTTGGGAATGATATTGGCTTTTGTTGTACAGAAGGGAGATAACTCTGCATACAGGTTATGGGAAATCAAGCAATCTGATTGGTTAGTTATAATTTATATAAATGATCTAGATAAATGACACAACAAGAGTACTTGGAATAGGGTCAGAACTAACAAGAATAGACTAGAATAGCTAAATATAGTAATAATAAGCAAAACTGTTCCAGTTAATAGGCTCTTCTACGCTATTGGAGTATACTCTAGAACAAAGAAACCGGGCCAGATAGACGAAAAGTATTGCATATATAGATAGAAGCAGAGAATTCTGGGTAATGACCAAAGGAACGTGTCTTTTAATGGGAACAAGGTCATGGGATAGGGATCCAAAAAGGGAATCTGGGCGAATTCAAAGCCAGAACATTACTCCTGTTCAATCGAATGCACCCCGATACCCTCTCGGTGCTATAGCACTACGTGCTAACCCGATAAAATGGAAAATCCGTATCAAATAAAGTCAATTTCGGTGATTTCGGGTGGATTTTGGTGATTTGGAAGGATTGTCGGGTTGTTAGTGGTAATTAGATTTACTCTTCTACAATCGAACACACCCTCCGCACATACCCCGTCTTATTGCAGAAAAATTGGGTAACATAGCAATCACGTGCTCCCATAGAAACCAAGATGGCGGCCTCTAGTATACAAAATGGACGACGGAAACACGTATCACCCTAACAACACGCGCTGCGCATGCGCACTCACATCACGTATCACTATGGAGATGACGTCACAACATGGCCGCTCACGCGGGTTACCATGACAACACAACATGGCGGCACTAGGTCACGTGACATGACGTTACTTCCGGGGTTCTGCTGATGAGAGGTGAAACATACGAGACATACTACTCCTCTCGACAAACAGTGGACTGTCCGAAAGCGTTTTGTAAGACGCGATTCCGTCAGGTAAAAAGCCCACGGGTCATTGCAAAATTACACTCTAAAATCAATTGGGTTAAAAATTAATCCACAATCAACTGTGTTGAGTGAATATGGCGCGTTTCTGTACGACCTCCCTCTTCCTGATGTGACGTGGAGAATGCTAACTAAACACCCTGTACCAGAACAGATTTCTTCATTTATAATAAATTTATTTCTCTGTTTCTTATTGTGAAATAAAAAGTTTCGTCCAATATCATTAAGTAAAATAATTTCTTCATTTCTCAAGGTAAACAAGGAAAAAGGTTGGTGTGTTTGAGTGAGTGAGGGTATGTGTATGCTTGGGTGTGTTGTTGGTATCTGTCGGTTCATAAACCTATACTGACTGTAAGTGTAGATGTGAATTCACACTCTCTTCACTGAGTGGTGTATCCTCGACGCGGTATGAGACACGTTGACCAGATGAAATCAACACGTCGACCAGTCTGCCAATTTAAACCCAAATCAATGTGTGAGCAAGTTCCCCGGCAGGTACTTTGACAGGTGTCTACACTTATCGGTTATATTGTGGGAAATATTTCGAGCACCACCTATCTTTAGCCATATTTTTCATGATTCTACTTTCAGTAGAAATTAATGAAGGGATGGTAGCTTACGTTTGCTAAACTGCATAAAATATTTTTTGCCCTTTTACTTTGCCCTAGCACCACATCCTATCTATATTTGTTCTAGTGGATTGTTCGTTCATACTGCTTTTTAACTTAACTTGACAATGTCAAGATAAGCAATTGCCACCACGCGCACGGAAGTCAGTCTGTCTGTTCAGATTTTCTTTAGCACAGGAAACAACTCGTAGTTCTTGTCCGATCACCACGAAATTTCATATGCGGGTTCACGGTCATGTCTGGAAGAGACTTTCTCCTTTTGATGGCGATCATGCAGACTTGTCAAATGCCCAAGCCTGTAACCCGTAAACGTTCAGTACAGTCTAAAGATCGTATTTATGAAGGGATTTCACCGTAACTCGGTAAAAAAATTCCATGTAATGTCTTGACGACAATGTCCGATTTTGGTCGCGATCGATGAACCCTGACGGCTTCGCAGATCCGAAGCCCGAAAACCTTCAACATAGTCTAAAGGTTGTATTTATGAAGAAGTTTCGTTGAATCTGTTAGGATGACTCCGGGTAATGTCTAGAAGAGAACGCGCCTTTGTGGTCGCGATCGGTCTACCGTGATGGCTACGCGGGCTCGAAGCACGAAAATCTTTACCACACTCTACAGGTGGTATTTTTGAAGGGATTTGATTTTAACATCGCAGGATGACTCTGAAAAATAACTGGATGAGAACGTCCTTTTTGGTTGGGTTCAGTCAACCGTGTCAGTCGCAGGGGCGCATTACCTAGATTCCTTTAGCCCAGTCAGATTGCATTTATGAAGGGATTTTCGATGCAAAATTGTGGAATGACTCAGTATAATGTCTGGATGAGAACATCCTATTTTGGCTGTGATCGATCAGCCGTGACGGCACACAGACCTATGACGTGGCTTTGTTTAGCACAGCCCACAGTTCATATTTAAGAAGCGATTTCATTTTAACTTGGACGGATAACTCGGTATAATGTTTACATGAGTCTGCTCTGTTTTGGTCAGGATCGTTCAGCTTTTATCGCCGCCTGGTCACTTGATCTAGATTCCTTTAGTACTGTCTACAGGTTGTTTTTTATGAAGGCATTCCACTGCAAGTTGGTAGGATAACATGGTACGAGCTCTTACTGAGACTTTCCTATTTTGGTCATGATCGTCCACCCATGACCACCGAGCTGTCGCGTGAACTAGGTTCCTTTAGCAACGTCTTCGAGTTATATTTAACAAGGGATTACATTGCAATTTGGTAAGATGGCTTGTTTTGGAATAAGTTTATTGAAACTTGGTAAGTTTGGTCGCCATACATTAACTGTGAGTGCCACATTAACCCAGGCCTCACTTCTTTAGTGCAGTCTAAACTTCAAATTATTCTTATTGAAAACTTAGCAAACAGGGAACAGAAATTAACATATTTTCAATTATCAAACTTCTTGTATTCCATAATCCTTTCGTAGACATTGAACCTTATCCACTTCACAAAACACAACACACAGTCTGGTTATGCTAAAGTGTCAGTGACACTTTCATTTGAACCATTGGCAAACATACATACATGTATACAAATGCGACTATTTTACTGTTTAACGCAGCCGGAAAAACGACCGAGCTGCGGCAAGTAACTATTAGAGTCCCCAACTTTTTAACCCGTTGGATGCCGGGTTGACAGCGTCAGAAGCCAGTATACTCCCGTGTACTGTTCTGTCGTGCTGAGTGCATCAGTATGCAATGGTATCACATAGTATATGGGAAAATGATTCCAATAACCTTGTCTAAGAACTCACGGATGGCAGATGATGAATGAGGATCATCAGCGAACTGTCACCTTGGTCTTTCAATTTTAAAATCACTCTGCGCACCAATGGACCATTGTGCATCTGAAACTCGACACTGATATTCCATTTGTGACAGATATTCAAAATTTTGATCCACTTCGTACTTTGAAAAATACATATCCTGGTTGCCTGGATGTAGTCTATTTAATTTTGATAAAATGCAAAACGTTGTGTGAATGGCGTTCATTTAGAAAACGAACATATATATAACGTTGCCTAAATGACTCCAATATGATAAAAATATTTATTACACATCCAATCAACTTTAAATCCCTGTTTTTAACGGATTGGCCGCTATGGCATAAATTATTATGTATTCAATGGGTAGTGTACAAGCCGGAACTTTTTTCGCCAGCACCGTTTATATTAGTTCCTTTCCCGTCGAATCATCAGTTACGCTTCGAAAAGTTCCCAAATGTTGTCATACAATTATTATCGACAGTCTGTCGCATAGTGTTAAAATGAAAACGTCCAAAGCAAAATTAAGTTGGTTCACAAAAAAATTAGTTAACAAAAAATTAGATAATAAAAAAAAACCCCAAAAAAACAATCATTTCCAACCAGAACATTAACCCAGTCCAGTGGCCGTCTGGTTTTGTGGATCCGTTACATCTAAATTGGTCAACTTAATTTCGGTAAATCTTCGTACATCTTGACATTCTTCGAACTTCTTTTAAAAATGTTTCTCCCAGCTGTTTTGCAAATCTGCACAAATTTGTACTTATATTTTTACTAACAGTAATAGCCACCAAATTGTTAGGCGTGAATGGGCACAAACCGAAGAGAAACAGCGATACGATTTTCAACAAACACTGGTTCCGAAAAGGTTTTTTTTATTTTTTGTCGATCCTTTTGATCAATACAGCTTCAGCCAAAACAAACAGACTCTTCACCTTTGGGTTTAAAATTAAAATTGGTTTATTTAAATTAATTTTAATGCATGGGTTGTGTAATAAACACAGAACGCGATGTGTGTTTGAATTGGTGGATGTTTTACATAACGACGCATGAGTGCGATAATGTTCTATCTGTACTTTGGCGCGAAAATGAGATATTGGTGTCATCATATTGGCCGCTCCATTCGGTGTCGGCTGATGAAAAAATATCTGGGGTTTATTGGTTCGTATTCACGCAAAACGCTATGCGAAATTACTCTATCTCCAAAAAATGGCAAAATCATGCGTGCTTAAATTTTTTATGTGCTTGCCCAATGAGACTCTTCGAATTGGATCACATGCTGAATGCTAACGAATGGCGTATGCGAATTTACAGAACGAAAGATAAATATTATTAAGATCTCAAATCGGTAATATATTGCGCCTAGTATTCACACAATGTAACCAAGTTGCTCCACAAATGTATAGTTTATATCGTTTTCTTGTAATTTAGATATATATGAATGTTAAATTTTCTGTATAACATTTATTTTGAGGCAGCACGGAGATAAAACATTTTAGCATGAACAAAATTACTAACTGCCATACACCCGTGTATGATAGAACAGTCTAGTATTGAAGACTACAGTATTTGTTTTACAAAATCGATATGCTGTTGGAACGCATCTGTTCTTAACTTCAGATATGGAGAATCTGATCGCTTGTAATTTCATAAGGAAATTTCGAATGCATGGTTGCGGATTCAAAATTGACGTGATGGTGGGTCAATAACGGCTCATTCGACATTGGCAACACACGGGATCTCTGTTTGTCTACTGGGATAGGTATTGTCCACGATATTACACAGACATCCACTACCCAGGCACCCGACGCCTAAGTTTTATCGTGGATAATATTATACCCTCTTGTCCTGGGGCTTGAAAAGTGGAGTTAAAAAGGAGGGGCCCGCATAGGGTGCTTACCAGCTGAATCCGGCCGTACAAAATAAATTTACACAATCTGCCAATTTTGATGGACTGTGTCGGTGCGCTATGGGAGATTGGGCTTGCTCTAAATGTCTTGAGTTTCAAGTAGGTTTTAGTCGATACCCCCCCCCCCCCCCCCCCCCCCCCGCTCCGGCGAGAGCCATGGTAGGTGAAGCAGTACTCTTTATTGTGGTAAACAAGTTCCGCTTCACTGGTAAAATAATCCGGTAACTATTGCCTGTGATGGATGTCCTCTAAAATGGATGGAATGTGTTTATATTTACTTATCGGAGCAGATATGAATAATGGTGGCCACAAGAGAAGATTTAAAGTCAGGTTTTTCCAATCGTTTATACCCCTGTTGCCCATTTTAAAGGGCTCCCGCTCCCGACACTGGCTACCGGTAAAAGAGACCTTTTTTCACCACAGTAAACAAGCACCGCTTTACTTTACTTCAAAGTAACCTTAACACAGATAAATAGATAAATAGTCGATATTTTAGTCGCAAAATGCACTGTGGCGTACTGTGCGGCCCTGGCAATACAGGGATTTATTATTTTGTCGAACAACTTTTACTTAAAAACCCCGGATCAGTTGATGGATTTGCCACCAGATTTAACTTTAGATATTTTTGAGCAGAAGCTTTCAACTCCTGGGCAACCGAGTGTGCAACTCCCACAACCAGAAAGCGTTATCTGTCTCTGAAATTTTCAGCCCAGTTGGTTTGGTCCGTGGACTCACAACTGTGAGACCTGATCATACCAGAGTCGTGCAACTAAAAGAGAAGGATTTCATGGACTTCCAGAAGGCTGCGTGTCAAATGAAATTCAGGAAAGTCCTATTTACCCAAATAAAACATTTGGTGCTCGAGAAGGGAAAACCATTTCTTCAGCAGAGTTCATGGAAGTTTTCCTGATACGCGAAGAGCAACGACCAGTCTATGTGTGACCGCGTGATTTGCCAGGGGTCCCTGTGATCGGCAGACGCCGAATTCTGCCTAAGAATAAGACAACGGACATTATGCCCATGTTTATGCCGTTACTGAATAGGGAGTTCTATAAAGCAATCTTCGCGTCCATGAGCTTAAAAAGTGATGTCACTAGGCCCTTTTTCGTTTTTTGGACGCGAAGATTGCTTCCATGGTACTGACATGACAATAGTGACATTAAGGTTACAGATGTCACACAGTTAGAATTCGCGAAGATGGTCAACGAAAATGTGTTTACCAACATCTTTTCCACACATTGTTTTTTAAATAAATGATTTCCGTTGTTCATCTACGCGATTTCTAAAAGGGAAAAAGTTGATTTATCTCTTGTGTTCGATTGGGGACAAAGGCGAAATTCCTTTGTTTTTTGTTCATTTTCAATTAATGACCTGAACTTTGAGAAGGCATAGGTTTAGCCTTCAAGTCTTGTTTATTTTCCTTTTTATGAGCTTGATTGTTGGTTCATTTTTGGTTTGATACATGTTAAAATTCAATTTTAGTGGGCATGGTTTTCGCCCTCAGAGTTGCGTTCAGTTAAACGACAATTATTCGCCGTCAGGTAAACCGACAGCCTTAGAAATTCGCCACGGCCATCGGCAATGCGATGGTAAGAGCCGTGGCTGGATGCCAGACCTCTCACCATGGCATTGCCGATTTTCACGGCGAATTTCTAGGATTGAACCTTGTTCATAATTTTGTTCCATTTCATGTGCATGTGTTAGCATTCTAAGTAAATGGGAGTTTTTTTAATATGCTAAACTTCAGGTGAAGATGTTTTGTGCCCTCCATGTATTCGTTTAACTCCACCGCTTATAGGACACTTTTGGCTCAGACCAGTCTTGAATAAGTTACACGAACTCAAAGTACGATGTCTGATGTGACCAATCAGAACAATGCAGAAAATAATACCAACCAAAACATTAAACATTAGGATCACCACTCTTATATATAATTTTGACCATTTTGAGGACGCTTCACAATCGAAAGTTTGCACATTAGCTTTTGGCAATACTGTTGCATCGTAATCTATTTCTATTTTCAATATTCTGATTGTTCGTGCCAGATAACCTCACATGAATTAGTGTACCGCCTAGCGATTTTTAGAGTTTTATATCGTTTTCTGTATTAGACCCCATATCCTCTGGTCTGCATTACAGTGCAGGTCACCAATGCAAAACCAAATTGTGTCTATAACCTGCAGGCTCAAGATGAAACGAAAACAGTCTGAGAAGTACATTTTGCACCTGCCTGAAGAATCGAACACCTCATCTTGAACAACTGGGGCATATATAAAGTTTATACTGTGGCAAATAGAATTCAGATTGAAAGTAATCCAGGATGCGGAAATGTCTGCATTGCACCATCATACGAATTCTGCTTGTGGTATTATCTTTGCCAAAATTGTCCAAAGTGAGGTGTTATATTCATCATACGCCTACTTTCGCAGATGTGTTTCTCGTTCTGAGCCCTCGGGTTAGATTCAAACTGTTACTCACTTTTTGGAGCGATGGAGTGAATTGCTCATCCATTCGATTTGATATTTCTGGATTCGATTGCCAATTACCTCTTCGGAATGCCCTTATAGAGATGATGAGCGAGATAATTCTTCCTCTAGCCTTCTAACGATATAAAACAAATAGACCACGTTTGGTAAAAAGGAGTTTCCTGAAGTCCGCATGACCCTTCTGATTAATCCTTTATTACTTCAAAATAGTAACAGCGTGACTGATCTGCGTTGTTATCGCCTAGCGCCTTTTCAACACGACTTCACTGAAGTTCCAGGGGGAACTTGGTAACTGAATAGCAACTTTGCTCACCGTGGCCCACAGGATAGGTTACCCGTTGACACACGGTATACAAATTTGTAGCCTAGTTTTCAAGCTCTACTAGACTGACAGGACTGCACAATGATGGATGTCCACACAGTGAGAGTCAAAGTTCCAAATGACTCTGTATGTACTGCACATGCAGTCTTGTGCCCTTATATACGTGACAGCATCAGCGAGCACATTGTTGTTTAAGTCGTGTTAACCCTTTACCTAATGTAACGGCCAAAACCGGCCAGCGCTACCCACGAAAATCGCCATTCAATTTGTTTATAAGGCGCTCGTTCCAATGAGGGATCATAATATATGTTTTGTAAGCAAAAAATGAAACGTTTTAGTTATACCAGGATTTGTTTCCAAGTGTCGTCTGCAACTCACATTGGTAAAGGGTTAAGAAGGTATATCAGCTGCGAATGACAGTAACTGTTAGTGACCGAAGCCAGATGGTTCAGAAGGTACTGCATTGCGAGATATCCCTGCATGTCGACCAATTAGTTGAATGAAAGTAGTTTGAGTACTTTGTTTTTCTTTGTTCTTATTAAACATTTTGATATCTTATCATCTCTTTCTGTCCTCACTAGCTTCCCCTTTACAAGATTGGCCCAGTGTACAGCCGTTTATGGGTTCGGGTAGGGGCGTAGCCAGGATTCTATAATGGGGGGGGGGGGGGGGGGGGGGGGGCGGGCTAGCCATTTTACCATGATTTGGAATGTTGATGTAGGATTTCGGGGATCCTCCCCTAGTCCTAACTAGGACCCTCCATCGTTACCCCCCTCCTCCCACATCCCGTCAGGGAAGTGGGAGGAAGGAGTAACGACGAATGGTCTGAGTTAGATAAGATTAGTGGGAGGAGGGGTTAGCGACAGGTGGGTCCTAGTTAAGACGAGTCCTCTCCCGAGAGAATGTTGCAAAATTCAGCGCTCGAAGATCGCATCTGAAGCAATAGTAGCATGTAAAGCATAAAGTGGAGAGCAGCTTTGGGGCTCTAAGTTATGTGAAACTTCCATTGGGTCAATGTTTTTTATGGGGGGGGGGGGGGGGTGCAGCTCATATTTTGGGGTGTACTGGTTCCCTCAGCACCCCCCCCCCCCCACACGCTACCCCACGTGGGGAGGGTGCAAATGCATTTTCCTGAAGTTGGATGTCGATACCTAAGAGATTATGGTTTAGCGAGAATGCGGGGGAACCCCCGCTATCTCATCCATCAACACCAACCTTTTGCTATTTCCGGGTATGTACATACAGCTAAGATAATAATAAACACAATAAGGTTATTGCTTCCTATCCTTTCTATTTTCTCAGTTAGACTAATTTAGCAATACAAGTGCGCCATAATTGTTGTGCTAAAATTTTCTATGTACTCGGACATTATAGCACTGAGCAAAAATGGTAAATTTGTTTAAAAAATGTTCTATCTGCGTCATTCTGCAAACAGAAAAATGCTTATTACATTGAAACCGACATGCCTACTTTTATAATATAATTATCTGTAAAAACATTTGTCAAATCTACATTATTTTGAATGCCCGACCAAAATCTGGTGTGGTTTTATATGAAATGTTTCTGGGGATACATGAACTGAAGGTCAAAAACTTCAAATCCAATTTCCCACAAAAAGGTAAAATGGTAGATAGAATATTATTGCGCTCATGCGTCGATAACTCGTTGGAATGGGGTAATCACATTTCGTTCGAGCCTGCGGCTCTCTTGAAATATGTCTACGCCATTCAAACTCGTTATGCAAAACACCCACCGATTTGGCTCGAGCGAAATATGATTACGCCATTCCAATGAGTTATGTAAGTCACCCACCGATTCAAACACACATCGCGTTCTGTCTATATACAACACTTTGTCCAAATGACGTTTACCCGTATTTCAGATTCTGCCTGCTTTTCACCCAAACAAGTCCAAATAACGATAAAGGTGTTATTAGTTCCTATTTGGGTCACCCCGTGCTCTCAAGATGACAATCACAGGCTCTCAAGTTGAGGATTTTATTGAAACTTGAACCTAAAATGTGACTTTCCTTGTTTGCCACCCCTGTGTACTTCGCATGTGTTCAATTTGGATCTGATCCGATGTGGTTTTCATGCATTTTACTTGATAACACACGTAATTAGCACCTGTGAGACCGCTCATGTTTCTAAAGATGATAGGTTTTTATTGAAATCTATGTACAGCATACAGGGAACAGAAAACAACATATCAAAATTCGTGTCGTATTTCAAAATCCTTTCAGAGACATTGAACATTATCCAATTCACAAAACACTACACATGCAGGCTATGCTAAAGTGTCATCGGCACTTCCATTTGAACCATTGGTACGCATACATACATACAAACGCGATTACTTTGCTGGTTAACGCAGTCGGAGAAAACAGCTGTGGCAAGTAACTATCAGACTCTCCAACTTTTTAACCCGCTGGATCCGGGGTTGACAGTGTCAGAAGCCAGGTAAACATCCGCGTGATGTTCTGTTTTGCTGTGTGCATTAGTACGCAATAGTACCACATAGTACATGGTGAAATGACTCCAAGAACCTTGTCGAAGAACTCACGGATGGCAGATGATGAATGAGGATCATCAGCGAACAGTCACCGTGATCTTTCAATTTTAAAATCATTGTGCCTATCAATGAACCATTGCGCTTCTCAAACTCGACTGATGTTCCATTTGTGACAGATATTCAAGATTCTGATCCACTTCGTTCTTTAAAAGAAAAACAAATACTGGTTGTTTATATGTAGTCTATTTAATATTGATAAAATGCAAAACGTTGCGTGAATGGCGTTCATTTAGAAAACGAACATATATATATGTATCTAAAGTAGCTGGCTCTCCTCGGAGAGCCCCCACCCCTCGCAAAAATGGACAATGTATTTCCTCTCGGTAAAAGCGCACGGTACACTGCAGAACGAGGACCTCCTTTATAAGACCGGAGGAAACCATTGAACTGGGCGAGTAACTATCAGACTCTCCAACATTTTATTCCGATGGAAACGGGGTTGACAGTGTCAGAAGCCAAATATATCACCGCATAGTGTAATGTCATGTGTGCGCATTAGTAAACAATGGCACCACACTCCACATGGACAAATGACACCAAGAGCCTTGTTTAAGGACACATTGCAGTTGAGGAATGAGGATCACGAGCGAACCGTTCTCGTAATCTTTCAATTTGAACTTCACTGTGTTGATCAAGGAATGATTACATTTAGCAAACGCAACTCTGATGTTGTATTTGTGACAGATATTCAAGATTCTGATCCACTTCGCACTTTTAAAAACAAATACTTGTTATTTAGATGTCGTCTATTTAATATTGGTAAAATGCAAAGCGTTGCGTGAATGGCGTTCATATAGAAAGCGAACATATATATAACGTTGCCTAAATGACTCCCATATGATAAAAATATATACAACACGTTGCTCAAATGACGTTTAACCGGATTTCAGACTGTGCCTGTTTTTCACCCAAACAAGTCCAAATAACGATGAACATGTTATTAGCTGCTATTTGGGTCATTCCGTGCTCTCAAGATGTGGTGTTTATTGAAATCCGGCCAAAATGTATCCCTTTTTAGCTCACATGACCTAAAAGACCATGTGAGATTTTCTCATCACTTGTCGTCCGTCGTCATCTCTCGTCTGTCGTCCGACGTCCGTCGTTCGGCGTCCGGCGTCCGTAAACGTTTCACATTTTCATCTTCTTCCCTGTAACCGCTGAGCCGGTGTGAACCAAACTTGGCAAGAATGGTCTATGGGAGGTCCTCGACAAACGATCCTCATTTTGTTCCCGCCGGATGAAAAACATGGCTTCCAGAGGCATTTTTTGATTCTGGTTGGTGGATTTTCAAAAATCTTCGCCTCTGAAACTGCTAGGCCAAATGTATTGAAACATCACATAAATGATGACTGGGACCCCCGCTACCAACGATCCTCATTTAATGTTGATCGGATTGTAAACATGGCCACAATTGCGGCTTATATTTACTATAGAATCCCTATGGGAAATCACATCTTCATCTTCTTCTCTGGAACTAATGAGGCGACGTGAAAACAAACCTGGTAGGGATGGTCTATGGGAGGTCTTCTACAAACGATCCTCATTTTGTTCCAGTGGGTTGAAAAACATGGCCGCCAGAGGCATTCTTTGAATCTGATTGGTGGATTTTCAAAAATCTTGATACGCCGCGGTTTTCTGCAATTTACTTGATAACACAATTAATTAGCACCCCTGAGACAGCTCCTGTTTCTAAAGATGATAGGTTTTTTTATTGAAATCTGGGCATGAAATGGAACTATCCTTAGTTGGCAGCCATTTCCCAACGTCGAACATGTTCCACCAGGGTCAGAATGGGCCTGGTTTTCATGGAAATGAGACAACTTAGAATAACGTCGATCATTATTTTTATTTCATGCCTAAAATCGGACTTTTCTTACTTGCCATACTTTTGCGAACTCGGGATGTACACAAACCGAGTCTGAGCTTGCCTGGTTTTCATCGAAATGATCCCACCTCAATGACAAGACGATTCATCGTTGTCTTTGTCAGCACTGCTGACTCTCAAGATATGGGTTTACTTGGAATGTAAACCATGGCTAAGACGGACTAGGCTATACTTTGTCAAACCCCTGTGAACTTCGGATACGCCTGATCTGTCCTTGTAGAGAACAGTCCAAATTATGAATACACGAGCCATATGTTGCATTTTAAACCCCTTCACTCTCAGATAAGTGTTTTTAAATGATTCTGTACCCAAATCGGACTATTCATTGGGGCACTCCAGGCCCTCAAGATAAAAGATTTTTTTTAAAAATCTGAGCCTAAAATTGGACTATTCTCATTTAACATCCCCATGTTGATCCCGAATATGTTCATTTCGAATCCTACCCACCGTAGCAGGCGAAGGGACAGCGTCGAGAAGGCGGTAGCAGGAACACTGGAAGAGTTAGGAGTGTCGTTTGAGAAGTGTTCTCCCCACCATGCTGAACATCAGCGCATGGAGGACGAGAACCTCTTGGCCGATTTTGATCACGAACTGAACAATTCAGGTGAGGGACTTTTCATCAGAACACAGACCGTAGGTTGCAGGCGGGGGCTTCCTCTTACAAGGTGGAAGGCAACTTCGATAGGGGTAGCTAGGAGCGAGCAAGCCACAGTAGTGACTAGCACTTTCTTCAGAAGATGAGTTTCTTGCAAGCAGGGAACGTTGTTTGGTGAGTTTTGGAGAGTGGACAATGGAGAGTGGACAGGGCCCCCAGCCCTCGATAGACTGCTGACTGCTTAGTACACGAGCACCGCCCTCTGTGCCGAAAATTTCAGTCGACTTTCTAATATGGATAATAGCTTCCTTCACTCATCTACCCCCCCCCCCCCTCCCCACACACACACACATACACATACTCGGTAAAAGCGGTCTTGTACTCGAAGTTAATTCAAATCCCACCCCGCCCCCACACCCCATTCGGTGAAAACAGTTCGTGAATAGCAAGAAACACCCCCATCCCAGTAAAAATAGACTTGCATCTTAAGAAGAGGTCCTCTCAGTAAAGACCCTTCCAAACCATCACAGGTGCTTCTTCTCAACAAAAAGGTGGAAAGGAGCTGACTTTCCTCAGATAAGACCCCCCCCCCCCACCCACCCACCCACCCACCCTCCTCGCAAAGACAGTGACACTGTATACACCCAGGCATAGGCCCTCGTAGGAAAAAGCACACTGCACATTGCAGAATGGGGACTCTTTTTATAAGACGTGGACTGTGCAGCGGAGACAAGGTCCCAATCCGATGGGAGGTGGACAGTTGAATGCATGCAACTCCCTCCCCCCCCATAAAAATGAACCACACATGACAGGGGAAGACCCTCCATGTCAAAATGGGATGGATCGGTACAGTTCAGACTTGGAACCCGTTCGAAAAATAGTGGACTGCCCGACAGTGTCTTGTTGGACGAGGTCCCGTTAGGTAAAAAGCTCACCCACGGCTCACTGCAGAATTATACTCTTAAATCAGTTAGGCTACAAATTAACCCACATCCACTGTGTTGAGTGAATACGACCCGTTTCTGTACGATCCCCCCCCCCCCCCCCCCCCCACACACACACACTTTGATGTATTGTGGACAG